>CM034131.1:1200000-2400000 GCA_019914995.1 Acanthochlamys bracteata | reverse complement strand
ACTTAAATAAAAGTTAAAGAGTTTTTAAGAAAATTGACAAATCAATCTTGTCAACCCAAAATCGATACTCCTTTAATTCAATTATTCTTTAATGTTGCATTGCACGGTCAAAGGTTTTGTAACAGTTTAACAAAATCATCGCGAGTAAAGCAGACTGTAGACAGCAAATCCGAAGCTTTAATAAATTTGAAGTAAACCTGTAATGATGATTGTGAAAAAATTAACAGTAAGAAGATAGAAAAGTTGTCATTAGAAGTTAAATAATAATAGCAGTCTGAAGATTTCCCTTCTGGCACTGAACTAAAAGCAGTGAATCTTCTCACATGGAAATCAGCAATACCTAAATTCCAAGGGCAGCGTAGTTCTGTTAGCTAGAAGCAAAGCGAAATATGGGGTCAAATTTGGCATCAATAGTGGTGAAAAAGGATAATGGTGCATGTCACAAAAGATACAAAACCCGGATATTTTTACGACATACTTGAAGAACCACATAGCAAACACTTTTACAAAATACAAAATGTATGTAAGGATATCACAGAAGAGGCACGTATCAATATCAAGAGAATATCATCTGTGTGCAACAAAATTCCAGGAAACTACAATGATTACAAACTCATTTACAACAACCAAATCTAATGTAATAACAGCATGCTAGTTAGAATACAACCATAGAAAGAACAAATTTGTTTCGTTGTATACATCAAGAAGTCGTATCACTGTTTAAGAAAGAAGTCAAACAAAATTTACCGTGCACACCTAGCACATAATCTAACAAATACAACGTGGTGTAAATCTCCTGTCCGACAAAATAACCTTTCAATTATTAATATGCAGTAGATATGTACACTTTGGACCTTGCTCCTAGCGTTTAGTGAAACTCAAGAACATTCCTACCTGCAGGATGGCCAATATACCGCATGATACTTCAACAGATATAAAATACCTTTATATTCTAGTGAAACTATGCAAAGAGATCCAGAATGCTCCAGGGTGTATGCTGCTAAGGTGTTGTCTTCCTTGACCGTGACGCTTTTACATACCAAGATCACTGACATACTATGGGTAACTGAAATAAGACTAGAGTTGCCATAATATATTTGATTCAAGATAATGCATCACCTAGCGCGATAATGTGTTGATGGAAAGCAAGATCTCAAGAGTTCGAAGAAATGAAGTCTTCAGCAGTATTCACTATCAAAATCATCTGGTGCATTCAAGGACTTGAAATATTATCTACAGGTCTGGTATAAGGAGCTTGGACCTCAGGGATCTCCAGTATGTTTCCCTCCCTTGCTGTCTGTCTTGAAGCTAAAATTCCTCAGCCGATGCGATTTCAAAACACCATCATGAAGATTAGGGGACAATTGCATCAAAACATCTGCCACAGCCATTTCATGTTTCTTCTTAAGCTTGTCAAGTTCTTTTTGCTGCTCAAACAACAACTGCTTTAATTTCTGCAAAATAGGATTGACAGCTTCTTCATCCACATGTGAGTAAGCATTTTCTTCTCTTTGATTGCCACCAATATCATATATTCCTTCTTGTTCTTCACCAGCCACATTATCATTGATTAGAAGAAACGGTTTCGGAGCTGATGCCCTAGCTACAACTTCAGGATTAACTTCTGATCTTTCACTAGAATTTTGATTCCTATGCTGATTCAGGGAATATGTGTTGCTCTTAGCAGAAAACCTATGGTCATCATGTTCATAAGCGCCATTTAATCCATCATGCATGCTAACTTGCACATCATTCCCAACATGCAAATTCGACAATACTGGAGAAGATAAATTTTGTTGAGACTGGGCTGAAGGAGAACTAATGCTATTTCCTTTTGGAGAATCTGACCAGTATCTCCTACCAGAAGGAAGTCGTTCCAGGACAAACCCACTGGATGGGTTATCTCCTGCGCTCGGCAATGGTGGAAGTTCATCCTGAACTGGCATGTCTGCATCTTCCATTTCATTGTCGTGATTATCATAAAGGGGCTCTCCTGAAATCCACTCTGGAACATGTAACCGAATTTCTGAGTCAATCATCTCAGCAATTGAAGTAACGTCCTGATCTGAAAGGTCCAGTTCTGCAACCATTTCGGTCGCTACGCTGATAGATGTGTCATTTTCAATGTCAAAAGGAAAGTGGATGTTTCGAACTTGACCTTCAGGTAATGAACACTAAATTTGTCAACACATATGAGAGTCAAAAAGTAAACAAAGATGTGGGCAGTTGAATATAAAACATTAACCTGTTGAATCCACGATCCGTAATTTCAGAAATATTGTATTGATGTCCCTCCTTTGACCCTCCACAGTGAAATCTGGAGCAACCATAGTATGGTCGATTCCATTATGTACTTGACCAGAACTTGAAGGAGGGTAATCACCATTATCTGCATTTATGTATCAAGAGACTAATGCTAACCTTCATAAAAGATAGTGGTAACAGCCACCAAATACTAGTGCTCTCAATTACAATAAAATTCTTCACCTGCTGAACTCGAAGCTGGCCTTACAGAACGACCCACGCTCCCACTACCTGCATCTAATTGAAGAAAAGGATCCATCAATAGCTCTCTGGCTGGGAGTCTCTCAGAAACATTGGCTATACATTTTTCTATAAATTGTTTCACTTCAGGATCCTTGACCTTAGCCAGTGATGCAGGCTTGATACCCTATGCGACAAGAAGGATGGATGTATGAGCTAGATAACTAACTTAAGATAAATTCACAGTAGTCAAAGGCAAAAGGTTCTTTCATATGCAATAAGCTCTACATAAAGCATAAGGCAGAGGATAATATTAGAGACTAAATCAACATCAAACTTAACAAAAATATACAAAAATCACACCTACACACTAGAAACAATTAACAGGCTTATCTAATGCTAAGCATTATAATAACCTTGAATGATCATCAGGCCCCTTAAACAAAATTTGAATTAAATCTCCATCACTTGGATAAATTTCATATAATTTTTATTAGCATTCTCATGTTGACTAGTCTATTAGAATTAGAAGGAACACACTTAAAGGTGATATATTATGGGATATATCATTTCCTTACAAGATCTAACAAAGTGTAAGCCTGAGCCAGGTTAAGGTACTAAAATCATTTAACTGCTTAAGTAGTTAGAATTTGCCTTATTCAGAACTAGCAACCACCAAACAGGAAGAGAGTCAACAGGGTGCATTTTATTTATATCAGTCGATAAACAGGTAATACAAGATAATAAGATGTCATCCAAGTACCGCAATGCAAACGTTGATAAACTACTGATTCTTTTAATATGATAGCAAACTTGTAAAATCCATGGATGCCAGTCTAATAACAGGGGAAACATATCTATAGAAATCCTGCCTTGTTAAAATGCATTTTACAATAACAGATTTCCTTAAACCAAACGAATGACAAGATTTTTATGAGAATACTTTGCATTTTACAATCCTATAAGAATACTTTGCATTTTAAAATAACAAATTTACTTAAAGCAAATGAATGACAGCATTTCCTATTAGAATACTTAGTTGCAACATAAGTGATTCTCTAAAGAAAAATATAACATATGGCCAATTAGAAGACAAAGGTCAAGTTGAACTTCTATAACTACTTTCTAGATTGGTTTCATTAACAATGTATATCAATATCTTGAACATCAATACAAATTACTAAGAGATATT
This sequence comes from Acanthochlamys bracteata, assembly GCA_019914995.1. NCBI lineage: Eukaryota > Viridiplantae > Streptophyta > Magnoliopsida > Pandanales > Velloziaceae > Acanthochlamys > Acanthochlamys bracteata. The sequence continues at coordinate 2,396,324 of CM034131.1, read as the reverse complement.
AGAAAAACTTAATGTGCAAACAAATAATTTTCCTAGGCAAACATATACTATACTCTTGTCTCTATATAAAGTTCACAACAATCTGACATGCGTCAAAGGAGTCCCTATTTGACTTGCGTAAGTAGAACAGAAAGAATTCAAAGAAACAGAGAGCACGAGAATTAGATCAATAAAATCCATCAGCAGAAGGAAAGATCCCTCCATAAGAGGATCAATTACTAATACATTCTTTTTATGATTCGCCTACTATATTTTTATTCATGATTGAAAGGACAGAAGTCATATGAAGCTTTTATGTTACATTAAGAACTTAGACCGATAAGCCACTTTTCATTCAATGGTTGCTTATTACAAGACTTCATTCGTATATAAGATATATTGCAAAATAAACAGAAGTCAAAATCAGCAAACAAAGGTACTAAAGAAATGGGAGCTTATACAAACCTTAAAACTGAACTAATCAGTGATGGAATGAAAGAACATCTTTATAAAACATGAATCATTTTTGTGAATATCCAGCTTATAGCTGAGCATGACAAAATTGACAATTCCTATGAGCAAGAACCTGGCATCATATGACATAGGAAGGAACACAAGACTCAAGCTAATGAGAGCAAACCAAAAAACTCACAGCAAGGTAGGAAAAAAATGGAAAGCAGAGGAGCAAACATGAAGAGATAAAATATTACAAAACCCATATTACAAGGCGCTACTTTCTAGATTGCCGCAGTTAGATAGGATCTACTTTGTGTTTGGATAATTTGGCCAGTATAAAGTTCAGCTAGCCAGATCTCCCTTTACGCCCAACAAGTCATCCTGGTTGAACTACAGCAGAAAAAAGCACTCAAACAACAACAATAATGGCATACTATGTCTTATACCACCAGGCAGTGTTGGCTACATGGATTTGCTTCAGTCGTTAAACCTTACTCCTCTTAGCAAGGAGGTTCCATTAAGTCACGTCTTCAAGAATAGCTCAGTTACACATAAGAGAAATTAGATAAGTTGTTTGTTAAATCCCTTAACATCAGCTTACGTAATAACCAAGTCAAAGTAGCCTGATGTATCATAAACCTGCGAAACTTCCCATACATAAAAGAGTAACTAAGAATATAATGTCAAATCAATCAAAAGCTAGGACCTTAGCATATTTACAGCAACAGTCACAAACTTCTTTACTTTTAGTAGAGCAAAAAATCCTTGACCTCAACATAATATGCGACTGATAACAGAACTCACTACAGACCAAGACAGGTTGGCAAAAACAAGGATAGAAAATAATTATTTAAGGGTCCTCACCGAGGTTACTTTTTTGTATATTTGTGCAGCATTTACACATTCCATATATGGGTACTCAAGAGTCACCAATTCTAACAAACACATGCCAAAGGCATAGATATCTACGAGCTCATTATATTCTTCCTCATAAAGCTCAGGTGCCATGAATTCAGGTGTCCCTGAAATCAACAAATACACTAATGCTTAATTCTCCTGAAAGTTAGTTACTCTAATATTCTACAAGTTATATTAGCAAAAATTAAAATTCACAATCACCTATCACACTGTGTGCTGAATGAGCATGCTGAAGAATGGCTGCTAATCCAAGATCACCAATCTTTAGCTCACCCTGATTTCCATTGACAAATATATTATCGCACTTCAAGTCTCTGTGGATAACTGGTGGATCATGACTATGAAGATAATCGAGGCCACTCAAGATCTGTCTCGACCACTTCTTCAGAGCTCTTACCTCCACTCGCTTGTGTTTCTCCCTATACCTACAGAAATATTTCAGTGATCAGAAAATTTCTAGACATCAAAAGCAATTGGTAAAGGCTTCAGAGTCAATCAAGTAAGAAAGCTACTGAACTGGCGCAAGGTTCCAGAAGTGAAAACCTCAGTGATGAAGTTGACATTGCCCCGCTTGGCGTCAACCCAAGAGCGGTAGAACTTTATTATATTCTTGTGCTTTAATGTCTGAAGCAGGTGGATCTCAGACTGAAAACGCTCAAAATCATCTGATTTGCGGACAATGTCACTCACCTTTAGTTGGTTCCAAGCCACTTCTAACCCTTCCAACTCATCAAAAGCCTTGTATCTAAAGTTCAGTCAAGGAGCTTCCAGAATTACCCAAAAACATCAAATTAAAGACCAAAACTTTTAATAAGTATGAGCAGATTTAAAGACAAAAGTAATTAACAAGGGTTATAAAGAAAACTTTTTGCTCAAATGAGCAAAGGATACACCGTCTTCGAAGCACCTCTTCCTAGAATTTCATTATACTGCAACAACCCAATGAAACCACAATCGGTTAACTAACAATAAATTCAAAAAAGGTATACATACAATTAAGTGTCAACCAGTACTACAAAAACAGTTTCAGAAATTCATTAACCAAACAGCATTAAGCTGAACTACTACTAACAGCATCAGTTGACCAATTCATCTATCATTGTTGGGAAAAAAAAGAAACAGCAACGTTTATTCATTTCCTGATCTAAAGAAAAACAATTACAAAAATTTAAAAGAACAGAAATTTCTCGGTTGGTGTTTGAAGACTGACCCTGCCGTATCGTCCAGTGGGGTCCACTTCGGCGTACTCCGGGTACTTCTCCGGCTTCGACTCAGATTGCATTCTTACCAGATCGAACCAGACGAAACAGAAGCAGTAAAGATAGACCTCTCCAATTCAAGCGAAGGTAGAGAAGAGAGATTACCAGTAGCAACAACAAACAGAAGAACTTGTTCGACGGTTCGTTCGAATTTGTTCTGTCAGCTTCTGGTTATTATTGGAATTTGAATCTTTGGTTATCCTTTTTTTTTTTTTTTTTTTCTAGGTAGGTGTAAAATGGGAAGAAGAAGAAGAACTGAAGAAGAAGAGGAGAAAAGAGAAACGATTGCCGGCGGTGTTTCTTTTCTCGTGCGAATCACGTGATCACAAGGAAGGAACCGGTCAGGTTCTTCTGCTTTCTACTTTTCTTTCTTCTTTCTCGTTTCTCTCCCGTGTTCTGGGTCGTTGGCATAGTAGCAAGAAAGTATTTGCAATATCAGACCACATTTTGCATTATTAATTATTGTCAGACTCTATCTTTAAATTTTGCAAGACTAGCTAGTATTATACTATTATAGAATTTAAGCTTCGAGTTTCACAACTTCTAATTTTCAAGATTCAAACAGGTGCGTCAACCAATTTAATTCAAGCCCTGATATTTTAGCCTCAAAAAGAGATAATGCGAAGCGCCTAAATACGCCAAAAGTAATAGATAAGAACTAAAAATAAAAAATTAGACAAATTCTTCTCTTATAACTTATTTTTTGCGCTACTTTTTTATTTTTATTTTTAAGAAATAAGTTTCCCTGGTTGAATTGTACGCTATTTTATTTGTGTTGCCAACGATTAGTTGAAAATTGAAACAAATGCCGTCTATCTCTTATTAAGGCAACTAAAGCATTGCTGTGTAGAATATTCCGTACATTTGTGCTCCTGATTTCTTATCTTTTTTTTCTCTTTTAAAATAATAATAATAAATAAAGTTATATGCTTGTTATAATTTGACTAGAAAACTATTTACAATAGCGTGCAATCGCTTGAAGACGTAGCACGCTCCGGGTGTATTCTTTTAATCCAAAACTTAACTTTTCTTTACCAAAAAATTATTTTGCAGAATCACTTCATGTGAAAAGTATAGACCCTACTAGATGTCTAGAGTTCAACTTGAATGCATCTTACATACCAGATTAAGTAGTTCGGAGGATCACGGCAATAACATGTAAGCAAATAAAGCAAGTGATCAAGAGAAAAATCAATAGAATCAATAATGTAGAACATCGACCCAGAAGGAGCTCCCTCACAAAATTGTTAATAAAGCTAACGTGAACCCTTCAAATACTACGAAGAAGAAAAGCAAATTTCGACATTTCCTCAGGCCAACAAAAGCTAATGATACAACACTATCACTGCATCTAAGGAGAAGACTAGTGTCACGAAAGGAGTATTGAAAGCACTTAAAATTAAAACAAGGATTATTTTGATGAAGATACATAGAAGATAACTAGAAACATAAATAGGCACTACTTTTACAGCTAAAGAAGAAACAAAATTTGAAAATATGTGTCAACAACATTGCACGGGACACTTAGCTCTACATCCTTTTGTGTCGAAGTATCTTTCTTGGTCTTAGAAATCATAGACATGACCAGACTACAAGAGCAACCTGTATCATCCATCCAGAAAAATAAGAAGCAAGCAGCAGTTAAGGCTATCTTAATTGATCGTATCACTCGACAATGGACTGGATGACTCCTGCACCAACTGTCTTTCCACCCTCTCTAATCGCAAACCGCATTCCTTGCTCACAGGCAACCGGCATGATAAGCTCAACAACCATCTTCACACGGTCACCAGGCATGACCATCTTAGACTCCTCATCCTTGTCATTCATGATGGAGGTAACCTTTCCTGTAACGTCAGTGGTCCTCATGTAAAACTGGGGTCTGTAGCCTGCAAAGAAGGGAGAGTGACGACCACCTTCCTCCTTCTTGAGAACATAGACAATAGCTACAAACTTGGTGTGGGGGGTGATGGTGCCAGGCTTGGAAAGCACCATGCCACGCTGGATGTCAGCCTTCTGGACACCACGGAGAAGGAGACCGACGTTATCCCCTGCAAGGGCCTCGTCAAGAATCTTTTGAAACATTTCAACACCAGTCACAGTGGTAGTCCGGGTCTCGCGGAGGCCAACAATGTCAACAGTATCACCAACCTTAATGGTGCCACGCTCCACACGTCCAGTGGCGACAGTTCCACGACCGGTGATGGAGAAGACATCTTCTACAGCAAGGAGGAAGGGGAGGTCAGTCTGTCTTTGAGGAATGGGAATGTAGGAGTCAACGGCATCCATGAGTTCATAAATCTTATCCACCCAAGGATTGTCTCCACGCTTGAGGCTGGGGTTGGCCATGAGGGCTTCAAGAGCAAGAAGAGCAGAGCCAGAGACAATTGGGACATCATCACCAGGGAATTCATAAGAGGATAAAAGCTCACGGACCTCGAGCTCAACGAGCTGAAGAAGCTCCTCATCATCAACCTGGTCTTGCTTGTTTAGGAAAACAACCATGTTGGGGACACCGACCTGCAAAAAATCAAATTTAATGAAAAGCCAGATAGCTATAAATCTTCAATAAACTGCATACATACATGGGTAAATGTACAATAAACCTCATCAAATTATACACATTGTGGGCATCCATATGGAAAAGAACCTTGAGGCTCATTCAATTGATTAACTTGCAAATAAGTACTCTACATCATGGTAAATGCATACAAGCACATCTGAAACATCAAGTATCTCCTAGCCAAATCTGATCACATTGTTAGACTATTACGGAAACAGAACACTCAGAAAGCCAAATATGACCACCAAAGACACCATATCTAACATGAAACTAATAGGTTTTGCCATTGAAAAGACACACTGACATACTGGAGCAAACCAGAATAAATTTCTCTGCCACCATTAAAGCATTTTAGTTCTTCTTAAGAAGTACATGTGCGTTGTACAGTTCTTAATATCATGTCACTAACTCCACGGTTACAATTCTGCTCTGTAGTCATATCTACATTCTTAAACTCTCGGCGAAACAAGTATATTAAACGCTAGGCGAAACAAGTATAATACATATATAGCATCCAACATTCATTCATTATGACAATTACACATGAAAAAACCACACTCAGAATGTCATGCCAATTTAAACTCCACTGCTGAGAAATCAGGAAAAGGACATACCCCATGATAAACAATTCATTGCACAATATAAACATTATAATTACCATGAATATACTAAAAACCACAACTTTAAGAAAATTTATACCTGTTTGGCAAGCAAAATGTGCTCTTTGGTCTGGGGCATAGGTCCATCGGCACCAGAAACAACAAGAATAGCTCCATCCATCTGTGCGGCACCAGTAATCATATTCTTCACATAATCTGCGTGCCCAGGGCAATCAACATGAGCATAATGCCTGCTCTCAGTCTCATACTCCACCGTAGCAGTATTAATCGTAATCCCACGAGCCCGTTCCTCCGGCGCCGCATCAATCTCATCGTACTTCTTCGGTGCACTGTTGCCCATAGCAGCTAACGCCATAGTTAATGCAGCAGTCAATGTCGTCTTACCATGGTCGACGTGTCCGATTGTGCCGATGTTGAGGTGCGGCTTCTTCCTCTCGAACTTCCCACGAGCCGCACGGACCACAAGAAGCCGCCGGTTGCCGTTTCCGCTGTTGAAGGGCTGACGTGGCAGAGAAGAGATGATCGAGGAAGAAGGCGAGATGGAGAATGAAGAAGAGAGAGAAGAAGTAGTAGAAGAAGATGAGGGTTGGGTGGTGTTGTGGTAAAGAAGGCGGGGTTTGGTTGAGGCAACGGTGATGAAAGCGGCGGCGGGGATGGTGATAGAAGCCATGGCGATGGATGAAAGCTTTACAGAGAGAAAGAAGAGATTGGGGGGAGAGTGAGGAGAGGAAGAAGGGGTTTCAGATGGAGTGGTGCTACTTATCAGGATAGAGAAGAAGATAGAGGCTGCAAATCGAAGGACTATTTTTGAGAGGGGACAAAGGGTGAAGGAAAGAATTAGATTTGACCATTTTAGCCTTTGAATTTGCCCAAAAGTTTTATCATTTTTTAAAGCATTTTAATTACAAACCATTATCATGATTGAAATAATTAAAATAGTAACATACCATTATACCATTACATAAAATATATTAATAATATAAACTACTTATCTATTATATAAAATAAATTTTGATATACTTTAAAATAAAACGATAATAAATTATGAATTAAAAAATAGAAACGTATAAATTAATTATGATCTCTAAATATTTATCTTTTGCAATTAATAAATTATGTATTGTACAATTTAATCAAAATGATTATGTACTTTTTATTATTAGATTTATTTTGATTGTATATTTTAATATAATTTTTTAAAATATGCTCTTTCAATCTACTATTCGGATTTTGACAATATAACAATAGTTTTAAATCTTTCTAACCATATTAGTTTATTTAGAGCGTTTGGTTTAATTTTTTCAAAAATTATTTTTTAATTTTTTTCTATTTTACTTTTTTCAATATATATTTTATAAATATATAAAAAATTTATTTAAAAATTTAGAAAATAAAAAAAATTCTACAGAATAAAATTTTTTATTACATATTTTTATTATTTTTTAAATTAAAAAAATAAAAATATCTTTTATTTTAAAAAAATACTATTTTATAAATACTTCCAAATGCCTCCTTAAACAATTCTGAAACTATTACAGCGTTAGGTGCGCAACGAGTTCAAAAAAGTGGATTTTTAAAGTTTTATAAAACGTCAGTATACATATGAAATGTTACTAATTGAGATATCTTCCCTCCACAAATGAAACTCAAATTTCAGTTAAACGTTACAAAAACAACCTACATTTAGTGAAGTGTATTTCTCATTAAAGACAAAGATGTCAATAATTTTCTATGGTTCTATCGAGACCGCACTATTCAACCTATAAAAACCAGAGAAACCATAAAGGCTGAATTTCACCGCTTCTGTTTCCTCCTTCAATTAGCAGAATTATGATTCCTGTGCAAGGAGCGTTCAATAAGAAAACTTCTGCTACTAATAGAAGCCTTGTATTACGTTTAGCTTATTCCAACAACAATTACAAAATACAACAAAGGTTGAGGGTTTAAATCCAGAAAATACTAATTTACTCGAGAAACAATAATAATATTTAATAATAAATGAAAGTAACATAGTACATCGAAATATTCTCGCAACTTTTGTTTAGAAAAACAGCTTATGTCATTCATAAGACCTCTTTAGAATAACCTAAAATATTTGTCATTATTAGTACAAAATATCCATATGAACATATAAAGACACAGAATGTAAGTTGTATGGCAATGCTCCGTGGAACAACTACTTCCTTAAAGTTACTCATGGATGCAGATGTTTTAGTTTTGCTCAATAATGTTTCCTGATCACAAACTTCACAAGCTACTTTAAAATAAAACATTCAATTGTCTGGCCTCATAATAACTTCAATTCGTTTTCTTTCATTTTCATGATTAAAAGCTATAACATTCCTCAGATAGATAATTTCCAAACCGTTATATCATCCAGAAGCTAATTAATCACTGACCTTGAAAATGGAACGTGAAGTTTTCTTCAAGTTTGCATAGTTCACAGTTTGAACAGACTCTTCTTGCTTCTGAGGTGAACATCCACAATTGAGAACAGAGGATGACCAGAAATGTCTTAGAGATGCTTCCTAAATTGTAAAAGAAATGAATCTTACAGAAAGGTGCAAAAAACAGGCTGCAAGCTTATGTTGTCAGTATGGGCAGCAGTTCAAACAGATAGAGTCTGACAAAAAATATAGGACACAGCAAGATTATTGACAATAAAAACAAATAAGAGATAAAGATCACAACCAGCCATGCACTTATCCAATCTTTTGATACCAAATAGTGCATCAACATGTCTCTGCCAGCCTTCTAAAATAGGTACAAGAAAATATATAGCTAAAGAAACCTGGTAAATGATACCATCACCTCCATTCGGATTATGCTGTACAAGAAAATATAACGGCTTCAAAGAAAGCGTGATGGAATTTGAGGCTTCATAGGAAAGCAGTAATTCCTATAAACACTCAAATGCCTAATGCCTCTCTGTTGGTTCAACCTTTTTCAGAAGAAAGAGAAAAAATTTCCTTCTATAAGTTCACACTTATAGCTATCAATTAGATAGCCCAGTAATGGGCTACGATTTATTAAGAAGGCATTTATTTTGCTTTTTCAAGTTTTGCAGTCGCCTCTTTGAAGATGTGCTACTAATTGTCTCTAATATAGCACTTGGGTGAGTATGCATGATGAAAGAAAATAAAATCATATTCTGATGAACATACCACAACAAAATCTGTAATCATCTTACTTGACAACCTTCTTGCATGCATTCAAAAGCAAAGATGGAACAACAAAGGCAGATCAGTACATAAATACATGCCATCAAGATTATAATCGAAGTGCTTGAAACACCAATCTCCTCACATTTTACAAGTTGAGTCCACTCTACATACCTTAGAACAAATTAAGATCATAATGAACTTCAACGACTTCATGTTGTGAAGCTCAATGTATTTAATCCAACCCTGATGGACTAAATTGATCCTCGTATGACATTGTACTAGATTGGAATTTGTATCTACAAACAGATCATCTCCAGTGAGATCTTTTTGAGGTTTCCAACAAAATCTTTGTGGGACTTCTTTTACCCCATCCGATAGAGTCATATACACACTATAAAATTAAAAGCCTCAACTTAATAATACAAATATAAATCTAAACCTTGACTATTAAGCCACCAAACAATATACAAGTACAGGTGACATAATCAACCAAACAAAAAACAAAAAGAGGGAAGAAAAGCAGAAATCTCAAGATCAAAAGAATCAGGATATTCTTACAACCATCTTATTCTTTTTTCCTGCAGATAATAAGAGGACCTTTCCATCTACTATATCACTTTCTTCAATCACCCTTTCCTCACTGTCAACCCTTTTATTGTTTAGATAAAGTCCACCTTGCTTTACCATGCGCCTTGCAGCAGATTTGCTGCTAAGCAATCCTGTAGAAACAGAAAGATCAATCAAACAAGAATTCAGCACTTGGTCATATGAAAAAGAACATGATGGGACATCTTTCGCTATTCCTTCAATATTTTCAGAGTCCAGCTTTGTGTCTGCCCCAGGTCTTAATGCTTCAGTGGCCTTCAATGCCTCGGCAAGCCCCTCTTCACCATGGACAAAGCGGGTCACTTCCTCTGCTAGTTTCCTTTGGGCTGTATTAGGCATATAGCCAGGTCTCATCATCTGATCCTGCAATTCTTGAATCTCCTCCATGCTTAAAAATGTTAGGATCTTCATAAACCGTATAACATCGACATCAGGGACTGAGAAGAAGTACTGATAAAACTTGTAAGGCGACAAAGACTCAGGTGATAACCAAATGGCACCACCTTCTGATTTCCCAAACTTGGTCCCATCGCTCTTCAAAAGAAGAGGGAATGTCAAACCGTATGCCCCTTCAACCTGCAATATCTTCCGAATTAACTCCGTACCTGCAGTTATATTCCCCCACTGATCACTCCCACCTATCTGAACATTCACTCCCATGTTCTTAAACATGTAGAGGAAATCATACCCCTGCAGCAACTGGTAAGTGAACTCAGTGAAACTCATCCCTTCCTCAGATATCAACCTCTTCTTCACAGTCTCCTTCGCTATCATTACCCCAACCCTTGCATACCTCCCCACTTCTCTCAAGAAATCGAGCAATGTAATATCCTTCCACCAGTCATAGTTATCCAGTATCACAAAAAACTCATCCTTCCCACATTCCAAACCCAAAATCGAATCTATTTTAGTATTCAGATTGCCATTTACAAAATTACCATTAGCATTCAACGTTGACTGAGACATCTCATTGCACTGCCTATCCATTATAGCAGCAATAGTTGATTTGATCGCAGTAGAGTTGTGGTTAATTGTAGGTAAATCAAGCTCAGGACGTTCGGCAGATTTGCCAGAAGGGTCACCAATGCGAGCAGTAGCGCCGCCAACAAGAGCAACAGCTCTATGACCACATCGCTGGAACCAAGAAAGAACGATGATTCCAAGAAGATTACCTAGATGAAGACTCTCAGCCGTTGGATCGAAGCCGCAGTAAACACGAAGAGGGCTGCCGCTGCTACTATGGGACCTAAGTGCTTCACTGGTGATTGAATCTAACAACCCTCGTTGTTCTAGAACTTCAACGATGTTTGGAAACCGGGGAACGGGCTCGGAACTTGGTCTGGAAAAGGGGTGGTGATCGGAGAAGGAAGCGTGGCAACAGCGGCGGCGATGGAGGGAAAAGAGGAGACGAGAATTTTCTAGAAGGTTAGGACGGGAGAAGAGAAAGGTTCTAGACGCTACCGCGCCCGCTGGTGCAGCGGCGGCAGCCAACATTGGGAAGGAAAGAGAGAGGGTGTATATAAGTTCTCAGGAAAGCTTATCGGTTTCAATGCAATTAGGCAAGCCAAGAGAAAGAAAAGTGGTTCTTCCTAGAAAAGATATAATAAAAAACAATAGTTAGAAGTTAGAACAGTAGAATATTAGTTAAATCTTCCATTTTCATTGCTATCATTTTTCTCATATAAATTTTCCCTTTTTTTAAGAAGTTGCCACTTTTAAGTGATTTCTAACCAGAATCTAATCCAGAGTCGGGGCCGGCTGATCGGGCCTTGGTTCAGGCTTCAGAAAATCCTTTAACCTCTCATTTTAAAACCATCTAAAATGTGTTTTTCTATATTACAAATTTTATATTTTTAAAACTTATTTTTAATATAATAATTAAAAAAATTAAAAAAAATTTTATCAAAATTTATTTTTCAATTTAATTTTAAAATTTTACTATTAATACAAACTTAATATAAAATTTTATATTTTATTAAATATTTTATTTTTAATTTAATTTCCAAAATTCAAATTATTATAAAGTAAACACGCGCCAGTATTTGATCAAATTTCCCATAAACATTTACCAAATATTTCGTTCAGAAAAATGATTCTCACAATCACGGCAGCAGCTGCAGCTCATCATCTCGCCCTCCTGTTCTCAAATGCTGCTTCTCCTAATTCTAATAGACAGCTTGTATTGGGACACATCTCGACTGGTAAAGCTCTCTTGCTCCATATCAGCCGTTGATTGCGCGTCAGGACCGGCTGCATCTGTGGCGATAGCCTATAGCCGGTGGCGGTCTAAGTCCAGCTTCTGCTGCTGCTGTAGCGGCGCTAAGGTGTCCATCAACTTCTTCAACCGTGGTGGAGTCTGAACAGCGGGTGGAGAAATCAGGGAAGAATGGTCCCAAACTGGATTTCCAGCTCATATACCCATTTGTTGTAGGATTTCTAGTTTCTGAGGTACCAGTTCTAGATATTGAAACGAACAGACTACTGAAAGTGACATGCAATTTTCTAGAAAAGCTTCATTAGCAGTCATGATGAATAGTCATGTTCATATTCCTCTGAAATTACATGGAGTCTCCAGCCTTTCACTGACTGTTTTGGTAGCAGTTATGTTCAACTCACTGCTGAGCAAAAGCGCTTTGCTATAATGATTTTGTACTCGTTAGCTGCAGCATATGTCATGAATCAGGTAGTGCAGAACCATTTAATCTTTTTTGATTCAGTTATGATATTTCTTAAAACTTCTTTGGACTTGAGCTATTATTTTTTAACTTTGCATCTACACTATAGGCTGGCATTCGGGGTGTTATCTTGAACTATTTGAAGACCTTGAATAAGCAATGCAAAATAGCAAGAGCATGTACTTGAAGATGTTGAAGCCACTTTCATTTGATAATAATCGACAACCTTTTAAATAAAATATCTTTGGCATTAGTCTAGACTGATTGGACACAGAATACTGTTTCAAGCCTAATCAAGCATAGAATTCCTTGGAAGTTTTTCCTTAATGATGGAATACTGTTTCTAGCTCTTTGTTATCTAGAATAATGAAATTAGATCTAATATTCGTCAACACCCAAAATGAACTTGATCAAGTCAAGATTAGCATAGTTACGTTTGATCGAATTTCTAGTGTTGGGACCCATCCAATTGCAATCCTTCACATATAACCATCTCATCCTTGAACATCTCAAATGCTACTATTGGCCTTAACAAGTAGCATTTTCCTAATTTTAAAAGAAGGAAGATATTGTATTATATATCCTAGTGACTTTTTATGATAGTGTAGTTCTTTTTCTATTGTGATTTTTTTTTTCATGTTAAACTTGGGCTTGCTTGTCATCAAGCCAGCATGATAAGGTAAAATGAATGTACACTTAACAAAAGGAATGGTGGATTGTCCAACTTAATCAAGTACTTCAGGAATTAATCTGTAACAAATTTAGCGAAAGGCAAACTTTACTGAATGTGAATCCATGTTTGCCTTCTGGTGTTGGGAAAAAGAACATTGAGATGACTATGCTGCCAGATCAGCTTGCACCCTTCAGCAGCACACGGTCAGGTAAATTTTAGTTCCATATGCCTCCTAGAAGAGCTATCTTCTTTATTTACGTGATTGTTTGGATACTAACGTAAGTTATTTTATTGATTATTGATTATGAGGGTCATTATAATGAATGTTAAAAACTATCTTGTAGCCACAGGTTTACAAGCCACATGAGACTTAAGGGCCATAATAGTGGTACTATCAAAATTTACTATTATTACTGTTATGGTAAAAGTTTACAAGCCATATAACTTGGTTGTCCATATTGGTTTCATGTAGCTGATAGCTAATTTACAATTTAGTACGTCAACTCTCATTATGAACTACCTCTTACTCCTTATAAGACATTGGCGAAAAGCTTCCTTGACAGGTTCTTGTAATTAGACTCAATGCATGTAGTATTGCTTCCAAATTAAGTTTTAATAGTTAATAACTATTGTCTGTTTCTTTATTTGATTGGTATCAAGGTTATTGATCCAAGGTGGCCTTGTATCGTTGAACAAGACGAAAGTTGGGTAGAGTTGATTTTGTTCGAGTGACTTCGTAGTATGTAGAGTGTAGTGTAGGGACGTAGGTCTAACTTGGTGATACTTCAGTTTTGTTTTTTTTAAATATACATATACATGATATTGTATCAAAGATTGAAAGTCAACAAATAGAAATAATAAAAAAAGAATGTGGTCTTAAACGAGCCTTAGTTATGTGCATGGTGAAGAGTACAACTGGTATAGGAAAGAGTTCCTTGACAACCCATGATCACTTAGGATTCTGTATGGTTTTGCACGACTTTGGTTTTTGATTGTACAATTAGCTAAAATGCTCTGAACAAATACCCTCAATTACTTTTGAAGTTGCTCTATGAAGAGGCGCGTTCCATCTTATCTTACCAGCACTCCTTTCTAAAGCATTGTGAACCCCAGACTGAAACTTTTTTGAGTATGATTCATGAATTGCAGTTGAATGTCTTAACTCGCATGTGTTTTTCTGTTGTTCAATTGTTTCTCTTGGTCTCATTTTAATTTAGCTTGATATGTAATTGCATTAATTCATACAATCTTATTTTCTTTACGTATTCTGGCACTTTGGACTGTCTTTTTTGTGCACGCGTGTTATAAAATTATGGCACATGTGTCCTTCCAGTTTTTGCAAATTATTTTCAATCAGTTGCCTAAAATCGTGATTGTACCTGTCTCTTTGAGTGTCAGGCAGACCATGCATTGTTTCTGATGTTATAATAGAGCTGATCACTGCTTCAGTCCTTGTTGCCTAGAAGCAGCAAATATGCTTGAAATAAGACTGCTGTCGGAGCAACTGCAAGTTGCTGTTGAAGTAGCCTTGCGTTAGGCACTAAGCAATCTTATTGAAGGGGCATTACTGCATACAAGTACTGGTGGTCAAAAGAAATTTATGCTACCTGAGCACCTGCAGGTTGTCATTCATGATAATTGGCTCGACATGCATTATATTGTAAGCAAAATCATTACGTCATTCCTTTTGGATATTCCAATAATTTCCTTGTAGATGATAGAGCATCATCAAGCAATGCAAATGTCTTGTGTCTTTACAAGTGCAGGTTTTTATTTAATCCTGCGGTCATGGGCAAGCCTAGCTGTAAGTAACTTTTTAGGTTCAACATTGTTATATATGCTTTGTACTGGCAATTCAGTTTACTGGAGGTAGATTTCGTTTTAGGAGCAATTTCAAGTTGTTGAAATACAAAGGAAACCAGCCTGAAGGCTGAATTGTAGTAAACCTGATTATGTAGTCCATAAGTGCTCCCATTTATGTGCAGTGATTGCTATGTTGCTTCAATCACACTTGATCAACAACCTGAGCGCTGCTAGCTTAGATCAAACTCCAACTTTGCCATTTTAATCAAGAGATTTCTATTAGCATGAGTCTAGGTGATCTTTATGTTAATCTTTTGGCAAGATCTAAATGTTTGCTGATAATTAGTGATCCATGTAATTACGGAAATCTAGGTACATGTGTAACATATAATTCAATTTATACACTTCTAGCTGTATCTTGCTTGCTTCCAAATCATCATAGTTTTTTCGACACATTTAAATGATTTCCTATAACAAAATTCCAAAGTAACACATATAATGCCGTAAATGTGATGATTACTTCAAATAACACCTGTTATAAATTAATCTTTATTTCTATATAAATTTTGTGTACTTTCTTGGGTTCCGTAAAGTTTTCTTTCGAATTCAATGGAGTGGCTAGATGTGCTGAGTATATCCAGAAACAAATGCAAATCACTGATGCCATTTGGATTGGAGCTTGTCTCAGATGGATCTGCAGAGGACAGCATGACTTGGAACTTTGTTGCATGGCTGACAGTTACTTGCAAGGTACTATAGAGCTTTGGGTGCATCATTGCGTCATTCGATCCAGAATAACCAATGCAGCGATCTCGGCAGGTGGGACTCGTGTTGAGCTACAGTTGCCGTCTCCACATCTGATTCTACATGGCCAGCTCAAGAAGCATAGGGCTAAGCAAGCCAGCATTTTATATATTTTAGTTTCAACACTTCTCTTTCTTCTTCAGCAGCTCACAAAGTCAGGTAAGAGACTGTCTGCCCTTCAGTTTTCCTAGAAAGTTGCACTTTAGTTGGTGATGGAAATATCAGTTGTATAGTTCTTTTCTTGTTCATCCCATCTTGTTGCAGCTTATGAGCGCATTGTCATATAATTGCACGAGTGAAGAACTTTTTGGATGTACATAGACTTAGAGAAAACTTTGGGGTCTATATATTGCTAAACAAGTGAACCTTCCTGTTATCTTGTGAAACTGACTAAGAAATGCATGTGAAGTTGCACTTTTCCTTATGAAATTACAATGAATTAAAGCTGATTGCTGATGATTTCAGTTTATTTTTGTGTGCTAGATATTTTTCGGCAGTTTGGTAATAATGAATGATCTATCAAGGCCCAAGTTGATGAGAACCCACTGTCCTACTTGTCTTCAGAACCCTCAGAGACTTGTTTAAGTTACTGTTCAAGAATTGGTTGAATTTGGTCTCTTATTCAGGGTGTGTTTACCTTGGAGTAAACTTGAGTTTTAAAAAGTGAGTTAAAAAAATTAACTTAAAAATTAAATATTTAATAAAAAATAACATTTTTTTTATTTTGTATTAATTTTAAATTATTTATTATTTTATATTAAAAGTGAATTTGAAAAAAGTGGAGTTTGTGATGTAGGGAAACACGTCCTCAGTTCGAAATAATTAGGTAGCTTGCATGTAGTTTGTGTCTGTTTTCTGTAATAGAGTAGTACTGGAATCTTGGCTGAGCTCCAACTTGGTTACCAACCTCTTGCCACAACTTTGTGATTGTACATTAAATTGAGGAGTACAGATACACAGAGGGGATCTGCCTCAACCTAGAAAGCTGGTCTTCGTAGTCAATTCAAAAGCTTTGTTCTCATTTTTCGTTTTAGGAGGAAAAGTTCAAGAAGCATTTCCTTGATACACTGGGCTAGATTATGAAAAAACGTTTCTGTTTTATTCAGCAGTTATAGATTTATACATATGCACCACTCGGATCTGTAGTAGTGCTTCACAAGTCATACCGATTCATTACTGCATCGATGAGGTAAAAATTTGAGCAGAATTTCTCATTCAGCATCTCTCCGTGTTTTATAGTTATTACTGTGACTTATTTCTTGTTGCAACCTGAATAAGCAATGGCATGAAAGGACTAGAATAGTAGTAAATTCTTGGCTTTTAATTTCCAAATGCAATTTTGCCTTAATTTATCAGAATTCAACTATTCAAGGCGAAGCTTACTTTGATGATCCATTTTTCCAAGATAATGTAGT
Source organism: Acanthochlamys bracteata (assembly GCA_019914995.1). Classification (NCBI taxonomy): domain Eukaryota; kingdom Viridiplantae; phylum Streptophyta; class Magnoliopsida; order Pandanales; family Velloziaceae; genus Acanthochlamys; species Acanthochlamys bracteata. Next base: position 2,379,389 of record CM034131.1, on the reverse strand, counting down.
GGCAAATTTGTTTTGATGAAAAGAAATAAAAATTGTGGTGGCTCGTCTCTAGATGTAAGCCAAATTCCGTTGTGGGTTAGACAATACGATAGTCAGTATTCATTCATATTCTGAAAATAGAAGACGACATTTCCAGATAATCTGTTTTAGAACTAACAAATATTAGCTAATAGCCTAATTCACCAACGGGAAGGTCCAAAGCATTCCAGACCGAACCATTCGGGCTGATCTGAAAATCATCGATCCGGACGGTAAACCGGTTCGGATTTGTAAAAAAGTCATCTGTGCAATTGATCCGTTTTGATCCGCTTTTGATCCGTTTGACTCGCTTCAATCCGGTCGATCCGTCTGTCCGGATCAAATCCGATTGAATAAAATTTTAAAAAAATTAATTAAAAAATTTTTAATTGATGATATATTTAATATATAAATAATATTAATAACCCTATATTGAAAAATAATATATAGTTTAGATTTTATATTTAGATGTGATAATACAAAAATATAATTGATTATATCTTATTTATAAATAGTGATTTTTAAAATTTTATATTGTAAAATATTTAGACTTAAATATGTATACCTAAGAAAGTTTGTTATATCTCATGATTTATCTATTTTATGATTTATCTTCTTCTAATCTCCTAATTTATTTAAATATTTTTCATTATAAATTTTAATTGTTATTATTATTGTTGGTGGTGGTAATATTTTGGTGGCAATATTTTAATTTTTACTGTAATTATTGTTGTTGTTGATAGTAATACTATAGTAAAAATACTCTAATTTTTTGTTGTGATTGCTGCTACTATTATTATTGCTAGTGCTATAATGACAGTAAATTTTTCACTATAATTGTTGTTATTATTAGTTAAAGATACTTTAATATTTTTGATCCGACGGTTCAACCGGTTGACCTGCCGAATCGTGACCCGAACAACTTTTCGGTTCGATGTCTAGTCCGGTTCTAACAACTATGCTTCTAAGACAATGTATGAAAGTGCTTATAGAAAATATCTTTTAAAATAGAAAATATTTTTTTAAAAAAATTTTATTTATATAAAAAAGTTAAATAAGTAATAATAAATTTTACAATTTATATTTGTTTATTTTTAAATAAATTTTATAGAGTATTATAAAATTTTATTGAAAAATATAATAAAAAAATTAAAAAAATATTTTTGTTGAACTTCATCCAAACGCATCATAAAATGCTTCTCTACCTTATAAATTTTCTACTTCAAAAAAAAAATTATAGCATCCTAATATTTTAATTTAAAATATAAATAAATTATATATCAACAATATATATATGTTATTTATTTCAAAGAATACGTTTAATTTTCAAAAAGTGCAAAAAGAAATTTGTTTTTAAAATTATCTTATTTTAAGTAATCTTAAGCCCTTCAACATGGAATACTTGTTTTGGAAATCAAATATTTATCGCGGGAAGAACTACTCATAAAAAGTTAAGATTCTGTAGCCTTTCTGAAAATTATTCACATGATTATGACTCTAATTTGCATTTCTGAGATTAACGCGTGGTTTTTGGGTTAAAGTATACAGTCTGAAATTATATAATCACTCAAAAGTCCATTTCTTTTGTTGCTTGCTAGTGCATCATCAATCTTTTCTCTACAATAATGAAGATTCAAAATCTGTCTTGCAATTATTTAAAAATATTTTCGTTTACGAACGGAACGTTATAACTTCCCAAGAGAAAATGCTTTCAGTCTTCTCGTTGTTGAGCAAACTATTATTGTTGCTCAACCAATTATTTAATCATCCACCATTAAAACTCAAAACTTTAGATCAACTTTTATATTATATATACAAGAAAAAGAAAATGTGTATTATTTGCTTGTCAAGCCGAAGGAGCAACGAAGAAGGTGGATTGTTGTTAGATTCGTAGTTGATTTTATTTTAAATAAACTTTTTTGTGTTCTTTTGTAACTGCCAAGTACTATGTATTTTGTTTGTATAACAAAACAAATCTAATTGGAAGGGATCACCTTCTTAATGCAAGAAGGGTGATATTGATATCGACGATATCTGCCGGGAAAATTCGTCTCTTCTTCTTCTTCTTCTTCGTTGTGAAACCATTCCCATCTCCACTGCCGCCCTTCGACGCCTCCACCGCCGTGATACTCTTCAGTCGTCGCAGGCCTGACGCTACCGGTGTGGTTCTCTTTCTCTCTCTTTTCCCGTTAACTATTTCTCCTTCCTCTGATCTGTTTGATTCGTTTGCAAACAATCTCTAATAAGCTTCTCTACTTCTTTCTGAGCTCTCGTTTTCTTATTTATTTTATCTCTTCTTCGATCGCTCGCTCAATATCTGAACGCATTGTCTAGATTTCGATATCGCTCTTGTGATTTCTCTTCAAATCTCTCTTTATCATTTCGGAAAACGTTTTGAGATCTAATTTAGAGACAAAAGAAATCTACTGTAAATTTTCAACTAAAATCGAAATTACTGAATTTATAGATTTGCGAAATTAGAACGCGAATGGAGTACGATAATTGGGTACGGAGCTTGTTGTATGCCTTCGATGCCAAGAAAGTTATTTTTCATATGAATTGTTCTTTTTTTACCAAATCACCAGCACGGAACAGTAGTAAAAACACCTTTGTTTGTTCCTGCACATTTCAGCAAAGTTGACGTTCGGGGTTCATTGTGATTGTTGTTTTCTTACCTTTGTTTCTCTTGACTGAATCAGCTGGTTGTTATCTCACTGAGTGCCTGATTATTTCAAAGAAGCCATTGGCGAGACACGCTGCAGACTGACATCACAGTCTCGGTAAGGAATTTGCTCAATGACTTCATTCTTTTGTGGATCTATCAGAGTTATTTTTCAGGGGAGTTGGGTTTCTTTCCCGTGATTTTTGTTTTCTGTGATCCATTTTGGTAGATGTGCCTTTAGGTTTGAGGTGATTGCTATTACTGCTCCCTAGTCCTAAAAATTTATAAGAGCTGTTTTTTCCTTTTGGTTTCTCCTGCTGCATGTGCCCCCTCTTCAAGTATGTCTTGCTTTCAGCTCATAAGATGCTTATTTTAGAATTTACTGTTGATATATACTTGGTTCAGATTATTTGTCTTGTGCCCTCCACTTTCAGAAAACTTTCTTAATTCTCTCTCCCTTCATTGACTCTACCTTACTTTCATTCTTAAATTTCTACATTGTTCTCCTTTTGGAGGTTTTGGTTCAAAGAGAACATTTGCTGCCTTTCTATAAAAGTATGTGATGGAATTTTAAACAAGAATATGGTGGAATGCCAAGATGGATAAGTATTGTGTTTTCTATTTACGGAAGATAGATGCTTAGTCTGCAGATAACTTTATGTAGCATGTTTGGTTGTTATATCTAATAGTTATTTTACATTTGACCATATTCGTCTGGTTTCTTGGCTCCATACAAATAATATTGTTGCCTTTTCTGTCGACAATGCGTTGACACTTGACCTCATTACTTCTGTTATTTCAAGAAGGCTGATCTGATGGTGTTGATGATAGAACTTTATGGACCATGAGGTGGAGCTTCAACTTATTAGATCCTGTCTTCTTCATCTTTAGAGTCAATTGGGCATGCCTAAGCTTGCAACCATGGGTCGCAGGTGTTTCGCTTGTTTGCAGCCTCTTATTATGAACTATTTGAACAGTATATGATCTTCCATTTTGTGCACAATCTTACTCCTTTTCAATAATCTTGTCTTGCAGTGGAATCATCCGGAAACCGAATGAGAATTTGAGGATAGTAATAACAACATTAGTTAGTGTTGTATTTGGGTTCTTCATTGGGACTTCATTTCCTACTGTTAACATAACAAAGGTTCAGTTCTTCATTTTCTAATATTTCTGGGTAGCTTGTTATGCAGGTTCCCTAAGCGAAACATTTACAACTTTTGCTATGTAATATTTTGCAGCTTCACTTTCCTTCTAGTATCATTTCGTACATTGAGGATAAAGATTCAGGCATCTCAGAACAAGCATTACTGAACCATGCCTGGACTTCTGCCAATAGAAACAATTCATTTTCAAATGAGACTACTAAGGTATTAACCATCAAAATATTTTTAATTAGTTGTCTTTTTATGTTGTAGCTTTTTTTATGATATTGAACGCTTATATGGAAGCTCTGCAAATAAGATTCAGTTGTCTCTTCATGAATGCTAGAAAAGAAGCAAACAGAAAGAAATTTGTTCAAAAAAAAAAAATGTAATAATTAGAATGAAACCTTTTGAGATTCTTAGTAGTTACCATGCTTTTTAACCATCCTGTGAATAACATCTAGCTTGATGTTGTATTACTAAATTACGCTGAATCAAAGTTTAAAACCCTTATCCCAAATCATACAAAAGGTATGGTAATTTTAATCCAGTTAAGGATGATGTGAGCAGACTAATTAAGAGGGCAGGGTGGCCTGCGTATTTGAGCTGCATGATTGAAGTGCTTGCAATTGGCAGCTAGTATACTTTGAAAAGACTTAGGATGAAGTAAAATGTTTGTGCCGCCATTAGTTTTAGTTTCTTGGATGTTGCTTGTCCAGAATAATTGTGCCATATGGGACTAGACCGCAGGAATTAGAGGCAAATTATTTTGAAAAAGAAACCATTTGTAGTGTAGTTATGCTGAATTCTATGGTTATGATGTCTAGCTCAGTAACAATTTACTCTGATCAATAAGACTTTGTGAACCATCCACATGGATAAAAAAATGTCATGCCCTTCAAATTTCACCTTCATCTCGGAAACGATTTCAAAGGATGTTTCTCACCCATTCCAAAAACTGTACATGAAAAAGCCCATTCACTGGGAGCATGATGTTACCATAGCATTACACTATTACTGCTGCTCAAACAAGTACCTGTTGTAAGTAAATTTGCGTATTAAACAGGTTCTTTATATAGGGTTCTACGTGAATCTGAGCATAACTTTGGTGCTGCTTCTGTAAGTCATACACTGTTAGGCCAATCCTCTTCGTATCAAGCAAATGCAGAATAAGCTTTAAGCAGACTATCAGTTATGTTCTTTGTAAGGATGCCATCACGTGAAATTAAAGGATGTCTTGTTTTGCATACTTCCACTTTTATGTTGAAATCTGTGTGCGTGTAAAGCTGTAAGATACTAGTATTACGCCTGCATTTGTGATGCACTAAAATCTTTACCTTCTCTGTGCAGATTTATGTCCCTACAAACCCTCGTGGTGTGGAAACACTACCTCCTGGTATTGTAGTTTCTCAATCTGATCTTTACAGCCGCAGGCTATGGGGTACTCCAAGTGAGGTATAAGTTGTACCACGCTTCATCTAGGCAAGCTGTAACTTTTGTCCTTAAGTATGTAAGCAAGCTCTTTGGTGAAGATCATCCAAACTTGCATTTATTATAAGTTAATTCTGATTATTTGAAAATTTGAAGCACACACATTGCAACATGGAGAGCCTTCTTTGTGCTCAATGTGTTACTGTTTTTTATCTTTCAACCACAGATCGCACTCTTCCTTGATTGAGATCATCCATAACTCAAAAATATATTAACTTGGGTTCTCAAAAAGAGATGTAAATGTAGATTGTGCAAGTGAGGAAGGATCCTGAGGACATTTGACCTTTTTAATTTACATTTCAGTTTTGTAGGAGTGTGCTGCTTAAGAATTATGGTTACTTTTCTGTAGGATAAACAGGGATCATGTTTTTTCTACCACTTTAGTTTGTCTGAAATTAGTATGACTGCATGTGACTAACAATACACTATCCATTGATGTTAGAGTTTCTTTTGGACTGGTGCATGCCACAGTTCTTTTCTTTCAGAGCAAAACGTGAGCATCCATATATTTCTATGTGATTTCTGATTGGCAGAGTTATAATAATTTGAAAGCCCCCTTCAAAATCAGAGCTTCTTTTCTCTGTGATCTGCCTGCATGCATATGACTAGCAGATCTTTCTGTGTATGCAGCTTTATAGCCTTTTTATATGGTTTGCACACAAAATCGTTTTAGAGAAAGCATCCATCTTTGTTTGACTTTTGTTGGCAGAGTTGTAATAATTTGGTCATAACCACTAAACATTGGAGGCTTCATTCCTTTGTAATGTGCATTCACATTACAAGCAGATTTTCATGTATGTTTTGAATTGCCATTTCTGGCATCCACATCTCTGCATGTGTGCATGTACACTTGTTCTGGTTGCTCCATGTATGAGCTTCTGCAAAAACGTTGAACTAATATGGCAATTTATACACTTCTGAAATCTTTAATAATAATAATAATAATAATAATAATAATATTAATAATAATATTAATAATAATAATATTATTATTATTATTTTCACTTGTGGTGTATGTGGTTGCATTATAGAGCTGAAACAAATATTTGTCACACATTGCTAAATTTGGAACAATATTATTAGGGAATGCAGCTTATGTTTACATAAAAATAGGTTCTCTCTTTAGGAAAGTCATGATTGCTGATTTATTGGTCTAAAACATCCTACTTATTACAGAGGCTGATTTCTTTTGTGGTCCTGGTGCATCTCTATTTGAGGTGATTTGCGTTATAGAATTTTTTTGTGTGAAACTGCAGGATCTAACTACCAAGCCAAAGTATCTTGTCACATTTACAGTAGGACTTGATCAAAAAAATAATATTAATGCTGCCGTGAAGAAGGTATGATACTCAATTTTGCCTTTATTTTTTGGTGTTTTCGATCTTCAAGAAGGTTTCTGTTTTTGTTGCCTTCAAACTGCTATGGAAAGGGCTCCGGCAATTAACCAATAGACGTCTGCATAAATTGCTAAGTAAATCATAGGAAGAGAATAGTCAACAATTCTTATTCTTATTAATAGATGGGCCGTTAGCCTGTACTAAGCAGTTGAATTATACATTAGTTATACTCAGTATGCTATGAACTTTCATTATGATTGGCTGAAGGAAGCATTTAGTAAACTTTAGGTGATAGGAGTTACCATTTCAGTCCAAACTAGATAACTGTGACAAGCTTACAGGGTGCAAACCTGAAACACTTTTTTGTGATTTTAGTTCAACGGAAACGTCTAGTATGCATTATTAAGACAAGTGATGCCTATGAGTTAGTTTGTCGGATCATCATCTGCAAGCTCCTACATTCTGTTGTTAGAGATTTGGTGGAGTTTTTGTTTTCTCTTGAGTAGTCATCAGAGTTGTAGTCCTAATGAACTTTCTTAAGCATTCACCTAATATCTTTTTGAAAATTCATTTATTTACTGACCAACTGCAAATGCAATTTATAAGTGATTGTATGTCTTTCTCGAATCTATGCTTAATACTAACATGTATCTGGACAAACTTTGCAACAAAATTGTATCCTTACGTTTTTTGGTCTGGCAAAACTGTATAAAACTTCTCTAGTTGATGTTCTATTCTCATTGCTAATATAACCCAAATTTTCCTTCTTTGACAAGTGTCTTTGTCCGTCCACATGAAGATTTGCCAGTGTATTTTTGGATATCCTTTTTATGAATGACTATTTATGGGATCAACTTATGTAGTTTGCCTGAACGTATTTAGACTCTCTCTTATGATTAATCTTGTATTTCAGTTTTCGGAGAACTTCACAATTGTATTATTCCATTATGATGGCCGAACTAGTGAGTGGGATGAGTTTGAGTGGTCTAAGCAGGCCATTCATATTAGTGCAAGGAAGCAGACCAAGTGGTAAGAATGTTTTTGGTCATTACTTAGGCCTTTTTAAAAACTTTTATATAGTATGCAGCTTATTCTTTAAAAATATATATTTGTTGTATGGTGCCCCTAATTTTCTGATATCCTGTCCAAGGTGGTATGCGAAACGGTTTCTGCACCCAGACATTGTTGCACAATATGAATACATTTTTATCTGGGATGAAGACTTAGGAGTCGAACATTTTAATGCTGAAGAGTAAGAGTAATCTCTTGAGCAAACTCACATTCTCTAAACTTGAGTGAATATAACTACGCAAAAAATGTATACTAACTTTTGATATCTTGTTTTTCAGGTACATTAAACTGGTGAAAAAACATGGATTGGAGATTTCACAGCCTGGTTTGGAGCCTGACAAAGGGTTAACATGGCAAATGACCAAGAGGAGAGGTGATCGTGAAGTACACAAGTATGTCTATGTACATTTAACTTTTTCTTTTTTAGATAGAGTAGCACTTTTACAGGTTTGTAACCATTCTCTACCTTAGTACTATGGTCTTAAATTGTAATGGTTCTGTGGTTTTCCTAACAGAGAAACAGAAGAAAAACCAGGCTGGTGCTCTGACCCTCATTTGCCACCGTGTGCTGCGTAAGATGTCTAGCATGTTTTGAACAGGATGCTACTCTTATTGCATTGCTATACTGTGGATGTTTTTTGCTAATGTAGTTTTGTTGAAATAATGGCGACTGTGTTCTCTCGAGATGCCTGGCGTTGTGTATGGCATATGATCCAGGTTAGTGATCTCTAGCTACTATGTTATTTGGTATATTATGGCGGGATAGTGATGTTGTCTGTCCTCTAACTGAAGAATGACTTGGTGCATGGATGGGGTCTGGATTTTGCTCTACGGAGATGTGTGGAGGTATTAAGCCAACCTTTCTCCTCACTTTTTTCATATGCATCATTACTATTGAGCCTGAATCATGTGAAAAAAGAAAAAACCATGTGTAGTTTGATGCAGCAACTTATTAAGTCTCAAGTGCTAAACTGGCAGAGGATGTTAGTGTTGTTTATTGTTATTGTAAATTTCTATAATACGGATTTATCTTTTCCAACTTTTGATAATTTGAACAAGACTTCATTCACTCAGTGGTGTTTCTTAAAAATTATTTATTTAAATTATACAGCCGGCTCATGAGAAAATAGGAGTTGTAGATGCTCAATGGATAGTTCATCAAGTGGTTCCTTCACTCGGGAATCAGGTATGTCAGTTATATATATAGCAGCAGTAGTGGTGGTAGTAGTAGTGTTCTGATTCATGTAATTTCATTCTAACTGTTTTGTTCACTGATAACAGGGCAAAGCTGAAAACGGCAAGGCACCTTGGGAAGGGGTACTTCTCCCAGAAGTGACAAATGATATTGTTTAAGCACACATTCCATACCATGCAATATTAACACTATCACTTTGTTCTTTCACTAATCAGGTTCGAGAACGGTGTCAAAAAGAATGGCGTATCTTTAAAAATCGCATGGCAGATGCAGAGAAATCATATTACAAGAAGATGGGAATTACTTTACCAAACTCAACAGAGAGTACATGGACATAGATGACGGCTAGCTGATTTTAGTCTCTAACATTTAACTTAGCAGTAATTATTGACATTTGTAGCAAGTACATCTCTTTTTATGATATATATTATTTCAGTAGGTATTCATTCTTTGAAGTTCAATTCAAGTATTATATTTTTGTATAGAATCATCGTTGCCTGGTATTATTTTAATTTACGTATCTCCTACAGTATATCCTAGAGCCTGGCTTCAGATGTACCGGCGGTATGAATCAGGTACTTACACAAGGGCTACTTTAGCAAAGGATGCTAAGGATTTCTCTTGCTAAAGTTGGGGCATGTTATGCTGCTTGATTGTATCACTTAATTTGATGGGCGGTTGGGATTGTTTATGAAATGGAGCTCTTGTAAAATAGAAGGTATTTTTATTTTTTTTGAAAAACGAGTTTTATTTTTTTACTTTAAAAAAATAATAAAAATATGCAATAAAAAAATCTCACTTCGTAGAATTTTTTTACACTTTTTAAATTTTTAAATAAATTTTTTATATATTTATAAAATATGTATTTAAAAATGTAAAATAGAGAAAAGTTAAGAAAAATTGATAAGCTATTTTTGAAATGGAGAACCAAACGCCCCCTAAAGCTTTTTGTACTCCGATTCTTTGAACAGCCTAGAAGGCGCCCAGATGAACAGATACACGAAAATTCTGATTTTATAGGATGCAAGAGACCTGAAGTTAAACGAAGGGGAAAAGATGAAGCTAAAGCGGTCTTGAATGCATTCCAAGGACGCAAGATGTCTAAACTTTACATGAATTCCAATACACTTTGTGAGTGAGTTGTAAATGTTTATCACATGCGATAAGCAGAATCGGGGTGAAGTTCCAAGTGAGCAGAAGTAATACTGCCCAAATTCTGGCTTTCTTCTCTTGGTTGATCCAAAGAAACAAGTACTTCAACCACCTGAATCATTCTGCAACAGAAGATCATATCCAACTGATTCAGTAGCAGAGTCATGTTGAATAAAATTCATCGGAAATATAATAATAAATAGATAGCTCAACCAGGAAAATAATATCTGTAGGTTTTAAAAGGGGATGTTGGAAGTGTTTATAAAATAAAACTTTTGAAATAAAAATACTTTGAATTTTTTTTTAAAAGTTAGTTTGACTTTTTAACCTAAAAAATAACACATAAAAACTTTTAAGACATAAATTTTCTGTAAATTTCAAAATTAAAAAAAATCTATAGAATACTATAGAAAATTTATTTGAAAAAAACCAAGTACTTATTTGGAATGTAAGGCACTTCAAAAGCTTAGCTTAAATGTCCTTAAACATACTATATAAAATTTGGAAGCATTTGAAAGTTAGAAATTTTTTTAAAACAAAAAATATTTTTATCTTTTATAATAAAAGTTTTATATTTTTTATCTAAAAAATAATAATAATATGTAATAAAAAAATCTTACTATATAAATTTTTTTTATATTTTCTAAATTTTTAATAAATTTTTAATTAATAAAAAATATATTAAAAATATAAAATAAAAAATTGAAAAGTTGCATTTAATATAAGTAATGCCAAACGGTACTTATCAATTTTCTATTTTACGTTTTTTAATATATATTCTATAAATATCTAAAAAATTTATTAAAAATTTAAAAAATATAAAAAAATTTTATATAATAAAATATTTTTATTATATATTTTTATTATTTTTTAAAAAAAAAAAAATAAATTTTATTTTTTTAATAAAATAAAACTATTTTTTATTTTAAAAAATTATTTTATAAGTATTTTCAAACGCCCCTTTCAAACGCAACAACAACCGTTACAATGCCATGTCCCTCAACAATAACTGTGGCAGCACGTTTCAAAATTGAAATTCTACTTATGACCTATTATTCTAATATAGATTTAGAGAACGTTTGAAATTATTTATAAAGTGTAATTTTTTTAGAATAAAAGATAATTTTTCTAAAAGTGAATTTGATTTTTTTATCTTAAAATTTAATAAAAAATATACATATAAAGATTTTTACTACATACAAATTTTTATATTTAAAAAGTTTTAAATTTTTTTATTAAATATTATAAAAAATTTATTTAAAAATATGAAATGTTTATTTAAAATGATAATCATTTCAAAAATGCCAAACGTTCACTTAGATGGTGTTTGGATTGAGGGTAAAGAAGAGTAACAGAGAGTAAGAAGATCGATTATTCTCATTCACTCTTGTTTGGTAATTTTTTACAAGAGTAACGAAGAGCAAATTATTCTCTGTTACTCACAAATGAGGAGTAATTCGTCACACCTCATATTGGGGTGTAACTTAGAATAAGAGTAAATACAAATGTGTTAAACACATGAACTTTCACAGGTATATATCGTCTTGCAGCTTGTACTTTCGTGTCGCCGGCTTTCTGTCCGACGGAAGCAAGAAGGAGATGAGTATTAGCAACGAGTTCTTCGCGTTCGATGCGGTTTTGGCGAGAACCATGTAGAGTCTGCCAATGTCTTTTCCAACGAACCTTTTGAACTCGAGCATCGGCGCCACGCTCGCAAAGCACAAGGTTTCCGGCTACCGCTGATGGGTTTAAAGTTCCCTGCATTCAGAGATTGCCATTTCAGACGTTCGAGGCGTTGCCGGCGTTGATGAACGGAAGTGTAATAGCTTTGTTTGGCTAGCACCGAAACCTTGAGAACAGAGCGGTTCCATACCTAGAGACAAACTGGAAAGTACATAGTACCCTGTTATGTTTGCGAAAGCTTCGCAAGCTAGCCGGCGGCGAGCGGTAAGTCACCGAGAGAACCCAAGAACAACATAGAAAGAATAGAACGCGAGTAAAGAAGTAGCGCCATTAGAGCTATAGGGAAAGAAAGCTTGAACAAAGACACTGCTTCTGAAGGTGAAGGGAAAAAAAGAATGGTTTTTGTTCCTTCGCTTTTCTGAAAATAGATTTCTTGTTCTTTCATGGAATGACTCTTACGTAGATGTGTTGCGGAGTAGTGAATTTTTTTCATCGCCGGCGCCGGCCATGGTGAAGCTTTATTGTTACATAAAGATAACAGCTTGCGAATTAAGGAAAAAATACATGCTTAGGACAATTTAGACATTTCTCAAATATTTATCTAATTTATTCGTCATTTCACTTTTCCAACCAAACAGAAATAAAATTCATTCTTAATTACTCTTACTAATATATCCAAATAAAATAAAAATAATTATTATTCTTATTTTTTATTACTCTACTGTATATTACTTTTATTTTATTTTATCTTATTCTTATTTATTACTTTTATTCTACGGTTAGGTTAGACGATAGAAGAGAGTATCAGCAAATAGCTTATGATAACCTTATAATAATAGCTTATCAGCAAATGATAGTCGAAGCTTACTCCTGTACTGTTTTTTTTCTAAAACAATATCAATTAATTATAATGATAATAAGGTCTTAAAATTGGTTGCGTTGATAACACGTATGATTGTTTTATATAAAAATAGTTTTTTCATTAAGAAATTACTCCCTCAAACATGAGATAATTATCAGATAATGGAGATTCAGTTATGAGCAATTAATCTATTAATCTATGGATATGTTTTCAATAAAGCAGAGAGATGTTGGAAGATAAGACGGCGGCTAGCAATCAGCTAGTCTTAAAATTTGTGGAAAATTATTATGTACTCGAAAGTCTACTGTATACCTAGTCTTGTTTTTTTTAAATAGAATATTTTAGTCTTTACCAGTAGTTTTATTGTTATTAATTAGCATATGCAGTAATTTGTTGGTCAAGTATCCGCAGAAAATATTATGGTTTTCCTTAACACATACTTGCTTTGTTTCTATTGTTTATTTTCTCTTGCATGAAATATAAGTAAAGCTCCTATTTTCTAGCATGAATTGTGTGTTTTAAATATTCATAATTAAGTTTTATAAAAATAAAAAATAAAAAATAAATTTTTTTTAAATAAATAAAAATAAAGTTTAATATTTATATTTTAATAATTTTTTAAAAATAATAAAAATTAAAAAATATAATTATATTAAAATATTGTATAAATAAAAAAATTGAAACTAAAATTTGATACGTAAAAATAAAATTTTACATTTTTATATAATTAAAATATATAATCGTTCAAAATTAAAAATTAAATTAAAAAAAAAGAATTAAAGACGTGTGAAGCACGCCCCCAGGCGGTGGAAAATCAACAATCTCCGGGTTCAATTCAGCAAAACCCCCCTCCGTCCTTCGAATTTGAACGATCATCATCTCAGCTGTAGTTCCACCATATATCCGCTGCTCTCGTTTCTGTTTGTACTGTCTCTTAAACTTGGCCTATCGGCTCAATAAACATTTCAGTAAGGAAAAATAAATGATTTGAAAGTAAATTGCAGAAAAAAATAAAGATAAAAGCTGAAGAAAAATATATAGCCTCTACAGCAATTTTGGAATCGGTTAGAATTCTATACTACCGGATACCTCTTTAAAATAAGAAAATCTGGATAACTTGGTAAGTTATCGCTGTGAAACTAGGAAAGCCAAGTACCTACCAGTTGGCTGGTTACTATATAGTAACCGATTCACCGTGACAAGAATGGTGTTAGTAGATTTCGGGGCGTTTAAAAATATTTATAAAATAAAATTTTTTTAAATAAAAAAATATTTTTATTATTTTTGAGAAATAAATTTTATTTTTATTTCAAAAAAAATTAATATATGAAATAAAAAGTATTTTTATTTTTTTTATTTTTAAAAAAAATAATAATAATATATAAGAAAAAATTTTATTATATAAATTTTTTTAAAATTTTTTAATAAGTTTTTTAAATATATATAAAATATATATTAAAAAATATAAAATTAAAAAATTTCGTTAAAAAAAGAAAAAACAAACGCACCCATCGTGGCATCATGTGGCAAGAGTCTCTTGAACAACTGAGGTGACTCCGCTGCCCTCTGCGTTTGCTCCTCCTGCATGAAGTGCGTATGTGGTGTCTCTCCTGGGCATTCGTATCAGTTAGGATTTGTTCTTTTTTGTTAAGAAATTAATGTCTTTTCCCAACTAATAAAATATTTTAAAATAATTTTATATGTCTTTTAATAATTTATTATCGGTAATTTATTTTTTAAAAGATCACTTTCAGAAAAAGTAACTTCCAAAATAAAAATAACGCACCTTCGGTATCGCCATTCGATTTCTTCTTCTAAATCTTCATCGTCGTCGTTGTTGTTTATAGTAGCGGTGGCAGCGGAGGAGGAAGGGAGACGCCGGGAAGGGGATGGTGCAGGGTAGCATTTAAGGAGTTAAATTTTTTTGGGGCATAGGAGTTGTTTTGCGGCTTTTGCCTCAACCCAAAAGGTCCTAAACACAATTAATTCATAGTGGCATGGCCCACATATGGAGATGTGATCTTGTAAATAAAACAGCACTGAAGACCACTGAGCGATTCTCTTCAACAGCTAAACCAAAATTTAAAATTTCAAACTGCCTCTCTCTCGCAATAGAAAGAAAATCTGGGCAATGTCTGCCGCCACCGGCGGGGCAACAAGCAGTGGAGAAGAAGAAGACAACGACCAGTGGGAGATCTGTAGTGATAATGGATTCGTCTATAAACGGCGCTGCCGCTGTCGTGAACCAGACACCGAAGCGGACGCCAGCCAACGAATCACTTATTCCGAGACTGACACCGAATTGCACCGCCAGCTCAAGCGTGGAGCACATAGGAAGCGGTTCCTTCTCTCTCTCCTTGACCGGTACAAAACCGAGCTTGCACAATGGGAGAATCTCTCTTCTTGTTGTGTTACTTCCTCTTCTTCTCTTGCCGTCTCTGGTAGTTCTGTTCCAACGCCGCCGACGACGTGTTCACCCGCCACCGTTGGACAAAATTTGGCTTCTTCCGCAAGGAAAAGCGAGCAGCTGCTTGATGACCTTGTTTCGCAGGTATGAATTTTGTAGATCTCGGAGTTAAATTAGGATTACTAGAGCAGTTGAGACCTAGAATTTTACAAGCAAAGATTTGTGAGGAGCAAGTGTTTGAAGTAGATATTTGATTTCATTAGAGCAGTTGAAAATACAGAAATTTAGAGAGTTACAAACTGAACTGGGGGCAAGTCACAACTCTGTGATAGGGTTGCAGGTTGATTTTGAAATGAGCTCTTTGATGCGCTCCTTGGATGGGAATAGATGATCACTCAAAATTGCATGTTAGTTGTTAGATTTCATAGCCCTACGATTTGAACTGCTAAAATTGGAAGATTAAAATACTCCCGCCACTTCATTCTGATGGGAATTTACAAGTTGTAAGTAGTTCATAAATTTGCTTTTTTTCTTGGGATAGTTGAAACATCATGAATTGGTGTTTCTTTTGTTTGGTTTGAAATTATATCTACACTGGTGGTGACAAAGGAAAGTAAATTTTTAAAGATCTATTCAAACAAGGTTTTGAAAGGTTTCACCACTAAATTAGGTCAGAATAGTTGCAATTTGGGGGAATGACAAAGCACTTATTTCCAAGTGGAATAGGAGTACTACTCTTGATGGATACTGTAGTTACATATAAGTTGAGTTCCTGAGAGTTCAGTTGTAAGCTACAGTATTAGGACCTTTACAAAGTCATTCCAGAGAGCTTGGTGGCAAGGTTTTAAAATTTAAATAATTCTGTAACTAGCTCCTTGGTGAGCTCACAATTCCAAGCTACTACTTAAACTAGAAGGATGGCATACCTTTCACTGAAACAGCCCTGGAATTTTTTGATTTGTGTTATAGTGAAGCACTCCCCCAACTTTATTTCAAGAATTAGTGTAAACTGTAAATATTTTGCAAATCTAGTGGATTGCTTTTCTGGCATGTAATCATTTCTAGCTTTCTAAATGTTTTTCTATATTTGTTTTAATTTATTAGATTCTTCATTAGTGATAGTTATTTTCAGTAGAGCACAGGATAATGATATTGAGTTTCTTGGTTTAAACAGTATTTTGGCTACGTGGCAGGCAGAGGCTCAGGAGGTGGTGCTGCAGAGACTCGCAGGGCTTTGCAATTATGTAGATTCAATTTGTGGTGTGGAGGAGGAGAGCATAGCACATGCTTTCCTCGAATTGCCAGTTTGGGGAAGCCCTAAATCTCTTATCACCTCTTTGTCTAATTGATTTAATGTATTTGTGTTAGAAAAAATGAAGGGTGTATGTAAGAAGTGTACTTAGAATTGTGTGGCAGCCCTTAGGCGGTTGCAGTTAGGTGTGCATTATATGTGTGTATCATGATACTTCATTGTTTCTGGAATGTAGCTTTTAGCATTGTATCCTATGATCGATAGGTATAAGTATATTCTTTCATATACAATCTGTTTTACCCCCCACTGCCTTCTTGACTGAGGTGGAAGAAATGTTGGGAGTGAGACTGCAGACATCTAGTTTACTAAACATATAGTGGACTGGCTATCCACTTAAGGTATTCGTTTATGCCCTGATATAGATACTTCAGGGACTTGCTTGACATAATTCTGCAGCAAACGAAGCATTCTTTCTTAGGCTTTTCTTGCGTACTTAAAAATAGCTGTTACTTTTAGGTATCCTTTGATAGCACCACACTCTCTTGAGCGCACAAGTTCTGGAACTTTTGTAAGCTGTATTTACAACTCTTGTTAAGAGGCAAGTACTCTGTGAGCATGGATAACAATTGGCACGTTGGTAGGTTTAAACCTTAAGTAGCAAATTTTTATGTACACTAACAAATCTTGTTTGGAGATAGTTTGATGCAGGTGATATAATTGTTCTTCAGTTTCATTGTTGCAGAGCTAGGATATCAGAATAAGGCTTAGTTATGCATCAGCTAGCCTTGGAGTATATGTGATTCTCTGCTGTTTAAGTCTTTTGGTGAAATAAGCTGTAGAATGTGTCATAAATTGCCTGAGGTTCTGTTTCTAGTCTTTTGAACCTTTCTGTTGCTTTAAACAGATCTCTACCACCTCTCTATAAATCATTAGTACAGAATTTTTTTAATGGAAAAAAATGTAATATTGCTCTTTTGTTCCAGGTTCTATACACTGTTGAGCGTGCTTATTTAGGTTTTTGGAAGTGAATTTTTTAAAAAGTGAAGTTCAAAAATAAGTTTAATTTTTTTGGGATTACTTGTTATTAACTGATTGAAATTTGACGGCTGAAGATTTAGTAAAAAAATGGGTGGTTTACGGAATATCTTAAAGCAGCCGACCTCAAGTGAGCAATGCTAATTGCCAGCGTTGCGTTTTGATTGGTAAGCTCTCGATGCTTCTGCCTGCATTGTAAGTTTAACGAAGGATGTTAGGTGATGTTAAGTTATTAGTTATAAGGTAGAATAGTCTTTTTCTTATAAACTTGTATAAAGCACTAAATCCTACCAGTAATAATTTGCTATGGCCATTTGGGATGTCAAAACGGCCGGCCATCCGGCGACGTGATGCGGACTGTCCTCCAAGATTCTATTTCCCGGAGTAGTACAATTACAAACATGTTGGCCGTGGCTGATTCTGTCTTTCTGCAAGTTGTTGTGATCAGTGTCGGAAAAATATAACATTACATTATCAACCATTCTAGAGAACAGGAATTGCTTATCTAAATCTTAGACAAGCTCCTTTATATTTTTAAAAATCAACTATCCTTTTTTTTTAATACAACATGTCTGAAACACGTTAAATGCTTTAGTGCTTTCTCTCTCTCCCTCCCTCTTTTATTAGGAAACTGATGCTCTCTCTTATTAAGAACTGATCTGCAAATGTTTCTTGTTTCCTATAATTAAAAGGTCAACAATACTAAGAATTATCTCATTGATTACATCAAGAGAAGTGTCAAATATCTATTTTAGTTTAGTAAACAAATTCACCAAGGTTTCTAATCTGAGCAGGACACATTTTCAATGAGATAAAAAACAAAAACAAGTACAGAATGGAGAGGCGAGCTAATAAGGCATTAGTTATGTACAACAACGTTACCATTTGATCCATTTTTCAGTGTTAAGCGCGTAATTCTGAAATCTCTCTCCTAGCTGTGTCTATCAATGTATGCAAAAACTTACAAGGATCACAACTATAAGGGTTGGGAAGATTTGCATGAGTTAGGAAAGGCAGCCTCCTTAAAGTTCTGCCACTTAAACCCTGAAGAATAAACACAACTCAACTTATTAGAAATTTGCTTATATAGTAAAAGTGTCAACAGAGTAGAAAATACGAGACCATAACCTCACAAGTTTCCGCAGCTTGAAGCAATAGTCTGGAATGATGAAGGGGACCGTCTAGCTCCCCTAGTTCAGAGGAATGCATCTTCTCTTTCAAAGTCATATAGCTTAGAGGAAGTTCATGATCCTAAAATCAGCAGTTTCAATATAAGAAGTATAGAATGGACATATAGTGATGCTTTCAGGCGGCCCATATGACTGTTTAGTCTCAAACGATATGCCTCTAACCTCTACTTGTTATGCATAATTGAGAACATGGCTGCTTTTAGAATAGAAAAAAAATGCAGCTCAAGCTTTAGGAGGGAGAAGAAGCAGGACTTACTTGGTTGCATACCAAAATCCCAGTCCGAATAAGTTCTTCGAGGCATGATCGTAGTATCTCATATCGTGCTTGAAGGGTAGGAGGGCCAACATAAGCCTTGATATCAGCTCGATCAACAAAAGCAATATCTGCAATCTAAAGGGATGAGGTTCTACATTTTCATACAGGAAAGCAATTTCAACATTTTCATGTAGGAAAGCAATTAGTGAAAGTAAAAAATGAAAATCCTACAAGCAGAATTTTCAGTGATGTGACAAGAGGCATTCACATAAGGTACAACATAAGCAACCACTTTGATTATGCCTAGAAAAAGCATAAATTTTTATACTAATATGCATTAGCTCATATTTAGTATCAGCTCAACAAATGGACTAATAAACATGGCGAAGAGAGTTTATGATTGCTGATTGTAGCCCAATTACAAAGGTCAGAGCACGCAATCTAAGAACCTCTAAAATAAAGCAGCAATATTCTTTATCAAAGTCAAACTTAAGACAACAGATAACTGCTTATATTACTTCCAATATCAGTCAACAAGAGATTTAAGAAAGAATCATAATCCAAATGTCTTAGAGACATATCTACATATTTGACAAACTTGCTGGAAAATTAAATTCAAGAAACATTTTATGAAAAAATCAGTGCACTATACTGAGACAGAATACTCCCACAAAAGTGGACTCAGTTCCTCTTGCATTTTACAATCTCTAGAGCAAAACAAAACAAAATATAACTAATACTTAGATAATTAATCCTAACAACATTAAAACTCCCATGCACCAGATGTTGGTAAGCAAAACTACTTTATCAATAAACTTGCCTTTGTGCCAAAAGAGATATACAAAATATAAGCAAAATACATTTGTTGCAGACATCGGCCATCCCTTTGATATCTACTACGTCAATGTATGTAGTTCCCCACCATGAGTCCAGATAAACAAATTGCGCTAAAAAATTGTGCAGACCGTTTACACCGTCCAGCTTCGAGATATCCAGACTAAGAACTCATAAGCTATATCAGTTTAATGTACGTAAAGCATTTAGACTATTAACTCAATGCCCTTTCTTGCAAAAAAGAATGTCTGCCACACTTGAAAGTTTTTGAGACTTGTTGCTGTTTAAGTGTTATCAAATTACTTGGACATATGTCTTAGTTTACTGCAGGTCTAAAGACTATTTATTTTTCTAACTAAGGATTTTTGACAAAAAAAGAAAATGCACAAAGGTTTTTCATTCACTCAGTAACCTCACCAGATTTCTTTAATGAGGCACATGACTCCAAGAACAAAGTTAACAACATTGATTAAGGAATAGCTACAATCTGCAAAATCTGAAAGCTAGAGAAATTGATATGCATACCAATTGCAGCTGTAATGTTGGATGTAGTCATAATAATAACATTTGGCCAGGACTTTAGTCTGTCCATCTGAGTGAGCAAAGCATTAACAACCTGTAAAAAATGTGGTCATCAACTGTTTAACATTTTCCCAATTGATATAGATAATTGACTTGGAAAGGGTATCTATTACTCGAATGGAATCCGAAGGCTCAGATCCTGACAAAGCAGCTTGTCGAGCAGCGGCAAGGCTTTCTACTTCATCTACATAAAAAAGAAAGATTCTAATAGTTTATCAAATAGCAGGAAAGACTGCTGAAGTAACAAACAACTACAACTACTAAATTGACTAACATACATTGGGTCATGTATGAACTTGAATGGAAGAATAGCCATTAAAAAGTTCTTGTCCATACTCAACTAATAAAAACAATCTAGCGCAGCCAGAGGTTAAGTCTTCATATTTATCTATATTTTGGTCAATGTATAGCATGTTTTTCCTTGAAATAGTTTCAGCAGCAAAGCAAGAGAAAGGTGCCCTGGTAGTAACAGTTACTCATTAGCAACTATGGGTAAAAGTACCTTAAGATAAAAACATGAACACTCACCAATCAAGACGAAAACAAGATTGTTCTCTTCCTCTACCATCTCTGTTATCTTCTGGAATAGCTTTGCAACCTATAAGAAAAAAGAAAATATCTCATTAAACAGGCCTGTTGCCTTGAAAACAAGAAGTTAATTCACCTTAGCACTAATAAACTGGTGCCAAATATGAAACTGATGAACCAAATTATTGATAACGACAAGCATAAGACTTGGTATGTATGGTGTCAAATAAAAACCATGACGAATACAAAACATTCATAAGAACCAGAAATCAATAATGTTTCAGTCATCACTTCAGAAAACCATAGTGGATTTTGAGACATGATTTCAAATTTGTTACATGTCGCTAATTGTGCATGCTTGTCAAAGATAGAGATGAGACACCAACTCTCTCCGAAAACGACAGCATCGAAATGAAGTTAATAGAACTTTGCCTGCTATTATGTATTACAATATAAACAGAAAGTATCTTCATCTTCAAGCTGAAGAGAAGAATCGTGCTCTGTTCAGGCAACTTGGCACTTTGACAGATTTCTAGGAGAAAGTAACTTACTAGTTTTCCACTTTCAGAGAACCATTTGCTAAACAATGAATGTGCATTGACTTCCACCAGTTGGCACATTGAGTATCTGTATTAAGCTACCCAAGTTAGGATTTGGTAAAAAAAGGAACTCCAACTTGGTAAGCATCCTACTAAAGTACCTTGATTTAAACAGTATAGAAAGTTTCTGAGCTAATGCTTTGCACAACGATGTTTTCCCAGTTCCAGGTGGTCCGTGAAGAAGAATGATCCTGTTAAATGATGCATTATAAGTTTACAACTTCAAAAGAGACAAATCAATTAGTGCAGCTAGAGTTGTCCAAATAATGAAATGATAGTAATCCAAAAAGACGAGGAAGCAAGGCAAAATGGAAGGCTAATCCCACCATGAGCTAGGGTTCTCAAGTACAGGACCTACAAGCGTCTTTTTTTTCAAAAAATTCAAATATTTGTGAGTTTGAAAAGTCAAGTTAGATGCCTTTGTTATGTAGATTAACATAAACATAACATCTCTATGAATCAAAAAAACTCGAAGTAAAGCTAGCTGGAATAGCCCAACCGAACAGCTTCATCATCACTAGGACTTCTTAATTGAACACAGCTTATCATCTAAAGTTAAACACAAAATTAAAAATCATCTTAAATAACCAAAATCATCATCTTTCACAGAAATTATCAAAACTTCCCAGATTACCACAAACGAATCATCATTATAATAAAGAGTAGCTGGCAATAGACAAGCAGAGTTATTCTCACCGGTTCCATGAAACAAGACACGGATTTACAGCTCTGTCAGTAAACAACAAGGCACTAGCAGCATATCGCAGTAAGCGCTTCTTGAGACCAATTTCATATATTAAGCTGCAGAAGGTTAGTTTTATTATTCGATGACATTTGAAGGTTTTAAGGATGAATCAGCAGGAGCTTAAAGTGCAGCAAACCTTTCCCACAATCCGTCAAATTCTTGAGCAGGAAGAACCCATTCATTAAAACTAGAGAGTGTATCATCTCCACTTAACTCTTCACCTGGGCCTTCTTCACTAAGCTGGAAAAAGCATTAAGACAAGGGTTATGCAAACAAACTAAGCTGAAGAGAATTTGTGGTTTGAAGGAAAATAACCAATTGAGGCATTGTGACAACAAAGTTGGAATCATAGACTGATGAAACAACTTATTAGGGATCAAAGTCATGCTCGAATGTACATTAAAGAAGGATGAGATGTAAAAATATTGGTTAAACTGCTGATTTATGAATGACAAATGACAGGAAAAAGCTTTTAAATAGGGTAGCAACTACTCAAACACAATAAAACTCTGAGGAGACAAAAACATGAGATGTAAAAATATTGGTTAAACCGCTAAATTATGAATGACAAATGACAGGAAAAAGCTTTTAAATAGGGTACCAACTACCCAAACACAATAAAACTCCAAGGAAACAAAATTATGCAAATGTATGACCACAATGTACTTGGGAATTACAAGCATCAGTTACAAATAGATAGCTGTGCAAGTAAATGAGGTTGAATACAATTGCCAGCATAAAACTGTGATCTAAGAGGATTTTCCTTCTATGCTTGTATACAGAAAGAAAAAGGAGAAAGAAAGAATATGCATAGGTAGAGCTTTTAGACAGCTTATAATTATTTGGAAATGAGGAATAAAAGAGTTGTATACACCAATTTAATGCAAAAGTTGACATACCTGGAATACATGAACAACAGGTCTGACCTGCCAAAACAAAAGAATGCTCTGGTTTTCCGCCCATTCAGCTGAAATAACAACAGTGTATTATTAAGGTTAATTAAATGACAAAATTAAAGGTTAAGGAACTCAAGTCTAGCTGCAATTATTGATAAAATTTCAGGACCTGTATCACATATCAATACTCTTTGTACATTCTCAAGAAGAAAAGACTCATCAGGAGGCAATGGAACTGGACCATCAACATAGCTCAAACTCCTCTTTTCCAGCATTCTTTAAATGTTACAGAAATAGAAATATCAGTTAGCAACAATGGAGTAGAATTATAAACAAGTTGCAAAGGTTATCATCTAGCAAGGATAGTATAAGAGTAACAGTAAGTTAAATGAAGCGTCCCCATTAGAAGTCAGCTGACAATTAATCTTAGTTATAATTTGCACAGACTGGTGAATAAACACAGAAACACAGTGGCAAGGAAACATCTCACTTGGTACTATCTATGCTTAATGAAATTCCAAATCTAGGTAGGCAATCTTCTTAAAACGAATATCTGATTCTTCCTAAACTGAATAAGGCATAGCAAATATGCTTCTCCCAACTACTACTCTTTGGCTTACCACTAACCCCTCCCCTACAAAAAAAAAAAAAAAAAAGCGGCAACAGCAAGACTTACCTTTCAACAGCAACTCTGACATCTTCAGGGCGGGCTGTGCTTGAAGGCTTCAAGCAGACCTCAACTGCCACACAACTACAAACTATCACTATGTTGTTTATTATCTTCCAATTCCCAAAGAAGGCCAGCTCAAAACCACCAAAGAAATTGCAACGGTATTACGATTAGATACAGACAATTATAGGGATGAAAATGCAGCCTAAGATTCTGCGAAAGATTATAAAAGAATATTTAAAAAAGAAAAATTTTACTAAATTCCAGCATAAATGTGCTATATATAACTCATCAGGAATACCTGAATCAAGTTCAAGATCTTCTTAGAGGAAGAGACTCCTTCTTAGGCTTAGCAAAGAAAAAGGTGATTTTAATGATTTGGTTACTCTTACCCGAGACCAGAGCCTTGTCATTGGCTTCCGGCAACAGAAGAGGAGAAACAGGAGAACGGCCCGAAACCACGGGGTCCTCCACAGCCGGCGGCGCTGCCCGATTACTGTCGGTGACTGTAGTGACAACGGAGGAATCTTGATTGGAAACTTCCATCGGCATGCTTATTTCTTCCATTTCTCTCGAAATCGGCTAGAGAGAGATCAGATTCGGGAATTAGGGCAGCTTCAAACTTGTTTGAAAACTTTTTCCCTCGCTGAAACCTGATGGATTTTATAATTCTATTTGAGACCGTTACTCGTTTCTTTTTTGTTTTTTTTTTTAAATCTAACTTTAACTGTTATTCCATTTTTTTTCTTTTGCTGTTACATTACATTAGAGGGCATTTAAATTTCGTTTGGGTGAATGAGTACTAACAGTTTTTTTCAGTGTTGTTAAAACCAACCCGATGGTTGATCCGAAATATTATCAGATCACCGGGTTAGCGGTTAACTCACCGGATTATCGGATTGACCTACTAGGTCAAATCGAATTTATTAAATAAATATTAATATTATAAAATATAGTATATATATTATATAATATTATCGTAGCAGTTATTTAAATTTTTTTTAAAATATGATTATATACAATAAATATTAAATATATTTGTTAAAGTTACATCTTTCATTTTTGAAAAAATAATTTTCAAGAATTAAAACAATAACCAAAAAATCAAAAATATAAAAAAAATCTCAATATTTTAAACATTATAAATTAGCTATGTTATACGTAATTATGTATAATTACTTATCGCCTTATATATATAGTAAGGATCAGCAGAGTAGAGATGGTTCGACTACGATCAATAGAGCGTGGTAGCATTAGCAATGAAAGGCGCCGAGAACGACAGCAAAAAAATAGATTAACCGATTAGAGAGACGGATGGTTAAAAACTTAACAGAAATAATTCGAAGCAGCAAAATAACTCAAAGAGCGATCATATTTTATTTTTTTATTTTTTTAATAATCATACCGAGTCAATCCGTTGTACTGGGTCACCGGGTTATTCAAAAACCGGTCGGATCGATCGGGTTTTATCGGATTTGTTGCATACCGAGTTATGCTTCTCACCCAATCCGAAATCGTGCCGGGTTGTCGGGTTTCGGGTCGATCCGGCCGGGTCGGATTTTAAAACACTGGTTTTTTAATCCAACTTTTCAAATTAAAATTTCTTAACATGTATAGTAACTTTTTTTACCAAAACAATATATATATATATATATATAAAGGTGTGTCTGAGAGTTATAAGAGCAAACGTAATAAGAGAATTGATAACTTTTTTTATCTTAATCGGCAACTCTTTTATAAGAATAATGAACAGTAAAAATTTTCTTCATTGCTTTTATGTGAATAATAAATGAATAATTGGTTAAGCTAAGAAATGTCTTTTTTGTCCAGGGTAAGTTAAGAAATTACGGTATTTGTATACATGTCTATTTATTTTCATGCTACATCAAAAATAACTCATTTAGTTTTTTTCTAACCAACCAACAAACTAAACTTGATTAATAAAAGTTATTAAAATTCAATCTATTTTTTCACTCGACTCTATTGCTTATAGTATGAATATAAAATTTTTGACATTTTCAAGACCTAATAAGGACATTTCAAACTTATTAAAAAAATAGTTTATTTATTCTTCATTTTACTCTTCTAATACAAAAAGAGTAACTATTTCGGACATTTAGGAGTGCTTTTGAAATAGAATTTTTCTAAAATTAATTATTTATATATTTTTTTAAAACGAGCTTTACTTTTTTTACTTTAAAAAATAATAAAATATTTTACTACGTAGAATTTTTTTATATTTTTTAAAATTTTAAATAAATTTTCTAAATATTTATAAAATAGGTATTGAAAAACGTAAAATTAAAAATTGAAAAATTATTTTTGGGGTAAGCAATGCCAAAACACTTCTTACTTTTCGTTTCTCACACTAATATATCAAAATAAGCTGAGACTAAATTTTACTTTTATTCTCTATTATTCTTATATTCAATGCGCTGAATTACTCGTATTTTGTTACTCTCTTTTCCAAACAAGTCCTCATTGAGTATTGTATATCCGCGTATCCACACCCCCTACCAAATTAAAATTTTTCATTAAAATACACCATCTTCTACCATCATTCCCTTTTGTTGTCCAGCAAAATCTAAACTTTGTTGCTCTCGTGCCTGAACAAAAAAGCTTTCCTTACTGATCACCAAAACACAACCACAAGAGTCACAAAACAACACCCCTAACCTATCAATGAACAAAACACACAATGACTTTAATAGGCACATTATGTTTATTTTGTTTGCTATGTACAATTTTTCAAGGTCTTACTACATTTTTTTATTTCCTACATTTCATCGTTACTGTTGGGGAACTCGAACTAAGACGATTTGACTTCTATCGAATAACAAAGTGTTCTAACACTATTGTTCAAAAGTTACTCAAATAATCCCTTCTTCAAATCATAAGCTTATTCGAATATAAATCGATTGGTCTTACCTTCTTCAAATTACAACCTTTTTTGAACAAATATTTTTACCTTACTCGGATAAAGTAGAAGAGCTCTCTCCGTTTATGTATGAAATTCGAATTTGTGGAGAGTTCCAAGCATGAATGCTCAAACTAAACTTCTTATTAGTCGAAAATATTTGTGTCACATGTTTTCTTGTAGGCAAGAACAATCGTTCAAAGAAAAGAGTGTCATCACTTTGTCAAGGTGACCGTCTATATTAAGGCAAATGTTTGACACTATGTTTAGATTCCACTTCTTTCAAACTTTTTATTTCGCCTTTTTAATAAACTTTCTACTACATAATATTTATAAAATTAAAATATATTAAAATATTATATTGTAAGATATTATTATTATTATTATTATATAAAAAATAAAGCTTGTTTTTAGAATATTTCTAAAATACTCATAATTTTATAAAATTTTATTTTATAAGCACTCACAAACGTTCCTAAGTTGAGATGTTTGTGAGAATATCAAAAGAAAGGTAAGAACAAATCAAACAAGGATGGCTTTGTTAAGGTCCTCTTAATTTGGTGACCTAATCTTAGGTTTGCCCAAGGAGCTTACAACTTCGATGTCAATAATTCATGAGATCCCTCATATTCATTCAAAATAGGAGGAAGGACATTAGATTTCAGTGCATCACAGTTCCAAAGGATTACTGGACATCTCATCAGTGACAAATCCTCCTTTTACAAAAACAAGAAAGGACAGATTTAGGAGATATCTTTTGACACTGAACAAGGTTGAGAAGCTTAAGTGGAGGTCGTATACGAAACTCTTAACGACCACTACGTCAATAATGTTTTCCTCAAGCTTAGCATGCTTTATTTCCTCCCAAAATTTTGAGATCGAAACAGTAACTAGAGTTGACAAGCATTCATGTACCTAGTTGATGACTTTGGAGTTATTCAATAGCTATCCCATGGGCACCCAAAGTTCCAAGCAAATGGCTGAGTCCCCTAAACAAATAGAGAAAGGATGACGATAAGAAGCCGGCAACTATTAAAAATGTGATAGTTATAATCTTACATTGCCCTCATACGCGTTGATATATGTTAATATGTTATATTCCAAAACCTGTAGTTATACTTGTACTTGGAATAGATTGTTGGAATTTTAACTTGTTATTTGCTTTGCTTAGGTGGTGCATATTTTGATTTATAGTCCTACCTGCTGTGGGTTGAAACTGCGCACAATGAGCAAGAACTATCAAGATGGTAAATCCCTACTATTAGAGGTATAAAAATGGGTTATGCTAAACGGGCCGGCCTACGACCCGGTCAATTAGCTCGTCCGGTTCGGTGAACAATAATAGAACCGGACAGGAAGGGACCGACTATGTTAGCCCACCGGAAGGCCCGCTCGAGTACTATTCATATTGACCGTCAATATTGATAGTTGACCTATTCAATATTGATCGTTGACCAGTTCAAATTTTAATTAAAAAATATTTTTATATTACTAAAAAATAATTTTAATAATAAAAATTTTTATTTTTATTTTTTATCTTAAAAATAATTTTTTAATTTTATTTTTTATATAAAATAAAAATATTAATCGGATAAATGGGTCAAACCGAGTCGTGAGAAATAAAACCGGACCGGACTAGTCCGACCCAAGTGCTTCACTCAGGCTGGGCCAGCCTAACCCGGCCCGTTCATTTTTGCACCTCTACCTACTATTGAAGTACGAACAAGGTGAACACATTGAGTTTAAGGACGATTTAAATTTATTTATTTATTTTATATTAAAAATAAGTTTGAAAAAATAAAACTTATGGTGTAGAGAAACACGCTCTATATCGTATCTTTACAATAATGTAACGCTATAAATAATAATTTTAAATTTAAGCTACTAAATAACAAGTTCTACGAGATACAATCAACACAATATAAATCAAGTTATTATTCATAATCAAATTATTATTAATAGAAATACAATCAAATTTATGGAATGTACATACATATGAATGAATATTTAAAGGAGAACTTATTTTATTTAGTATTAAAGGATATGTTCAAATTTTGATATTACAAGATCAAAGATTTTAAACAATCAGCAATATTTTGTCAATAAGATATATTAAAGAAAAACTAGTACTAAACTCAAGTATAATTTCAAGATTAAAAACATCGACAATACTATACGTTTTATTGTGTCCAACTCAATATTCTCCATATATCAATAAACTAATATATAAATTGGATATAAATATGTCATCGTTTAATATAAGAATGATTAAAGTAGTAAAATAAAGACATTTGGTGGGGCGCAGAGTATACATCAAAGTATTTTTACAATTATATTCTGCTAAGAGACTTGACACAAAAAGGAGTGCTAAATAAAAGTAATTTTTGAAAAAAGCTTAAGTTGGGCATTCATACAAAATTTTGAAATGGCAATTTGATTAAAAGCAGCAAATAATGCCAACGAGTTTAGCATATATATTATAAGATATGAATTACCGGTGGATTTTAAAATATACTGAATATTGAAATATATGGATAGCTGATGGGTCCTATAATATGTTGAGCATCGAGCTATAAGATTATACCGAAGTTTCTTAAAAAAAGTTCTGCCGAAAATTTTTAAAAAAATTCTTGTAGGCTTATTAGGCTGGATTTTGCTTGAGTTTGGTTTAGTCTAATATCGATCACGACTTTTGAGTTGGGTTGTAACATATATATAAATATATATACACATATATAATTTTGTATAATTTTTTTCTTCCTACGTTTGCATAAGTTTGTCTTTCCGTTTCAATTACTCTTCATAACTCCAGCAATGATCATATATTTATATTTAAAACTAGTTTCTGAACCTTTTAGAAACCCCAACCAAACTACTTAGACAGTAATCTTTCTCAAAGAAAACGTTTAAAGTCTGTCCTAAGAAAATAAAATCACCACTTAAAATGCTTCAACATATATAAACAAATATAAGAAATGAATCATACAGGAAAGCACAATTCCATTATTCAATTGATATTCAGATACACATCGTTCACAAACATACATATATAGCTTATTTATAGACATGGTATCTTTCACCATTTTACACACATATTCATTGCATAAATTTATAATAACCTAAAACCTTCTGAGAAACATTTAATATTTTTCATAGAGGCCATAGGGTAGCTACAGCCATAGCTAGAACCTCCAGCTCCTATGCTTACTTGCAATATAACCTCCAGCAACAGCATCGATCTCATCTTCCTTAGGAGCAATGACTTCACTAGTGGTGATTTTCCTGGCCAACTTTCCGTCGTTCTCAATGATCGTCTCCGTCTGACGGAAGATCAAATGACGGTCTGGTAACCGCGGAATCACCTCAAGAACATTCCGGTTATCTTTGTTGAGAAGTATTCCTCCGTACTCTTCAGCAGCACGCCAGTCTTCAATGACCCTTCGGTTGCTGCGAGGATGAACGTGTAGATGAGTAGCTGCTGCAGCTTCCATTGACGGATTTTTGTGCACTTAAATTTGCTAGCTTGTTAATTCTTACAGAAGCTAAGAGATTGCAAGAGTTTGGCACTTGACATCTATAAAATCTCGTTGCGCGGTTTTATAGGATGAGAAAGTGTTTCATGATCCAGAAGGATAAGGAACGCATCTTTCGGGTATGCTGCTTTACGTCCCTTAACTTTCGAGCATCTTTTGATTGCTAGTGTTTCGGTCATGGCTGGCAGATTCTGCGGGGAAGATAAGCGAAACAAATAGTTCCAGCTATGCATGTCTCCTACAGATCATATACAAAGTGAACTATCAAATTAACAAAGCTTTTCGTATTACAATTTCAGGCAAAAAATTCGAGTATAAAACTGCACTACTGTAGTTTGGTCGGTGCTATAGATAGAAGGAATATACAAAAACTTGATTAGCTTATTAGGATTCGGATTTGAAAACTTATTATATGATCTTTAGTTAGTTTATTTATGAATATTATTGCATTCTAATATGGTATGATTTTGAAGAGCAATGTTAGGCAGGCCTAATATACTTTTGTATAGGGGAGAATTCAATGGTCAATATTAAACGGCGTTCTAATTATTAGGTTTTCTTTTTCTTAAACTTTTAGGTGCTCGATTCTTTTATTCACGTGAACTTCCAACCTGAATAAAGGTGACCTTATAATTTAAAATTTTACAAAAAATAAAGTTCAATTATTTTATAAAAAATAATAATTCTTATAAATATAAAGTTTTTTTACGTGTAATTCATCAGCACTTTGCAAATTTGAAAAATGTAAAATTATAAAATTTTATTGGAAAAAAATTAAAATAAATAGATCGATGAGTACCGTCAAATATATCTATAGTTTAGGTTGAACATATATGATGTGCTTTGCTTTAATGAAGAAAATCATTGAGCATGCATCAATTTGATTTGTATATGTTGGAATTATTCCACTTATACGTATGCAATCAAAGTCGGTAAAAAAAGTTAGTAAAATGATTCACGTGGAGTTAAGCGTTAAATTGAAACTGTATTTAAAGTTGGTGCTAGAAACTTAATCAAAATGGTTTTTCTCATTGCGACCGAATATTTTCATCGACCCTATGAAGCTACATAGATATATGAACGTGAGGCATGCAGAGCATATGCATGGAATATTTTCCTTATATACGAAAATGTTTGTCAATATTCTCACAACAACATCAATCATATATATATATCCATGGTGCTCAATAATTCAACTTTACATATTCACTTTTTCACAGCGAAAATGCAGAAAATGTGAGAATATAAACAAAATAAACGCATCTCGTCTCCAATTAACTTTATTACGAAAAAATTGTTTGGTGATAACTTGCCAGCAGTAGGGAAGTGATTTCCAGTAATGCTTCTAATGAAGTTGCTTGTTAGGAGAAAAAGCATCCTTAGAGGTTGTTGAAGTTTGCGTTTTACAAACATTAAATAGTTTTGGAACACTTTGGGGCATACCAAAAATACACATGAGCATATAGCTTATAACAAAAGCAGCTAGCAGCTGCTCCTTAAATAAGATTAAAAGAATATCATACCAGTAAGAATTAACAAAATACAATAAATTTTGCTTAGTCATTGATTTATAAGCTGTAGTACTTACATATTTGGTATGGCTTATTAGAAGGGTTTTGGGTTTTTTTCCAAAATATTCTTCTACAGTATTGTTAAAAAAATTTTAAAAACTTTTGAGAGCGTAGATGAATTATATGTCATGAAATTAAAATGATACATATAAGTTTCATTTTCAAAAAATTCTGAAAATTTTCTTTTCCAAAAACTTTACTTTTTTCAGCTGTTCTAAACATGCACCAAACTCCATTTTTTAATTCATCCAAATACAAGTCATAAATCAAAAAAATTTTAAATTAGCTTATATACACAACTTTTTAATAAAAGTCTATCTAAGCAGTGCCCAAGTCTAAGATCAACTGTATTGTAAAGTACTTATTCCCCTAGACCCAAAAAAAAAAAAAAACCAAAAAGAAAAAAAAAAGAAAGTAGTATACAGAAGCAATTTTGAACTTTGGGCTTTATTAGGATAATGAATTGGTCCAGCATTAACATGCAAATAGATTAGAATTAGGGCCTTGAGGCCTTCTGTATGATGGCCAATTTGGGTTGGGTTGAATTGTCATATGGGTTTTGCCGATAAAACTTGACGAATGCATTATACAAAACAAGAGCAGAAGAAAAGCGTGGGCCAACTCAATTGGAACTTCTGTTCTCCAGATTTTACTTCTTCTACGTTTTCTTTTCCGGCGGTGGCGCGTGCCAAGAGCGATGAGAGTTATCAAATTAAAATACTGTTTGGGCCTTTCCCTCATTTTCGTGGGCTAACATTCCCATTGGATTCCTTTCAACATCAACCAATCTGAGACCTACTACTACTGCTACATCTAATATATAATTAAGTACTAATTAAGATTCATTTTTTTTTAGTTAAGGGCTATTTCAAACATTGAAATAGAAATATTAGTTAAGGGCTATTTCAAATACACCGAATTTCAATTTTTTTTTTAAATTTTGAATTCGATCGCTTTACGTATTTCAATTATTATTTCGAATTTTATTTTCACTTTCACACCGAACTTTATTTTTATTAAAATTTAATTTTAAACTTCACTTCAATTATTTTAAATACTATTTCAAACTCTATTTCTACGGAATTTTATTTTTCATTAAATTTTATTTTTATAAAATCTAATTTCATAAAATTCAGCTACGTCTATTTCAAACAAGCACTAAATCTTTCAAGTAACGTTATCAAAAAAACAAACAGTAGGATCTTACTCATTCTTCTTAATAAAATCTGTTGATTTTAGCTGGCAGGCAGGCTCTATCTTATGTTCTCTGCGAGTTATCATCGTCAGAAACTGACACAATGGCTTCGCTCTTGAGTTAGTGTGCACGTCCTATGTGTGACACTTGTCTCATTGTCTGGACCAAATAGAACTGATGTGCTTGACCAGGTGTACTTGTCACGCGTTTTTCTAATGCATTGTTAATAACAAACTCTTAACACTTCAAATCAAGAGAGAAAATTTTTGATTGCATTAGGAAGACTAGTGACCTCCGTCTTTGATCTTCTCATCTTTTCTGTCTTTCCTTTTTACTTCTTCAGCCAAATAAGAAAAGATTAGCTACACGTTGCTTTTGTCGTTTCTATTATTTCTTCGAAGTCACATAATATACATAGTTTTGAAAGGAACGTATATAGATTTAGGAAGTAGTGGCGAAAACAGAACAGTAATCGAAGTAATATAAAGAGTCTAAAATCAAAGTAATATTTGCTTGAAAGGTTGTTCCTTGACTTGACTTGAAGTAAGAACCACATGCACCAACCCACCAACCAACAAAAAGAAAACCTAAATTAAAACCAACTCTTATTCAATCGAGTGCTATTATTAATTATTAAATAGAATTAAGATTAGCAAATATATTTTCTTAATTAATTATTTATGGGCACGTTAATTTTTAACATAAAGACTAAATAGACATGATAGATAGAAGTTATCTATTAATAAATTATCTTTAGAAAAATTAGAATTTGTTCTAAACGAATTTAATTGTTCTATATACTATGAAAATTTTCATCATTATAGTTAATCCAACTTTATGCTAAAAATTGGAGAAAATTTAAGCCTACTAGGTAGACAAAAAGAAACATGGCAAAATAATTCCCTTGACTATCAAGGAGACGTTTTTGCATATGAATTAATTTTTTTAAGATTAAATATATTTAAAAATTTATATTATATAATCTTTTATATCTTTTAATTTTAAATTTTATAAAAAGAAAAAAGATATATTATAAAAAAATATGAATAATAAAGTTAAAATAATAACTATACTCCGATGATTAGCTATGTTCATAGGTGTACACAAGGTTATCAAAATTCTGATTTAAATTTTAAAATTTTACGATTTTACGATTTTACTTCACCTAAACGATCCCGATCTCAAGTAAAATCTTTTTTGAATAAAATCTCACATAAATTCTAATTTAAATCTAAAAACGGTAAGATCTCGATCTTTTTACGATCTTATACGATTTTATTTTTGAAGATTTTTTAATAAGTAACTAGATTTGAAAGAGTTTTTTAATAAAATTTTAAAGTGTTTTCTATAAAATTTTGAAGATTTTCTGAAAAAATTATAATTTTGAAAAATTTTCTATAAAATATAGAGTAATTTTTTATGAAATTTAAAAGAAATTTAATTTTTTTTTAAATGTACTAAAATTTTTTTAAAAAAAATATTAGAAAAACTTTTATAAAAGACTTTTTAATGGTATTGAAAAAAATTTCACAAAATTTATCGGTATGTAAAATCTTACGATCTTATTTTAAGATCTCGATTTTACGATTATACTCAAACAAAACGATCCTACCTAAGATTCTGATTTTGACAATTTTGGATGTACATGCTTAATTTATTAATTATTAAACAATATTATAATTTGATAGATGTCAGATTATCATTAGTTTAGCTCACAATATATCTGTAAAACTAATTGTTTAATATAAATATTATAGCACAACAACATGTAGTGTATACCTTGGTCATGATCAAGAAAACCATTAAACTTTTTAATTAGAGATTCAACGACAACTTTTTGGATTTCTGTGTTTAATATTTCTGAGAACTGTTCAAGGCGCAACATTCGGCAAAGGATCATAAGCTGTGGAAAAATGTTGATAAAATATATGCAATCCTAATTAATTTTATCGTAGTTGTTGATATTTCCTAAATTCGTTTAGTTTTTTCTATTTTGTTGCAATAGTCATACCACAACATGTTAGGACAACAGATATCAAGATTTTTTGAAAGCAATACATTATTTCTAATGAACAGCCATAACAAACAGAGACTGATCAAATAAGACAAAAAATTGAAATCTATATCTTCATACTTTACGGGTCATAATTGCATCTAAGTAAATTCAAACGCATAATTCAATTTGTGTTGATACTCTTTATCAACGTATGATGGTTTAGCCACTGTTATAGTTTTGATATCCAAAGTTTATTTAAATCATATTCATGATGATTAATTGTTATCTAATTACAAATCACACGATTGCACTTCTCTTAAAGGCGAAGACCAGACTGACCAGTTTGTTGATTGGATTCGGACTCGGTCAATCCGGCGCGTCAACTTTAGTTGCTCTCATTATCACCACGTTTTTCAAAATGACTATCTGGCTTGTTTTGGTCCAGTATTGGAATCGTCGCCTTCGTTAAGAAGAATATCCGTTTTATTACAGTTCCGGCACTCTAACTAAATATTTGCATATATGTTTCTATGCAAATCTTGGTCCTTTATTTTTTGTAAAAATCGGATGTTTTATCTTTGCACCGCTTGTGTTTACGTTTTTCATTTTTCTGAACGCAAGTGTAAATTCTACTATTTTACGGAAGAGGATTTCAGTGTTGCTCCCCAAAAAAATAGTGTCGTGATTAAAAGTTCCCATCGTTCTAAGTTGTCGGAATATGATTGCTTTTGTCCTTTAGTCCAACGCCACATTTTTCACTATCGTTAATATTTTGGTAAAAATCTGATTGTTTCCGTTCATGTCATCTCTTGTATAGCAAATAGAAATGTCACAAACTTCTAACACTATGCTAAAGCATTATAGTAGCGACCTCCGTAGAGAATTAACTAATAAATTTAGTTCTGGTCCTAAATTGCAAAATATTCGTTCACTTTAACCAGTTTCAAAACAACAACGACGACAACGAGAGCCGTATAAAATTTTAAAGCAAAAGACTAATAATAATCCGTAATATTAAAAAAAAACAAAGAAAAAGACGTAGTAGTCCCTTCGTCGTAGTTAACAGAGGGTAATTTTGGAATCAATGAACAAAAAGTGAAATAGCTAGATATCATCATCTTCTTCAATTTAACGCGCTTCCGTTATATATAATTTAACGCCGTTTGGTGTTATATATATATATAACCAAGAAAAACTCCAGAGTGCTAAAAGAAAACATATATTATTATCCATCAACCAACAGCAAAAAAAGAACTTCTCCGTTGAAATTGAATTGAATTCTCTTCTCTTTCTTTCATTCTCTTTTTATGGTTTTCAATTTATCAAAAATTTCTTAGTGTAATTTAATTCTTTGATTTTCAAATTTCTTTCCCTTTTCTTAATTTTATATTGATTTGTCTTAGCCTAAACGGCTATAATTAGCCTTCTTCTTCTCTCTATTGTCTGTCCTTCTCTCTAATTGATTGATTGAAATATCAATAGACAGCAACAAAGGGAACAAAACACCGAGCATTAGCATTCGAGTAATAGCAATACCAGCCCTTACTTTTGCTTTTGTTTTTCTTTCTTTGTTTTTGAATTCCCAATCCCAATATTAAAATCTACAATAGCCGCTAGCGCCAGCTCACATCCACACACCCTCCTCCTCCACCCCTCTCCCTCGCCGGAGTTTTCTCTTCATTTGTTTACTGAAAATAAGAATCAAGAAATCAGACGCCGAATCTTTAATCAGGGAAGAGGAAGAGAAAAACAGTTTATTTGAAAATGATGCTCGAAAACGGATACAAAAAGTCAGATGATATCTGTGAAGATGTATGCGGTGGTCAGGTATTTAGTTTTCTTCTAGATCTAAAAAATTTCGGATTTTTCTTTAAGATTTTGGCATCCAAATTCGATTTCTGTTATAAAGATTTAATTTTGTTTATGGGGTTATCTTTTTCTTCTTTCTGTCTTTAATCGGCAGCAGACATCAAGGGTGGCGTTGAGTAACCGGCTTCGATGTTTATTTAGAGGGTTTGATTTCAGAACTCTTCTTGTGTTGTTCGTCGGTGTTCCTTTGGTCATTTTGGAATCTATCTCCATGGTCAAAAGATTACATATTTTCTTCGGCCGTTATGGGAATCACCGCCCAAGCCTTTCAATTACATCCCCCATTACTACAGCGAGAACATTTCCATGCCCGATCTCTGCCTTCTTCACGGTTGGCGCGTTCGCGAAACCCCTCGCCGTGTTTTTGATGCGGTCTTGTTCAATAACGAGCTCGATATCCTCGCTATCAGATGGCAAGAGTTGCACCCTTATGTCTCTGAATTTGTTCTTTTGGAATCGAACTCAACATTCACCGGTATAGTCAAACCCTTGTTCTTCGCCAAAAATCGGGAACGATTTGCCTTTGCTGAGTCCAGATTGACTTATGGCACCGTCGGAGGGCGTTTCATCAAGGGGGAAAACCCGTTCGTCGAGGAGTCTTATCAACGTGTAGCCTTGGATCAGCTCATTAAAATCGCAGGCATTGCGGAGGATGACTTGTTGATTATGTCGGATACTGATGAGATCCCAAGTGCCCATACTATTAATCTTCTGAGATGGTGTGATGATATACCAGAAAAGCTCCATTTACAGTTAAGGAATTATTTATACTCTTTTCAATTTTATCTGGATGATAAGAGCTGGAGGGCATCAGTGCATCGGTACCGACCGGGGATGACAAGGTATGCTCATTTCAGACAAAGTGATGAGCTGCTTGCTGATTCTGGGTGGCATTGCAGCTTCTGCTTCCGTCGTATCAGTGAGTTTATTTTCAAGATGAAGGCTTACAGCCATGTAGATCGTGTGAGGTTCAAGTTCTACTTGAATCCTTCAAGAATACAGGATGTTGTTTGCAAAGGGTCTGACTTGTTCGATATGCTTCCAGAAGAGTATACTTTCAAGGAGATTATTGGGAAGTTGGGACCAATTCCTCGATCCTACTCTGCTGTTCATCTGCCAGGGTATCTGTTGCAGAATGTCAACAAGTACAAGTATTTGCTGCCTGGGAACTGCATGAGAGAGAGTGGCTGACTCCCGTGGTTGTTGTAGAGGACTGACTGGTATTCGGGTCCATAGCACTGTACTGGATACGAGTAGCTAACTGTTAGCTGAATTATCCATCTTAGGGAAGGATTGTGAATGTTTGGATGGTTCATTTGGAATTGGACAGTGGAGATTTTCTCCGAGGCATCCTACCATAATCCTGTCGTGCTTTGCTTGTAGGCACATCTAGCAGATGGAGTGCATCGGGAACTACAGCTACAGTGGAAGACTATGTCTTCTCTTCGGTATGTCATGTCACACATTGTTGTAACTCCAATTTTAGCAAGAGAATTGCAAACTTCTCCCTTTTCTGGGATATTGTTTGTCCTCTGGGCTAATTTATGCATGTATTCAGATTCTCCCTTACCTTAGACTTCTTTAATCGTAATGTATGTAGTTTATCGTTTAACATGGATATGCTTCTATTCCGTTGTTCATCTTATCATGCCCTTTAATGGTCATGAAAATTCCTAATGATATCAACTTTTGAAAATTGTTACAAGTGGAAGCCATGTTGGATGGCTATGATTAGTTGTGGGCCTCTTGTTTTGGTCACTTGAATGGAGATATTAGTCATCTAAATTTTATTACACTCTGAAGTATTCAGTGCATAGAAGATTTCAGATTGTATAGGACTTTTACAGCTTTTCATAGTATAACCTTGCAATTAGGATGTGGGGGTGGAGCATATAAGTTACAACATTGATATGTGGTCTAAAGGTCTTTACTCCGAAAAGCCTATCTTGATTCAAGCTAATTATTTTATTAATTAGCAACAGTGATATCTTTTATGAAGCAGTATTTGGGGACTATGTATGGCTCGACTAGTTCAAGTATCATAATATCGGTCATAGGTTCCTATGGTCTTCACTTATTAATTTTTGCGGCTTCTATAAGTTGTGCTTTTTGAAGTTTTTCTCTTGATGGCGGTTACATGTTTGAGTTTGTATTTTCTTTTTTCTTTTTTTTTTTCTTTTCTTTTTTGGTATCAGCTTCCTCAGTGTATGCTATGCATCTAATTGTTATATAGTAATTAATCTCTTTTCTTTCTTGGCTAGGTTTAGATTTTTCTGTTTCTTTTTTATTTAATGTTTGGGGTTTATATAATTATTAGTAGTTGTGGATAATGTGTTTGCATCTGGAGACATGGAGCAACCTTTTTATACAAGTGGTTTCCTTCTTTAGCTACAACTTGTATTGAGACTAGGTGCCGTCTCCAGTAGGTAAGAGTCATTTTTTTAGCGCAATCCTTTGTGTTTCTATTAAGAGCCTTCTGCTCTTGCTGACGCTGTGATCCAATTTCTTTAACTGAACAAGTAGTTGTAGACAGTAACTCCTCCAAGTGATTTATACAAATTCGTGTAAGGGTTTTCAGATAAATTCTCTATCTGCTTGACTTGACTGATCAATGATGCATTCAGGATAGTTGAATGTTTTTTAGCCCCAAGAGCACCTTCAGGTTCCTGGATTAGCTGCATGTGTGGAACTTAGGATGTCTGGAACTTGGTAGTCAGTAGTTGGACGAGTTAAGGTTAGGTTAGTTGTCCTATCTATTTGCAGGATATGAGGAAATGTTTGTTTAGGTGTGAAAATTTTGTTTCCGATGCAGAATGGAAATTTCTGTTATTCCTATAACTGAAAACAGATTTGTGGATCAGCTGATCTTGTGATAAGACTATTTTTTTCTTTGGCACTGCTTGATATGCTGGTTCGTGATCTCCTATGGTAAGTTTTTGAATGGGTAGCGGAGGAATTACTGAGTTAGGTACCTAGGCAACTGGTCGTTAAGGATTTTTGTTTCTAGTTCTACCGTACAGTTCAATTAGAAGATAGACGATTTAAGACAGAGACTCGTGGTTATCTTCAACTGTTGCGGACAGACGAGCTATGGATTTCTGAAAAACTCTGGAAATGATTCCAAGAAGTGTTTTTCAAGATTTAAAAACATATTATAAGAATTTTCAAACGACAGCTATTAAAGTCATCGTTATGTATTTTTTTCTTTATTATATTTTACAGCTAGGCAAGACCTGGATAGGTACGGAAACTGGGAACAGGTTGTTGTGCGTCAGAGATATTGGAGAACAGAACATGTTTGCACTTTACTCCTTTTACGGCGTATATACCTACCACTCAAACTCTATCTACTTTTTGCAAACTTAATTTTTATTATAAAATAAATAAAATATTAAAATAAATTTTTTATTGAACTTTTTTCCAATTTTAATTTTTAATAAAATTAATATAAAAATTTAATTTTTGTTAAATGTTTAAATTTAAATTAAAATTTTAAATTTATTTTCAGAAAAATAAGTTCAAAATAACACAGCCTTATTCTACTTATATGTTACATGACACTGTATAATTTTTTTCAAGAACTTATAAATATAAAAAGTTCTGAAAAGTTCCAGTATTTTACTTACAAACATTACCTAAAGTTATGTTTAGAAGTATTTATTAAAAAAAAAAGTTTTTTGAAATTAAAAATATTTTAAAAATAAGTTTTATTTTTTATTTTTAAAAAAATAATTTAATAAAAAAATTATGATGTAGAATTTTTTTGTACTATTACAATTTTTAAAAAGATTTTATAAAGTATTTTAAAAGTTTTATTAAAAATATAAAATAAAAATTTTTTAAAAATTTCCAAATATGGCGTAAATGTTTTGGTGGTGACATGAACCGCCACATTTCTCTATATTCCATTTACATTTTAATCATACTGACAATTACATACTGGTATAATTATATTTGATCTTTTATATTTCTTGTAATTTTAGTCGTAATTTCGAATTATCTTCAAAATATTTGGAAACTTTTTGAATGCCCAAAGGGAATTTGGTTTTTTGGGTTTCTGATCTTATAATGGAGATGGAGGAAGCGGTTGATGCTGCTTGTTTTCGGTGATTCAAATGATTTCTAAGTATTTATTTTATTCTTTTTTTTTTAAGTACATAGAAATGTATTTTAACTCTAAAACTATGAATAGATTTATACATCTTAAATTCTTCTATATATAATTTTTAATTTTTTAAACTTCAAAATAATGTCTATTTTAAGCAATCCTTTCTTAATTAAATTTTTTTAAACTTGAAAAAATTTAATTTTCTGAAACTTTTCATCAAATTTTTGTGTTAAAAAATGTTTATTTAAGCAGTTTTTCATGATAGTCAAACATTATATATGTTTTTCAGTGCTTGATTTAAACAGTTGAAGCTACAAATTCCGGGAAATTTTAGAAAAATGTACTGTTCTAATTAAATTGAATTAGTGCGCGCGTTTTGGCATTGCTTTTTCACAGTAGAGTTTTCAATCTTTTATTTTTTTAATATTTTTAATAAATATTTAAAATTTTATTTAAAAATTTAAAAATATAGAAAACTTTTACGTAATAAAATTTT
The DNA here is from genome assembly GCA_019914995.1 of Acanthochlamys bracteata. Lineage (NCBI taxonomy): Eukaryota > Viridiplantae > Streptophyta > Magnoliopsida > Pandanales > Velloziaceae > Acanthochlamys > Acanthochlamys bracteata. The sequence goes on along the minus strand of CM034131.1, from coordinate 2,338,094 downwards.
AAATTATTTATTATTATTATTATTTTAAATAAAAACTTGTTTATTTTATAAATATTTTTAAACAACTCACGTAATACACAATTATAACATGCGCACATTCAAAAGCAACTTTCAAAATTAATGACAAAACTTTCTATGACTTTTATATTGAAACCAAAAACAATAAAATTGCTAATTCTGCAATGCTTTACGGAAAGTGCATTTATTTTACTCTTATAAGTCACTTAGTTTAATTAAAAATTAACAAACTTTACAAAAAATACAGAAAATTTTTTTATTCAATTTATTTTTTTAAAAACTACAAATATTAAATTTACTTCTCACGATAACTTATTTTTAATATTCTATATTTTTAGTAATCTATTTTTAGTTAAAATAACGCACTAAAGATACACGAGTTGCAGTTGCACTTCATATGCTTCTTTTATAGAAGCTATTTATTGTTATTACACCATTCTACATTAACGTTCATGAAAAATTTTGCAACTCTGATCAGTTTTAGATGGATCATATTAAAATTCTATAGCAGCTTCAATGCCAGACACGAACCCGATTTTCCACTCCAATGTTAATGCGATTCGTGTTGGTTTGGTTTACAAAAAAATTGTGTTTTTAGCGTTCGATTTCATGCATGTTTTAGGGGTTGTTTAGCGTTATTAATAGAATACTTTTTATTTTTCTATTTTATTTTATATTTTTAATAAATATTTTATAAAGTTTTGCAAATATAAAAAATTTACGTTATAAAATTTTTATTATAGTATATATTATTATAATTTAATATTTAATAATAAATTTTATTTTTCAAATAAAATACATATATTTGTTGGCGTGAGACAACAATATATTATTATAGATATCTTTCCTTAAAATTATATTTTATTCTAAATATATTTGTTAGAAATATATTTAGATATCTTTCTTTATTTAAAACTCTCCTTATTTAGATTTATAAGGAGACTATATATATATACTTATATTGAATGATAAGAATAAGATTGAAAGAGTTTTTCATCTTGGTATCAGAGCAAAATCCTAAATCTGTTCGCCGCCGTCGTTGAGGAAACGATTTTGACGGCCAGATTTCGACCAGATTATTCGTTGTGATCGTGAAGATACGTTACAACAGATTCCTGCCGCTCGACCGCCGCCAGCCCGCTCACTCTTGCCGGACGATCGCCGCCGCCTATTCGACAGGCCGCTCGCCCTTACCGGCCGATCGCCGCCGTCCGCTTCATTGACCGTGCAGACCCGATCGAGCCCGACCCGAATCGGCTCGATCCGAACCGTCTGACCCGACCGACCCGGCTCGATCCGAACCGATTTGACCCAAACCGACCCGGACCTACAAAAAAAAAAAAAAAAAATTTATGAAAAATTCAAGTGCTCTGTCTCCAGTTACCTCAATGACTACTCCTGTTTTCAACATACAAGGTGATTCATCCTCTACAATAAGTGTTAAGTTAAATGGCTCAAATTATTCTCTTTGGTCTCAAGTCGTTGAGATGTACATTGCTGGAAAGGATAAGATGGGCTATTTGACCGGAGAAAAAGCACGACCTCAAGAGTCTGATCCTACTTATGCCGGTGGAGAACCGCAATGCTATTGTCAAGGATGGTTGATAAACTCTATGGAACCCGTTTGTGATGGAGCTTTTTATTCGGCTTACTGCCAGAGATGTTTGGACTGCTATGTCCAAAACTTACTATGATAATTCTGACATATCTCAGATTTATGAATTAACATGCAGGGCATTCAAATTGAAGCAAAGTGGAAGGCCCCTTACGCCTATTATGCGAGAATTACAGAGCATATGGCAAGAATTGGATTTTTCGTAATCCAATTAGGATGTGTTGTCTTAATGATATATTAGCTCGACAAATGAAAATTGAGAGGAACGTGTCTATATTTTTTTTGGACTTGATGATACACTTGATAAAGCCCGCAATGATTTACTACGAGCAGATGCATTTTTCGGATTAGAAGCATCTTATAACTACATTCGTCGTGAGGGAGCAACGGCAGTAGTTATGATGGGGTCTAATGATATTTAGAGTTATTCTTCTTTGTGGCCTCCAAAAATCTTAGATCCCAAGTGAAGTAGAAGGCACAAGAAGGACAGTGTACTCATTGTGGTAAAGCTGGGCACACTCGGAATTCATGCTTTCAGTTAGTTGGTTATCCTGATTGGTGGGAGGAACTGAAGAAGAAGAAGAAACAAGACAAAAAGATCTCTGGTGTGGCGTCTAGAGTTGCAGGCCTCACTCTTACTAATCCTTCACCAGTTCTATCTCTGGTGTCGCAGGTTAATTCAGATTCTCCAATTTCAGGTAACCAAAGCTTTTGCTTTTCATTTTAGATTCACAAGCGGGATACGAGGATGGATTTTAGATTCTGGAGCTACGGATCATATGACATTCGATCCGAAAAATTTTCAGACCGTAAGTGCTCCAGTTAGAAATAATGTGAAATATGCCAATGGAGAGAGTTATCCAGGTGTGAGTCTTTGATCTTTGTGGCATTATCACCATCTTTATCTCTCTAAATTGTCTACTTGTTCCATCTCTCTCACACAATCTTTTATCTATTGGACAAATTCTTGAACAGTTGAACTGCATTGTTCTTATGTATCCTTATTTTTGCTTACCAGGATATTGACACATGAGATAATTGGCGCGTGGTACTAAGAGAGGGTTATATTATCCGGATGATGTTAGTTGCACGAGTTTCTGATGTCTTTCGTGGATTTGAAACCGATAAGAAAAATAAAGTCCGGCTTTGGCATCGCCGTTTAGGTCATATTTCTTTTGGTTATTTAAAACATTTGCTACCGTCTTTATTTTCCGGTCTCAAAGAGTCTGAATTTCAGTGTGAAGCATGTATCCTTACTAAGAGTCATCGAGTGTCGTATTTTCCTGTTAGCAATAAAAGAACAACTCCTTTTGAGTTTAGTCCATTCGGATGTTTAGGACCCTCTCCGATTATGACTTTTACTCGGCATTAGGTGGTTTTGTGACATTTGTAGATGATTGCAGGCATGACATGGTTATATGTTTTGAAGAATAAAAGTGATGTTATTCATATATTTGTGCGGTTTCATAAGATGGTGCAGACACAATTTTCTCTTCCTATTCGAGTTTTTCGCTCTGATAATGGTGGGGAGTATGTTAATACATCTTTGAGTTCTTACTTTCATCAGCATGGTATTATTCATGAGACTTCTTGTCCACAAACACCACAACAAAATGGAGTTGCTGAAAGAAAAAATCGACATATATTAGAAACCGCCCGTGCTTTATTATTTGGAGCTCATGTTCCAAAACATTATTGAGTAGATGCAGTTCAGTCTGCGGTTTATGTGATTAATCGCATGCCATCTAGAGTTCTGAATTTTCGGACACCACCTGAGGTTTTATCTACATTTGTTACTATACCTTCTGCTCTCTCATTTTCACCTCGGATTTTTGGATCTATTGCATTAGTACATTTGCAGAAAACTCAAAGAGATAAATTGGATCCATGTGCATTAAGGTGCGTGTTTCTTGGCTATGGTCCTCATCAGAAAGATTATCGGTACTATCATCCTTCTACACACCGTACCTTTGTGACTATGGATGTGACATTTTTAGAGTCGGAAATGTACTTTGTTAGATCGACTTCACATTCAGATCTTCAGGGGGAGATAGAAGCTACGGAAGATCTAAATTGGCTCAGCACACATACTGAAAAAGGCCAGAGAAAATGTGTGGATCATGACTCATGTTTGGAGGAGTTTAGTACTACTAAACTTGAACAAAAAGAAACGGAAGAGATAGATAGAGCTGAAGGTTGTAGAAGAAACCACTCTCTCGCATCCTGCAAAGCACCGCTCAAACTCAAGATATCCACGAGGTAAGTATCGAGATTGAGAATATTATTATGGATGAATCGAATATTGTCTCGCAGGAATTATCGATTACCACATAGAGAAAATCGTGGAAAACCTCCTCAGAGATATTCACGGAAGAAAAAATCTCCGGATATCCTATTGCTAATCATGTGTCTTGTCACATTTGTCTCCATCATATGTTGCTTTCATTAATCGGTGGTTTGTGACATTTCCTTCTAACACTGAGAGAATCCTTATCCGATCCTAGATGGACTAAGGCTATGAATGAAGAGATGGATGCTCTTGAAGAATATGACTTGGGAGATGGTACCATTACCAAAAGGAAAGAAAGCATTTGTCAAATGAGTGTACACCATCAAACACAAAGCGAGATGGAACGATCGAGAGATATAAGGCAAGATTAGTGGCGAGGGGTACTCACGGACTTATGGAGTAGATTATCAAGAGACTTTTGCCCTGATTTGCAAAGATTAATACTATCAGTATTGCTATCTCTCGCAAACAAATCTTGATTGGCCCTTACAAAGAATTTGATGTAAAGAATGCATTTCTTCATGGTGAGTTAAAAGAAGAAGTGTATATGGAGCTTCAAAGCAAGCTATGAGGTATCGGGAAGAATCAAGATGTCTGCCCAGCTAAAAAGGGCTCTATATGGTTTGAAGCAATCTCAAGAGCATAATTTGGTAGATTGGTCAAGCCTTGGCGGATATGGTTCTGGATGTAGAGTATCTTTGATCATGCATTATTCTTGAAGAACCAGAATGATAAGTAATCGTTTTGATAATCTATGTTGATGATATGATTAGTTTACAGGTAATGATCATGAAGACATATCTAGCCTCTGAATTGAGATGAAAGAACTTGGAGAGTTGAAATATTTTTTGGGGCATTGAGGTGGCGGATCTAAGCAAGGTATTTTCTATCACAAAGAAAATATGTCCTTGACTTATTATCCGAGACAGGATATCAGTTATAAACCCGGCGACACACATATCATTAAGAATCATAACTTAGCAGAGCTCCTAATCAAATACCAGACTAAAGAAAAATATCAACGATTGGTGGGCAAGTTGATTTATTTATCACATACTCATACGATATAGCATATCTTTTGTGAGCGTTGTCGGCTAGTTTATGCATTCTCCAAATGTTGATCATATGGAAGGCGTGAATGAATTTTTGAGATATCGGAAGTCGGCCTGAGCGGAGATTACTATTCGTAAAGAATAATCATCCGAATATAGATGGATATACCGATGCGGCATAGGCGGGAGATAAGGCGGATAGGACGCTCTACATTGGCTATTTTACATTTGTTGGAGGTAATCTAGTCACATGGAGGAGTAAGAAATAAAAAGTGGTTGCTCGATCTTCTGAAATTGGATCTTATAATGGAGATGGAGGAAGCGGTTGATGCTGCTTGTTTTCAGTGATTCAAATGATTTCTAAGTATTTATTTTATTCTTTTTTTTTTAAGTACATAGAAATGTATTTTAACTCTAAAACTATGAATAGATTTATACATCTTAAATTCTTCTATATATAATTTTTAATTTTTTAAACTTCAAAATAATGTCTATTTTAAGCAATCCTTTCTTAATTAAATTTTTTTAAACTTGAAAAAATTTAATTTTCTGAAACTTTTCATCAAATTTTTGTGTTAAAAAATGTTTATTTAAGCAGTTTTTCATGATAGTCAAACATTATATATGTTTTTCAGTGCTTGATTTAAACAGTTGAAGCTACAAATTCCGGGAAATTTTAGAAAAATGTACTGTTCTAATTAAATTGAATTAGTGCGCGTTTTGGCATTGCTTTTTCACAGTAGAGTTTTCAATCTTTTATTTTTTAATATTTTTAATAAATATTTAAAATTTTATTTAAAAATTTAAAAATATAGAAAACTTTTACGTAATAAAATTTTAAATTATTTATTATTATTATTATTTTAAATAAAAACTTGTTTATTTTATAAATATTTTTAAACAACTCACGTAATACACAATTATAACATGCGCACATTCAAAAGCAACTTTCAAAATTAATGACAAAACTTTCTATGACTTTTATATTGAAACCAAAAACAATAAAATTGCTAATTCTGCAATGCTTTACGGAAAGTGCATTTATTTTACTCTTATAAGTCACTTAGTTTAATTAAAAATTAACAAACTTTACAAAAAATACAGAAAATTTTTTTATTCAATTTATTTTTTTAAAAACTACAAATATTAAATTTACTTCTCACGATAACTTATTTTTAATATTCTATATTTTTAGTAATCTATTTTTAGTTAAAATAACGCACTAAAGATACACGAGTTGCAGTTGCACTTCATATGCTTCTTTTATAGAAGCTATTTATTGTTATTACACCATTCTACATTAACGTTCATGAAAAATTTTGCAACTCTGATCAGTTTTAGATGGATCATATTAAAATTCTATAGCAGCTTCAATGCCAGACACGAACCCGATTTTCCACTCCAATGTTAATGCGATTCGTGTTGGTTTGGTTTACAAAAAAATTGTGTTTTTAGCGTTCGATTTCATGCATGTTTTAGGGGTTGTTTAGCGTTATTAATAGAATACTTTTTATTTTTCTATTTTATTTTATATTTTTAATAAATATTTTATAAAGTTTTGCAAATATAAAAAATTTACGTTATAAAATTTTTATTATAGTATATATTATTATAATTTAATATTTAATAATAAATTTTTTTTTTCAAATAAAATACATATATTTGTTGGCGTGAATACAACAATATATTATTATAGATATCTTTCCTTAAAATTATATTTTATTCTAAATATATTTGTTAGAAATATATTTAGATATCTTTCTTTATTTAAAACTCTCCTTATTTAGATTTATAAGGAGACTATATATATATACTTATATTGAATGATAAGAATAAGATTGAAAGAGTTTTTCATCTTGGTATCAGAGCAAAATCCTAAATCATTCACGCCGCCGTTCGTTGAAAGCGATTTTTGGCCCGATTTCGACGGATTATTCGTTGTGATCGTGAAGATACGTTACAACAGATTCCTGCCGCTCGACCGCCGCCGCCGCCAGCCCGCTCACTCTTGCCGGACGATCGCCGCCGCCTATTCGACAGGCCGCTCGCCCTTACCGGCCGATCGCCGCCGTCCGCTTCATTGACCGTGCAGACCCGATCGAGCCCGACCCGAATCGGCTCGATCCGAACCGTCTGACCCGACCGACCCGGCTCGATCCGAACCGATTTGACCCTAAACCGGACCTCTGAAAAAAAAAAAAAAAAATTTATGAGAAAAATTCAAGTGCTCTGTCTCCGATTTACCTCAATGACTACTCTGTTTTCAACATACAAGGTGATTCATCCTCTCTGATAAGTGTTAAGTTAAATGGCTCAAATTATTCTCTTTGGTCTCAAATCGTTGAGATGTACATTCTTTGGAAAGGATAAGATGGGCTATTTGTGGGAGCTTTTTCACGACCTCAAGAGTCTGATCCTACTTATGCCCGGTGGAGAACTGACAATGCTATTGTCAAAGGATGGTTGATAAACTCTATGGAACCAGCTGTGATGGAGCTTTTTATTCGGCTTACTGCCAGAGATGTTTGGACTGCTATGTCCAAAACTTACTATGATAATTCTGACATATCTCAGATTTATGAATTAACATGCAGGGCATTCAAATTGAAGCAAAGTGGAAGGCCCCTTACGGCCTATTATGCAGAATTACAGAGCATATGGCAAGAATTGGATTTTCGTAATCCAATTAGGATGTGTTGTGCTAATGATATATTAGCTCGACAACAGAAAATTGAGAGGGAACGTGTCTATATTTTTTTGGCTGGACTTGATGATACACTTGATAAAGCCCGCAATGATTTACTACGAACAGATGCATTTTCTGGATTAGAAGCATCTTATAACTACATTCGTCGTGAGGAGCAATGACGAGTAATTATGATGGGGTCTAATGATATTAGAGTTATTGCTGCTGTGGCCTCCAAAAATCTTAGATCCCAAGTGAAGTAGAAGGCACAAGAAGGACAGTGTACTCATTGTGGTAAAGCTGGGCACACTCGGAATTCATGCTTTCAGTTAGTTGGTTATCCTGATTGGTGGGAGGAACTGAAGAAGAAGAAGAAACAAGACAAAAAGATCTCTGGTGTGGCGTCTAGAGTTGCAGGCCTCACTCTTACTAATCCTTCACCAGTTCTATCTCTGGTGTCGCAGGTTAATTCAGATTCTCCAATTTCAGGTAACCAAAGCTTTGCCTTTACTGTTTTAGATTCACAACGGGATACAGGATAGATTTTAGATTCTGGAGCTACGGATCATATGACATTCGATCCGAAAAATTTTCAGACCGTAAGTGCTCCAGTTAGAAATAATGTGAAATATGCCAATGGAGAGAGTTATCCAGTGACAGGTGCTGGTACTGTGGCATTATCACCATCTTTATCTCTACAGAATTGTCTACTTGTTCCATCTCTCTCACACAATCTTTTATCTATTGGACAAGTTACTGAACAGTTGAACTGCATTGTTCTTATGTATCCTTATTTTTGCTTACTTCAGGATATTCAGACACATGAGATAATTGAGCGTGGTACTAAGAGAGGGGGGTTATATTATCTGGATGATGTTAGTTCAGACAGAGTTTACAGTGCTCATGGATTTGAAACTGATAAGAAAAATAAAGTCTGGCTTTGGCATCGCCGTTTAGGTCATATTTCTTTTGGTTATTTAAAATATTTGTTACCGTCTTTATTTTCCGGTCTCAAAGAGTCTGAATTTCAGTGTGAAGCATGTATCCTTACTAAGAGTCATCGAGTGTCGTATTTTCCTGTTAGCAATAAAAGAACAACTCTTTTTGAGTTAGTCCATTCGGATGTTTAGGGACCCTCTCCAGTTATGACTTTTACTGGCATTAGGTGGTTTGTGACATTTGTAGATGATTGCACAGGCATGACATGGTTATATGTTTTGAAGAATAAAAGTGATGTTATTCATATATTTGTGCGGTTTCATAAGATGGTGCAGACACAATTTTCTCTTCCTATTCGAGTTTTTCGCTCTGATAATGGTGGGGAGTATGTTAATACATCTTTGAGTTCTTACTTTCATCAGCATGGTATTATTCATGAGACTTCTTGTCCACAAACACCACAACAAAATGGAGTTGCTGAAAGAAAAAATCGACATATATTAGAAACCGCCCGTGCTTTATTATTTGGAGCTCATGTTCCAAAACATTATTGAGTAGATGCAGTTCAGTCTGCGGTTTATGTGATTAATCGCATGCCATCTAGAGTTCTGAATTTTGGACACCACACGAGGTTTTATCTACATTTGTTACTATACCTTCTCGCTCTCTCATTTTCACTCAGATTTTTTGGATCTATTGCATTAGTACATTTGCAGAAAACTCAAAGAGATAAATTGGATCCATGTGCATTAAGGTGCGTGTTTCTTGACTATGGTCCTCATCAGAAAGATTATCGGTACTATCATCCTTCTACACACCATACCTTTGTGACTATGGATGTGACATTTCTAGAGTCGGAAATGTACTTTGTTAGATCGACTTCACATTCAGATCTTCAGGGGGAGATAGAAGCTACGGAAGATCTAAATTGGCTCAGCACACATACTGAAAAAGGCCAGAGAAAATGTGTGGATCATGACTCATGTTTGGAGGAGTTTAGTACTACTAAACTTGAACAAAAAGAAACGGAAGAGATAGATAGAGCTGAAGCTGTAGAAGAAACCACTCTCTCGCATCCTGCAGTACCCGCTCAAACTCCTGAAGATATCCCTGAGGTAAGTATCGAGATTCAGAATATTATTATGGATGAATCGAATATTGTCTGCAGGAATTATCAGTTACCACATAGAGAAAATCGTGGAAAACCTCCTCAGAGATATTCACCAGAAGAAAAAATCTCCAGATATCCTATTGCTAATCATGTGTCTTGTCACAGGCTGTCTCCATCATATGTTGCTTTCATTAATCAGGTGGCAGCTGTGACATTTCCTTCTAACACCAGAGAATCCTTATCCGATCCTAGATGGACTAAGGCTATGAATGAAGAGATGGATGCTCTTCAGAAGAATATGACTTGGGAGATGGTACCATTACCAAAAGGAAAGAAAGCAGTTGGTTGTAAATGAGTGTACACCATCAAACACAAAGCAGATGGAACGATCGAGAGATATAAGGCAAGATTAGTGGCCAAGGGGTACTCACAGACTTATGGAGTAGATTATCAAGAGACTTTTGCCCCAGTTGCAAAGATTAATACTATCAGAGTATTGCTATCTCTCGCAGCAAATCTTGATTGGCCCTTACAGCAATTTGATGTAAAGAATGCATTTCTTCATGGTGAGTTAAAAGAAGAAGTGTATATGGAGCTTCCGCTTGGCTATGAGGTATCGGGAAGAACTGAAGATGTCTGCAGGCTAAAAAGGGCTCTATATGGTTTGAAGCAATCTCCAAGAGCATAATTTGGTAGATTCAGTCAAGCCTTGAGCAGATATGGTTACCGATAGAGTAATGCTGATCATGCATTATTCTTGAAGAACCAGAATGATAAGGTAACTGTTTTGATAATCTATGTTGATGATATGATTGTTACAGGTAATGATCATGAAGACATATCTAGCCTCTGAATTCGAGATGAAAGAACTTGGAGAGTTGAAATATTTTTTGGGCATTGAGGTGGCCAGATCTAAGCAAGGTATTTTTCTATCACAAAGAAAATATGTCCTTGACTTATTATCTGAGACAGGGATATCAGATTGTAAACCTGCTGACACACATATCATTAAGAATCATAACTTAGCAGAGCTCCCTAATCAAATACCAGCAGCTAAAGAAAAATATCAACGATTGGTGGGCAAGTTGATTTATTTATCACATACTCGCCCGATATAGCATATGCTGTGAGCGTTGTCAGCTAGTTTATGCATTCTCCAAATGTTGATCATATGGAAGCTGTGAACAGAATTTTGAGATATCTGAAGTCAGCACCAGGCAGGAGATTACTATTCAGAAAGAATAATCATCTGAATATAGATGGATATACTGATGCAGACTGGGCAGGAGATAAGGCGGATAGACGCTCTACATTCGGCTATTTTACATTTGTTGGAGGTAATCTAGTCACATGGAGAAGTAAGAAATAAAAAGTGGTTGCTCGATCTTCTGCTGAAGCTGAATATAGAGGAATGGCACATGGAGTTTGTGAAGTTTTATGGCTTCGAATATTATTGACAGAACTTGGTTTCCCTCAAAAGAGTTCTATGAAGCTATTTTGTGATAATAAGGCTGCAATAAATATTGCTCATAATCCATTACAGCATGATCGTACCAAGCATATTGAAGTGGATCGACACTTCATCAAAGAGAAACTGAATTCAAAATTAATTAAGTTACCTTTTGTGACTTCAGAGGCACAATTAGCAGATATATTGACAAAAGGAGTTTCAAGCAAAATCTTTCATAACTCACTGAGCAAGTTGGGCAATGATGATATTTTTGCACCAACTTGAGGAAGAGTGTTGACGTGAGTCAACAATATATTATTGTAGATATCTTTCTTTAAAATTATATTTTATTCTAGATATATTTGTTAGAAATATATTTAGATATCTTTTTTTATTTAAAACTCTCCTTATTTAGATTTATAAGGAGACTATATATATGTATTTATATTGAATGATAAGAATAAGATTGAAAGAATTTTTTATTTATATTTTCTATTTAAAAACAATTTAGTTTTAACCACCCCCAAACCTTTACTTATACTTCACATTTCAATCATTACAAGATAATGTACCATGTACATAATAAAATTTGTTTACTTCAGAAAATTCTCAAGAGATGTTTGCGTTGCTTATTTCCTCCTTATTATTTTATTTTTATTCTAACTTATTTATTTTATATTTTTTAATAAAAATTTTTAAATATTATGCTAACTTTTTTTATTTTAGGGGATGAGATTTTATTATCACTTAATTTTATTATTTTTTAGATAAAAAATAAAACTTACTTTAAAAAATTTTTTAAATTTTTTTATTTAAAATTATTTTAAAAAATTACTCTCAAATATCACCTAACATGGGAGAACTGGAGAGATTTGAACAACTGATGAATTACTAAAAAAGAGATAGGTTTTTCTGGTTTTATAGCACGTAGTTCACTTCATATGAAACCGTAATAACATTTAAGTTAAATAAATGGTCAAGATTTTATCTTAACCATGTTCGACGGCACTAGGCAATACATTTTTTATTATAGTTGAAAATAGACTTGGTTTTCAAATGTTATCATTTTTTTCATGAAAATATTTTATTTAAAAAGCAATTTTAAACACCCTTTATTCATGAAATAATCACGTGAAACAATGCATATGATTATTTGCGCCAACACCCCCATGAGATGATAAGAGTGATTTTATATTTCGGCCATTTTAGACGTGTTTACTACAGAATAAATTTATTTTTTTAAAAATAAATTTAAATAATAAAATTAAAAATTAAAAAATTTTTAGTAAAAACTAAAATCTTATTATTATTTTATATTATAGATAAGTTTTAAAATTAAATTTTAAAAAAGAAACTTTTAATAAAAAAAATTTTATTTTAATTTTATAATTTATTTTATATTGTAAATGAGTTTAAAAAAAATAATCTGAAGGGATATGTAAACAAGCGCTTTGTGTTATCCGTGGTCCATTACAAGTTACCACATTAGAAGGGCTGGGAAGTATTTCAAAAAAAAAAAAATCAATTGTTTACTTATAAATTGTTTTTCCTTTAAAACATTATCTTTACAGAAAACTCCAATTTGTTTGCGGATGCATGCCAATTGGGTTGAATTTCAGAAACATCCTCAAAAGTCTTCTTTAAAAAAATATTTTTATTTTTCTTAAAAATAACTTTATTATTTTGATCTAATATAATAATAAAATAAATAATAATAAATTTTAATTTAATAAAAATTTTTAAAATTTATCAAAATATATTAGAAAATATTAATTGAAATATTAAAAAATTATTTTTTTTGAATGAAATGCCAAGCGACTTAAAGAATGGAGGATTTTTATTTTATACGTTGGCTTTAATTAGCAGAAGTCTGTAAATGTTGTCCCTACATAATACCGAAAAGATAATAATTTCAAATTCTCAAAGAAAAAACAAAAATTAGGAATAATGATTCTTGTAAGGTGAGAACATAGGAGTGAGGTTTGGATATAAAATAAGTTTATATCTAAAATAAGATATTTAAAAGAAAATTTATAATTTTTTATAAAATGTTTGTTTTTAATTAAAATGTAAAGTTATACATATATAATTTTTAGAATATATAATTTATTTAATTTTTAATATTTTTTAAAAATAAATTTGTAAACTCAAAATATATTTTGGAAAATAAATAGTAAAAATAAAAAAGCATTTAAAAAGCATTCCTAAATAATTTTCAGAAACAAAAATATTTTAAATTTTAAAATAAATTAAATTAATTAAAATAAATAATAAATTTTATAATATAAACTTTTTTTATATTTTTTAAAAATCTTTATTAAATATTAAAAAAATATAAAAACATTAAATTAAAATTGGAATAAGAAACTTAAAAAGTACTTTCAAACAGCAAGGCACATCTGTCCTCCACAAAGCAGGCATCTACATCTTTCTTTAAAAATGTGCTCAATTTAGGAGTTGCAATATGTTACGCGATCTAAAAATTCCATTCGAGGTCGACATATTTAATTAAAATTAAGATTAAAAATTTTGATTTTTATGAATATATAAATTAGATTAGAATTGAATAAATATGATCTAATTATTAAATAAATTGACTCAGATCGATTCGAAATTGATATAATAATTTGAATTACCATCTTTAAAAGAATAATTCTTTTGTAAAATTTTTACTCTAAGAATCGATAATAATAATTTATAAATTATTAAATTATTATATTTATAATTAATTATTTACCTTTATGATTTAGTAAAATAGTGTAAGATGAGTATTATGATATTATCAAAAGTATTACTGCGTAGGTATTTTTCTAATGACGGATTTGAATTTTATATAAAAATTTTTATCAAAATTTTGTTAGATAGTTATGTTTATTATAATTTTTATCAAAATTATTAGTATGTATTTATAATCATAAACTTTCAGCTATCATGATAAATTTTAAAAAAATCTTTTTTTTAGATATTCGAAGAACAGATAAAGATATTAAGTAATAGATATTTTAACGGACACTCACCATATCTTTACATCAAGAATATCATATATTTTCATTCCAACTGATTCTATAATTTTATTCAAACTTAAAAATATAAAATTAAAAGCTAATAATTTTAATTATTAAATAGATCGATACGATTTTAATCAAATTATTAAATATATTATGTTAAAATTGATAATTTGATCTATATAAATTTATAAAATAGGTTATGATTGAATGAATTTAATTTGGTTATCTAATGGGCAAACACAAAATCGATCCATCAATCTAAGTTGCCGTTCGTTGCTCAATTCGCCAAAGACTACTCTTAACATATTTCACACATCTGTTGAAGGATCTCTATTCTATAAAAAAGAGTGGATGTTTACGAGATTTTATAATAAAATTTTTTTTTTAATAAAGTCTGTTTTTCAAATTTTTAATTTTTTTTCTGGCATAAAAACTAATAAAAATTGTATACTCAAATTTTATAATATAAAATTTATTTTGTGTTTTTTATATTCTAAAAGTTTTTTCCATAAACAAGTGGGAAATGTACTACCAAACACCCCATCTTTTCCCTAAACGAGTTTAAATTATTTTCATATTTGTTAATAGTATAATTCAGTACATATAAGATATTATGTGTTGTTCTTTATTTAATCAATTGGCTTTTAAATTGCGGACCGTATATCTAATAGACCTTTCCTATTATAATAAAATAGTTTTATATTTTCAGTCCATAGAAACAACTAATTGATTACGTTTTGGCAGTACGTTCCTCAAAATCTTTTTTTTTAAGTTTTTATTTCATATTTTTAAATAAATTTTTATAATATTATATAAAATTTATTTAAAATTTTAAAAAATATATAAAAATTTTATGCAATAAAACTTAGTATTATATATTTTATTTTTTAAATAAAAAATAAATTTTTTTTCCAAATCTAATAAAATATTTTTTATTTTAAAAATATATTTTTCAAACGTACTCCTAAATATCTACTAAAGCTTGATGAATTATGAAACTTTTACATAAATATCCCCAAATCCATAGAGATTAGGGGATCGCTGCTGCATCAACACAACGTATATTTTAACGGACAGAAAGTAAGTTTTACTAAAACTGATTTCAATAAATAATAATTTAAAAATAAATTAAAATATAAAAAATAAATTAAAACTCAAAGTTTGATTAAAAATTAAATTTCATACAACGAAATACACTTTAGGCGCGGTTTGGTTCTCCGTTTCAAAAATTACTTATTAATTTTTTTTAATTTTTATCTATTTTACGTTTTTCAATATATATTTTATAAATATATAAAAAATTTATTTAAAAATTTAGAAAGTGTAAAAAAATTTTACAAAGTGAGATCTTTTTATTACATATTTTTATTATTTTTTTAAATAAAAAAAATATAGTTCATTTTCTAAAAAAAATAAAAATATTTTTTATTTCATAAAAATTTTATTTCATAAGCAATCCTAAACGCTTCTTAATATACAGTTGTTGACTTCACCGGTGAGACTAAACATTTAGAAGATAGTGCTCAATCACGAAAAATCCTTTCTTTCTTTTCCTTTTTATTGATTGCATCTTGATTCTGCTGTCTTGTTTTCATGTATCAAACGATCTCACACATTTGAAATCACTTATTTTGAATTGGTGAGATTAACGACCTAATCATAAGGTGTTAGTGTTGTAAATTATTGTAGGAAACGACAATTCTAAATACGTAGTCACCACAAAGTATAGAAGCTTATGATTTCAGAAGCCACTTAACCCGTTTGACATTGCATTCTAAAAAAACAACTTTTTAATTTTTAATTATATATTTTTTAAATATATAAAAAATTTATTTAAAAAATTAAAAAATTAAAAAATATAAAAAATTTTACGTAATAAAATATTTAATTATTTTTTTTGAAAGAAAAAAAATAGAGCTCATTTCTATAAAAAAAAACTCAGTAATAGATTGCCTATGTTGATAAGTTAAAACGAAATCACCATCAACAAAACCAGAGTTGTATATTTAATATTTGGAAGTTATGTTTGTATATCTAATTATATGGAAGTTATCTTTTCAAGGATTTCAACTAATTGAAGGTTTCAAAATTTAAGAAGATCAAATTCCCATAAATTAATCTACCATGAGTTTCACATTACAATGATAACAAATTTCCATAATGGAGTCTCTATAACAAACTGTTTGTGTGAACAAGTAGTTCAACAGCGATCAATGGACAGCTTCTTCATGCGTAATTAATTTAGAGACCAAAGAGAGGAGAAGCACACTATTACGATCACAGTTTCTAAGCTTCAACTTCACTAGAATGCATGGAGTAGTTGAACACCTTGAACATTAATTAAGAGTGCGGAGTTTATCCTTCCACTGAGGTAGCTTACCAAACAGCCCAAATAAAGAACAAAACAAAGGAACATGAAAAGGAATATCTTCACATGTGTTGATCTAATCTAATCTAATCTAATCTAATCTATGTCATTGAGTAGTTCAGTGCTGGCCATCTAATTTTTATGTTTTCTTGCTACTGAACCTTAATAGTAATCTTAGATCTTTTAAATAGTACTCGTAGCAATATAATTTGATCAAGACACCCAAGAAATTCTGTAGATAAACCAAGCATGGACTAGAAGTAAAGGTTTTAGGCAACCGTTAAGACTTGGATAGGAGAGTTTAACGCTTTGTGTGAACTATCTCCCTTTGAGTTATGCTCTAATCATATGCTTTTATTCAAATTTGACAAACAAGTAAACCCAGCTTTCAAATTGAAATTCGTTCAAAATTGCAAATGTGTCATGCTCAGGAAAGAGGCTTTACAAAATAATCCTAGCACTACTGATTTCAGCCCATTTATTTATTGGTTTTGTTAGTCCAATAAAGCGCATCTAAGCCCATATGGCAGCCTACTAATTCAGGAAAGCCCAAATAAAACACATTTGTTTTTGTATGGTACTACTTATAGAGGTGTAAAAATGGGCCAAACAGGCCGGTCCGTGGCTCGGTCATTTGGCCGATCGTCGGCCCGCCCGACCCGGTGAACAGTGATAGGATTGAGCCGACCC
This sequence comes from Acanthochlamys bracteata, assembly GCA_019914995.1. NCBI lineage: Eukaryota > Viridiplantae > Streptophyta > Magnoliopsida > Pandanales > Velloziaceae > Acanthochlamys > Acanthochlamys bracteata. The sequence goes on along the minus strand of CM034131.1, from coordinate 2,320,867 downwards.
AGTCCAACGGGCAGGACGGGCCGATTATATTGACCTGCCGGACGGCTCGCCCGCCCGAATACTGTTCATATTGACCGGTCAATATGGACCGTTGATCTGGTCAAAATTGACCGTTGACCTGATCAATTTTCAATAAAAAATATTTTTATATTACTAAAAAATAAATTTTAAAAATAAAAAATATTTATTTTTTAATTTTATCTTAAAAATAATTTTTATTTTTTATTTTTTATATAAAATTAAAATATAAATCGGATAAATAGACCGAACCAAATCGTGAGAAATGAAATCGGGCCGGACTAGTCCGGCCCGAGTGCTTTACTCAGACCGGGCCAGCCCGGCCCGCCCGTTTTTGCAACTACTTATACTTGATAGAGCATGTTTGAATGCAAGACAGCAAAATTGCACAATGGCTGATCTCAAATTGATTATGCATCAAGCTTAAATTGATTCGAATTACTTACCAATAATCATTGCAAGAACAAGAACCATCTCTGAAATGGTGAAACCTGTTCCTGTCTCTCACAATAATTTCCTTCCTGTACGCCTTTGATATCAGCTTAGTAGCTGAGTGACAATCCATGCAAACTCGCAGGTTTTTGCATATATGGATCGGTGCTTCTTGCGGAGATCTGAGAAGCCCATAAGCTATAGCTAGCTTCTCGCTATGATGAGCAACGGAAACTTCTTTCTCATCCTCTTCTGCATCAAGTCTCGCTTCAGCTACATTCGCCTTGTAACCTAGCAGCTTGATTTTTGTAATAACTTCTTCAAGTTTATTGTATATTTCTTTCGATTCAGGGTGATCAACATCTTCTGCAAAGAACTCATGAATTGCTCCACCGAGTTCAATCAAACTACATCCAGGTACTTTCTTGATTTGTTTTTCCCGCATTTCATTTCTCACCTTCATTGCATCCTCCTTTCTGCCAGAGGATGCATAGATGTTCGACAATAGTATGTAATCCCCACTATGCTTTGAGTCCAGCTTCTGGAGTTGCTTCAATGATTCCTCACCTACTTCAATATTTTTATGAGTCTTACATGAGGCAAGCAACGTTCTCCATATGACAACATTGGGTTTGATAGGCATTTGATTTATGAATTGAAGTGCTTCATTGATCAATCCAGCTCGGCCTAGAATATCAACCATGCAACCGTAGTGTTCAATCTTCGGTTCTACACCATAGTGTTGTGTCATACCATCAAAATAATGGCGGCCTTCAACAACTAAACCAGCATGACTGCATGCGGAGAGCACTCCGATGAAAGTAATGTCATTTGGACTGAGACCAGCTTCTAGCATTAAGTTGAAGTACTTGAGAGCCTCTCTGCCTTGTCCATGATTAGCTAAACCCTGGATCACTACAGAGTAAGACCAGGCATTCTTGGATGGCATCTTCTCAAACACATCAAGTGAGTTTTGTATGCAACCACACTTTGCATAGAAATCCATGAGAGCCGTTCCAAGGTTCACTGTGAGCCGCATCCTCTTCCGCCTTATGTATGAATGGACCCATTTGCCAGTCTCCAGAGCTCCCAAAACTGCACAAGAAGATAGGACACTCACCATGGTTACCTCGTTGGGATCAACACTTGCCATCTGCATTTGATTGAACAATGTGAGTGCTTCCCTGCACTTGCTGGACTGAGTATAACCAGATATCATTGCGCTCCAAGCAACAACATCTCTACATGGCATCTCATCAAATAACATCCGTGCCTTATCCACATGCCCACATTTCGCATACATATCGACTAAACAAGTGACCAAATTCCGCCTATCCAACAAACCATTGCGTTCAGCATACTTAAATATCCAATCGCCAAGTTCTAACTCCCCCAATCTCCCACAAGCAGTTAGGACACTTATTAAGGTAACTTCATCAAATTCTGCTCCATGATGAAGCATGTAACGGAACAACTCTACCACTTCACTCCAATCCCCACCTTTGAAATACCCAGCAAACATAGCGTTCCATGTGACTGTACCCTTGTTTGCCATTCCATCGAACAGCTGGCGAGCAGCTGCGACATTCCCACAACTAGCATACATATGAATCAAGCTGTTCACTACAAACTCATCATCGAGAAGCTCAAGCTTCAAAACCTGTCCATGAATTTGCATTCCTTCATGTAGAGAGCGGTTGCGGGAGCATGCCTTGAGGACGCAGGAGAAGGTGTGGGGATCAGGAAGTGCTAATGAGCTCTGGAGCATTTCATCGAACAGTAAGAGGGCATTGTAAGGAGAGTGAGATTTAACAAATGCTCTAATGAGAATGTTGTAGGCTTCAGCTTGGGGGGAAGGATGACAACGTAGGACATCAAGGGCGTAGGCAATCATGGCAGGGCGAGCTAGGGTGATGGCAGAATGGTTGAGGAAGAGTTCGATAACCGATTCGGTAGAAAAGGAGCCGGATTTGAAGAGCAGGGCTTGGGCTTGCCGTAGATCGCCGACGGTTTTGCATCTGTGGATGATTGCCGAAGGAATGGTACGGAGGTTCTTGCAGGGAGAGGACTTGGCGGGAGATATGACGGGAACAACAAGAAGTGCCATTTCAAAACTGAGTCTCTCTAACTTCGCTGTGTATTATATAACTGCATACATTTCCATGCTTTTTTTAATGTTTATTTTCTTTTCTTGGGATTGTTTAATGTTCGTAGGCAAACAATGGAGAATATATATATATATTGATATCCGGGCATTACCATTTGCAGAATTTGCATGAATTTTTTGTCGAGGATAAGGTAAGCAATTCAATGCCGGTCGTTGTAGATAGCAACTTTATACTTTTCTTTTCGGAGTAATTACTGTAGATTTCTATGAATCAGTAACTGGATCAAGCGAGTGCATATAGGAAAAGACCTTTACTTTGAATTGACTTCGTTATTCACAAACATTTCTCTTTTATTTGTGGAATCGAAACAACGAAAATTTTCAAGATAACTTTATAAAACATGTTTCATACTTAGTATTATATTTAAGAATTTAGATTTACTATAGTATTTACGTACTACCAATTATTTAAGTATGAATTGCTGCTCACAGTTACAATTTAAGATTCTTCTATACGGAATCCATTGATGACTCCCTTTCTTCGAAAAAAAGAAGACTAAGAAGTGCACAATAAACAAAATATTAGCCAACTTCACAAAGAATGTGAAGATCAAACTTACAATGCATTCAGCAAGGCCGGAAGTGTTATGTTAAACCAAGAACAAAGCTACCAAGGTACCAACAAGAAGTATAGAGGGCCATATAGATAGAGAAAAACATTTTGCCAAAAGGAAAAGAGATAATCACATGCATTCTTATTTCATATCAATAACCACTCCCAAAGGACAACCTACTTTGAAGGGTGTCTTTTGGAATAATGAGGTCATAAAAAGATATAAAATTGCTATATCTAAATGGTTGATTAATGCACACATATTTTTTAATATTGTTGAGTTAATGTAATTTTCAACCTATTGTACATGTTATTACTAGTATGGGTGCAGATTATAAAGCTCCCATATTATTATATTTTTAGAAATTTTTTGTTAAATAAATGTTGAGAAGACGAGGCGCTACATTGACGGCTATTGTGATGCATGAAAAAGAATATGATGCACCATTATGGATAATTGATGGTTAGATCAAAACAAAAGAATCCTTATTAATTTTTAATTTGTTGTCCAAAAAGTACTTTTTTTTTCAAATCTGATGATTTATTTGATGCTTCCAAAACTAAAAAGATGTTTTATAAGTTGCTTTGGAAAGTTGTTTTATAGATTGGTGTTAAAAATGTGGTTCATTTTGTAATCGTATGCATTCAATTATTTGCTTTACTGGTAGACTATTGGAGTAAGAGTTTTAACATTTGTTTGGTTTCCTTATGTCGTGTATTGTATTAATCTAATATTTCATAATTTGACAAATTAGATGAAGTTAGTAATTTGATAGCTCATGCATCTAGAATACAAATTATATCTACAGTTACTATTTTTCTTTATATTTAATGAGAAAGTTTACATGCGGAAGAGAAATATTTAAACTAGCAAACACTCATATTGCTACTAATTTTATTATATTATAAAGTGTTAGATAACCTGCAATATCAACTCAAATGGAAAGGGGTGAATTGAGTTGATAATTAAAATTTTTTTTTAATAAAAGTTCATACAGACAGCAGATAGTCAACCGGCTTTACGTATGATAAATTCTACGGACAGAGAATAGCACACTAGATACTGCAGTGGGACAGTTTAAAGATACATACAAACTACTCAAGAGATTTACGTGGTTCGTCAAATTTTCTTACCTACATTCACAGGTGCTCTATTATAAGAGTCGAATCTTTACTAAATTTTTAACAAGCTACACAGATCAAAGAGCAAACTGCTTCACCAAGTACACTTACTTTTAAAGGTTTCTTCACCAAAACAATTTTTGTCAGCCTACTAGACAGCCTAATCTTACTGGCTGACATAGTAGCCTTATTATAAAATTTAAAAACTTTCTTCTAAACTCCAACTGAACTCCTTTACGAAGTGCACATAGCACTCTATCACACGCTTAAAAAAAAAAAGAAAAATAAGATTAACCACAGGATCTATCTCATTGTAAGTGAATGATTTTAAAGTTTTCTATTAAGATGATCAGATTTATTGCTGAAAATGATACTCAGTAAGTAATTGATAGTAAGATGGGTTTCTTCACTTGAGAAATTAAGTCAATATAGTACAAGACTGTTTTTGAATATTTTGCTCGATGTCTCCTTTATACCTATTCTTCAGTTTTTCTGCTTCTTATAATGTCTTCTATTTTTGCAAGTAGCTAATTCTTTCCATTGGAGAAAAATTTTGGTTGGTGTCTCTGTTAAGTGGCAAATTTATAAGGTAGAGATAGAGATTGTATTTAGTGATCAATCAGCTGCTTCATGATTTTTTTTTGCTAAACTAGTGCAAGTTTTTTATGAGTATTAAATGTAACCTGTAAATTGAGAAAAACTAGATCTAAACTAAAGACTAGAACTATTAGATTCAGCTGCATGTCTTACTAGGGCAATGCCATCCTTTATTTATACAAGAGGTAGTTACAAATAATTAAAAGACTCCTCCTGAGATCACATACAAATTCTAGGAATCCTTATTAGATTCAGATTGAATTGAAAGAGGAAAAAATAACTCTAGAATCCTAATTGAATAGGAAATCTCAAAGGCCACCACCCAAGCCAGTGCTTGGGTCCCATTCAGTGCTTCTCCGGTGGTAATTTTTGGCGCCAAGGACACCATTTAGGGCTACATCGCAGTACTAGCCTTTCCAAATGCGGCTCAGCTCTCCTCTTCTCCTGCACTTATTCTCGGCACTTGGGACATGATCGGCAGCTTGTCGCCTGCCATCTTTTTCGGTGAACGGACCTTACCGATTTAACCCTCAATCCTTGGTTGGCAACCTCCTCTCTCAGCTGGTTGCTGGCTCATTGCATCAACAATAAACAATTTTTATTTTTTCCGTGGTTGGTGCTAAACCTTAACTATTCAACAAAACTCACTTTGGATTCATTTTTCTAAGAAAGTTTCTGATCCATATCCATGCTTGGCTTTTGAGCTAAGTTTGTTTGGCAATTAATCTTGAGGCAAAACTTAAGTACATTCCTTTTGGTTTTTGTGATTAATTAGAATTACATAGTTATATTTGTGGATAGAAACGGATACAGTTTGCGACAACCAATACAGTTTGCGACCAAGTTTTTCTTAAGGAACCGGACGGTGTATCTACTTCGAAATTGATTCTAACTTTCTTCGTTATTGAATTTTCCTATGGCTTGGAGGACAGAGAGGTGTAAGTATCTTATAAAATCAACCGTTGCACAGTCCTAATCTCTCAAAATTGTTCTTTAGCAAGACGAAGATGTTCTAATCTTTCCTCAAAAGATTAAACAGCCCATGATAATCGTTCATGATTGTAACAAAATATAGGAGTAAGTTAGTGATCTGATGTATTAATTGAAGCTCTAGCAGTGTAAAAATCCTTAATTTCCGCAGCTACTTTCTCGAACTCGCTCCCCATATACAAAATTTTTCTCGATTTTTGATTCGATCCATAAGATCTAAAAGTTTTTTGTGATTTTTTTGGTTGAATTTAGGGATTTAATTTGAATTTAGATATTTGGGTTGGGAGTTGGGATTTTGATTGTTAGTGTGCCTTCTGATCTCAGGAAAGAGACGAGAGGGATTTTACTGCAATTTTAGCACTTAGTATATTTTCACATTTTTGTTTGTTGAAAAAATTTTTCCGCAGATTCTTTTGAATGGAACTAAAGTAATTTTGGACCATATAGAAGATTATGAGACTGTTTGGCTTAAATTATTAAAAAGTAATTTTAATTTTATATTTTTTAATAGATATTTTATAAATATTTAAAATTTATTTAAAAATTTAAAAAATATAAAAAATTTATTTTAATAAATTTTTTTATATATATTTTTATATTTTTTGAGATAAAAAAATAAAGCTTATTTTCTAAAATAAATAAAAATATTTTTTATTTAAAAAAATTTTATTCAAAAGTATTTATATAACTTGAGCTGAAATAATAACCTGGTCTCCCGCTTTTTTCCTAAGTATATCTCTTTAACATTCTTATTTGCAATATTGCTTCACTATAATCACTAGATCTAAGGATGGCATGAATTGACCCCACTACAAAGGGCCAAATTTGCCTAACACGTCTAATAGAGAAGTGAGTTTGCAATTTGTATTAATTAGCTGACCGAAAGAAATTTGACACTATTACCGTGGTCGCCCGTAAGCTAGTAGCTCTGTAGTTGCGTTGGGTCCTACTCGTCTCCAGTCAATCAATAACTACATCAATTGAAATTCGCCGACACGTTTTCTTTTTATAAGTTTTAATCTCGTGTTCTTAAATTTCACACAGACGCTTTTCTTCTTCCGCGCCATTGATTTCAGCTTGCTTCGTTGTGACATGGCCGGTGCCGTATCAGCGGCGGTTCAGATGTTTACCGGCGAGCGTGCTGTTGTTTTTCTATTCATTGCCCGAGTTCTGTTTGCCGTCCCGCTCGGCTTGGTCTTCGAAGCGGTAGGACTCGTTCTCCTTGCCGTTGCTGGTCTTGGTCTAGAGATCTCTTTTGAATCCTCGTCTTCGATCTTCCAGAGGTTCAAAACCAGGTTGGACATTGTTTTCCTCATCCTTCCTTTTCTCTAATTTTAGAATTTCAATGGAATCTATGTGGATTTGTATTGTGATTGCGTGTTCAATGGTGAGTGGGTTGATTGCGGCTCTCTAAGGAAACTCAATTTTAGTATAAGCATGTGTGTTTTTTAAGGACATCTTTTTGAATTTGGGCAGCTCTCGTTGTAGTAATTAGAAAATTAATTTTTTTTCCTAATTCCGAATTCTTAGATTCGTTGCCGAAGCAGACAATTTTAAATTAAAACTAAGCTAGTTCTTATTAGAGATGAAGTTTTGGGTGATTGGGTGGAACTGTGGTTTTTTGTTGGAGTTGGAAAGATAAAGAAAAGGAATCGACTTGGTTTATGTTGGTTCCCTTCACCGCTTTGCCAATTCATTCATCATGGAAACTTCTCATTTGTGCTAATTACTATTTTCTTGACTTTCAAAGGTCTGAGCCTTCTATTTCTTTTATGTAAAGTCTTATTTATTTCTCTTCAGACCTGGTGCTTCTTCAGGGATACTGCTTGGCACTGTGACGCTTCCCACTGTCATGCTGTCGCGGTTAATACAACTGTCAAGGGCACTATCAAGCAATGAAATTGCAAATGAAGGTATTAGACAAAAAGATATTTGACGTAAAAGAAATGCCAACGACATGTGATAATGTTGCGATCTCTACCGTTGAACCCAAGAAAATTATTATTTTTTTGTCTTGTAGGCCTATAATTATATTTTGCTTGTTGCACTTCTCATATTCCCTTAGTTGTTTCTTTTTTAAACATGGTCCATTTTAATCAAATCTCATTCTGTCGACTAATATGGTCTCTATTTCAGAGTTTGCTTATACAGCTCTGCAATATTGGGCTGTTTGTGCTAGTTGTTTTGGCGTGCTTGTTTTCATCTTTACATCATTACAAGAAACTTCAGAGTGTAAAGATTCTCTTATTGGGAGTTCTCGAGCTTCAAGATATAACTCACTGTATGTTATATCTTTTATCATCATCTTCTCATTATCATACGTCACGAAATCCTACGATGGTTAGTTCCACATTCTATTGCGAGATGTGAATTACTTATTGTAGAAGATGTCACTTGGAAATTTTCATAGAGTTGGAGCTAATTTTGGTCCCTTCTATTTCTTCATAAACTCTTTTACAGGCCTGGAACTCATCACCAAACTCTCATGGCTATTTTGCCATGGTATTGCAACGACGGCACTCATTCGACACATCCTCTTCACATTCCCTGCGTGTTCTTCTATAGGTTTGCATCTGATACTTCTATTATTAATCTTTTAGCATGTTAATATCTTATTATTCTTTTATTTTGGTGGTTATTCCAAATATAAAAACCTTTTGCTTTTCCCAGGGGAAGCTCTTCTTGTGGCTAGTGGTTTGGTTCTTTATATCAGCGACATGGTCGCACTTACTCTTTCAAAGGTATATATTCAGCGATTACTCTACAATTGTTTTTGCTAGTGGTTTTTATGGAGAAGAATTAACTCCTGCGGGTCAATACAGATTAACTATAGTAAATTATCCCTTGGAGTAATGTTTAGTGAATATGGAAGAAGGACTGAAAGTAGCACTATCACACAGGTAAACACTTTTATGGTCCTGGTCTTTTGTTTTCTTTTTTAACCTATGACATCATAAGATGCATGTCCTCCTTTTTCTGACTACCTGACATTGTTATGCTTCCTTTCAGGGGATTCTGCTTGGCCTTCTTCTTTTTCCAGCTTTCTACAAAAGCATCCTCCAAACTTGGACTTACCTTATAAAAAGGCCAAGCTTCTGCTCCCAGGATGGTAAACCGTGGGCGGATATGGAAGTTTTAAGATCTATCATATTTTATGTTAGCCTTTCGGTCATGCTCATAATCATAGTTCCATCATGGATGTGCTTTGTTCAGAACTTTGACTTGCATCCTCTTCTGTGGTATGCTTCTAATCTTTCACCTTTAGCAAAGTTGATAAGTAACAGCTTGATCATCTTTTATCTGACAATATACCTTGCTAGTGGATAGTTATGATATTCTGTTGAGCTTCGCTTTTTCATGTATTAGATGAGCCTATTTATTTTGTAATACTTGTCTTTTCATAGGGTTGTAAGTACGGTGTGATGCTACAATTTTATGTAGTTTAATTTGTTCATGATGTTCAATTGTTGTTATCCAGAAACAAAGCTTCTTAATTTTATCATTTGTTTACATTATTGCAACATTGAGAATGCAGAAAATACTGGTGTTGTCTTAGTTTTAACACTTTCTTATCTGATATACTTTCTCCAGGGTGGTTAATTTTGTGTTCTCTGATTCTCTTAAACGACTGGCTTTGTGTGTGTATTGGGTAGCTGTAATTAGTGCTTCTGTGATGCGGTTCTACAACATCTCCAAGCACAGCAAGATTGAGAGAATTCTTTTACGGAAGTATTACCATCTTGTTGCAGTACTGATGTTTGTTCCTGCTGTTCTTCTTCAGGTGTTCAAACTTGTGTCTCTTATACTCTCATGCAATTATTTGAAAATCCATTTGGTTTGACGTGTGGATTCTTTGCAGCCCACTTTCCTTGATCTAGCATTTGGTTCTGCTTTGAGTGCGTTCTTGATATTAGAGATGATTCGTGTAAGTTCACTTCAACCTTCATGATCCATCTTTGACGAAACTTTTTCATGAAAATTTGTTTGGAGAATCTGGTTCATCCATCTTTAGTGATCCATGTATTTATGACAAGCTGTTGGCTTGGATAGAGGAATATTAGAGAACATTTGTTTATGTTTCTGAGATTTTTTAGTGCTTTGTTCCTTTTGTCTTGCGGGTCATATCCAGATGCTCATCTACTTGGTGATTTAAGTTATCCTACGTAATTCATCTAGAGTAATTGGAAGGTCCAAGTAACGTAATAAGTTCATCTAGATCTCCCCTATGCTTGTCTAAATTGATTAATTGCGTAGCTCCAGTAGCTGCTCTCTCAAATGAATATGTTTTGTTACGTAATAATAATCATAGTATGTTAACTTACGTTATTTGATAATTACGCTTCCTTTCTATTTAAAGATTTTGAAACTGAAAGTATCAGTTTGCTCATCTCTACTCCACATTAGCACTACAGGACAGCATAACTTTCCTTTTGGATCTAATATTGTCACATAATTGCAGTATAACTTCCATGTAGTAGACTTCATTATATTCATTAAGGATTTGGACACTAGATACGCCTGACATGGCCATCTAGATTCTATAGAAAAGGTCATGCTGTTGCTACAGATTGTAATTTCAAAGCTAATCGAAGCTTTGTCAATAGATTTAACAATAAAGCGTCATCAAGGATCCGTAATGCTAACTCTCCTTAATCTTGAATGGTCAAATGTTGAATGGACTTTAAGATAAAATGTTGGTTGTATTGTATTGTAACCAAGTATTAATATTTGTAAGATTCTTGCGAAGGACAGGCTTTCTATAAGACTTGATTTGAAATGTGGCAGGTGTGGGAGATATGGCCTTTGGGGCAGATCATTAACCAATTCATGAATGCTTTCACAGATCACCGAGACTCAGAAATTCTAATTGTCAGGTATTATTATTATTATTCCATTTCTATTCTTTTTTGGCTGGGGACAGTGCCTTGCCACGTTATTCTTGACATGTAATGTTTAGCATGGTTTGACTTCAGCCATTTCTCTCTCTTACTTGGATGTGCTCTTCCCAAATGGCTGTCCTCTGGCTTTAATGACCGACCACTTGCACCTTTTGCTGGTATTCTTAGCTTGGGAATTGGTGATACTATGGTAGGTGCTACATATATTCCTGAAGGCTTCCAAGTTTCAGGTTTATTGGTAATTTATTTATTCTGCTGTTACTAAGTTATGAAGTAAACAAGATGCTGTTTGTTCCTCAGTTTGTTTGTGCTTTCTAAATTTTGGAAAGGATTTTCTCGGTTATCTCTATGCTGTCTTAAGCATAGTTTTCTAACCCTTATTTACATACTGTTCAGATTTGAATTTGTTTTGCATATATTTTATAGAGATAGAAAGCCGCATCATGAAGGCATGTGGTTATCAAATGTCAAAGAAGTCATAGTGGATATGTTGTCTTATGACAAGTTGTGGGCTTCAAGGAATTATAGAATTACTACTAGGAAAGATTGATGTTTTAGGTGTTAGCTTTATACTCAATTCGTGAACTACGCTGATCTTTCTTGGGTGTTTACTTTGCAGGCATCAATGGTAGGCCATAAGTATGGCGTCCTTAGGTGGAGTAAAACTGGAAGTAAGTAAACCCTATTTACTTCTTCTACTTCTTTATCTGTCACTCTGTAATCACTGATTGGTCTATTGAATTTCTCCTCAGAGAAAACCATTGAAGGAACTGCAGCCGGCATAACATCTGTCCTTGCTGCTTGCTCAGTGCTTCTTCCCCTTCTGGCATCGACAGGCTTTATACTCTCTCAGGTTGTCTCCGGTGGCATCTAACAATTAGCTTGAGTTAAGACCTAACTAATTTGGTATGCATCAATGAGGATAAACAATAATCTTATAGGTTCTTCTAACTTTAGACCTTTTGAAATCAACAAATGCTAATAATGTTGTTGAATTCAATTTGAGATTCTGTACTTGAGATTTCAAAGTGTGCTGACGATGCAACTAGACATGTCATGTCTTTGATAACTTTTGTTTACATACAAACTCACGATTTCTGCTTCTGTACGAACTTTTTAGATTCAGCCACTCGTCCAACATTGCATCATATTCTTTCTTAGCGTGGTTTTTTAAGTGGTGAAATTCTTTTTAGGTCCAATTTTTCTGTTTTGAATTCTGACTAACTAATTATAGCTTATTGTTTGTGCTTGCTTTTGTTTTCAACTACCTTGATGCTCTTTGCTACTGCTGTCTTACTAACGTGTAAACTAACTATTTGCGCCTATTTTGCAGCATTGGTTCTCGCTACTTATTGCAGTCACCGCAAGTGGCTTATTGGAGGCCTACACTGCACAACTTGATAATGCATTTATTCCTCTCATCTTCTTTAGCCTTCTCTGTCTATAAGAGTTCTTTTTGTTATTTTTGTATTTATTATGTGTATTTTTTCATTTTTTGTAGCAGTCCTTTTCTGACCTGGTCACGGTAATGTATATATAAGAGGAAGCTAACAAGTAGGTGCCTAGAATATACATCACACAGTCAATCTTCTATATTGTACAAGTCAGTTTTGTATACTTCCAATACGAATAGTCATTTTTGGGGCTTCTTTCAGTTTAGAGTTGTGTAATGTTTGTAAAATAACAAGCTCCGACGATCAAATAAGATTTCCTATAAATCCTGGTTGTTTTAAGTTGTTGCCTTTAGAAGTCGTATTCACAAACATCTCTACTTTTCTGCATCCTCTTGTTATTTCACACAGCAGTTCAAATGCGTCTCTTTAATCCTTCATATATGTATATATGAATAGTGTATGGATACTTTGTGGACTATCATGTATTGGTTTGGTTTAATTTGTACTGATAACGTGTGATATTTATATATCTTTAGCGACTATGATAATTGTAGATATTTTTTTAGAGGTTAAGGAAATAATAGCGACTGCAAGACTGAATTCTATTACTACTATATGTGCATATGTATATTTAAATCATGTTTCTGCATTTGTTATACTCTGCCTCCTTGTTTGTAGATATAGCAAATTTTTTCTTTGTTCTTCTATTTTTTCCTTTTTGGTTTTCTTTTTAAGGTTAACTATCAGAGACTTCTGGCAACTCGATGATAGAACTGTAGTCTTTGTGGCTGATGCGACTTTTTGTTGAGATCTATAAATTAATTACTGTGTTAATTCTATCTGATCATCCGAATGCATTATTAGATATGTAAAGTCACTTTGCTAAATATTAGCAAATGATTCTTTAGAATTTATAGGTAACATCTAATCAACATTATATGGAATATTAATAGTTAAGGAAGATATATCAAGGATTTTGAAACATTATTAAGAATGTGGAAAGTTAAGGGATTTTCAACTATTAATTAGAAGATGAAAAGTCAAAAAATTTGAATCGTTAATTCGATTATGAAAAAATAACTATTTGAAAAGTTCAAAAATAATCTCAGACAAAAGGTATTAATTATAATCATTATTTGTTTGTGACAAGTTTGTTTTTTTGTGTATTTTTTTAATTTTTTCTCATTTAAATTTTTTAACTTCTGTATTTGCTTTATTTTTATCTCACTTTCTTATTGCTTACATAAAATCATTAATTGTACTTTATATTTTCGCTGATACCTATTATTTCCAACATGCATGAGTAGCGGGTGCAATGTATCAATTCTTAATCCAGCTCAAAAGGATCCAATTAATTGTATATACAAAAAGAAAATAGGTAATGGGTGTCAAATGTAGACTTCTTTTCGAAGCCACTAAACTGCATAACATATGCGACCGATCAAACGAATGTCTTCTGAAAGAAAAATCTTACAGCTCGACAAAAGAATATTTCATCAAGGCTAGCTAGCTTAATTTACACTTCCAAGCACAGACCTTTTAAACACTATAAATACAAGAGTTTTCAGTAACAAATGCATACAGAGGAACTATATACATACCTGTGAACCCTAGAACCACTCTTGATCCAAATACTCAATCTCCAAAATGTCTCACGAGTATGGCCACAGTGATGTCCACGATGAATTCCACAACCCTCATGAGTGTTATGCCCATGGCGAAAACAGGCAAGGCCATGAAGAACCGCATGGAACTGTTGGTGAACACATAGAGACCGAAAAGGTCGACGGCGGTCACCATGAGAGACCTACTACCCTAGGCAGCATGCTGATGTTGATCATTACGGCGAACGCCATCATGAGGACGGTCATGGTGCTCCAGTGCACCACCAGTACCTAACTATTGACATTGGTATTGTTAAGCAGCTCCTTTGTTACTGAATTCGTGATGTGGAACTTTTCAATGGTTTGGCCACAGGTTCATGTAATATGACGGCTTCTTCAGAAGTAACAAGAGTCAGCAGTAATCACAACAATACCATCTACTGTTTGAAATTATTAGAATATCTGATCTATGACTAAAACTACGAAACTGCTTCAAATGTTAGTTACCAACGAAGCCGTTGATTCTTGTAGTTGTAATGATGTATGACAACCTCATGAGGTAATAAAAAAAGTTCATGCTTGAGATATTGATTATATCTAGAAGAAGACTGAGCATTAATTTAGTGACAGAATTACATAGCCAAGCATAACATGTGTACGTATCCGGAACCTAAGAAGTTTATTCTAAAATTAACCGCAAATTAAAGTGGTTCCGCAATGCCATAGCATTGCCATCTATCTACTTACTAGAAACAATTATAAAGTTGATAAAGTAGTTGATTCCAAGCCGACATGATCATGTCTGGAATACGCGAAAGAAACAGAATCAGATTCTTCTGCAAATGTGTCCAACGCTTCAGGGGAACAGTATCGTGGCATTATGAAGAGTAAGAGTTAACAGAAAAATCTCCCTTGGTGGCTTATGTTTATGATTCCTTCAGATGTGGAATGCTCAAATGAAAAAGAAGATCAAAATTTTGACAGAAATTTGGTTAATGAATGGATGCTCCGTCGACAGTGGTGTACTTTTGACTTGTATGACATCGCTACAAATAAGCGTGTGCATTACAGAGCACAACGTCGACCTCGAGCTAAGGCTTGTTAACCGGGAAACTCCTCCTATCCCTTGCAGTGTTACATCTTTTCCCTCTAGTGAAAACCGCGTCAGTGATTTCTTCCAGACACACATTACTAACCCAAAGCTTTCAAGCTATTGAATTTCCAAGACAAGGTCCATGCCATCAAGGGAAAAATGTATGCATCCATCTTCAGACTAATACCTTGAAGAGAAAGTGGGATGTATTTTTGTGTATTTCCTCAATGAAGTGAGGACTATGATCAGCCAGCTCTACTATGAACGTCCTGACTGTTCTGCTTTTGATTTGTAATTGTTTGTCAAGACAATCGGTGATAAAATGATGGGTGCTTCCTGAGTCAATAATAATAAAAACTTTCTGTCTTCTGATTTTGTCCGAAACACGAATGGTTTGCGGTACTACCAAATATGGATTGCATTAAGGGAAAGTGTTCCGTCTTCAATGACATCTTAGTGGTCGCTTTCAGAGAAAGTTTCCTCCTTGCAGTTCTCATCTTCAAGTCCAGCTATGGCATAAAGTTTGGTGCCGCATTTGTGGCCCCACTCATATTTCGCCTAAAACATAACCCTTTTCATCTTAGATCATTAATCTCTGCCACAGTGAGTCCTGTAGGTTGGTTACGTACAGTATGGCCAACAGATAGTTCGGAGCTAGCCCTCTGTGAACTTGACGCTTGAGCAGGTAGTGCTGTTGATGAACTGTATTGTGTGAATGCCAATCGTTTCTGCTAGACTGAAAGTGCCCGGACCGAGCTGGTGTTTGTTTCAAGGTGGATTTTTGCTCAAAAATATATCTTGCCTGCTTATATGCTTCTTGTAAGCTAGCGGTCCTAAGACAATTCTCTTAGAAAGACCTCCACAAATTTATCTATGAGGTCTACTTCTACCGCACTAGGTAACCTTGCACGTAGGTTTTCAGAAAGCTGCTTGGTACTCCATCAATTGCACAAGTTAGTTGTTTTAGCGCAAAACTGCCGTAGGTCCAAACCATTGAATGAGCTCTTCCTTCAATTTGTCTCATGAATGATGTGGTCGATCTATCTCATAGTTCTGGTACCATCCATCGATTAGATTCATCTCGAAAGCACATGGCAGCAATGAATAGACGCTCCTCAAGAGATGTCCTGTAACATTTCAAATATTTTTCGGCCGAGTAGATCCACTCATATACGTGAGTACCATCAAAGACAAGGAACTTATTGCGATCCCTTGAAGCTGTGTTCTGTTGTTCCGTTGGGCAATAATGGTAGGTATGAGTGTGGTTTAGTTGTGGTTGCTTGTAGCTGCTGGGTATTCTACCACAGGTGATAATTGCTAGTTAAGTGCTGTTTGGTTTGGGTAATTCTTTGGAACCTTACATCTCTGCTGTTTGTGATGGCAAACGGAATGATTCTAGTGGGAGTGGGAGCATCGGTGGCTGCTGTGAAGGGAGAAAATGTGGATTGACTGCAAAGTTGTTTTTCTCAGGTGGGATTCCTAGGTTGGCCAAAGTAGGTTGAGCTGGTAGCGAGTTGTTTAAAGGAACGGAAGCAGGGCTATCTTGATCTTTCTTGGATTTTGCTATTAAACTAACAGTACGTTGAAGTACTTAACATGCGCAATGTTACTAGTCATGCTAGTCACCGTATGATTGAGTTGCTCTTGCAAATCAGGTTCCTCTATGTTTTGCATGGAGGGCGCACCCACGGATGTTTGTGGAACCATTGAGAAGTACGTTTCCGGCATCCACTGTTTGTGGTGAAGTTGATGAATTCAGCTATTCCGGTGCAACAATGTGTTCAAACCCTCCATGGACTTGTGTGGTCTCTGATACTAGATACACGACGGTGAACAAGACGAGAAAGAGAAGACGAACAAGATGAGAGAAGTGTGAAATAAGGTTGAGCTGAACAACTACAGAAAACTTTTTTCAATTCTCAATGCCAATTGCCAAACATCAAGTGACATCCGCCTATTTATAGCCTCTTCTGCTATGCTACCTAGCAAGAGTTTCTTCATAACTAAACTCCCTTTCTAGAATCTAAAGAACCTATCTGGAAAAGCAATTCAACAATAAAACAAACTCTAAGATAAAAGTGCCGCTTGGATGTTCCCTGGACGCCTTCGGTGACCTAGTTGTCCCTCCACTTCCTGAAACTCCTCTGTTCAAACTCCTGAGCTAGACGTTGAAATCTTCTAGATGCTTCAAGTAGCTTCTGGGAGCAGATGTCTCAAGTGCAGAAGAAGTGCCATTCGATTGACAGCCCCACGGCAAAGGCGAGTTGCCTAGGTTCTGCAACCTGGGCACTTATCATGCCCATTACTTGTATGCTGATGCACTCTCAGTGAGCACCGAGGACCTGAGTTGGCATGTGTATCACGATATATGTTCACTAACGTTCTGCTCTATAGTAATGCGACCGTCGTCCAACTACAACTAGGCGGGTCTCTTTTTTAGTAATAGACGATAAATTTTCTGGTACATTCAATGGACATAGAAGTACAGTTTGCCGCAAGAAGTGGCAAGTAGAACGCTCTGTGTTCGGTGCTTTAGGTTGGATGAATGGGTTTGTTTTTTCCTGTCTTAATTAATTTTCCCTTAGTAGTTTCAGAAGAAGCCCATACTTGATTAATGGTATGTTGCACCTTAGGGCAACGCTCACTAATAAGTAGGTAGCTGCTGAAAGTTGGAAGTAGGGATAGTACCTTGTGTTGCAATATCCATGACTTAACTTATTGGTGTTTATTTATCAGATGGTAATTAAATTTGCCTTTAATTAAAGGTGTTTCAAGGCTGACGATCTTATGATAGGGATACGAAATTCCTACTCACACGGTGGTTCCTATTTGCTAAGGTGCAAGTGGTCACCCCATCTTAGCCAATAAGGTGTTGCGACATAGGTAGATATTTGCTAAGGTGTCGCTGTCCACAACATACCGTCTCGGCTTTAAAATTCAAATACATCTCCAACTGCTTAAGGAAAAATAATATGCTCTAACATTCTGATATGAATATGGATGAGGACTTACAAACCTGAAAATTCGATTCGAGCAAACCATCAGAACAAATGCGTAATAACCTGCCAATTGATTCGGAGATATCGCAAAGGGTGTTCCATATTGATCGCTAAAGACAACGGAAGCGTTCGAGAGTGCTTATAAAATTAAATTTTTTTAAAATAAAAAAAAATTTTTCTTAAAAATAAGTTTATTTTTTTATTTTTAAAAAAATAATAAAAAAAATTAATAAAAAGATTTTTTTAAAATTATTTTATATTTTTTAAATTTTTAAATAAAATTTTAAAATATTTATTAAATATATATTAAAAAATATAAAATAAAAAAGAAAAAATGAGTGTATGAGAAACGTAATCCCAAATGCTCCCAACGTGCATGAATGAAACAAACGAACATTTACCAGAAGAATCGAAAGACGTATTAGCTAGTCATTGTAAAAGTTATATTCCCAGCCGGCCGCCATATAAAAATCGGCCACTTGACTGAATAAAGATCCCCACTATATATAAGAAGATAAATAGAATCCAATTCTTTTTTCACGTCGCCTTTGTGAAAATTTATTCCTTCTTCCTAGCCATGCTATAAATAGAACCTCACAAAAAACCCAAAGATATGCACAACGCTAGCTCTAGAACATCATTGCATCTTAGCTAGAGACCACAAAGAGATTCGAAAATGTCGTACAGCAACTTCAACCCCCAATATACCGGTTACCCGAATGTTGAAGAACGTCGTAATGTTGTTGAGGAGGTTGTCTATGTTGGAGACAACAGGCGCCATGCCCATGGATATGGATACCCTCAGGAGACTACCGTTGTTGAACGTGTGGAGACCGTTGTTGAAGATGAAAGGCTCCGTCGCCCAGTTGGTCATGCTGGGCACTTCAATGAACGCTATGAAGACAAGGTCTATGTCTATGAAGATGGTGTCAACACTCGGTCCGGTCCGGTCTACTACTGAACTGAACTAATCAGAAGGCCATCAATGAAGCAATACCTATGAATAAAACGCCGTTTGTTGCTGTTTTCATCTATCTGTTTGTGTTACGTACTTACTGATGATTGAAGTGGCTTGTTATATACAGCTGATGCTGTGCGCTTTCTTATTTCTATTTACATAAAAGATTAAAGATCAATAAAAGACTCCTAATCTCTGGCAAATTTTTCTTATTTCAATCCGCCCAATCAAAAGGTGCGTTAAACACTTACAACTTAGTTTTGTCTTGTTACTAATTCAGTAAAATCCAAAATTTCAAGAATCCTTTTCTGAAATATCAGCAAAAATAATAAAAATAAAATAGAAAGAAAATTTACAAAATTTTTGCAATTATCTTTATTGAATCTTCATCGAACTTATCTGAACTTTCCATATGACAACCTTTCAAGGAATTTATTTATAAATATTAATTATTTTAAAATACTTAAATTAAAGATTTTTCATAATTAACTAGAAGGGCACAAGTAGTATTCATATGGTGTCCGGATTCCGTTTTAGGTAAATGTTAATTAGTAAAAACATATCATTTTCTTTCTCTTTCTTTTTGATAAAGAAAGACTTATCCCTTCAATAATGCACGATGCAAACATGTACTAGGTCTTGATCTCTCCCTTTGGTCTTTCTTTGTATATTTATTTTACAAACGAATATCACATCTTTTAATTTTTTTTGGAATATGAATTTTAAGAAACTATTCAACTGTATATTACACTACATAAAAAATTATAAAAAATTTATTAAGAAATAAAAATTGAAACGAAATGAAAAAGTAATGCAAATGGCAACGCGAAACATACACATCGTTTGCGAGCTGTATAACCACCACGAAGAAAACGTAGCTTCTCTACCGTCTGCAATACATCGCAAAAGAGCCCTCCATATGAAAAGTGTGGGTCCTCTAATTGATGCGAAAGAAATTTCCAATGTCCAAGAAAAATTAAGCACCAAATTAACTAGTTACTTCAATATTGATCACATCCAGCATAAATTAATGCTTTAATTGTAGTTTTAGCAAACAAAACCTCACTAGATCTGATAAATAGTATAAACATGTAGTAAAACAATAACATTTAGGAAATATGTAGAAATACTTCAAAATAAAAATAAATTTATTTTGAAACTTTCGAAAGTGTTCTCCGACATTTTAAGGGAGCGTTTGGGATTGCGTTTTCCAAACGCTCCTATTCAATTTTTCTATTTTACGTTTTTTAATATATATTTTATAAATATTTAGAAAATTTATTTAAAAATTTAAAAATATAAAAAAATTCTACGTAGTGAGATTTTTTTATTACATATTATTATTATTTTTTTATATAAAAAATAAAATTTATTCTTTTAAAATAAATAAAAATATATTTTATTTTAAAAAAATTTTATTTTATAAGTAATTTCAAAAGCACATGATATGTTTGAGGACGCAACAAGAAGCAACCACTCTTGTCATTTGTCTAAATTATTCACATGGAGAGTATGTAGCTCCGAATAATTAACTAGAGTGGCACATACAAAGAAACCTTAAAATCGATTTGAGTCATGTTGTGTTTCCACAAATTTCTTTTCGTAAATGACATCTCAATCATTCGAAACGTTATGCACCATATTGGAATAATCGATTAATCCAAACGAATGCCATCGGTGGCAACTTGGCTGAACGAATATATGAACATGTACACACCACTTCAAATTAGAGAACGAGATTGTAATTTCCCAACATCATTTATTATCTAACATTTTTTTTATCTTTTGAAAATATAATTTTTTAAAAACCAGCTATAAACCGTTGATCAAATCAATATTAATAGTTGATCTGATCAACTTTGATAGTTGACCTTATAAATATTTATAATTGATCAAATCAATTTATAGTAAAGAACTTTTTAATAATAAAAAATTATATATTTTATTTTATCAAAATAATAAATTTTTTAATTACTTTTAATTATTTATTTATTTATTTATATAATTTAAAAATAAAATGATTAAACGAATAAGATCACATAAAAAAATATGATCAGATCGAGCCAATTTGATCCTGATATAAAAACCTAATCAGGTCAGCCCAGTTGAGTCGGATCGTTGTCGGTCCGGCTTGCTTATATTTATATCTCTAACATTAGGCCGTTTTTTTGCTTTCGTATGACCTAAATTGGGTTTGCTCTTGTTGGGTGGTTCAAATCTTCAGTACAAATTTAAAACGTTGCATCATGCGCCACACAACTAAGTTATAATAAAATATATACTATACATAATGGAACGCAAGTCCATCTTCGGTCTCCCAAATCGAAAATATTTGATGTTATTTTATATCTAAAACCTGCTTTGTACCAAATTTCTTTATTTTTTATATGTTTAGCGCTCCACCCAACAAAATGATTTCATTTAATATATTTTATCATACTCTAGTTATGAAGTTTTTGATGAATTATACAAATACAATTGAAAATTTATAAAACTTGCCTGTATGCATATAAAAAATATTTAACAGTTTCTAAATTGTTATTTGAAAATCATAGCATCCATTTAGAGGCTTGAGCCCGTGGATGCTATGATTTGTTGACTTCTTGTTACATTTGCTCAGGTAACCAGCTCAGTTTTGATGTAGGAACGTTTTAGAGAGACTTATAAATAAAAACTTTAAATAAAAAATATTTTATAAATATTTTTTTAAAAAAATTTATTTAATAAATAATAAAAATATATAATAATAAAATTTTATAATATGTAATTTAATTATTTTTAAATTTAACATAAATTATTAAAAATTGAATAAAAAGTTAGGCTTGGTTTGGATTAGAGGTAGACATGAGAAATGATAATAGTAAATTATTTCTCCATGTTATCTATGTTTGATAATATGTTATTAAAGGGAAGGATGGAAAAGTATTTCTCATTCTTTCTACTATTGTGTAGTTAAATATGTACACACTAAATTGTGTTGGGGAGATACAACACCGGATGAGTTAATCAAGATAAGATATTCGAAGAATTCGGTCGATACACTAGAAAGTCCAATCCAACCCAAAAGCTTAAGCCAATAGGTTATAGAACTCTCTATTATTTAACCCTTTTTATTTTATTTTCAATGTGAGACTAATTTACTCACTCTTAACCCAACAATCTTCCCCTTAAGAGTGAGTCACCCATATTTCTTCTCATCCGATCACTCTATCGCGCACCAAGTACATCGATCGCTCAGAATTCCAGCCACTTGGCCTCGAGCACCGTCACTGCACACAAAGAGTTAGTTTTCAGAGCACAACTTGCTCCGAATTCTTACTCACACCTTGCAAAAGCCCTATGTGAGTCACACTCCTCTTAACCTGCTCATCGCATTACTAGTTAGAGCTATAACATGCCCCGGTCGCCTCGCTTACGCACCGTCTGCGCAACTAAGAGTCAACCATCAGAGCCCAACTTGTTCCGAATCCTCGCTCACATCTTGCGTAAGTCCTATGTGAGTCACGTTACTCTTAACCTGCTCACCCACTGTCAGCGAGAGCTACTACGTGCATCGAACTCCCTGCCAAATCATCAGCTCTGATGCCATTGTTGAGGAGATACAATACGTGAGGAGTTAATCAAGATAAGATATTCGTAGAGTTCGGTCAATACACTAGAAAGCTCAACCTAATCCAAAAGCTTAAACCAATAGGTTATAGAACTCTCTAGTATATTAACCTCTTTATCATTTTATTTTTATTTAATGTGGAACTAATTTACTCACTCTTAACCCAACAAATTGATAGGTACACATAGTAACAATAGGGGAAGCAAATTTGCTTCCCCTTTTGTCCTTTTATTTCTTTTTAAATATTTTTAATATTTATTTATAATTTAACTTTTTATATTTATTTAATATTTTTAATTAAGACATATTATTTTCTATTATAATAATTTAAAATATTTATATTTATTTAATTTTAATTAATTTAATTGATAGAGGAAATAATAAAATTATATTATTAGTTTTTATATTTAATAATTGATATAATTTTAGATTAATATAAAAAAATTAATTTAAAAGTTATATAATAAAATTTAATTAAAATAATATTACTAAATTAATTTAAATTATATTAATAAA
Source organism: Acanthochlamys bracteata (assembly GCA_019914995.1). Lineage (NCBI taxonomy): Eukaryota > Viridiplantae > Streptophyta > Magnoliopsida > Pandanales > Velloziaceae > Acanthochlamys > Acanthochlamys bracteata. The sequence continues at coordinate 2,297,916 of CM034131.1, read as the reverse complement.
AGTAATATTAATATAAATAAAAAAATATATTTGAATTTTTTATAAAAAATTTACTTTCAATACTCATTCATTTACTCATATATCTAAACATAATTAATTTATTAAATTTACTATATATTCAAACATTATAAGATCAATTAACTATTCGTTCTTTTCCGTCCTCTTATTATTTTTTCTATTCATACTTTAACTTTTATTTCTTATCTATATGAATCCAAACGAACATACTCTTAGAGTGTACTAAACTCACCGGCAAACGAGCTATTAGGCCTTTAATTACCGCATTTACGATATATGTTTGGGTGAGCTTATTAAGGATGTTTGGCATCATTTTGAACAAATTTTATTAAAAAAAGGGAAAAGAATACTTTTTTAGTATTTTAGAAAATTTTAAAATTTAAAAAATATTCATAAAATTATTATAATTTTAGAATATTTTTTTAATATTATAAAAAATATTAATATTAAAAGGTTAAAATAAACAATTAACATAAAGATACAGAAAATTTCTGTCGTGTTGAGCTTGGGAAAGAAGAAACCGAGCTTGCTAGAATCCCAAAGCCTTCTTCCCTGTCCCACAACACCGATACGAAGCAAATACTTCGCCGTTTACAAACTCCGAACCTCAGCCTCCGATAAAGTTCAAGAGGTATATATGTGGATTCCACTACAAACCCGAACCTAAAATGTGACGGTTCGCACTTAGTACTCGAACCAAGCTCCGAGCCAAAGACCAAACGACTCTTTTTCCCGCCCTTGAAATTGGGGTTTCTTGCTTCTGTCATGGTTGCTAAAGACTAGAGAGAGAGACAGAGAGAGAGAGAGAGGGGTTTCTAATTGCTATTAATCTTATTGAGTTAATTGTTGGAAAGTGTTAACACTCACTAATAAGCTCCACTGAATCCACCAAAAGAAAACATGAACAAGTTAGCTAAATAGTAATTGCTTTTCGGTGAAGCTTGTTTTTGCTTGTTCTGAGCATTTCTGCGATCGCTCTCCTTTGCTGTGGACCTCGAATTCCTACATGGCAAGGTTGTTCTCTTTCCGTGATTTCATTTTCCGGAGAGTGTTTGTTGTTTTGATCTTGTTTTCCTGATTCTAGGCAGTTCTGAACCGGAGCCACATCGATCGCCTCAAAGCCTTCTTCCGAACTTGCTAACTAGGGATAACTTGGGCTGTTTATTGGAACTAATAACCGATTAGGCTTTGAAATGGTTTTTTTTTTGTTTGTGGTGTTTTTGGAGGATCAAATTGTATCGTGCGAATGGGGGTTTTGTTGTTGTTGGTCGGATTAAAGTCTCATTTGTATCGTGTAAATGGGGTTTTGTTGTTGTTGTTCGGGTTAAAGTCTCTTTCGTATCGTGCGTCAGTTAGTTGATTAAAGGGGAGTGTGGGCAATGCCACAATTTTTTTGGACAAATTAGCTCAAATCTTAGTTCTTTTTATTTTTCCTTCTAACTTTAGTAATGATACTTTTGTGTAGATTTTAGGAATTGAAATTGATGATTGACATTTGTAAATTTTGATGATTGAAGTATCTGTTGTTGTTGTATTGATCAAGGAAAGCGAAAAGTTGTTTCAGATATGAGCCTGCCATAGAAGGGTTTTGCGCCTGAAAGGATTCTCATGCTCTGTTTCCAAAAACGGCAGAGGACAGCTGCCTTTTAGAGTATTTTGGTAGATTTTTCTTGAATGATTTGAGTAAGAGCCACAGATTTGACTTAGTGTGATTTTTTGGCAACCTATTTAAATTATGTAGATATGGACCATTTTGGTTGTTGCTTTCCCATTTGATGCATAGCCAGGTTGCCTTATTATTGGCTGAACAAACAGAGGGTTCATGTTGTTTTCCTAGTAGCTTGAAGAGCTAGTTCTTTTGGTGCCATATCTGGGGTCTCCTTTCAGAGTCATTTCCAATGGCAGTCAACATCTTGACCTCTTCACCCTGATCCCATTTTGGTAATTGCTGTATTACGAGATTGTTGGTCACCTTATTTGGTGTTGTATGATTCACAAAATACCAAGAGAGTGTTGAGTGTTCCTTTTGTCTAGCAATAGGTCGTTTTTTAGTGCCTTGGGGATATTTTGCGTTGCCTCTATTGTAGTATCTCCAGTTTTGAATTGGTTTTATGATGCTAGTTTTATGAATATGTTGGAGTTGTTGTGGCAGTGTGAAATGCATCCCTCCACTAGCTCTTGATGAAAGTGACTCTTAGAGTGTTTTCTAGAGATTATTTTCTTCTGTTGGCATGTTGTTGACTTCTAATCTTACAGTTCCCATCTTATGCCTGATTCTTCCTTTCTGTAGGTCATGGCTTATCAATAGTAGGGGAATCGCAAAGAAGGTTAGGAATGCCACCAGATTTTCGAACCATCAGATCGAAGAACTGGGATCAGAAGCATGTAGAGAATGTCCTAACTGCAAACATATAATTGACAACACTGATGTAAGCTCTTAGTAAAATAATATGAAAATAGGTTTTTATATCATATGAATGATTTAATATGCAGTTTTCATTAGGTTTTGTAAATGTGGATGACTCTTCTAACTTTTTTATGTATTTGCCACTCATAAGTCAATTTCTGAAGCAAAATGTTTCTTATGTGCTGAACGTTGGCTATGCTTTGCTTGCTATCAAGAGTTCCAATGGAGGTCGGTTCATATTCTGATTGAGCTGAAATTTTATCAACATGTTCCTAATTCATGGTTTTTCATATCCTACGGTGGAGATTGGATTTGGATTTCTTGCCGGCCATTTTTGGCCGGCATGTGCATCATGTGTCTTTAAAGATGTCATGTGCCTCTATCCTATCCCATATATATATTTTTGATTCCAGATGCCACTCCTATGATTGTTGGATACTCAAATGTTAGTCAACTAATTTGGAAGTTCTTCTAACAGCATTGCACATATTTTGCTGTTAACATAGTTTGATTAAAATTTTTGTGCACAGTAAAACTTTAGTGTCCTATTTGGTAGCATTCTACATATTGTTTCTAGAGATTGCCTTCCAAGAAATATCTCTTTGATAGGGGAAATTTGCTTAATAAATAAGTATAAACTATTCACAGGCCATATGAAAGAAATAGAATATCGTGCATGTTCTATCAAGGTAAGAGAAAAAGAAAGACAAAGATGTTCTAGGTCATAGAAGATGTTAATGGACAGATGGATCTTGGCTAGTTAAATGGTTGGTATTTCTGCCCCTCTTCCTAGTAGATCTTGATCTATTAAGGTGAGTAGGATGAGATGGATCGCTTCTGGTTAATTTCAGATTGACACATCACAATTAGGAAGAGCCAATATGAACTGTGGATAGAATAGGTGAAGATGCAGTAGAAAAGTGATCTAGCTGCTTGAGCGGCAGCAATAACAACAAATAAAAAAAAAAGAGAGCGTATGGCTAAAATTGAGATTCTGCAATTTTTATTTTATGAAATGAAATCTACATATACTAAGAAATTTAGATAGCATTATATAGCTTTCCTCTGTTTTACCAGGAGCTTTTGTATTTTGTTTCGGTTAAATGTTTCATTGTCAAGGCTGATTCATATAAGAATGTTCTAAAGCATTGTTTCAATTCCTGCCATATTATCCACTCTCTATGAAGATAAAAAATAGAAATACAATTTTTTGTTATCTTTCTTGAGAAAACTTATCTGTATTGTCTGCCTACTGTATAAAATACTTCAGATTAAGTCTCCCGAAAAGTCTGTCTTGTTAGAATGTATCGACTCTTCTTATTCAATTTTAAACTGATGGGGCACTCTTACTAATGCAAGCATAAGTCTCCTCGATCATGATCTTTCTTTTTGTTACCATTTATCTTATATATTTTAATATTTAAGAAACTTTATATAAGTTCCTGGAAAATCAATTAGGGAAAAATAGAACGTACAAGACTGGCAAGGGTAGTTTGGTACTGATAACCATGATGGATGCTGTTCTGTCATATGTCCTGCATGAGAGTAAAGCGATTCACTATAATATTGGTTGTTTGAGCTGCTTATATGCTCGTTGGATTTGGGATGGCTTCATTTATCACATATTTTTGTTCAGTTGGGTTGGGATGTTTACAGATCCACTGAAAGATTATTGGAAAGACATAAATGGCTAAGAAATACTGATTGCTCGTAGATATTGCAAGAAACAGAACCAAGAGATCACTTGATGATCTTAAAACATACCATTGCTGCTTACCTGTGCAATTTCTAGCATTGTGTTATGGCAATGTCCTAATTAACTCTCTGTGCTTGCTATCTTTAGCATTTGTGTATTTCTGAAGTTCCCTTTATCTTATCGTTTATAAGTTTGGATGTACTTGTACGCCATTCAGTAGATCGATGGTCAAATTTTCTAGCACGGAGCTGTTGCAGTCTAGTATTTTGAAGGTAGTTAGTAATGTCTTGGTTTTGGGTAGTAGATAAAGCTATTTGATAATAAAACCCCTTCTAGAATACCATTCATTAGAATATTACTTACCTGGTTTTGAATACGTATACTTGATAAGATTTGGCTCATGTCAATGAATCATCTTAGGTCTTAGTGAAGATATAAGATATATATACTCATTTTAACTTTTCTGCAGGTTTCTGTGGAATGGCCTGGACTTCCAGCTGGCGTTAAGTTTGATCCATCAGATTTAGAACTTTTAGAGCATTTGGCTAGCAAAGTTGGTATAGGGAGTTCAAAGCCTCATATGTTCATTGATGAATTCATACCAACACTTGAGGAAGACCAAGGAATCTGCTATACCCACCCAGAAAATCTCCCAGGTATAGACTTCCTTCTAAATTTATTTTCAAATTATATATTTTTTCAACTTCTGTTTTCATATATTCTCTGAATATATAGGTGCCAAGAAAGATGGCAGCAGCATTCACTTTTTCCATAGAACTTCAAATGCTTATAACACAGGGCATCGTAAGCGACGTAAAATTGACACTGGATCTGTAATGTCTGATGAACGTGTGAGGTGGCACAAGACAGGTAAAACAAAACCTGTCTTTGAGAATGGTTTTCAGAAAGGTTGGAAGAAAATTTTGGTTCTTTACAGAAGTTCGAAGAGAGGATGCAAACCAGATAAAGCAAACTGGGTGATGCATCAGTATCATCTTGGTCCAGAAGAAGATGAAAAGGATGGTGGACTAGTTGTTTCTAAGATATTTTACCAACAGAACCCAAAGCACATGGATAACGATGCTGATTTTATTGAAAAAGAAGCAGATGCAACTGCTCTTGGATTTGGATATAGCCCAAGAACCCCAAAAACCAATACACCTCAGCCTCCTCGTCCAACAAGCTCACCAGTTGACATCCCTGAACATGAGTCTACTCTCTTACCTGGCAAGGTAACTTAAGAATTTAATTTTCCACTTGAGTTGCTATTATGAGGAATATGTTGGGTTGGCATGCTGAACATCTTCTTCTTATGATTATGAAGATTCTCATTTGTGTTCAATTTATGCTTTAGTCGATGCTTGAATGTTTTCTAAAATTTAGTTCTCTAATCCTGTTCTCTAGGATGATATTTTTGTGTCTTCACACTGTTATTATTTTAGCAATTGTACCTAAAAAGTAACTTGCTCAAGGACACTGTACATGACATTCTAATTTATTGTTAGATTTCTCTACTGGCACAGTGTGGAGAAGACATTACAAAGTTATCCGATTCAGATGATCACTCAAAGGAAAGCAAATATGCCTCGGTTGTGTTGGCTGGAGAAAGTCGAGCTTTAGATGACCCAGATATTAGAAATCTGGATGAATCTCTGCTATGCCGAGAAGTTCTCAACTCTTTCGCTCAGGGTGATGGATCATCTCTGCCTCTTGACTACCCAGAACCTGGTAATGCAGACACTGACATGTCAAATCGAAACAACTCATCAAGTTGTGGCTTCTCTGATCTGGATGACATAATATTTGACACCCCACCAGATTTTAGCCTTGCTGTATGTCTAGTTTTCTCAACCTTATAGTAATAACTTTTTTGTTTATTTATCATCGAGTTGTTGACGTGAGCCTTTCCGTTTTCAGGATCTGCAATTTGGTTCCCAGGAAAGCATTTCAAGTTGGTTGGACCGACTATAGAATACGAACAAATCTGTTGTAATAGTCGAGACTCTGATGCAACTTTTTAGTAAGTTGATGGATGATGGCATTAGATTCAGGAGTTAACCCTCTTTGGTGATGAAGTTCTAAACTGGTTGTCAATTGGAAGGCAGAAGCTGAGTCATTTTGCTGTTGCTGTTGTAGATTTTTTGTGCTCTGAGTGCATCAGAATATATTTTGTTGATGCTGGATCATCTCTTAGCTAAAACTGTGATGTTAAAATTTACTCAAAACTGTGTGGCTGTTTGAGTTTGTTCTTTTTGAAACTAGAGGCTTCATTTGCACCAATAACGGCATGAGTCTTAAATGAAGCTTGCATGATCTGGTTGTGCATTTGTAATGATGATCAAAATTTTGGATCCATCTTTATGGATATGACCGTGTGACATTGGAAAAGAAAAGGGTAGCCCCTTTGTGATTATTACTCAGTTCTGCTTAATTGTGCCAGTCCGTTGCGATTGTTGTCAGAGTCTATGTGGTTTGTTTCCTGCCAGAATCTAGAACTTCTAGCTAGGCACACACTTCATTATTTTAAAGAAGCACTTCTACTGATTTAAGCATTTAACTTTCTGCAGGTTTAAAATGTCATATATAAGGCTTGTAGCTTTTGAGATATACAGACTTAAAAAGGAAAACACAGTTAGTTTTTCAATGCTTTTTATACCTGCTTATACATAATCTTTTTGTAACTGTCAGTCTGTCTGAGGGTGCTAAGATTTCGGTAAACTGTACCATTGAAAACATAATGTCAACATATTCATACGTATTATAGAATGGAGAGATCATACATATATAAATACTATGAAATCGAAAGTGAAAGCTATAGATTCAGGTACCCTACATGTCCCTTGAGGACCATAAAGCAAGCAATCAACTTCATGGAAGGACAGCGGCTGCAGTTGCACCTAACCCATTTTGCACTCTTCAGGCTACAAAGTCGCCATCTTCAATTAAATCTTCAGCATGGATATCAATCTCATTGGAGTCTTCAATTCATGACAAATTTCTACTTCCAAGACATTCTTATGATACCACGTGAAACCCACGCCTGCATGCCCTGCTATTATATGGATGATAACATTTTAGGACCCATCTGAGGAGTGTCTGAATAAGAGTAATGCCTAAATCTTGTTAAAAAAAATTAATTAAGAAACAAACTCCAGAGATACATACAAGTACAGAAAAAGGATAATTTAGTTGGTAACGTAATGGTATTTATTGCTGTAGAGAGACAGTAGAGCGAAGGAAGATGGTGATCGACGACAGAAAATGATTGATTGCGAGTCTTCACATCCACGGTCGTGCACGGCAGGCAACATATTGAGCTAAAGTTACTGTTCTGGTGAGTCCTTGCAGTGCATGTATATGTATGTGCATGATTGTTATTGATTATGATACGTGTAGGATCGGATCCCCATGCTAAAAAAATTGGCCAATATTTTAGTGGTTAACATCTTCTATTTATAAGCACATATTTATTTCAGCATCCAGTTAATGTGGAACTATTAAGGAACGTGGAACGTTAATCCCATAAAATCAGAATTTATTTGGCTCAATTCAAAGCGAATTGCTGACCCACTTTGAAATTAGCTAGTCTATTTTTTATTTGACCACACGCTACTAATTCGGTCCTAGCTCATCAAATTAGTCTGTCTTTTATTCGGGCTTATTAAACCCTACACGCTACTAATTCGATTATGGCGTAGTTTAGAGGCCCAACAGTTTGCTTGTTGCAAAAAAATGCTTCCAATCATCAAACAAAACGACTTGTCTCTTGTGTACTTTTAACTAGCTTATAGATGATAGACACATCTAGATTTAATAAATCAGATTTGATATGGTGAAATTCTAGATATTGGGCAATGCCTGTCTTGCTTAATTAGCAATGCCCGCCTTCATGGGAGTTGATTCTACAAGGCAACAACATTGTTTCTAAAACTGTGCGTCTCCCTTGTTGGACGCTTATCTTCATTTTTCTCCCTAAATTCAAAAGGGTAAGTTTCAAGCAGTAATGATAAATAAGACAGCAACAAATGGTTGAACTTGTTGAAGGAAGCCTAGCTATGCTTCCACTTTGCTAGTCTGCATTTATGTATATGTATCCTTTGGCATGGTACCTACCTTATAACTACCAAACTGCTTAAAGTTGCGTTTCTTGAGAGCTAAATATTCCAATTCATTAGCACATGTACATTTGCAAGTGGCTCTATAATTCAGTCTGAAGTCATTCATCTGAAAAAGAAGAAGCACTCAATGATTTATTGTATTTTGGTGTCCTTAGCACAATAACTCTGTCTAGGATTTATGAAAAAACCAGCAATATGAAAGATATTACTAACATCATATGCATAAGACGTCGATTAATAAAGACTCATTAGAGAAACGTTTGTATAGTTAATTAGTCGATTACTTGTAAGATTCCTAAGAGTGTTTCATTAATTATAAGATGAATGTTTGGTATTTTGGAGTGACCACTAAGTATGTTGTAGGTGGTGGTGATAGTGTGAAAGAATAAGGTTAGACTAAAAAAGCTTCATATATATATGCGGTAGGGCAGGCGTTGCCGGTTGGCCTGCAGAGTGGGGAACAAAGAAAGCTACTTCAACAAAAGTTTGTGTGCACAAATTAAGTGGACCTTTAATTTCAATTTCATTCTTATATATATATTGCGATACTTTCATGGTTGTATTCAGATCTATGATTTGGAGTTTTGCTATAAAGTAAGCTAGAGAAGGGACGAGGAAACAATTGGTGATGTGAAGGAATGGAAGCAGATGACGAGCAGCAGATTGCAAGATAAGCAGAGGAGCTCTGCAGTGATGACACCCTGGAAATTTAGTGTTATTGCAGCTTCTCTTCACATGCAGACGTACTACGTATATGTATATTATTATTTTTCTTTATATATCATATGGTATCATGAAACATATATCTCCTAAGTGCTAGCTAGCTAGCTATATTATTATTAATTTCTCCTCTTCTTTATCTTTTCCTGTCTCTGAACGGTACTGTTACTTGAAATTTCTCCAAAAAAATAAAACAGTATCGAAGAGTCGTTAAAGTAAAATGAATTTTCACAACAGTACAATAGACTATAGTCAGTCCTGATTACATTAGAAATTAATGCATACTTTGTAACTTCTCCACGCATTGAGGTTCTAATTGCTGGCACCAAAACACACTTTGTTTTGGAGGCTATCTAAAGGCAGTGCGTCAAGAAAGAAGAAAGGTTCATGAGTTTGATTCCTATAAGTGTCAGTGTATACTCAAAAAGAAAGAAATAGCTAGTCTAACTAGGATCGTTTTTTTTTTGGGTGGTATAAAATTTTAAGATACACATTTTATCATGCACCTGGTTAACTAACTTGCCATTTCGACTCTATCCAAAGATGAAGATTGGAAAAAGAAGCTTAGAGATATTGGTGCCATACATCCATCATTCATTTATTTCATCTTTTTTTTGTTTCCCTATCTTTTTAATCACCAAAACAACTTGCCTCTTTCCAATTCCCCTTTATCCATGGACATGACATTTAGAAGACCTCCATGATTCACCTGATATGTATTCTATTCCATTACAAACTAAATACGGTATATTGCCTTATACGCGAAAGGAAAGAAAAAAATTACAGCAGAGTTGATGATCGATTAAGAAATATTACCCAACAAACTCGGTGATAGCATATGTTGGAGACTCGCAAAAAGAAGTTTTTAAGTATCTGTGCTGTGGACAAGATCAACTTTGAGATCAATAAAAGCTTTTTCTTTTTCTTTCGTACATGCAAATTAAAGTATATTAGGAAACACATTATCAACCGAAAAGACGATGGTGTTGCGTAGAAACGTAGAGATCACTAAGAGTTAAGACATCCAGCAATGATGCAAAACTGTAGGGTTGTTGATGTTGTTAATTATAATTATCAGATGGTGCAAAGGAAGAAAAAGGGACGGGGGACCCTTTGCATCTGCAGCACTACCCTCCATGCGTGTGGGCAATTTGTACTACATTGTTATATTAACAAATATATGTCAGAAGACAAAGGTTGCTTTTGTGTTAAGTGGCCCTTTCAGCAAGCATTACAGCTATGTTTTCATCATTTGTTTGCATATGCTACCGACTCCTTTTCTACTCTGGCTATCTGTGGATTGTTCCACGTTGCTGTCCTCAAGCCCAAAGTAAAAGAGGAGAGTTGGGTTTTAGTTCGAGGGGCACCTGCAAGAACTTGTCAAATTCCACTTATTATTAGGATAAGAAGAAGAACAACAACAACATTTGCTTCGCTTTGCTTAATGTCTTTGATTTGAACATGAACGTCAAATTTAAACTCAATTGAAAATGTCTCGTAAAATAGGTAAAAATCTAACAACCAACTTGAAACACAACAAACTTAGAGCATCAACATGAGAGTATAGGATTCTTCTCTTTAAAAATTTTTTTTATAAAAAACACAAACAAAGATAGGATAGGATGTTATATGACATGACCATTTTGGTAAAGTGAAAACGTCAATTACCATACTGCATGTATCAATCATAGGTGTAGATGAAAAGGCTATAAGTGCAATCTAGAGAAGTGAAACATGGAATTAATGGTGATGATGGAAATCAAAGTTGAAATAATAATACATGGACCCAACATTAGGACAAAAAAAAGCGAAGGACCACTTCATCTTCATTCTTCAACCAAGTTTGGGTACAAAGTAGATGAAACTCCAATTCTTATTAGGGAGTTGTAGCAGACATTCTTCCTTTCTTTCTCTCTCTCTCTCTCTTCTATGCATGTTTATTTCTTTCTTGTAGAATGCTTTATTAGTAGTTCATGTGTCAAATCAAAGTTTTCATGTAGCTAGTGTTTTTCGATTGAATAGAAAATGGAAATTTTCCTGTACCCACTTCATCTTCTGTTATGTCTCTTAAGTGTGTTTCTGTTTCTTGATTCTGTCACACTGTGTGATGTATAGTAATGTTTTTTCTTCATGATTAATTTGTTCTTTCCCTTTGAGTTTTCTTCATAAACTTCGTATTGGGAGAGTGATGACCAAAGGGGAAGTGAAGCAACGATGAAGTTTATGAAACTTGGTACAAGGCCTAATTCTTTCATCACTACGGAAACTTTTAGGTCCGTTTTCTTGATTCATTCTACTAACGTTTCTAGTTCATGTTCGCTTTCTGCAGATTGAATTAATTGATCCTGAGTTTAACGTTTTTCTTCTTGTTTTTCTATCTGTAAACTCCATACAGGACTATATCTTCTGAAGTTTCAACTGACCTAAAAATTGAAGTTGATAACAGCTTGTATCAGCTCCACAAGGTAACGAGAAATCTATACTTTTTTTGTGTTTGATTCAGAAACTTTTGCCGAGAATTACTTTATCTGATCATATATGTTATTCTTCACTTGGGTCTTTTATAGTTCCCTCTGCTTTCGAAAAGTTCGCTTCTGCAAAAACTCTGCTCTGGATCCAAGCACTTCTCCGACGAAAGAATCATCCGCTTACCAGACTTCCCGGGCGGTTCAGAAGCCTTTGAAATCTGCGCAAAATTTTGCTATGGAATAACCATCACTATCAGTGCTCTCAACATTGTGGCCGTCCGATGTGCTTCTGAATATCTCCAAATGACCGACGAAATCGACAGAGGCAATCTCATAGGAAAGCTTGAAGCGTTCTTCAAATCGTGCATTCTCCGCCGATGGAAGGACACTCTTTTAACACTCCACAGCACAAGGAAGTACCCTGAATTCTCCGAAAAGTTGCAGATTACTACCCGATGCATCGATGCGATTGCCAGTATTGTTTCCGTTCGCCCTTCTAAACTGACATGGTCAAGAAGCAGTTTGTCGAAATCCTGGTGGCCTGAAGACATTGCTGAACTCGAAGAAGTAGATTTGTACTGGAGAATTATGGTTGCAATCAAGTCATCTGCACAAGTTTCTGATAAGATTATAGGCGAAGCCGTAAAGATTTACGCATACAGATGGCTTTTAAGAGAGTTAACTCATCACGATAGTGGTGAAACGTCTGACAGTTCTTCAGGGGAAATATTCCAAGAAATGGCGTCGAGACAAAGATTGCTTTTGGAGAGGATAGTGTGCTTACTGCCAATGGAGAAAGGATCCGTTTCATGTTGTTTCATGCTCAAGCTTCTGAAAGCTGCAAACTTATTATCAGCATCTGAGTCAACAAGGCTTGATTTGGCGAGAAGAATTGGAGCTCAACTAGAAGAAGCAAAAGTGAATGATTTACTGATACCATCTTTCCACGATGAAGATGATCAATTGTTATATGATGTCGATATTGTCATGACAATGTTGGACGAGTTCATGCTTCAAGGGCAGAGTCCATCAACAAGTCCAAGAAGAGACAACAAGCTCGTGAAGTGTGAGAGAAGAAGATCGAGGTCCGCGGAGAATGTTGATTTAGAGGCAATGGAGAATGGAGGAGCACGGCGATCGTCATCTGCTTCGCATAGTGCGAAGCTAAGAGTCGCTAAGCTTATTGATGGATTCCTTCAAGAAGTTGCAAGGGATCCAAATCTTCCATTGGACAAACTGATTGAGATTGCTGAAGCTGTACCTGAGTTTGCAAGGCCTGATCATGGTGATCTTTATAGAGTCATCGACACATATCTCAGGGTAAGTAATCAATCAGCTATCTTTTTAGTTTTTCAAAATTTTCTGCCTATTTTCCTAGCCATCTCCTTCAAAGATTTTCTTTTGAGTTCCTTCTTGCCTGTACCTTCTTTTAAATTAACCATCCAACTGCGAGCACCCATACCAAAAAGGTATATCTTATTCCATCCTCATCGCACAATGAAGAGAAACATACACAGGTAGGTTCTTAGCAGAGTATTGAAACATTCTTGCCAAGTCTAATCAGCTTTATTACTGATTGTTCTTCAACAAAAAGCATCTCCACATAATTCACTTTCTGAAGGTTTTGAAGTAGATTTTCTTGTTTATGTTTTACTAAAAGGAATGAACCTAATTGAGCTTATAACGCTTTTTTGATTAATGTCATCCCTTTTGATATCAGGAAGCTTCTTTCATTATTGTAATGAGAACTTTTTTCAGTGTTCATATTGCAAATGAGAATCATGAAAAGCTTTCATCAATTATTCTCTTTCTTCTAAAAGCATTCAAGGATCAAAGCAAGTGGATCATTCACTTTATATCAAGCCGCAACCTAATCCAAGAAACTAATCTTCTCATGTAAAACTCAAATCCCTTTAAAAAGCAAATAATTTAATTAATATTAGGTTACGTTTCCAGCTTTAGAATTTTACTAGTTACCTGGCTGCTGCAACTCTGAAAACGTCCTCACATTTCATCCTAGTTGAAAAAATTGAGACAAAAAGATCTCTCTGTATGAGTAATGATTTCTTCATAAGGAAATTTCTGATTTCAGTTGCTGTTTTCCTTCATATAGGCACATCCAAGCCTGGACAAAACAGCGAGAAAGCGTCTATGCAAAATACTAGACTGCAAGAGGCTGTCAATTGAAGCGTGTGCTCATGCTGCACAGAATGAACTGCTACCCTTAAGAGTTGTAGTCCAAGTGTTGTTCTTCGAGCAAGCACGTGCTGCATTATCTGGAGCACCAGTAGCAGAACTACCTAGGAATCTCAAAGAGTTCTTAGCAAGGACTACAAAAGTTGAAAGCCGAAACAATGCAGCAAAGTTTCATCATACAAACACTGAAATACAAGTAGTTGATGATGATTGGAGTATCTCAGGTGTCAATATGGATGTGGATGTTCCTTCAAAGCTACAAACTCTTCGAATGAGGCTCACGGAAGCTGATGACAATGACGATGACCATGTTGATGATGAGCAGAGTATTCAACATGGAGTAAGTGGGGGATTAGCGAGAAGTGGGTCTTCAAGGTTCAAGACGTTGTGTTCATTACCAAATAAACCTAAGAGGATGTTGAGCAAATTGTGGTTGATGAATAGAAGTGTAAGTGAAAGGCAATGATTCATAGCTCCAATTTTCCCAACTGTATTTACCTTTTATTCAATGTTTATATTTTCTTTTCTTTTCGCGTTTTTGTAAGTTCAAGTAAGGTAAGAACTAAGTTGTAAAGGAAGCGTGTAATGCAAACTAGGAGATGTCAAAGAGTTGCCCTACTCTAGCAATGTATATGTAGTTCTTGGTTGGTTACTAGTAGTAAAACATATAGATGGCAAATGCTATGTCCTAGAGACAATGGGCATTAGTCAAACATAGTTACTATGATAGTTATGGACCGAGAAAGCATTTGGAACAAAAGGGCATGAGGCAGTTATGTCCTGCTTTGAGATAGTTATTATATTCTAACTATTATAGAAAAGTTAAGCTAACAAACCAATACAAAAATGCCGTTACCAAGCCGAAAAGTTGTTTAAAAAAATTAGTTATTTAAGTGCACTAATTATCATAGAGAGTTTATTTATCATTCTGACATCTTATAACTATGTTTCAAATATGTGTGATTTAATATATGACAGCAACAAGAGAGAGTGAGAAACCATATCTAAGTGTTGACAAAAAATACATATTTGTAAGCCAGTGTTATAAGTCACCGCATAATGATTTTTTTTTTTTTGTATAACTATACTATCATAAAATTTTTATTCCACATATATTTTTGTATTTATATAATTACCTTATTTATTTTTAATATTTCAACTTGAATTATAATATATGTCAAATATTTTATTATATTATATTATTGTTCGTATTTAACCGTATGTCCTAGGATATATAGGCTCAAACATTTAGTTGGATAGCATCATAGGGGCAGCAGAAGAGCTTCTGGTGCTGCCCCGAAATGTAGGAATTTCTTGCCCTTCTCTCCAAAGCCGTAAGTAGTATTTGTATTGGGTTCTCAATCCACAGGCCTTTAAGTTCCAAACCCATAAAGATCAAACGTGTTTAATTGACCCAAACCCGCACCCAGTTTGATGGCATGCATCAAGTTGCAACTCAAATCAGCCATAACATCATCTAAGGTCAAGCTTAAAGTCTCTTCAAGTATTCTGTTGTTCTTTTCTTAAAGAGAAAATTCATTCTTCTCTAGTATGTTCTTGATAATTCTAATCTAGAATCATATACTACTCTTATTTCCTTTCCAATGTTTGACTCAAAAGAACCAAGGAGTAGAATAAAGCAAATAAAAGACTTGGTAAATACCTAGATGCTTTAATTCGAAGCAGTCCTTTTCTGATAGCTGTGCGTGTGCATGCAAATGGATGATGATGCTTCTAGAATCTTTGAAAAAACTCAATCTCTGATGTCTAAAACACATTCAACCGTAGTTGATCTAACCGTAGTTCACATCTCACTGTAAACCATAGTTGATCCACATAAAAGTTATCCAACGATGGGCTGATTTTTTCATAAAACATTATGATACAATTTTTGCTGGATAATTCCACTGTGAATTGGTTAGCAAAGCAATGAGCTAATAAAATATGCAAGACTGTGATAGAAAAATAAATAACTTAAACGGAAAATCATAGAAAGTTTCTTCCGTAAGTAAACTATTTACATATATATAAACACCCTCCCTCTCTAAGAAGTCTAAGAACATCCTAAGAGAAATAAACACCAAAAAATTGACTAGTTTTGGTTTTACGAAGCGATATGGCTTCATACAGCAGCTCATGGGCAGAGCAATGGGATCACGGTGACCAGGCAAGAACTTCGTTGACGACAACGAAAAGTAACAGCAGAAGCAAGGCGATGAAGAACGGATTGGAGAAGACGAAAACAGTCGCGGCTATTGGATTGCAGAAGAGTAAAGTCGTTGCTGTTGTTGGGTACAAGAAGGCGAAGAAGGGAACAATTGCTGGTTACCATTGGGTTAAGGACAAGTACCAGAAACGGAACCAAAAGTACTGATCAATCAAATCAGTTGGAGTATTTTCGTTTTTCCTTTTTTATTCACTATGTTATTGTTTTGTGATTTGCGTATAATTGGTTTGACAGTATATATGGGTTTTAATGTTTTTGTTATAGATATTTGGAAATATTTTGGGATTTTGGAGTTTCTTGCCAGGTTTGTGTTCTTGCTGTGCACACAGCTTATTCTTTTAATGAAGGATAAATGAAGACAGCTTGAGTTCGTGTTCAGTGTTATAAATGAAGAGAGCTTGGGTTCTATAAATTTCGTAAATTACCAAATAATTAATTCCACATGTACTTCGAAATTTGTAGGCATGGCAAAGATCATCAGTGGTCGAATAGCAGCATATCAGAATTTATTGTAGGAAAACTTGCTTGCAATTTTGCAAAGAGAAGGTAATTGTTTTCTCCCCCCTCCTCTAACTCTAAAGAAAAGTAGAAAATTCATGATTTTAGAGATTAAACAATTGATAATGTTTGATTCTTCTTGAATTTTCGTAATTTACAAGAAGCTGACTTTGGTTTGGCTATGTGGACTTGGAAATTTTTGAAGTTCAAAATAATCATAGTTTGACACTTTAACCTGTGCGGTTTGGAATTACTTTTTATTTTATTTTTTATTTAATATTTTTTAATAAATTTTTAAATATTTTAATAAATTTTAAAAAAATTTTACAAAATAAAAAATTTACGTCATAAAATATTATTATTATTTAAAAAATAAAGTACGTTTATAAAAAAATTTAAAATATTATTTATTTTACAAAAGATTTTTTAAAATATTGCTAGGAAAGAGAAGTCCTAGCTTTATTTTGCTGATGATCGGGCACGCCAATAAAGTTGAAAACTCATAGGTTTGGTGACACTCGATCGGAATATCAGCAATTCTTCGGTGGGGATGTTGGGAGTATTTAATAGAATAGAGTTTTCTAAAATAAAGTATATTTAGAAATTTTTGAGATACAAATTTATTTTTAATTTTAAAAAAAAAAATATATTTTTTTAATTTGTATATCATTTTAAAAATTTAAATTTTTTTGTAAAATACTAAAAAAATTTATTGAAATATATATAGTATTTATTTAGAATGATAAGAATTTTAAACGCAATGGATACCTACAGTATAGATGAATTTTTTTAAAGACGGCTATATAATACAAGAGTATTACAACTACGATTATCTATTTACATATGTGTGAATAGCATATGATTTCTTTTAGGCGTGCTTTAGTTTTTACAGAATTTACCTTTTTCGATCAGAATTTGATTAGAATTAATTTGTTAATTTTAGTTTAAAATCGACGGAACTTATTTTTAAAAAAATTACTTTTAAAAAACTCATTTTTAAGAGACTTATTTTTGTGAAACTGTAACACACTCTTTCATCCTTGCAATTTATTTCGTTCAATTAACAAATAATTTATTTTCGTTCAATTAACATCTAGCTAACTTTCGACTATACAAAAAAATACCACAAATTATTTTTAACTCACTTCTTTTTTAAAAAAAATCAAAACTAAATTTATTTTTAACATTACCATCTATAATAGCTCATTTTTTAGTAATTTATTTTAAATAAGTTCAAAAGAACACACTCTCATTGTATAAGATCAACTCATAAACCGATCTTATAGGAGTATGTAATTATTATTTTTAGATAAATATACCAAATCCCTAAAGATTTAGCGGCAGTGTTTCACTTTTATAACCATGCGGAATTTTATAATACGACAAAGAATGGAGGAGGATGTTTGAAATTATTTATAAAATAAAATTTTTTTTAAATAAAGATTTTTTTTTAAAAAATGAGTTTTGTTTTTTTATTTTTTAAAAATAATAAAAATATATAATAAAAATATTTTATTTTGTAGAATTTTTCTAAATTTTTTAAAATTTTAAATAAATTTTTTATATACTTATAAAATATATATTAAAAAATATAAAATAAAAAAAAATTGAAAATTAACGAAACGTTACTTCAAACGCTCTCGGAAGCAGTTCGACGTCATTTGGGATTCCTTTTCAATTTTTTTTATATCAATTTTATCTTTAGTTTTTCAATAATTCTATAAAGTTTTTTTAAATTTTAAAAATAAAAAAAATTATGTTTAAAAAATTTATTTTTACTTTTATTTTTTAAAATAAATAAGTAAAACTCAGTTTTTAATTTAAAAAAAGTTCTTTTTTAAAAATCCAAAATATCGACATGCATCCATAGTGTTCATCTTTCTTTCTAAATTTCTCTGGTTCGGGATAGATTTTCTTAATGATCTAGAAACATCTGTTGTCGAAGCTACATTTCATCACAAAACCTTCGGATGCAAATATTGGAAGATACCTTTAAATAATTTCTCCTTTGACTCGGTCACTAACCTAATATTTTATACGAGCAATAATAATAGATACGTGGTCGTTTGGTATTGCTTGCTTCAAAAAAAGTTTTTTAATTTTTATTTTATATTTTTTATAAATATTTAAAAAATTTATTTAAAAATTTAAAAAATATAAAAAAATTTTATATAGTAAAATATTTTTATTACTTATTATTTTTTATTTAAAAAATTTTTTTTTTATTCTGAAAAAATTTTATTTTAAAAATACTTTCAAACGTTTTCATAGTGCATGTAACCTAACACTCGGTCAGGAATCTAACACTTTTCCATTTAATTCAGCATTTATTTCTTAAAATTTTAAAAGTATACATAAATTATACATCTCATAATATATATATATATATATATATATAATTTTAATTATTTATTTTAGATAAAAAAGTATGGTTTTTTAAAAAGCTTTAAAATAAACTTTTTTGGATGAAGTTTTTAATTTTAAGCAACTCGAAATGACCCCGATCAACTACTCGAGTCTCAGCAGCCTAACACTATAAACAAGCAAATGTTTCAGATGGTCTTTTACAGATATAATAGTGCATACACAAACCACTTTCAGTAGTATAAAACTGCACAAAATCAGTACTCATGGCATAGTCATTCTAGTAGAAAAGCAAGAAGTGGAACTTCAAAGAAGCAGTAATTCGTATATCTTTGCTGCTCACAAAAGATATGAATAGTTTTAACAAATTCAACAATGTATCAGTCATCGCATTAGAGGCACAGACATTAGTTCACCCTCCAGTTTAACCATAGGGCATACATTTTCTCATCATAGCTAAATTTCACAACATACAACATTGCAAGGTGCATGTCACACATCAAACCTCTATGTGAATGAACAATTCACAGGAGAAAAGAACTCCTATGTTCCAACACTGGAGAGGCTCTACTGCTCATCCCACTCATCATTCTTGTAGGAAACCAGTGTGTCAACTTTGTGGATCTGAATCAAGCAATAATAACAGAGTAAAGGTTGTAGATAATCAATATCTCAATTTCAGTAGTAGGTTGCATATACTCAAAGAGATCGATGTTCCTACCTTAGTATCAAAAGAGTGCAATTTCACCATCTGCGGGTTCTTGATCAGTTTGGCATCACTCTCGATCCAGGTGAAGGGAACTGCTACATCTGTGTCGGTGTAGGCCAATACATCAAACACACCTATTTGCATAATACAATTAACTTCAGTTTATAAACATACAAAAAAGAACTTTTGCGTATTTAACCAAAATTGGGGATTCAACATTTAAATGGGATGAGATCTCACAAGGTTCATCTAGGCAAGGCAGGTAAGTGATGCAGGATGCAACTTGACGCATGATTGCCTGAATCTCCCTCATGATCTCTTTGTCACTTTTCTCCCTTGAGACCCTGATATGGAAGAATTATGTATAGGCATGAGGAAACTGGCATTTATTTAAACTAGTACCGGTAATGTGTCAATCCGACTTTTCAATCAGAAATTACCCTTTTTCAACAACCTCAGAATCCGTTTCAATGCTAAAGTTCCACCGTTCAAGAACCTCAGAGGTGGCCTTGCTCATGATCACAAGGACAACCCTCTGCAGCTTTCCAGCCTCTAGCCACTCTTTACAACACAAAACATTGGTTTAGATGACCAATACATGGAAAGAAAATGGAAGTATAACAGTCTAAGCAAGAGGTTGCAACTTGCAACAAACATATGAACAAAAATAACATGGTAACTTAGGTTCACAATAAACTAAGAAGTGAGCTGCAAGTTAACCCCTCAATCAGTGATGCACATCACAGTAGCCATGAGCATATAACAGGGGCCAACTCTTCTAAACCCATAAAGTAACACAGATTGTAGTTAAAATAGATTGTGAGCAACATCAGTATACATTGCTGCAGGAACCATTATGACCCCAGTAAGACCTAAAATTTATTGATTGATAAGCAAGATGTTATAGCCAAACTTTCTCATAGATATTAACAATGAAATGAACGAGAACTTTCAAATAACCCTAAGCTATTAACATGTATGTCACTTAAAAACACAAATAGGCACACATGATTACTCCAGGAGAAACATAGTAATTGACAGGGACAGTAATTAAATAGTAGATTACCAGCATTTGGACAAGCGGGGATATCAAATTTGAATTAACCTGCAGACACATTGCTTACCAGAGAGCTGGCGAGTGAGACTGGAAAGGAAGGACTTCACCCCTTCATCCTGAGTCAGCAGCATTGTAAGCCCATACTTTTTCACCTTGGTGAAGCTCTCCTCTGGGTATACTCCTCGATTGTACAGAATACTATCCACCATAAAAAGAAAAAGGCAAACTCACAAAAGATAAAGCGAAGAACAGACTATAGAACTCAGTTCAGTGCTTGTTGGTCTCTACTCAAATTCTTCTACTGTTCCATCATTGACAAAAAATCACATTGCAATAAATAAGCAAAGCCAATAGCAACAAAATCTAGTTTAACGCTTGTTCGTCTGTTCAAATTCTTCTACTTATCCAACATTAAGACAAGCAAAATCACAGAAAATAAAGCCAGGAACAGATTATAAAACCCAGTTTATTGCTTGTTACTCTCTCTTCAAATTCTTCTCAAACACTTTACTTCTTCTACTATCCCACCACTGACAAACAGAAAACCACAATAAATAAAGTAAAAAGGAGATTCTAAAACCCAGTTCAAGATGTTGGTCGTTTCAATTAATTCCTGTAAAAGTATATTTGCTCACTGTCCCAAACACAAAATTTTCTACTATCTCATCACTGACAGAAGCAGAAATCACAATAAATAAAGTGATAAACAGATTCTAAACCTCAAGTTCAACACTTGTTGGTCTCTTCAATTTCATCTTATTGTCATGCCAGTTTCCCCTAACATTAATCAGAACCCAGTTCCGGAATTACGTGATGTTCATAATATGTCTGCAAACTGGTCATAGTGAACTTCTCCTATCACCCCAAGAAAAAAATTTGTATTCAACATAGACATTCCAAAACAATTTGGAAGGAATTCACCTCAAGTGCCTAGTCAAATCTTACCTATTTGCCGCATAACCTGAGAAAAGAAGGGGGAAAGAAACAAGGAACAAATTACGAACAGATTCAGATATCCAAATCAAAGAAGGGACAAACAGAAAAATATGGAAAGAAAAAGAAAAGAATGAAGAAGAAGATGATTACTGAAGAATTCGCTAACAATTGCTGCAGATCCCTTGAGAGTGATTACATCCTTCGATGCAGTCCTTGAAGCCATCCCAATCGAAATTCAAAGAGAAAAACGAAGAAAACTCGATCTATCAAATTTTGAAGAGCAAAGAAAACTTGAATCTATCAAATTTTGAAGAGAAAATCTGGGGCTTGGTGTATTCAATGGTTCAATCTTTTTGGGTATTTCAGGGCCTCACGAATGGGCAACGGTCGATTTTTAGGCTTTTTAAAAAACATTCTTCTTTGCTGACCGTTACACAGTAGACAAAGGGACCCGTTCCCTATCTCTAAACAATGAGTAATTGACAATATTGGGCACATAAAAGTAAAGTTTGCATAAGAAGGAACCTTTGACTTATCTCTACTAAGTTTTTTGGGCGTTTGTTGTTGTCTATGTTAAAATTAATTTTTTAATTTTTTATTTACATTTGTTATATATATTTTAATAAATATTTAAAAATTTTATTTAAAATTTAGAAAATATAAAAAATTCTACATAATAAATGTTTTTATTATATATTTTTTAAATAAAAAATAAAACTTAGTTTTCAAAAATAATAGAAGTATTTTTTATTTTAGAAAATAACTTAATAGAAGATCGTTTGAAGAACTTTTAAAATATAATTTTTTAAATAAAAATATCTTTATTTTTTATCTAAAAAATAATAAAAATATATAATAAAAAAATTTTACTATATAAAATTTTTTAAATTTTTAAATAAATTTTTTAAACAAATATAAAAAAATATTTAAAAATATGAAATAAAAAAACCATATCTTGATTTTTTTTACCCGACAGTTGTTATCATTGCCAAAATTCACATGCAGTATTATAACATTATATGATTGAAGCGGTATACGATCTTCGCTTATTTCCAAGCACAATTTTCAGACATCTTACAAATAAGGGTGTTCTTTAATTACACTAAACTTATTTTATTCTGTGGGATTTTGATTTGAAACACACTTTTTATTTGGGTTTATCATAATTTTACCAAACTCACATCTAATATATTTATTATGGAACTCGGAACTCAATTAACGAAATTCACTTTACCGACTAAAACACACTTTATTTAAGATTATGATACACTATGAATGACATTACTTTAAAACTTGGAGCAAACTAAACTTTCAAAATTTTGAAATGTTTGAAAGAAATTTTTATAAAAAAATTTTGAAATAAAATATATTTTAAAATTTTTTAAAAGATAAGCACTTTTTTCACCATAAAAATAAAACTAAAAATAAAAAATAATAAAATTTTACAATATAATTTTTTATATTTTTTATAAATATTTAAAAGTAAATAAAAACTAAAATAAATTAAAAGCACGCACTGACATCACCTTTGTCATTCTGATAAATCATCGAAGTTAAAAATAATTAAAAAAATTATTTGTTGAAAGAAATTTTACTTGAACTCCAAGATGAAGGCTTGTCAAAGAAGAAAAGAATATAAACAACAGGGAAGATTATGATTATTATCCTAAAACCTTAAAGCCAATCTAGAACCTTCCTTCAGTAAACTTCTTGCACAGGAAATAAATGGCAAAACGTAAATATCAACCAAATCTCAGGTAATTATTAGTTTCCATAACTGACAACCGCGACCCATAGTCTAAAAAAATTCAATCCCGCCGGCGCTCTAAGGACCAATCAAAAACCTGCCATATCACGTATTTAGTAAAAAATACTGACCCTACAGTGCGATACTATATACACCGTTCGATGATTTTGATTTCATCAATCAATCAAATACCATCGTCCCCACTCTGAGAAGGTTAAGACAATTGGCCACATCAATTTCTGTTCTGCAGTTACACCAAACGCAGCTCTTTTATTTATTATATAGGCAATAATATATTGACACGTTGAACAATAGGCTTTCGCTGATATGTTTCGCGAGGCAGGGGAATGGGAGTAGTAGAACATGGGAGTAAAGCTTTGAATGAGTTGAAGATCTAGAACGGATCAACGGTAAAGATCGCATCTGGCATGACAGGTGGGCTACCACTGCTTCGGTTTCTCCACTTCACTATATATATAAACCCTTTTTCCCTAGCCACACTGCTCTCCGTCGCTTGTTCATTCTTCGAGATCTATCTATCAAAAAAATTCTCGATCGCCATGGGTAAGACCCTGTTTCTCCTTACATTAGATCGATTTGATCTCTCCATAGATCGCCGTTGATGAATTGAATGCTGGATATCTGCTAAATACGTTGATGCAATTGGATCTTTTTTGCTATAGTATTCTGAGAACTTTGCGAACTTTTAAGGATCTCTGTTTGCTTTTTGTATTTGATCGCAATTGATCTCTTGACTGGCGAATTTAGATCGATGTGTTTTCCAAAAAAAAATTGGCGTAGTTTTTATATGTATAGGTCCTACGGATGTTACTAGAATTTGTTGTTGATGCCACTGATGAAATGTTGTAAATTTTATACATATCTTTTCATGTTTTGGGATCTTTGTTCCGGGATTTCCCTGATCTAGATTACGGTCATTAACGACTAGATCACAAAACACTAATTTTTCTGGAAGTTGATGAATGAGTACATTATTTTATAAATCGTAAAGTTTGGGCAATCGCTTACGGCCTATAAATATCGTTTTACTTTCACGATCTAACATCTGTATGTTGTTTGTTTTTTGCTGGCTGCTGCATTCTTTTTCAGCCAAGATCAAGATTGGTATCAACGGTATGAATCTTAAACCTTGAGGATTTTTCTTTTTATATTATACTTTGTTTCGTCACTTTTAAAATAAAATATCTCCTGACTTGGTTGTTTCAGGTTTCGGCCGTATTGGTCGTCTGGTTGCCCGTGTGGCACTTCAGAGTGATGATGTTGAGCTCGTTGCTGTCAATGATCCCTTCATTACGACCGACTACATGGTATGATATGCTATTGCACATATTTTACTCATTTATACATCTTAGATATCCCTTTCCATAAGAAGATCGTTGCATCATGAATTGCCATTTTCATTCTAAGAGGTTGAGATGTTAAAGGGTGTGGTTATAAGTTCATTTGTCTTTCAGATTTGAATGTAGATTTTTTTAATCTAGCTGTGATTTGATTTAATTATGTACACTGACATAGTTATAATAAACCATGCTATTTTGAAAATTTTGAAAATTGGTTCTGCATGTTAGATCAAAATGGGAGGATAGTCTCTGTTTTAAGATATATTTTCAGAAACTGATGTTTATGCATGTTTTGTTGTCTATAATCTCCAGACATACATGTTCAAGTATGACACTGTTCATGGGCAATGGAAGCATAGTGAAATCAAGGTCAAGGACTCTAAGACCCTTCTTTTTGGCGAGAAGGGGGTTACTGTCTTTGGCATGAGGTGTGCATTTCTACAATCTACCTTTTTGAAGTTTGATGCTATTTTCATCTTGCCTTTATTGATCAGCTGCTATGTACTTATAGGAATCCTGAGGAGATCCCATGGGGTGAGACTGGAGCTGAATATGTTGTTGAGTCAACTGGTGTCTTCACTGACAAGGACAAGGCAGCTGCCCATCTTAAGGTAATTCATTTCTAAATTCTCTTAAACTTAAATTGATTCATTTAGCGCTATGGTTTGTAATTGTCTTGTTAATGTTTGTTACTTATATCATATAAAGTTGGTTACATTCTGCAAAATAGTTCCAAATTGTTTGCTATCTTTTGACTCAAGCATATTATCCTTTACTGATTTCAGCAACAAGGTTAGTGAAATTACATACATAAGTTGTTTTCTGACTAGGAATTTGGCATTTGTAAATAGTCTGACTAATATTTGATGTTCATTGTTTTCCATCACTTTCTGTCGTTTAGTGATAGTAATTTGAGCTTTTTTCCCCTTGTGCATGAGTTGCCATCATATGTTGCATCTTTTTTTTTTTTTTTTTGGTATTTTCTGTGCTTTAAATAGCTTACTTCTTTAAGTCATGCTAAGAGCTTCATGTTTATTTAGTTATGAGTTTTTCTTATTTGTTTGCTATGATTTTGCAGGGTGGTGCTAAGAAAGTCATCATCTCTGCACCTAGCAAAGATGCTCCCATGTTTGTTGTTGGCGTGAATGAGCATGAATACAAGTCTGATATCAACATTGTTTCCAATGCTAGCTGCACGACCAACTGCCTTGCTCCCCTTGCCAAGGTAGCAACTTCATATCATACAAATTTATTCTTTCAACACAATGATCTTTTTTCACTAGCAAGTGCCTCACCCATGCCATGCTATAATTACAGGTTATCCATGATAAGTTTGGAATTGTCGAAGGTCTTATGACCACAGTGCATGCTATCACAGGTACAGACATCACTTTTGTGACATGTCAAATTTAGCTTTTTATGTTGATTTGCTTCCAGTTGTAAAGTGAAATTGCATGTTTCATTCCAGCTACTCAGAAGACTGTTGATGGACCATCCAGCAAGGACTGGAGGGGTGGAAGAGCTGCTAGCTTCAACATTATTCCCAGCAGCACTGGTGCTGCCAAGGTATGTATCTTCACCAATAGCAAATATCACCCTGAAAGTACGGTAGTATTATATTCTACAACCTTGACATGACTTGTATTTCATGACATTTCTTTAATTTTGTGAAGGCCGTCGGCAAAGTTCTCCCTGCTTTGAATGGGAAACTCACTGGGATGGCATTCCGCGTGCCAACTGTTGATGTCTCAGTTGTTGATCTCACCGTCAGACTAGAGAAGGCTGCAAGTTATGATGCTATTAAAGCTGCAATTAAGTGAGTGGTTACTATTGACTGTCACTTTTCATATATATGCAGGACAATTGGTTATATTGTATGCAAGATATAGCTATAATGTGCATTGCTTATAATTTTGCAGGGAAGCATCTGAAGGAAAGATGAAAGGAATCTTGGGATATGTTGAGGAGGATCTGGTGTCCACTGATTTCCAGGGCGATAACAGGTTAAATAAATGTTACTTAGTAAATTTGGCATTTGTAAGAGTTGACATTTGCTAAGCACTTGTATTTTTGGCTGGGCTTGTTCTTTATAGGTCAAGTATCTTTGATGCCAAGGCTGGAATTGCTTTGAATGATAACTTTGTTAAGCTTGTGGCTTGGTATGATAATGAGTGGGGTTACAGGTAATGAATTTTCTAACTGTTCAGTTTCAAACAATGGCAAACATTGTTGGAATTCATGGCCTGAATACACTTGCCTATTACTCTTGCAGCTCACGAGTTGTTGACCTTATCCGCCACATGCACAAGAACTAGAAGGTGAAGTGTAGTTGCTGATGCTGTTCTAGGTATCTTGGTTTGATCCTTGTGAGGGAATAAGTTGTTGGATTTCAGTGTTGCTTGATATCCTTGGCTTGGTGGGGGATTTTGGCCCCCCCCAATTTTGTTGAGAATTGTAGAACTCAGCTCTGTATTATCGTCTCTTAACTATGGTGAATATTTATATCAATTTGCACTTTGGGTATTTATGCTTTCAAAATTTATGAGAGCTTTTAATTCCAGTGTTGGTAACATTGATTTTTGTATGCATGTTGCTTCCATGCGGAAGTGGCTACGGTCTCAACTTGTTTTCGCCTGATTATGACTGTAACTGATCTGATGCATTAATCTAGTGAATATTTGTAAAATAAAATCAATGAGTTCATGCTTGGATCAATCCTAAACGTGCAAAACAAAATACATAAGAGGAAGTGAGGAACACAACTGTTTTCAGTATGCAACTTCTGGATTGTATACTTGTTCAGTGACCAAAGACAAAGAGGACTGGGCACATCTAGTTTCACAGTTTGTCGATAAAAACTTTGCAATTGTGGGGACGAGTCTGTAAACCTACACGTTGAAAACTGGTAAAAACGATCCAGATGTTCCTCAATGACTTTATTTTACAAATATTCACTAGATTAATCCATCAGGTCAGTTCCAGTCATAATCAGGCAAAAACAAGTTGAGACCGTAGCCTTCTGGAGACAATTGTGGCAAATGTTACGCTGCATAACAAGATTGACCAGTCGATCTTAACTAGATGAGTTTGAATTGTCTCTTAATGAGTGATTAGCAATTACATCAGTCGTCAATTAACCTAATTACATGAAATCTCTCACAATCGCATCAAGGGACAAGGGGTTGTTAATTCTCCGCGCCTCCGTATCTGCTGGTTTAAATAAACTTTATGGTTTTTGAAGAAACGCGAATTCGGGGCAGTGCTTATTTTTTTTTTTTAATTTTACTTTTAATAAAGGTTTTATAATTTTTAATAAATTGAAAAATATGTAAAATTTTATTATTTTTTTTATTAAGTTTTTTAAGGTAAAAATAGTATAATTTAATTTTTCAAAAATTTTAAAAATAATTTCGTTCTAAAAAGTTCATTTTAAAAATGTACTCCTAAATATTTTCTTAAAACTACCAATCACATATTTAAAATCAACGAATAAAACGGCTAGAAAAAGCTAACTCGTATCACTTGAACAGGCAAGGTTAGCCCGAATTTAATTGGCTACAATTTTGAACATTTTGGTGCAACACAAGTAGAGGATACCTTGAGCCAACACGCTTCAGGTCTCTTCATCTCTCTGTCTCTGCTGCCGCCGAGCGAGCCTATCGTCCGCGATGTCAAACATTCTCTGCTCTTGATCTCTCGGTGCGATTTTATTGGATTTTCCTATCTCTTGAAGTACTTGTTGTTGTTTTTATTGATTAGCTGTCTTTTTCATCTCATGAATGTTTCCGAATTTGTCAAAAAAAAAAATCCTAATAAATGTAAAGCTATTCGCACTCTAACTCGCTCTTATTTCATTTACTCCAGTTGGATTTTCTTGCTTTCGATAAATTTGTTTAGTAATTAGTTTCCTGGATCTTCCGATTTCTGCTGAAGTCAACCAAAATTGTCCTAGGAGATGTAAATAAATTTCGTAGACCAGTGTTAGTTTAGCATTCAGTAAAGCTTCTCCCCACATTTCAAACTGAGAAATCTAATTCTAAAATTACTTGGGGATGCAGGATTCTGTAAACACTCTGCAATATTCACTGTGCCACCGTTCGACATGGCAATTTATGCATTTGGGGTTTCATGAGCTTATAGCCGGCTATGTGTGTATTCTATGCGTTTTCTAGGAAAAGCCTGGTACTCTGCTGGGTCGACTTTAGTTGATAAAGAGACATATAGGAAGTGTTTGGATATAGGTTGGCAGATAGAAGAGAGTGCATGGGATATAAGAAGAGCAATCTCGACATTTCGTAATGGCACTGATGAGTGTATCATTCAGTCTATTAGTGTGACGAGGCATGTTCTAGCATTGAAATAACATCTGACCTGACAATTTGCTTCCAAAATTTGGGGATGACTTGGAATCTGCTTTGGTTTCTTTTGATGGGTTACCTTGCATACAAGTCACAAGCACACTCCATATGCATAAAGATGGTTGACCTTCAAGAAAACAAGAAACAAATGGACCTGCAGGATGTAGTAAAGTGTATGCATGCAGATAGCTTAGTCAGACTTGAAACAAGCCAAAAGGTGATGAGGAGGCTTGCTTGTGCAGGGAAATGGGTAGACATGTTAAGGTATTTGATGGTCTAGAATCCATATGTATTCATAGGAACACGGAATCCATGATCATTTTTCAAGAAGGGACAAGTAGAGGCTGCTCATGGAGCCGTTCTAGAGCTTAAGGCTTGCATTTTTCCAAATATTCAGACATTTGTATAGTTGTCCACGGATGGTGCCCTGGAGGTCGAGGTAGATGAGGCTAAAATATAAATGGACAAAGTTAGAGATGAAAGGATGTGGCTTTCAACCTTCACTGGTTGTATATTTCAACTATTTTCAAAGCATATTCCAGCCGCTTGATTTTGATAAATTTTATGAAGTCCTTGATGAAATGCAAAGTGACAGTTGTGTTTCCATGATCATGAATTGTTTGGCCGAATTTCAGAAATTCGAGGAAGCCATGGGCATAGTTGAGAAGTTGAAAGCATCTGGATGTAAACCAGATATTGTTTCTATAATGCATTGATAAAACATCCCAGGGAGATCTGGTAGGCTAGTTGAGGCCTAACATATTTGAGTTAGTGATGCAAAAGGATGGCGGTTTGATCATTGCCCAGTTGCAGTACAATGATCTCTATATATTGTTTCATCGTCAAGAACAGAAAGCTTTGGATGTTTTGCAGGAGATGAAAGTGCAACTTGTTGAACTGATCTTTAGAACATATAGTCCTCTGCTCAAATTATGCTTTGAACTGGGTATTTGGATGGCCTTGGTAGCCTGCTTGATGAAATCAGTAATAAGCATCAACTGTCCTTAGATTTGGCAACTTTGACGCTTCTTATTCATGGATTTCGTGGAACAGGGAAGATAGCAAGGGCTTGCCTTCTGTTTGAGATGATACATTGAGATTAGAGGTGGCAATTCGGATTCCTGAGTCGGTTCCGAATCGACCCATATAATAATCGGGTTAAAATTGTTCAACTCTAACCCAATCCATTTATTTATATGAGTCAAAATTATCAACCCTAACCCAACCTATTTATAACCGGGTCAAATTCGGGTGGACCCATTTAATAATTAAAATTATAAAAATAAAAATAATAAATATTAATTTTTAATAATAATATATAAAATTATTAATTATAATATATTTTAAATATATATTAATTTTATAAATTAAATAAAAATTAGTTAAATTAAGATAAATTAAAATATATATATATACAAAATTTTGCTATTATTTTCTAATTATATAAATAATTAAACGGGTTAAACGGGTCAATTTCGGGTCAATCCGAATTCGACCCGATCCGTTTAAAATTCGGGTTATTTTCGGGTCATTCCGAACTCGACTAAGTGTTGATCCGAATCTGACTTTTTCGGGTCGGGTCGAAATTTGCCACCCTTAATTGAGATATCTTACCTAGGAGTTGAAAATCTAAGGCTTGTTTCAATACACCAAACTCCACTTCCTTTCTCTAGATTTTGAGTTCGGTTACTTCATGTATTTCAATTGTCATTCCGAACTCTACTTTTATTTTCACACCAAACTCTATTTTATCAAAATTTAATTTTAAACTTAATTTCATTTGTTTCAAATATCATTCTGAACTATACTTTTACCGAACTTTACTTTTATGAAATTCGGTTTTACGAAATTCAGTTACGTGCATTTGAACTACGCCCCAAGTTGTTCATATTGTTGTATGATGAGAAACGCATTGCTGAAATTGTAGAGAAAATAGAATGTATAGTGAAACATATCGAGAGTTCAAACAATCGTAATGTTTTCTTAACACGTAATAATGTACCTTGATTTGGAACAATGTGCCGATGGTTTATATTTTCATTTAACACGTAATTCAATTGGATGGACGTTTTGCCTTCTAGACCTCTTCCAATTTCCACTTATTTAGGATTCCAGATGTTCTTATTATGTTTCTACCTAAGCCCGTAGGATTTCGTTTCTTCTATGGTGGCTCAATATTATCGTTGAAAAAAATGTTGTGGAAAGACATTGACACATGTTGAAGCTTTATTTTTGTCCACGTTTGACTTAAAAATGACAAGCTTAAATGGGTTAACTGCTATAAGGTTAACTTGACTGAAGCCTTTGCCTTGAGCAGAGAGATTATGATGCTGGTGACGACTCTGGGTTGCATTTAAAAAACATCACTGATATGAATTTTCAATCTTCTTTGAAATGTTGTTGTGAACTAAGATTTGTTCATGAAATTAGACATTGACTGATTTCTGTTCTCACAAAATAGTTGTTATTAAGTAGGAATGCAAATAAAGTATACCTAGCATTTCATGGAAGCAAATTTCTGTTTTTTCCCTTCTTATGTGCAACGGTTAGCGATGGGGACATGTTGGATATCATTTACTCTATCCTGATAGCCAGAGATGTTTTTGCTGATTGCTATCTATAAACCATCAATGACTAGAAAACTGCTCAGTTATAAGTACGTTTTTCAGTCTTCTCTTTAATGTATGGAGGATCTAAAATTTGAACTCTGATGACAACAACGATACCAACAACAATAAACTAAACTTTTATCCCACTCTAGTATATTTGGCTATATGAATTCCTTGTTTGTCATTCCCTTCGAAAGTAAACTATGTTCAACAAACAATTCAATCCCTCTAAATCTTTTACCACCATCATTTATCAAGTTAATTTTAGTCTTTCTTTTTGTCTTGTTAAGTGTCTAATAAAATCGCATCACTCTTACGCACAACAGTATTTTTTTTGTTTATGTAAGATATATCTGAACCATCTATATTTAGCTTCTCTCAATTTTTTCTCAATCGCCGTAGCAATTGTTTATTGATGTAAATTTTTA
Source organism: Acanthochlamys bracteata (assembly GCA_019914995.1). Classification (NCBI taxonomy): domain Eukaryota; kingdom Viridiplantae; phylum Streptophyta; class Magnoliopsida; order Pandanales; family Velloziaceae; genus Acanthochlamys; species Acanthochlamys bracteata. The sequence goes on along the minus strand of CM034131.1, from coordinate 2,265,999 downwards.
TTTCGTATTTTATCTATATTAAGATATACACATATTCATTTTAACATTCTTATTTTTCTATATTTATCTTATACATATTTTAATATTTAATAGTCCAGCACACACTACCGTATGATATTACAGACTAAATAAATGTTCTATAAAACTTGACTCCGATAGCACATAGAAAATCATAATTACCCATATTGGTAATTATTCAATTAGGCATGCTCAATAAAGTTTGGCTTGATTGGAAGACCAAGAGTTCATTTAGCTGCCCCGTTTTCCTTTTCATAACATATATTGAAAACTCCTTACTCGAGTATATGCATATTATGAAGCAGGTAAAAAATTTTGGCAATGAATTGCAGGCGAGTGGAAGCAGAAGTTTTTCAGCTGGACCTGCAAAGTCAAAGAAGGGTTGAAAGAGTGGGCAACCACTGCAGAATTAAGGAAAGCAATTCTGTCAGAGCTAAGAATTAACTTGATAGGTTTTGTTATTTTTTTTAAATTGCACTGCTTGATCGTCTGCTCTACTTTGAAGTGCAAACTGATATGTGGATTCAAACATGAAGACAATCTTTTTGAACCAGATGAGTGGAAGAAAGCTTATTGCGAAGAAAAGTTTGAATGTTAATTTGGTCTATAGGAATATTCAAGAACTTCATATCTAAGATATTTGTAGAATTGTAAATCACTATCGGTTACAATTCTGTATAAGAATCAAATTAATTATAATTTAAGTTTCTTTATAATTTTAAATTTTACTAAAAAATTATTATTTAGTTTTTTTTAGATGTTAGGTATTCTAGTTGGATTGAAATCTTAACTGAAAAATGGTTGTATTACATTTAAATTCTATTCACAATGTATGAGTTTTAATTATAAATAAAAAATTCAATACTTTATAAAAAAAGTATTCATTTTTTTGCTTTTTCTTTATTATTCTATAATTAATTAATTTTTCACCTTATTCAATCTATTTTCTGTTTTTTTACCCTTTTTATCTAATTTACTTATTTTTATCTTGTTTTGTTTATTTTTTGTCTTCTTATTCATTTTTTATTATGGTCTTGTTCCCAATGTTAGCGTAAGCCTTCTTTTGCGTTGTCAAGAATGGTCTCCCGCGTCTCTGTGGAGATGAGATGTCCAACATCAATGTCTGCTGCTTTGTACAAATTGCTGACTAGAACATGTGAGAAAAAGGATTCTGCCTTTCAACAACATGAATGCATGCTTGTGTACACTCATGTTCGGCGAGATTTCTTTTTTTAATTTTTAATTTTATATATTTTTAATAAAATTCTTATAATATTTTATAATTTTTTTAAAAATTTTGCAAATATAAAAAAAATTTACATCATAAACTTTTTTATTAATAAATTTTTTAAAAAAATAATTTATTTAAAAAATTTTAAAATTTTTTTCAAAAAACTTTTTTTCAATAAATACTTTAAAATGCGTGCTCATCAAATCAAAGATTTTAAAGATCCTATACAACAAAACACCAGGTTTGGTGTCCTGCAGTTTTTATTCCAGTGCATGTGACATGCGAAGCTTTTGTGTCTAGTCTTTCTCTAGCTAACGAAAAAAGGAGAGCATGTGGGATTACCATGCCATGGCATGCTGGTTTTTTGTGAATGCCACTCTGGAATTGAAGGTTATGGAGCTCTTGATGTGCATTCACTATAGCTATCCTTTTTTTAAAGTAAAAAGGGTTGTTGATTACTTTAGTGGTGGTTCTTTTTGGGATAACTTCTCCCCATTTGTAAGAGCGTTTGGTTTTACTTTTGGACTGACTTTTATTATAATTTTTTATTTTATATTTTTAATATATATTTTCTAATATTTTATAAAATTTATTTTTAAAAATATATAAAATTATATATTGTAAAATTTTATTTTTTATCTTTTTATTTTTTAAATTAAAAAAATAAAACTGATTTTTTAAAATATTTTTATTTCAGATAAATTTTATATCATAAACATTCTTAAATAACATTACAAAAAATAAGAATGGATATCAACGTTTTATTTACTGTTATAGAGAAGTGTTAATATGATAATAAGTTTTTATCGGTTGAAATTTTTGGATCAATTCATTTGTTAATAAGAAGTAGGGTCATATCTTTTTTACCAGAAAAAGCTATTAAGATGATTCTTTCGTAAGGCATCTAGAGAAGGTCCCTGCTTCACTACCTTTCTTGAATCCCACATTCTATGTATTTGTAGTTGCATGTTATGGTGCAACTTTTCCTTTACATTTATATGTCTATTTCAATGGCAAAAACTCACCTAAACATCTTTCTAGCGCCTCTTGGATATTTAGAAATCAGTCATTCTAACTCATTTGCAAAGAACTTTTGGTACTGCAACTAAAATGGGTTCTAAATTGATGATCTGCTGCTTAAAATGTGCACAACTGTTCTCTTGTTACATTTGTTCATGGAACTTTACCAGCTCTTGTTCACTACCTCACTTTTCATTCAAAAAGATTAAGTTGTTCATTTATAAGACATGCATGTAACATCATTATTACTGCCTTTCTTTCTGTAAGCAAAATAGAAGAAAGTACAAAAATTGAGTTGTGCACGACTCAGATGAAATTTCAAGTCACTTAGGGTGCGTTTAAAATTACTTATAAAATAATTTTTTTTGAAATAAAGAATATTTTATTTTTTTTTAAAACGAGTTTTATTTTTTTATTTTTAAAAAAATAATAAAAATATGCAATAAAAAGATCTCATTACGTAAAATTTTTCTATACTATATAAATTTTTAAATAAATTTATTAAATACTTATAAAATATGTATTAAAAAACGTAAAATAGAAAAAATTAAAAAGGATCGTTTGGAATGCAATTCCAAACGCACCTGTAATATACCATTCCGTTGTCAGAGCCGATCGGTCCCAAAGCGAAGAGACTAATGGAGGCGGTTGTCTTCTGTGAAAAGCTTCAAATTGAGTGGTATTAATAGAAGAATGACATTCGAGTTGTGGGAGAATTCAACCCAATGGAGCCATCTCATCCATAGCTTCAAGTGTTCTCTAGTGAAACACCTTAGGTAAGTTTTTAAGCCTCAGTTTACAACTTCAGCTTGTCCATCTGATTCTAGGTGATATGCGAAGCTAAGATGAAGAGCCCTACCTTGCAATCTATGTAGTTCCTTCTAGAAGTGACTGAGAAAAATTAGATTGCTGTCAGAAACAATTGATATTGGTGCCACGTGTAGGTGAAGGATCTTTTTTGCTAAAACTGAAGCTACTTGCATTGTTGTATATGGATGTCGTAGAGGTAGAACGCAAGTGAAATTTGTCAAATGATCAACCACCACAAAGATGGCATCACGATCTTATGACATTGGAAGTCCCTCAATAAAGTCCTCAAACCAAATTTTGTCCAGAATCAGTAGGGGCTGAAGTAAACTAGTTTGCTTAATGCTTGAGACTTAGCATACACATAGGTTACACATGCTCCTACATAGAGGTGCAAATATGGATGGATATGTCGATCCGGTCCGTCCTGCTCGCTCCAAATAAAGTGATCGGTCGGACTAGCCCGGCTTATTTTTTACTTTCGGACAGGATTGGCCCAGTCCGAGTACATTTTATTTGACCAGATCCGACCCATTTACTTATTTTATTTTTAATTTTATATAATAAATAAATAATAAATTTTAAAAATAATTTTTAAAAAAATATTATTAAGATAAAAATAAATACTAAATATTTTTTATTATTAAAAAATATTTTTTATTGTATATTGACTTGGTTAATGGTCAAATGTTGATCAAATCAATAGTCAACGTGTACAGTGCCGGGTGGACCGATATTGTTGGCCCAATACTGTCCTGCTGGACGGGGCCGGGTGGCCCAATTCTATCACTGTTCATGGGCTGAGTGAGCCAAACACACGGGTCGTTTTGACAGGCCGCAGGCTGGCCCGCTTAGCTCAGCCCAAATTTGCACCTATACTCTTATATAACATCAGACATCTTTTGAAAGCTCCAGCTAAAAACTGTTGGCATATATGCTTGTATGTCCTAACTTGACCACCATGACCATCTATGGTAGAATTGTGAGCATCAAATAAAATTTTCTTACGTAGTGTGTTATCTTCTAGAATTAGAGATGCAAAAATATGCGGACCGAATTGGGCCAAATACTACGTTCGGGTCGGCTTCGGTATAGTCCAGATTCGATTTGTTTGTTTGTTATTTATTTATTTTTAAAATAAAAAATAATTTTACAAATTTTTGTTAAATATAAAAATTAAAATAACTTTAAAAATTCCTATTAAATATAAAAATTTTATTATAAATTTGCAATATGTACATAATTATAAATTTTAACTTGTAATTAGAATATGTTTATTTAAAAATAATTCTGAAAATTGTGAGTCAGGTATTTATTGTGAGTTGTATACTGAATTCTTTTGACTGCAAGTTTTCAGTCATTCAGACAAATTAGTATTTCAACTATCTCACTGGTTAGTTATGTTCTTCGTTCTTCAATTATCCTTCCGACTGTACTAAATACCGATTCTGAAGACATCATTGAGACAGCAATAGTCAAAAGGTCACATGCTAATTGAGAGAGTACTGAATATCTTGTTGAATATGTCTTCCAATAGTTTAAAATTGTAAAATCTTTTTTGAGTTTTTATCGTCTTCTACAATGACGGTATCTCTTTCAAAATATTTGTTCAAATCCGAAGAAAATTGCATACTGCTTGATTCCGCAAATTACCAAACCTAACTTAATAAATATCATAAACTTCGTACAATTTGTTACGAGCGTTGGTTATTTGCATTTGAATATCATAAATATTCAAATACATACCAATATATGTAAGAATATTAAAAAAATATACAAATTTAAATCTAAGATCTAACATAAAAGCAAAACAATATAAAAAAATATCCGACCAATATTTTTTTAATTTGTTAGTCATTATTATAACTATAGGTTCAAGTAATTGATTCGTTATATATAAATACAACATAGTAGTTATGTTAAAAATTGAATGCAAAACTAATGAAGAAATAGGAATAACTACTATATAATACAACAGTAGCATTATAAAAGTTTTTAAAAACTCTATAAATTTTTCAGCAATAATCAAATGAGTTTCAATAAATATATTGTTATCCATTCTTATATTATGAAAAATTATAAGCACATTTTTATAATCTAAAATATTTTTTAACATTGAATAAATAGAATTTATCTTATTGACATATCAAGATTGAACTTTCGGGGTTAGATGTTCTGCTATGTAATATCTTTTAAATTCAGTTAAACGTTGGTTTGAACTAGTAATTCAAAAAATAGCAATACGAATATCATTAATTTATTCACTTACCAGCTGCATATCTAATTGTATGATCAAGTTGATAATATGGCAAGCACAATATTGATGTAGTAAGATTCCTCTCATGTGTGAGATTAGCTTCATCTCCAGAAATCTAATTGATTTGGTATTTGCTGAAGCATTATCTATTGTGATAGAGACAATGCAGTTGCTTATACCTCACTTTTTAACTACATTTATAATGCGTTCAGAAATATTTTTAGCATCATGTGAGGAATCAATAAGTCTAAAGCCGATAATTCTTTTTTGTATAATCTATTGGAAATCTAAATAATATATAACAATACTTAAATAATCTTATTTAGCTCTAACACTCTAAATATCATATGTTAATACAACAAAAAATTTTAATAAAATTAATTTAGATTTTAATATAGTATGCATTTTATTGTAATAAGTAATAATATCGGTTCTATTTATTGTTTTACTAATTTTTTTAAATTGTGGACAATATGCTCCTTTAATATGCTCTTCATAAAAAAATGACTCACCAAAATTAATAAGTAAATTCATAGCACAAATCATACGTGCAAGAGATTCTCTAACTACATTAGAATCATAAGGCTAAGTACTTACCGAACCGTCCGTATTGAAATGAAGTTGAGTTTGTGAAGGTTCCTTTCGATTTCTTTTCTGGACGCATATTTTTTACCATGTGCTATTAAATATCGGATTCCTGCACTATGATTAGCAATTAGAAGTTTTTTTGCAAAACTTATATTTCGTTATTTTTTTATTTAGTTCCATCACTTTTAATTGTATATTCGGCAGTGAAATAATTCCAAACTTCAGACGTTGTTTTTGAACGCTTTGTTGTTATCGATGCTGAAGCCGAACTACTTCTAACACAAAAAATTGGAGGACTTTCGCTACGTCTTTGATGGAAACTTCTTCTTTGTATTAGAAAAACTTCATTTTCTTTCTCCATACATGCAATATCTATCTACTCTAAATTTTGATCGTTCATGCTATAGTTATCCATATCAATATTAATGGCACAAATATTTGGATCCATTTGAAATAATAATTAAAATTTTTTGAAAATTAGAGAATGAAGAAATGTGAATTTAAAAAATAAAGTAACAAAAATACTTTTCTAAATTTCTATGAGTTTGAGTAGAATGAAAATGAAAATTGAGAAAGTTATATGAAAAATGAATAAAGATAGAATGTATTTATAGGTAAATATATATCTTTTAAAAAAAAAATTATAGTTTATAGTCAACAGTGTGTTACCATTGGCTGCCGCTGGAATCTTGCCAACGGTTAGCTAACGTCAGCATTACCATTGGTTTTTTTTATCTAGTCAACAGATAATGTTGACCGATCAACATAACAATGGCCGGACGGGCTCGATACGGCCTGTAAGACCAGGCCGATCCGTTCTTATTACTATTTATAATGCCGCGGGCTGGCCCATTTCTGCATCTATATCTAAAATATATATAATCTTTGTGCAATAAAAAGCCATAAACTACCGACAAGTCAGTTCTTATTCCGTCTTTTGCCGCTTGACTTAGAGATGCCATACAAGGGTCATTTTCAACGAGGCACGTAAGTCATCCCAAAAAGATGCTTGTAAAGTACAAATTGCGGTCCATGATGCATCTAGTTACCTAGATAATGCATCAGCAACTACATCTCTTTGCCTACCTGATAGATAATTTGATAATCATACTCTATCAATTTGGCTAGCCAATTGTGCTGCATCATTGATGTTAGTCTTTGTTCTAATAAATATTTCAACCTAAGGTGATAAATTTTGATAATAAAGCGGTTACCTAGCATGTAAGCCCTCCATTTTTGAACTGCTAGCATAAATCTCCTTATTTGAGGCATCTCTTTCCAAGGTAAAAGGTTTGGAGAAGTTCGGACTAAAACTAGAGTAGTGGTCAGGTATGTTTCAGTTGAACAAAGGCTTCCTCGAGATTGTGGTTCCACTGAAAGAAATCTATCCTAAGCAGTGCAGTCAACGGTGCTGCGATACTGTCATAATCTTTGACAAAAATGACGACCTCGTGAGATCTAAAAATCCTCTTAAAGAAGTTTGTGAATCCGACAAAGGCCAATCTACCATTGCTTGGACTTTGTCAAGGTTTGTCGATATGCCTTCTTTCGATATTATGTGCGCTAAATATTTCAATTACTTGCAATGAAAGGTATTTGAAAGATTAGCGTGTAGCTTGTATTTCTGCAATACAAAAGAAAAATTTGTGGCCAAGTGCTGCAAATGCTATCGCCATAAAGCTATATAATAAAATATTATCAAAGGAACCTAATACAAAATGCCGTAAATAGGGACCAAACACCTCATTATAAGGCCTTGAATTGCAGCTGGTATACTGGTAAATCTGAAAGGCATTAACAAGAATTCGTAATATAGTCGCGTGCAATGTGCATGAAATGCCGTTATGGATGTCGTCATCTTTAACTCTTACTTGATGATATCTTGATTTCAAGACTAACTTGAAAATTAGTTCTCGTGAGAAGTTCATCTATGACTAAAATGAAAAACTTGTCCTTTACGGTCATAACATTCAAGACTCAATAGTCCACACAAAATTTCTAAGTGACACCCTTACTTTTTAACTATACTTGTGACGAAAAAGTTGAGGTGCCCGATTTATTGATACCTTGCTCGAGCATTTTTTAACAGTATGTTGAATTTCTATTTTTTGAATGTAAATATATCTATAAGGACGCACATTAGTTGGCACAAAACCAAGCATTACGGAAATATTTTTATCAAGATGACGCTGGGGAGATAGCTCGAAAAATTGGCCGAAAAACTGAATTTATTTGATCAAGTACCTCTTGAAGCTCTTTCTGGTGGAGCTATTACTTGCTAGTTGGTCCACCTTGGGTATGAGGCGCACAAACAAAGAGTGGATCTTTGGCACAAGCTTGTAACCGGAGACACTACTCTTCATATATCTCCAGTAGAATATGTCCGTCTGAGACAAGTAAACCGCATATCCTATTTCTTCTAACCAGTCACCACCTCACCAAGATCTTCAAGCCATTGTATTTCCAAAACTAAGAGACTGTTTAGATAGGCTTTCTAGAAAAACACTTATCAACTTTCAATTTTATATTTTTCAATAAATTTTCTACAATATTTTATAAAATTTGTTTTAAAATATATAAAATATATGAAATTTATACATCATAAGATCTTATTATTATTTGTTTTCTTTATTTTTAGATCAAATAGAGCTCATTTTTTGAATTAGAAAAACTTATTTTTATAAGTACTTTCAAACATCACCTAAATCAGTTCCATCCAAAGAAAATAGATATGCATCAACTCACTTGAACTCGTTGTATTGATAATGGAAATTGCAGTTTGGATCCCATCCGCAAGCTCAACTTTTAAAGCCTGATTTGCTGTGCAAGAAAGTTCGAGATGTTTGGCGGATGTTCCGTGATCAAATTGTGAGTGCTCTCCGAATCGATAAAAGTGAAAACCTATTGTCTCTTAATCTTCCAAACCAGTCGAATTGTTTAAGATCCTACTATACCATGAATAGCACTCAATAAAAATGTTGCATCTTCAGTGTTATTGTCACAGTCCTCAATAGATAGTTGATCATCTTGGTTGTCCTCTAAGCGAGGTAATTCATGGTTGTTAGGCACGGTTAAGGTTGTGGTGGGTCGCGTGAAAATTTGGTTAGATAAGAGTGTGGTTTGTAAGGTCGGTAAGGCAATTGAAAGGTTGGAAGGATGAGGATTTGTAGTAATATTTGTTAATTGTTACCTCCACATGGTCTGTAATTCCATTGTGATTTCTTGCACCAACACTTGCATGAGTTGTAACATCTCCGCCTTTTTCTTCATTCAATTGTTCCATCATCGTTGTGAAGTTAGCTTGAAAGTTAAAAATATTGTTCTTACCAGTTAACTTTTTTAGATTTCCAACTTCCGAAATTGGTGTCAACAGTTGCTACAAAAAATTTCTTGTATCCAAAAGAAGCTGGTGATTATGGAGTTTTGGGTTTAACACAAAAGTAACTTTCACCGATTAAAAATTACCGACTAAAATAATTTAATCGGTAATGTCATCAAGTACTGACTAAAATAATTTAATCGGTAAAATTTTTAACGTTATCGACTGAATGTCATAGTAAGTCGGTAAATTAGATATTTTACCGACTGAAATATAATTTCGATAATCTATAGTCGATAAACTTATCGATCAAAATTATTGCAGTAGCTAATTACTGACTGAATTTATTTTTAGTCGATAATTTACCGACTGAATTTATTTTTAGTCAGTAAATCGTATTATTAGATGTGAACCTTATGCGCTACAATTTCATTCTCTTCTCATGTTTGTCTTGATCTCCGCCAGTTTTTCTAGGTCTTCCTCCATCATATTTCTTCCTTACTGCAATCGCTTCTTCTACCGATCTCCTTCCTAGTTAAACTCCTTTCCTATTTCTTCTTTTTCTCGTGTATTTTATTTTTCCTTCTTTCTTCCCCGACGCGTATTATCCACAAGCGAAAACCCTTAGTTTCGCCAGACCGTTTTGCCTAGCTTCTGGCCACACTGAGCAGCTGCAGACTCTTCCCTCGCCCTAATAAGACTTTTTCTTCCTTCAATTACGATGAATTCAGGCTCTGTTGTGTGAATCTATGGATTAGTGATTACTAATTTTTTTTTTTCTAAATATGGCTTATCACGTTTATTTTTGAAGAAGAGGAAAGATATGCACCGGATCTTATTAAACCACTGGAGCTTTCTGAAATAAGCTGTTCCTGATGTAGCATTCGGTGGAGCATTATGGATCTCAGTGGATCTTGTTAAAGCACTGGAGCTGGTTGATCTTGTTTTCTGTTAGGGCTACATGGTGGGAAACGGTGTTACTGATGTAGCATTCAGTGGTGATGATTTACTACCTTTTGCTCATGCAATGTGTCTTGTATTTGATGATCTATGTCAGGTGACATCTATTTGTTCATCAAAACAAGATAGTTTCAACTTTCAGTAATTGGCATATACTTTTATATTTCGAGTGATATATTTTTGAACTTCTCAATTATTAAAATTTAGATGGTCTTAGATCTTGTTTGGCTTCAGGCTGTTGATTTTCTTGCAACTTAGGAATGAAATAGCTTAATCTTCATTGCTTTGCTTTTATTATGAGGTAAATTCTGCTTGCTATGGGAGTTACTGGAACCATGTAAACCAAAGTTGACAGAACAAGCTTAACATAGTCAATTGGGTAGTTTGACATTTGAGATTTAGTGGTCTTGGTTATTGATCTTCAGTTGTAAATTTCCATATTTTTCATGTGCAGGAGCTCAATGATCTTAAAGCTATGACATTCTTGAGCCATGCTATCATAGTCCCCAAGTTTAGTTCCCTGCATAGTAAGTTCCTTTTCTTTCCGTTCTTCAACTTTCTCCTTCTTTCTCATTATCACTAAACAGCAATAAAATTAATTAGCTTGTCTTCCTTTTGTAACAATTAATTATGGCATATGCACATAGGACGATCGATTTTCTACAATATGGTTGAACAATGATGCAGTAAGAAATGCTATTCATGCCCAACGAGTAAGTTGAATGGTTCTTAAGTATGCATAATATTCTCTCATGTTAAATACTCATTGATCTTTCTGTTGAACTTGAACAAACCAGCAAGATGTTTCAGGCCCATAGGAGTTGTGTTTATGTAAAGTCTTCCTCAAGGTATAGTTATTGTTGCTACTGAATAAAGTTAGGCACTTTTCACTTTATTTAGTTGACTGTTATATTTCTCTTGTAGCATGAGTGCAACTGAGTAAGGCTTACAATATACTTGGGAAGCAACTTGGAGAAGATGATTCTAGAACACACTGTTTGTTAGGGATAAACTATTTGTTGGGGATTCAATTAATGTAATTATTGTTGAGAAAGATCGAAAATTTGTTAGGCATTTGAACATATTTATAATAAATATATAATTATAAATTTTGATGAGTATTATTTATAATTTTGATGAATATATATGAATTTATTATAAATTTAATAACTAAAAATTTAATGACTGAATATTTAGTGGGTAAATATTATCCACATAAAGTTTAGTGGGCAAGTGAAATTACCCACTGAAAATTTCAGTAGGTAATTAGAATTTACTCACTGAATATTTCAGTGGGTAAAATAAAATTAGTGACTAACTAATTCAGTCGATAAATTAAAATTACCAACTGAATTCAGTCGGTAATTTTATGTTTAAGACCGACTGAATTTTTTATTTAGTCGGTAAATCGTTTAGCGACTAGTGGTTGCCGACGAAATACCGACTAGCACATATTTAGTCGGTAACTTGTATACCGACTGATTTTTTGCCTTTACCGACTGAATTTTGCAGTCGGTAAAGACTCAATTTCTAGTAGTGACAAAAGTTGATGATCCATAAGATCACCGGCTCTTATATCAAATAATACAAATATCTAAGGAACAAGAAGAGAAATAGTTGAACAAGATGGGATAATAGGCAGCAAGATGAGATATTAGAAGAATAAGGGAAATTAATAGATTATAATTTCTCAATGCTCTTGACGGCTGAATATGCCAAGGCTTATATAAACTACAAAGATGCACAGTCCTTAATGAACTCCAAAATTAGCCCCTACTGCATTATAAGATCACTCTCTCAGCTAAATAGTTCAACTAGAACTCTACTATCCCTAGCTACTACATAAGGTTGACTCTTATTAATAAGAGTCTTATTCAAATGCAACTCTACTAAGTAACCTCAGCACCTTAGACCCTTCCTAAGCCTCTGGAAGAAGTTATTTTATGTAGTATTAGAGATAATAGTTTGGAAGTTTAAATACTATGATACGATATTGTCAAAGATGTAATGAAAAATGAAAACAGAAGAACATGAGTCATGTAAATCAGTTATGAGCAAAAGAGATGAGAGTTTCATCAAGCTCAAAATGAGAGCTGTGTAGATGCAATAAATATTTGTTAATTTGTTTTGAGTATTAAGAGAACACCTTTTATTTATTGATGGTTCATATATAAAAGAGTACAAAACTAAAGGGTTGTTTTCCTGTTACATGTACAAGTTGGCAGATTATATTATATGTAATAAGATTAACTTCCATTGCATTATTTCCCTTGAAACTTTCAAAAATTACCTTCTTATTATCTTAAAAGAAGATTAAATGAGCAAGTTTTAAGGTTGGCGTGAGTAAAGTATTCTTTTTTTGAAAACTGAGTAAAGCTTATCCCACAACTGATTTTAAGGCAATGGAAATTTTTTCCAAGCAGCTTCAGAAAATTGAACGCTGATTCCTCTACGTCCATGAAATAGAGTACTTCACTCCTGTGCAGCATGTGCGAGTCCTCCATTGGAAAGAACAATTCACAATTAGAAGAGTTCATGTACACTAATAACAATGCATTTTTTGTTCTTTTTTTTTTTTTTTTTGTTTACAAACCTTAGGTAATATGTCCTTTCCTTTTTATATAGTAGTTTATCCTGTTAGCTTTCTAAGTCTATTTTAAGTGATAATTATAATTTTATGGAAATGCTTAAAGAAAACATATTGATGTGGAGTGGAACCCATGGATGGGAACACCAGGAATCCATTCCCTTGTCAAATGCAGCATCTAACCTAAAAGTTCATTAAAGGTAATGCAACAACACCACACACTGTATCTCATTGATTCGTATCCTCCCACATGGTTTAGATTCATTTCAGAGCAGTACTAATCTTATCTAGCTTGCAGTCTTATCTGCTCCCTTGCACAACAGAAAAAATGAAATGAATGGGTGCAATTGATGATCATACACCTAATTATGGGGCACACACATATATATATATATATATATGGATAAAATATATACATATATAGGTCTTAAAAATACATGTATACACATACCAGTCAAAAATGGTCGGCGAGCTCTCCAAATTTAATCTCCACCGTTGGATATGAAGAACATGAGTTGGGAACATGTTGATAAAATTTCAGCTCAATCGGAATACGAACCGACCTCCATCGGAACTCTTGATCAAAGTGACACAAAAACAAAATATATATCTTTTGTCAAATTTAAAAGTTTATGTCATTTTGATCAAGAGTTCCGATAGGGTCGGTTCCTATTTCGATTGAGTTGAAATTTTATCAATATATTTCCAACTCATGGTTCTTCATATCCAACGGTGGAGATTGGATTTGAAGAACTCGCCGGCCACTTTTGGCCGGCATATGTACACATGTACCTTTAAGACCTACATGTGTCTATATCCTATCTCATATATATATGCTTAAAATAAGTAATGTTTTTAAATAAAATTTATTTTAGAATTTTAAAAAATATATTTAATTTTTCTAATCTAAAATATAAAATTATGTAATATTTAGTTTATTTATACATTTCAAATTTTATAAATACAAAAATATATTAAAAAAATTTTAAAATAAATAATGAAATTATAATCACTCTGAAACACCTTTTATATCATCACTCATGACCATCCACCAAAGACTAGTAATCCCCATGCCCATGCTCATGAATATGACACACTTTCACCTTCCATTTTGTCCATTTCTTTTCTTTTTTTGTAATTTCTTATTTTGCTATTCATATTTATAAATTTTCTAGTGATTATTATTCATATTTCTTATTTTGCTATTCATATTTATAAATTTTCTAGTGATTATTGTTCATACTGTTTATAATAATATGTGAGTTTCTTTTATATGTTTAATGTAAAACTGAATGCTGATATAGTAAAATGCAAAGTAAAACGTACAGTAAATCTCATGCATATGTATTTTATACAACTCGAAGTTTGGTATTTCAGTTGTTTTACACCACAAATGTCCGGTCATCTCATTCTGTATATATTTTTAAACATTTTACTGTATAGAATTCTTTTCCTTTTCTTCTTTTTCGTTCACTCATGTGATAGAAAATGAGCTCCGCAGAAATTAGATTCACTGCAATGGCACATGCTCCAAAAGTCACCATCATTATCTCTCAACTGTGGAAAAAAGTGTTAGCCCTACTTTCTTTTCCATCGCTCTACTTTCTCTCCATCTACCCAATTCTTTTTAGAAATTTCATTACCAATATTTATAGAACTGTGTTGGTCTCCAGACTATGAGCTCACTGACTGCCCCTTCATTCTGCTCTTTGTGTGGAGATTTATGGCGGTAAGACTTTTGTCTCTGTTCTTCTAGTGTTTCTTCATTGTTGTAATTTTGAGTTTTTTCCTTTAATTTTAAGTTTATTTGTGATTGTTGGGATTTTTATAAGTTGTAGTTGTTGATACTAACATCGGTTCCTTGATTACTTTTGTTTTTCTCTGTGATGGACTGTTTGTTGTTTCCTTTGAAGAGTTGGACCTGTTGTTTGCCATACTTGGTTTTTCTTGTCCATAACTTAGTTCCTTACATTCTACCTTACCCCTCTCAACTATTTCACTTGGACAGTCCAGGTTTCAACAACTTCATGGTAACTCCAAGTTATGTTTTTGCTCTTAAAATTTCTTCTGGTTGTTATCTCAAGTAAGTTGTTTTCAGAATTCAAATAGCTGCCCAAGTCATAAGATTCTTTTGTTCCTTGATTTCCTCTTGAGTTCTGGTGCTATTGTGTACTTCTTGGCAGTTTTCCTTATGGGTACTTCTTGATTAGTGCAAAGCACCTAAACAATCACTTTTTTATTCATTAATTTCAGCTTGGTTTGCATCTATGAGAATTTTTGCAAGTTAGTCCCCCAAAGCTAGATTACTATAGTTGGCTTGTTCTCTTCATTTTTTGCTCGGAAATGCCAGAGCCGTACTTCCCTCTCCGGTGGGAGAGCACTGGGGATCAGTGGTGGTACGCTTCACCCATTGACTGGGCTGCTGCTAATGGCCATTATGATCTTGTTCGTGAGCTCCTCCACATTGATGCCAATCTCCTTATCAAGCTCACTTCTCTTCGCCGCATACGGCGGCTGGAGACAGTTTGGGATGACGACAAGCGGTTTGCAGATGCTGCCCAGTGCCGATCACATGTTGCCCGTAACTTGCTCTTGGAGTGTGAGATGAAGAATGGAAAAAACACGCTTATTCGGGCTGGGTATGGTGGGTGGCTACTTTACACAGCTGCAGCTGCAGGTGATATTAGCTTTGTGAAAGAGCTGCTTGAGAGAGACCCACTTATGGTGTTTGGAGAAGGAGAATATGGTGTGACGGATATATTATATGCAGCTGCAAGAAGCAGGAACTCTGAAGTTTTCAGGCTTCTCTTTGAATATGTGGTGACTCGATATTGTCCTGGTGGTAGCTCTGAGGGAGGGGAACCAGCACCAGGTGGTAATGTTGCGGTTTTTAGGTGGGAAATGGTTAGCAGAGCCATCCATGCTGCTGCAAGAGGAGGGAATTTGGAGATACTGAGGGGGCTTCTTGGTGTTCACTCAGATGTTCTGGCTTACAGAGATCTGCAAGGGGCTACCGTCTTGCATGCTGCTGCTGCCAGAGGGCAAGTTGAGGTCAGGACGCTCCTCGTAATTCTCAACCTGATGGATACATGATCATCACTTAAATTCTGATTTTAGTTCTTTTTTGAGTTCTTTTCTCCATGCTGCTTTAGTTTAATTGTTTAATTTAACTGAATCAAGAAAGCCCATTATTACCTTCTTTGAAGGATGAGGTTTCTAATAGTAACCTGTGGAGGAACTTGTCCCAGCTCCTTCCTCTTCAAAATATTCTTTTCTTTTTATACTATAGCATCAAAGAACCTTCGTAAGCATGGTTTACTGTATGGTTTGTGAAAGGCAGCATGGGCTTCCTCCTCTGTTAGCAATGTCAGTAGACTGATGGAATATTAGCTGTGTTGCATAATCCAGAATATTTGAGTTCTTTAAGACTTCATGAATTCCCACTTCTTTTGCCCATGTATGCATCTAGATTAGTAACTATGCAAGCCTGGGTATAATGTCTAATTCAACTGTCTAATTCATATAAAAGTTCCCATAGGTAGGTAAAATTATTGTAGTGAAAGTCTAATGGCGAGAACAGAAGATATATGATCTTTGTCAGCTACAAGCTTGCACCCTATACAAATTGTAATGATAAGACCCTGAAAGCGCCCTCTTCCTTAAGCTAGTGTAGGGTCGCACAATGTTAAATTTTGATGTTTTTGACTGTTTATAACCAAAATTATTTTACTCATGTAAGTGCTAATGCACTAGGTCTTTGTTTGATGTATTCATTCATATGATCTGTTGGGATCAAGTTAATCCATTGAATAAGTATGGTGACTCCTGGATATTCTATGATTCAGGTGGTCAAAGATCTAGTGGCATCATTCGACATAATCAACTCGAGAGACAACCATGGCAACACTCCACTGCATATAGCAGCTTTCAGAGGCCACTTGCCAGTTGTTAAAACCTTAATCGAGGCATCTCCATCATCATCTTCTCAAACAAATAACAATGGAGACACTTTTCTTCATATGGCGGTGGCAGGGTTTAGAACTCCTGGCTTCCGGAGGCTTGACAGGCAACTGAATCTCGTGAAGCAACTGGTTATTGGAAATATAATAGATGTTACAAAAGTTATCAATGCCAGAAACAATGAGGGAAGGACTTCCCTGCATACAGCTGTTATAGGCAGCATGCATCCTGATCTTGTTGAGCTCCTGATGACAGTAAAAACAATTGACCTCAATATCCATGATGCAGATGGTCTGACCCCTTTGGATCACCTTCGTCAACGGCCAAGATCAGCATCATCTGAAATTCTGATCAAGCAGCTGATTTCAGCAGGAGGTATATCAAACTCGAGAGATCACAAAACAAGATCAGCAATTGTTTCTCAGCTTAAATTGCAAGGTTTAGGTAGCAGCCCGGGTACATCCTTCAGGATATCCGATGCGGAGATATTCTTGTATACAGGTAATGAAGCATCAGAGATAACTCCAGAAAAAGATAGTGGACGCCCGAGTTCATGCTCTAGTTCTCAGTTTGAGTCTATTGATGAGAACCCAGAGTACGCAGAAAACAAGAAGAAAAGTTCTGTAAACAGGGCAGCAAAGCACCTCAAGATTCTATTAACGTGGCCTCTTCGGAAGGATAAGAAGTTTGAAACACCAAAGAAGTCTGTCAATGATTCAGTACATCCGGTTAAAAAGTGGAGCGATCTTGAAGATACTCCTACACCCCTCCGGCAGCGTTTCTCACAAGGTCCATCTCTTGTCAACAGCAAGCGAACCCTTGCAGTTAGAAATCCTGTGCCAAGTCCAGCTGCAAAGAAGAAATTCACTGCCGGTTTAATGCACGGTGTCATACAATCGATGCCATACTTGTCATCAGATGATTTGGAAAAAACTCCTCCGACAAAGTCATCCAAGTCATCTGATGAGCACTTGGCTGTGTGTCAACAAGAGAAAGAAGCCAGCAATACTTTCTTTCCAAATTCATCACCTGACGATCAAGCAAAAGAAAATGTACCTCACAAGTCAGGCTTCATCAACACTAAGATGATGAACCACTACTTGTGCTTTGGAGCACAAGGCCTAGCAACTGGTGGCCCAGTCAAGGGAGGTCGATCTAACCGGCTGTTCAAGCGTTCGGTGTTGTCTGCAGCTTGAGAAACTTATATAACAGAAAATATCAGACAATGCCTAAGAACATGACATGGTCGTTTCGAAAGATAATTAGTAACACCCTCAGTCCTTCGCTTTTTTTCTTGTATCACTGAATAACGTTTGTGATGGAAGTGTATGTTTTTGTTTTGTGTTCCATATATATCTGGATGGATACAGTCACCTGATATCATAATCCAATTAACATTTAGCGTTAAGAGTTCCATTTACACTGTTGAGAAATTGAAGAAACCAGAACGGCAGACTAACCTCATGCATTCTGGGGCAAAATGAAACCGCCGTTGAGAACTCAGTAAAACTATTGTAAGTAAAGGTGTATCAGATCTTCCAATCAGGAACCGTTTGTTCCAACTTCGGATCTTATCATTTAAAATGACCCAAGCTCCATTAACGCTCCACAGATTAAGAAACTGGACCTCTTAAAAGTAGCCGCAAGGCACAGATCGTCGTTAAATTTTCCGGGGAGTTTCATCTTTACTCTGAAACCTCTAACCAACAACAATGCTCACAGAACTGTTAAACTACCAAAACTGCAATGGATTATTGCTCAATTGAGTATACAGACGTCATACACTGATCCACTCATGATTTCAACATCTATTACAAGTCAATCCTACCAATATCCCCACAAATGCAAAGGTTCCCCTGTTAGCTCCATGTTTGTAGCATTCTTGAAGTATGACCATCTGCAAGACTCTACAATCTACTCCAACCTCCACTTCAAAGATCACCCTGATCTCCACTTCAAAGTTCCCACCGTGTAAAGGCAAGTACCTATATCATGAGTTTCCAACATTGCCCCAAAAAGGAAAAACATCTAAGTTGCATATTTTGTTCCCAAACAATTTGTCACAAATGTTCCTTTTCACTTGCTGTCGGTAAAATCAGCATCGATAACATCCCCCCCTTCGGTGGCTCCCTTGACAGAAGAAGAACCAGCATCAGCACCAGGGGTTGGTCCAGTACCAGGAGTGCCAGCTGCACCAGGCTGGTTGTAGAGTGATTGGCCAAGCTGCATAACCTCTTGGTTCAAAGCAGTCATCGCATCCTTCATGCCTTGAGTAGATCCACTGGTTATGGCATCCTTGAGCTCTGTCAATTTGGCCTCGACCTTCCCTTTAACTTCAGCAGGTACCTTGTCTCCAAGCTCCTTCAGCTGCTTCTCTGTCTGGTAAACTACAGAATCAGCTTGGTTCTTGGTGTCAATGGCCTCTCTCTTTTCCTTGTCCTCCTTAGCAAACTTCTCAGCCTCCTTCACCATTTTCTCCACCTGCAAATGTTAAAAGAGAATATGATTACCATCAAATCCTAAAAGTAAAGCAAAGCATCAAGATCTGCAGGAAATTCGTAAATCCCACACCTCTAGTCTACTAAAACACCCTATTCTGAAAGCAAATTTACACAGCCAAAAGCGCGTAACACTGGCAGAAGATAAACATTAAGGACCCTCAGTATTGTTGGTCCATTCAGTATAAACGTACAAGCATGCAAAAGGAACCTGAATGACTGGACAACAAGAAAAATTCATACCTCATCACTGGGTAAAGTGCTGGCTCCAGTAATTGTGATGTCTTGTTTCTTCCCAGTGCCCTTGTCTACAGCAGCGACGGAAAGGATACCATTGGCATCAATATCGAACTTAACTTCAATTTGTGGAACACCTCTTGGAGCTGGTGGAATTCCATCTAGACGGAAACTGCCAAGGGATTTGTTATCTCTGACAAACTCTCTTTCACCTTGAAGAACATTAATCTCCACACTGGTCTGCCCATCTGCTGCTGTCGAGAAAACCTCAGATTTAGAAGTAGGCAGCGTTGTATTCCTTGGAATAATCTTGGTCATTACTCCACCCAAGGTCTCTAAACCCAGGGAGAGTGGTGTGACATCTAGGAGCACAATATCACTCACATCTCCAGATAAAACTCCTGCCTGTTGATAAAAGTAGTAATCAACGGCTGCTCAGTATTCAAACTGACTAAAGAAGGAAAAAGGAAAAGCTATGGCACATGAAAAAGCCTCAGGGAATCTAGTGGACTAGTGTATGCCCAAATGTATGTGCAAACAAATTGCAAGGTAATGTACCCAAAATGACATATAGTACTGCTGCACAATGTTTTTTTCTTCTACAAGGCAACAGCATACAGTAATGGAACCCCTTACAGTATGTATACTAACCTGAACTGCTGCCCCAAGAGCAACTACTTCATCCGGATTCACCGTAACATTTGGTTCCTTTCCAGTCATCTTCTTGACAAGTTCTTGAACAGCCGGAATACGAGTTGAACCACCAACGAGGATAACCTCATCCAAGTCCTTGAACGAGAGCTTTGCATCCTTCAAAGCCGTCTCCACAGGAGTCTTGAGCCTAAATACCAGCATTCCATTATGGGTTAAATATCAAAGCCAATCACTACTACAATCATAGCTAAATAAATCAGGTTGTAAAATAGACACAGTGCCATGCTATGCAAAGGTTAACATACCAGAAGGAAGTACTCCATCTTAGTCAAGATGACCTTAGGCAAAGCAGCCTACAGTGCTATGCGAAATATAAACTTCAAAAGGGAGTACTCGAAGAGTTATACTAATAGGACAAAAAGGGGTCATTTGAAAGTTGATAGTTAACAACCTAGACTCTCTATTTCAAGAAATTGAGACTGAGGAAATAACTATGCAGTGTAAAAATCTTTATTTAACAACAGGCACTATGCAATTAGTACAATCTGTCAACCATTCAATATAGCAGGAGAAAATCACACTTCATGACAGTACACAGATTACAAATTGGCTTCTGAACTGAATTCCAAAAGGAAAATATGCCAAGCAGATTGGGGGACAACAAAACTAAAGGCATACCTATCAAGAAGATCTGAACATAGCTCCTCAAATTTCGCCCTTGTAATGGTAGTTTCGATATGCTTAGGACCATCAGCAGTAGCAGTTATGAACGGCAAGCTGCCAAGATAAGAGTATTACTAAATGCACAAGACCAAATTACCTAAACCAGTGATCAAATCAGACAACTAACCTAATGTTGGTCTGAGTGAGAGATGATAACTCCATTTTAGCTTTCTCTGCTGTTTCAGTAAGTCTCTGTAGGGCTTGTTTGTCCTTCAAGAGATCAATCCCTTCATCGTTCTTGAAGCTCGATGCAAGCCAATCAACAATTCTCTGCAGAAAGACAAATTGTGTATAAGCAACATCTCATAGAATTCTATGATGGTATATCCAGGATTTAAGCTGAAGCATTCTATACAACTACAACATACAAATTACTCCATCTACGGAAACCACAACATGGATTTCTCTGAAACAAGAAACCAAGTGCAAAATCATTATTTTCAATCTTAAAATAAATGTAACATTTCATTAACTTATGTTGCTACAACTCCGCAGCAAGGAGGTAAAGTAATGAACCTTGTCAAAGTCATCACCGCCAAGATGAGTATCCCCAGAGGTAGAAAGCACCTCAAAGACTCCATCACCAACCTCAAGAACTGCAGCATTTAACAATCAGAATAAATTACCCTTAACAATCAGAAGAAATCAGCAATTAACAACCTCAAGACTCCATCATCCTACCTCATTATGGCAAACAATAAATAATATAATAAGTACTTTTTATAAAAAAGGTTCTTAAGTACTCAAAATCGGGATCTTAGGTAGGATCGTTTCGCTTAAATATGATCGTAAAATCGGAATCTTAAAGTAAGATCGTAAGATTTTACATACCGATAAATTTTATAAAATTTTTTCAATACCATTAAGAATCTTTTATAAAATTTTTCTAATATTTTTTCTAAAAAACATTTGAGTACATTTTTTTTTTAAAAATCAAAATTTTTAAAATTTTATAAAAAAATTCCTCTATATTTTATAGAAAAATTTTCAAAATTATACTTTTTCAGAAAACCTTCAAAATTTTATAGAAAACTCTCTAAAATTTTATAAAAAACTCTTTCAAATGTAGTTAATTACAAAAATTTTTTAAAATAAAATCATATAGGATCGTAAAAAAATCGAAATCTTACCGATTTTAAGATTGAAATCGAGATTTAGGTAGGATTTTACTCAAAAAAAATTTTACTTGAAATCGGGATCGTTTGGGTGAAGTAAAATCGTAAGATCTTAAGATTTAAATCGAAATTTTGATAACCTTGCTTAAGTACCTAAAATGCATTCAGGTTCAATTGCACGAAACAAATGTAGGTGCTAAACAAGCAATTATATTAGAACAATACAATAATGATGAGCTATTTGCATGTCATCTCACAACTTTCCAAGAAAGTAACGCCGCCATAGTGGCCTATGTGTCTTAAAGTATCTATCAACCAAAACCAACTGAAGACGCACAATCTTTGCAAAAAATAATCATCAAAAACCATTCATAACTTGCCGACTTTGGCCACAAAGATTTCTTCATTTTCTGTACTCTATTAAAAACCATGGCATCTAAGAATACCCCTAAAGGCAAGACGAACTGAAGAATATTAAGGAACTCATCTGAAGAAGAACCCCATTATGTAGAGAATGTTAACCTAATCATATTTATGTTGTTTCTCTGATAACAGCATTCTCAATGAGATAAGCATCTAAAAGCCAATATACAATTTGTTTAACATATATGACTATTAGCATTAGAAATCAAATTATTGGACCCTCCAGTAAACATTTTTTGCATACCTGAGACATCGAAGGTGCCACCTCCCAAGTCAAATACTAGTATTGTCTCATTGTTCTTTTTTTCAAACCCATAAGCCAGAGATGCAGCGGTTGGTTCATTGATGATACGAAGAACTTCCAAGCCAGCAATACGACCTGCATCTTTTGTGGCAGTTCTCTGGGAATCGTTGAAGTATGCAGGGACAGTTACAACTGCTTTTGTGACCTTGTCATTCAAGAACTTTGATGCATCATCCACAAGCTTTCTTAAAACCTGTATGCAGAATAAGGTAATTAAAAAAGCCACATTCAACGCATTCAAGTATATAAAAATTAACCTAATATAGTGCATCACACAGATCAAGAGTCTATATATAAAAGAGAAACCTGAAAAGGACTTTCACGAAGTTGCATTTATCCAAACAGTGTCTGACCTGGGTTACAATAACCCTAGACCACTCATGCAGAAAAGCTTTCAGCAGCAGAATTCTTCCAGGTCAGATAACTTAATTGCTACATCCCGTAAAATTTGTATTAAAACAACAAAAATTACAGCAACAAACGAACTAATCAAATAACACAAAACTCCCACAAGTTATGAGCTCTTACACAATTATCACCGTAAACAGGCTAAACTAGAATAAGCAAACTACATCTATGACTATCCTGTAGAATTGCAACTGCAAAAAGTAGTAGCCATACCTGAGCAGAAATCTCCTCAGCAGCAAACTGCTTGCCGATAGCGGGACACTCAAGCTTAACATTTCCATTCTCGTCCCTAACAACCTTGTAGGAAACCTGCTTCGCTTCCTCATCAACCTCCGACATCTTCCTTCCAATAAACCTCTTAACGGAGAAGAACGTGTTTTCCGGGTTCACCACAGCTTGCCGCTTCGCAATCTGCCCTACAAGTCTATCCCCATTCTTCGTGTAGGCAACAACCGACGGTGTCGTCCTCTGCCCTTCAGCGTTGGTCACAATCGTTGGCTTCCCACCTTCCATCGCCGCAACGGCCGAATTCGTCGTCCCCAAATCAATCCCAACAACCTTCTCCGCAACCACACGAAGAGGCCCACATCGACGACTCCGTGGAGCACCACACCGCCGGCTACCGGCGGTGGGGAGAGGACGGAGACCGAAGAAGACAGAATTGCAAGACGAGATACGAGATGAAGAAGGTTTACGGAAGGCAACGGCGGGAGAACCGAGAGAGTGGATTTGGGCAGCGGAGGAAGCCATCGTCGTCTAAGAATTGTCGCCGGAACCGTAAGCCCAGTTGCAGAGATTGAACTAAATTGAATTGATTGAAGGAGTGCACGAGAGTAAGGAAGTCGACGCAGAGATAAGGAAGGATCCTGGCGAAGGGTTTATAGAATGGAAGATAGAACCCGTCCAAATACACGCGCCTACAATGTCTATCACAAAAACCAGAAAATATGTCCAACCAAAACATGACACATGTAGCAACGAGTAGGATCATGCGCTCTATGTTTACGTCGCATGTTATGAGCCTTGAAATGTAGTTTTTAGTGAAAAGCCAATAAGAAACGAACACGATAGAGAATAGGTGGGGCTTCTGATGTGGCGGAGAGTGAATGGTAAGGATTTGGTGTGTGATACTAAAGAGTGAAGAGCAGAAGAAGTGAGAAGTTTCTAGATTAATAGGGATGGTGGCTGGAGAAAGAAATGATGTTCTGGCCCCTCCGCGAAGCGGTGAAGGCCTGAAGGGGAAACCTCAGGGCATGTTTATTTATGTTTGAAATTTTATTTTTCTCATCAAAAGTTCAATTTTAAAATAATCTTTGTATTTTTATTTTACTAAAATCTTTATTTTTTAAATTAGTTTAAAACTTTACTTTTAAACTATATTTCATGAGAATTTTAATTTCAAATTTGATTTAATAAAATATGTAAATATTAAATTTACTTTTACTAATTATTTTTAAATAATTTTATGATTTATTTTGATACTTCATTTTAATAAGTAAGGATGACAAAATATGATCTGACCTAAACATTTATCCAAAATTGATTCATTTAATTCAGATTAGGTTGATAATTTTGACTCGTATAAATTTATGAGTTAAATTAAGAATGAATAAATTTGATCGGATTATTAAATAAGTTGATCCAAACTGACCTATCAATTCAAATGTCACCCTACAAACAATTCTTTTTCGAGTTTATTCTGATGGTATAATAAAATTTTAGCAACAACAAAAAAATTTAATAATTGTATTATATTTATAACTTATTATAATTATATTGTATTTATAATCACTTATTTTTATAATTGTATTATATTTATAAAATAGTGCAAATTGAAAATTATATTATTATCAAAAATATTAGTATGTAAGCGTGTCTTTAATGACGAATTTTGATTTTGTATAAAGATTTTTATCAAAATTCTTTCAGCTAATTATGTTTATTAAAATTTTTATTGAAATTAGTACTACGTATCTATAATAAAAAGGTTTCAGCTGTCAACATATGTTTTTTAAAATAAAAACAAAAATTTTATTGAACATTCTAACAACCGATAAAAATATTAAGAAATACATATTTTGACGGACAATCTGCAGATCTCCTCACCAAAAATACAATACAATATTCATTACAACTGATTTTATATATTTTCACTTAAGTTTGAAAGTATAATAATAAAATTAATAATTTTAATTATTAGATGGGTCAATCTAAATTTGATCTGATTATTAAATATATTGAATTAGCATTGACAATTTTTTCCATATAAATTCATATGTTGGGTAAAATTTGAACATGCAGTTATTAAATGAATTAATTTGAAATTGACTCACCAATACAAATTGTTATTTCTAAAAATAAGCTAACTCAAAAATAAGAATAAGAGCGCGCGTTAACACGTCCGAGAATTTAGTTCACGCGAAGAAAATAAGATATGTTGGGATTGATAGTGCGATAGTGCACAAATGTTATTTACTTAAAAGAGTAAGAGTGTGTTTACCTTGAGGTAAACTCTTTTTTTTAAAGTGAGTTTAAAAAAGTGCACGAAAGTGCGACATAATAGAACGTTACCGCCGCACTGTGCCATACCATGCAGATTAAATTAAAACTTAGAACATTTATTCAAAAATAAAATTTAAAGAAATTTTGTTTTAAATGTAAGTTTTAAAAATACTTTTTTAATAAAAATATTTATTTTGAATTTTTGTTTATTGTATATTAAAAGTGAGTTTGAAAAAATCGAGTTTAAGGGGTTAGTAAACAAACTCTAAGGGGACGTGTTGCAATACTTATCATGTATTTTTCATTTAAAAATAATATTGTATATTTTTAATAAAAAGTTTACAATATTTTATAATTATTTTAAATTTTTGTAAAGTATAAAATACTTACATATCATCATAAAAAAACTTGATCAAAATATAAGGGAAAGTTTGGGAGTGCCTATTCAAAATAAGCTTTTTTTAAATAAAAAATATTTTGAGATTTTTTAAAAAATGAGTTTTATTTTTTTATTTTAAAAAATATAAAAATAACTAATGAGAAGATTTTACGACGTAAAATTTTTCTATACTTTTAAAATATTTTTAAAAATTATGTAAAATATTATAGAAAATTTATTGAAAAATGTAAAATAAAAAGTTAGGAAAAAAAACTCTCCTAAACATGATCTAGAAAACGGATTAATATCGATTTATTATCCGATTAAAATAAAATTTTATCTTATCGATTTTAATTAATAGTTTTTTATATATAATGATGAAATTAATTCAAAATTTGTAATTGTGGCGGTGTCCAATTATGTCCCTAAGAATGAAAGAGCTAATATTCTTCATATATATATATTTTTTATTTTAGCTAAACACATCAGTCTTATTTTTTAAAGTAATTCTATAATATTTTTTATTTTATAAAAAATTTTTGTTATAAGTACTTCGGAACATTTCCTAATTGGAATCTTCTTATCCTCCAAGAAAGAAAGCAACGAGAACTTCACGAGAAATTGTGAACTTGGTATGTATTAAAACTTAATTTCTAAGAAATCTCGTGATATCCCTCTTATAAGTTTTGATGTATTACATTCCTGATGCTATATCAAAATCAATTCATAAAATTTGTATTCGTTTACTCCCGATAAATTTTTTCTATCAAAATTATTTTCAAATAATTTGTATATTTTTATAATAATGTATTATCTAATAAGTTATTTTTAAAAATTAGCTCTAGAAAATTTATACACAGACTAACACCAAACATTTCCTATAATTTTATAGTTATTTTTCACAATAACATAAACATTTGTCATGAAAATTTTTGTAATAAAAACGAATAAAAACACATGGTATAACTGTTTAGTAGTGTAACACTTGCGTGCTATTAACTGCACTGATCATAGAAGAATCCCATCTGTTTATGAGAATTATGAAGAATTAATACAGTAGTCGTTTGATATTCTATTTTAAGTTTAAAATTAAATATTTTATATTTTTTAAATAAATTTGTTATAATATTTATAATTTTTTAATTTAAAAATATATATACATGTGTATTCTAAAATTTTAATATGTATAATATTTATTATTTTTTAGATAAAAAAATCAAACTTATTTCTAAAAAAAATTTTATTTAAAAAATTTATTTTATAAGGACTTTCAAACATTCTAATAATTTAAGATATAGAAGTATTTAATAATTGACTTAAACAAATATTTTGAACCATATTTCTACGAGACAACATATATATAAAATGGTTGCATCACAATTTAAAAGACTAATTTAAACTTTGACCTTGATAATTAAGTAGAAACATTTTCGAAACCATCAATCTTTTCTACATGCTTTGCAATCCTAATGCATGAACTAACTAACTTGTTTTTAATTGTTAGCCCCTGATTTTTATAGCTCATTTCCTCTGGGCCTTGTTGAAACTTGAAAGAAACTCTACACCAGAGCTACACAAAATTCTTGCGAGAATTTATAATTTTGTTTTGAAATGGAAATAAAGTATTTGAAATGGAATGTTTTGCATGGTAATAGAAGAATCTTGCTATAACCATACAACTTGATAACATTAAAATATACAACTCTCAGTAATCAATTATCACTTAAAGATTCTTAGAGGTAGTTTGGAATTGTATGAATAAGTATTTTTTGTAAAAAAGATTTTCAGTAGAGTTATTTATAAATAAACATATCTTTGTTTAACTCCAAAAATAAAAAATTATATGCATAGTGATTCTGTGATATATAATTTTTTATATTTTAAAAAATTCTAAAATATTATAAAAAATTAGAAAACAAAAATTGAAAAGAAATAAAATAAAAAAGTATAAACAATGCCAAACAGTCTTTACTCCTTATAAACCAAAAATTTGAAAATCTTTTACCCATTGCAGATAATTATTCTTCAAACAATCCCAAATATTTCTTATGTAAATTATTATTCTTGTTATATATCGGTCAACAAATATTCAATACTATCAATAAAGAAAGATATTGAATCCATAAAGACTCTGTATTTACTTCCTAGAATCTTGATGAACCGAGGATTTCATCGCACGAGATTTGGGTATGTCAAAAATAAGCAATCAATAGATTTCGCCCGGAATCCTGGTTAGATACACAGATTCTTCAACAATAAATGAAAAAGAAAACCTATTTAGATAGAAAATCTTTTCTAAATTTAACGTCTGTCTTCTCTTTTTAATGCACCCTTTAAGATCTCAATATTTTTAGAGAGAGGAAGAGACCAAAACTCTTCTCTGTAACCACAGAGAGAGAAGAAACAACAACATTGGTTTTTTTTTTTATTGCTGTTGTTGTTGTTGATCTCTTTCTCTCCCTCAAGCAAGCTACCTAGGTTTCGAAACTTTTTGTTCTTAATTGCTAGTTTTCTTTGAAGATTTTGATAAAGATGGGAGGTGAAATTCAAGCGGACGAACAAATGAATAAGCAGAAAATTGTAGACGATTGGCTACCGATGACTTCCTCGAGGAATGCAAAATGGTATTACTCTGCATTCCATAATGTTACCGCTATGGTCGGCGCCGGTGTTCTTAGCTTACCCTACGCCATGGCTGAACTTGGATGGTATAAAATTTCATCATCTTAACTAGAACACGTTCACTTTTTTGTTTGTAATGGTTTTTCATTGAACATTGTTTTCTTCTTTTTGGTTCTTTTGTGTATGTATTCACAGGGGTACAGGAATAACAGTGCTAGTACTGTCATGGGTAATCACTCTATACACACTCTGGCAAATGGTCGAGATGCATGAGCTTGAAGGCAAGCGTTTCGATCGTTACCACGAGCTCGGTCAGCACGCATTCGGCAAGAAGCTCGGTCTCTGGATCGTCGTTCCACAACAGCTGATTGTTGAGGTTGGTGTTGGCATTGTGTACATGGTCACCGGAGGCAAGTCCTTGAAAAAATTCCATGATGTTGTTTGCCCAAGTTGTAAACCTATTAGGACTTCATGGTTCATCATGATCTTCGGCTCCGTCCATTTCGTTCTTTCCCAACTCCCCAATCTTGATTCCATCTCCGGCGTCTCACTTGCAGCTGCTGTCATGTCGCTCAGGTATTTTAAAGTCCAAAATTTTCAATATAACTTCTGAATTTGATGTTTCTAAAGTATCATGAGTGACATGTTCTTCTCGGTCAGTTATTCAACCATTGCTTGGGTAGCATCAGCTGGGAAGGGAAAGCTGCAAGATGTAGACTACAGCTTAAAAGCAGCAACACAATCAGGTGTGGTCTTCAACTTCCTGAGTGCTTTGGGAGACATTGCGTTCGCTTACGCGGGACACAACGTTGTCCTTGAAATCCAAGCAACGATCCCTTCGACGCCGGAGAGACCTTCAAAGAAGCCTATGTGGAAGGGTGTTGTTGTTGCCTACATTGTTGTTGCCCTCTGCTACTTCCCTGTTGCTCTTGTTGGGTACTACATTTTTGGCAATGCCATTGATGATAACATTCTGATAACTCTTGAGAAACCCAGGTGGTTGATTGCCGCTGCAAACATGTTTGTCGTGGTCCATGTCATTGGTAGTTATCAGGTAAAACTATCAATTCATTCACTTGTTTGATTGATTCCCAAAATATATGAAGATGTATACTGAAATTCTTTCTTTGTTCGGTATGTAGGTATACTCATTGCCAGTGTTTGACATGATGGAAACTGCATTGGTGAAGAAGCTGAACTTCAAACCGAGCCTAACTCTGCGCTTGGTCGTGCGGAGTTTGTATGTTGGTAATGTCTTCTAGCTTTGTATGGATTTTTTTTTTTTGTTTTTGCAGCAATTGAATTGAATTAGAACTTATTTTTTCCGGAACAATTGAAACAATGCAGCATTCACAATGTTTGTGGGAATCTCTGTTCCATTCTTCGGCAGTCTTCTAGGCTTATTCGGAGGATTCGCATTCGCTCCCACTACTTATTTCGTAAGAAAATCAATCACAATTCACCAATTTCACTGAAATGTTATCAGAATGAATTTCTCTGATTCTCATAGACGAAAATTCCATCTTATGTTTTTCAGCTACCTTGCATAATGTGGTTGGCCATCAAGAAACCGAAAAAGTTCAGCTTGTCGTGGAGTATTAACTGGGTAAATTTCAAAATTTCGGTTCTCACTTAGTTACACTTTCAATACTTGGTCTCTAAAATTTGAAAGTTCGTTGGTCGATCTTGCAGATATGCATCTTTCTGGGTGCACTCCTCGTAGTAGTGGCACCTATTGGTGCAGTGAGGAACATCATTCTCAATGCAAAGACCTACAAGTTCTTCTCTTGAGTTTTTCGCCAGCAGGCACGTTTCTTCATATATTTTGCTCTTGAAGAAGATGGCAATGGAACAAAAACTTCTGGCTACCTATTATATTTATCATGAACGTAGACTACTTGATTATTGCTATAGAATTATGGTTCTAAATTTCCAACATCTTATTTTTTCTTTAGCTATGTTGAAGACATTAGTATCGCGTATAATCCATTGTTCATGCCATTCAGGATCTGTAATTAAGAAACTTAATTATTTTCATACTCTGTGTCTCTTCATTAGAGTCTTTTAGATTTCATTTTGAAAGGATATCTTAGAAAGGAGCAATGCATACTATTTTGAACTACATATTCAAGAAACCAAACAAAAAATACTACCTCAAAGTTACCTTCATTACAAAGAAAATGTTTCTTTTACTCTGAGCTAAATCCAGAAAATAAATATTCAAGATACATCAATTAAAAAGTGAATTTTAATTTATGCTTATCTGTCATTAAGAATGAGTTTACAAGTAAAATCATTTGTAGTCCAACGAATTAGCAATTAAAAGATGCAACTTGAATGCACGCAACTGAAACATCCACGAAAGAGCACTCTGCGAGCGTTCGACATATAAGAATACAAGGTGGACGCATAAAGAACGACCAGATTTCCAACCGCATTACTTTTCTGTTCATGCTGGACGCTCTTCTAACATTACTACTTAATAAAAATGAAAAGATGTTACTAGAGTTGCTAGACTATTCGCTAAAATGTACCAGTTGTATAATGGCCATGGCCAATTAATCATGATTTCTCATTCAAATATTTAAGCAAAATGGCAATAAGAACTAAGATTTCAAGCTCGAGGATGTTGAAAAATGCAAATGAACACATCAAAATGAAATAATAAAGTCTATTTCACCTCAAGGAAAGTCCACTACTTCAAACAAACCATGTCAGTAAAATTGGGTATATAACTATATATAAGGTACTCGAAGAAATATCACTGCAGCATTCTGCTTCCCAGGCGTTTAGCACATCAAATTTGAAAATTGGAACACAGCTTTCTCTACTCTGCTATATCCATACAGCTGATATGTTAGTTCAGTGAATTTCCAACAATCAGGGCATCTTTGTTTTGATGTAAACAACTCCAACAGCCGTAAATCTAAAGAATACAGATACAATAGAGATTCCATTTGTAGTATATTGAAATAGGGAAACTTGGAAGAAAATCAAGTTATAGTAACTGATCTCCTCAATATTGAAAAGATAATGAAACCACTTCCCATCACATTTAGCAAAACAATTTCTTCAATATCACTTTTCACAGAAAACTATTCATAAAACAACTTGAATGCACTAATTTATTCATAAGCTACATTTCAAAACAACTTGCTATCCATAAGCTGTCATTCAATAAAAACTTATACCTTATGTAAAAATTGTTTTCATATATCAACTTGTGTATGATCTACTTTTTAATAACAACCTATCTATAAATATTTTGAACTAACAGCTAACCTATAAGCTGTTTTTTATAACTTATTCCAAAAACACATTGACACATTAGCTTATCATAAGCTGTTTCACATATCGCTTTATAGCATACTCATGTGCTACTTTCATATGCTAATTTATCCGTAAATTGTATTTAATAACAACAAATTTATGAGTTGTGCTCAATTAACTTATCATAAGCTGTTTTTATATGCTAGCTTATTAAAGAAGCTATTTCACTTATCCACTTATCTACACGTTATTTCTGCCAACCAGCTTATCTATAGATTATACTTTAATAGTAGCTTACGTATAAACGTTTTCAATAAAATCTTATCCATAAACTATTTCCATAGACTAGCTTATTAATAAAGTTTTTCATCTAAATAGCTTATCAATAAGTTGATCTATAATAACAACTGTGAAGAAGATGATACATGAAAATAGGTTACAAATAAAGTATTGATGAAAGATAACAATAAATAAACTACTATATGAAACAGCTTATGGATTAAGTGTTACTGAAAATTAGTTTATAATAAGGCAGTACGTGTATACATATTATGATAAGCAAATATCTGAACTAGCTTATGGATAAGTTAGCTCATTGAAAATGATTTGTGGATAAACTAAACACTGGAAAAGAGCCTATTGATGAGCCAGTACTTTATAACAACTTATCTAGAAGTTATTATTTCAAAAACAGAGTATATCATAGATAAATATTACTACCATATGAATTACATGAGCACAAACTTTGGAAATGGAATTACTCTGATTTTACATTCACAAAATCAAACAATTGTTCTGTAGTTGCGATCACAGTAGTTTCATCTACATGGAATTGAATTTACAATGTTAAATCTTGCACTAAAACAAGCAGGTCCTCATTAATCAACATCTTGCAACAAGGGTTAGTAGAGACTCAATCAGGAATCACAAAAGTGGTTACCATAAAACTGTTTACAGATATTAAAAAATTGGTAGTGTCAAATACCATTCGAATTTCCTATGGTTGAGGATCCAAAACGAACTGAGCTATAACAAGTCCTAAAACAGTTGATAGAATCAGAGAGACTAAATATACGTGGTGCAAGAAACCTAGTTACTAATGAACAATTATGCTACACAGCTCATACATCATGCTTCTAATTTTGTCAAGACCAGCCATCAAAACTGCAATGCAAATACTTTCTCCAATTTGCATTATGCATTCTAACTTGCTGGCTGGCGAAAATTTTTATAGGGCACAACGTCCAATTCAATCATAATGCAAAACTAGGACATATTACACATATCTGAAGTCTGGCTAGTAGGCAACATGAGCAAATCATTAGCTTCTGTATGCATAAAATAGCAGCTATAGTGAATTTATTGAAGGGGGCAAAATTTGAAAAAACGACAAGTAAAAATTGAACTATCAAGAGAAGTGAATATCCCAATCAAAGATTTGCGAAGACTAGGTGTAGAATCACAATAGAAATGTTTTATTTCATAAATAAGTTACATGACTAGCTCTACCTAACTAGATTGTGTACAGCTACCTCCAAAGCACCTTTCGGCAATCAGCAGCTTCTACAATTGCAATCATGTCAACCCAATTTCTACAAGTATCTGACTTCGCAATTATCAGAATGAACGGATTTATCTAACTGCCTTTTTTGTCTCCAACTTTGACCTTCTCTCTGTACCACTCCATCCAGAGGTTGGAGATCCACAAGATGCTCACTGCTATAGCACCGCCCACTACTATAATCCATGAAACTGACAGCCACTTAGGGATCACATCATTTGTCTCTCCACTCAAGTAATAAACACTCATCTTGTAGAAAAACAATGGTCCAAGAATCACTCGCATGAGTGTGTAAAGAGTATAGAACGGGGAGGACAAAGACCAGTATATATTTGCAGCAACAGATGACTCTGTCCTCCTTAACCCAGCAAGGGTCCAAATGTTTTGACATGCACTAGTGACCTCAGCAAGTACAAGGAGGACCAACAAAGAAAACGCTCCATGGTAAACAAGATATCGGCAAGTCACAAAAACAAACAAGGTTGCAAGATGATGAGCAATATAAAGATACTCTTCAGGCACCAAGACCAAGTAGTGTAGGAGGTCAACAATGAAGTATGCAATGCTGTAATCTAAGACCATATCCTGTGTCTTGTTATTAGGTGCAGCAAATCCCCACTCTGAACTCGGCTGAGAGAGCAACGCATACGTGGCTAACAAGACAGCCGGAGTACCGTGGAACAGGGAAGTCAAGCAACTTGCAGCATCCGGACGATATTTACTCCAATCCCGGAATACAATGAAGTATGCAGTGAAGTATATTAGGAAAAACATTGACAAGAATGCGGGCAACCATGAAGATACCCACATAAAGGCTAAGGAATCCATGGAAGTCCTAATTATTAAACGACAAACCCTTAAACTAGAAGCGAGTGAAAATTTTCACAATTTGGTAGAACCAAGGAACAAATGACTTCCGAGCTTATAACTAATAACTACCAAACTGAAAACCTAACAACAGTGACGCCGGATGACAGATTTTTCTTTACCAGTTTTATAACTTTCTAATCGAAACTGTATCAATCACACCTAACCGAGATACTAATTTCCAGCAAGGGATTGTAACCTAAAACTTAGAATCAAACTTTACACTTTTATTGCAGATCACAATCAAATGGAACCAACCCAGAAATAGTTTAGACACATATAGATTGAATCCAATAAAACTTCATCGATTATGAACAGACATGAACAAAGATATGGAAATCTTTTACCTTGAATCACAAAAGTTTCGATCGTTTATGGCGTGAGAGAACAAAGAAAGACAAACCCGAAACGGTTAGGAGAGTTTAAGATGGAGAGATTGGAAATTTCCGAATTTTGGGAGAGAAAAAGAAAGATTAGTGAGTGAGATTTGAGAAAGAATTTTTTTTTCTAATTTATCCATTCGAGAAGGTAACGACACTTTCTCGGTTTGTTTTGATTTAATGACGTGGCAGCAAAGCAGTACCGAGGTGGCTTTGAAGTGGACAGCCCAGCGAGGTTCCGGAGGCACCGCCAGATCTTTTTAATTTAGAATCTGTTTCTCTGCACCTATAAACTTTTTTTTATAAATTATTTTAATAACAAAATAAGCAAAAATTAAAATAAATTATTCTTATCAATAAAATCATAAAAAATTTTAACTTATTATTAATAATATAAAACTTAATTTTTTACTATTAATTTATTTTTTAAGCTTATTTCTCAAAATCTAAATTTATCATAAAATAAACACACCCTTAATATAATTAAGTTCATATAAAAAAGTTTTATTACAATAAATTTTAATACAAAAATAAAAATGACAATAAAATATTATAAAGTAGAATTTAAAATAAATTTTAATTAAAATAAATTTAATATAAAACTAAAAATAAATTTGAAATGATAGTTAAGATAAATAGTAATTTAAACTTTTGTATATAATAATTAAAATTTTAAATCTAACAAAATAAAGTATGATAATAAATTAAAACATGCTTTAGGTGCTGTGGTACTTTTAACACCTTTCAATTATAATTTTATATTTTTCATAATTTTTTTATAATATATATATAGAAAATTTTGATATTTTTAAAAAATTGTTTAAAAATAAAATTTATTTTAATAATTTTATATATAGCTCTAAAAAGAATTTTTTCAAAAGCATTCCGGGCATCCCTTTAAACTACCCTCAAAGTTCATAGAATCCAATAGGGATTTTCATGTAGAGCCAAGAAAAAAAAATTGAATATTATATTTACATTTTTAATGTAGAACTGACCTCAGCTTTTATAATAAATTTAGAGTAGGAAGAAACAGATTTAATATTACAGGAGTAGGTTAAGAGGTATTTGGTATTACTTATGAAATGAAATTTTTATAAAATAAAAAATAATTTTGTTCTTTTTGAAAAATGAGTTATATATTTTTTACTTTAAAAAAAATAATAAAAATATGCAATAAAAAGATCTCACTTCGTAGAATTTTTCTACATTTTTTAAATTTTTAAATAAATTTTTTATATACTTATAAAATATGTATTAAAAAATATGAAATGAAAAAAAATTAAAAAAATTCATAAATAGCTTTTGAAACGGAGAACCAAACTGCGCCTTAGCAATATACAGACGGAAGAAAATGCAACTTGTAGCCGAAGGCATTTACCATTATATGGCACGCAAGCAATTGAATTTGGGGTATTCTTCAGGAAAAATAATATTCTCAAAGGATGCTGCTGTATTTGTCAAGCTTGAAATTTGGGCGAATCTCGTTTGAGGCTTTGAGCACACTAGAAATCGACGAGCACAAAAACAAACAATAAATAAATAAAGTTTCCAGAACGGCCTGGACGATATCATAACAACATTTTCGGCAATAACCATATAGGCTTCGAAAGAATTTCAGACCCAGGTTTCTTCCGTTTAGTGCGTATTTATCAACACTCCAAACTATAATTGTAAAAATCGATCAGACATCGAATCGAAAAATTATTCAGGTCACGATTTTCTGATTGATCCATCGGATCAACCGATCAAACCGTCGGATCAATAATATAAAAATATTTTTAACTAATAATAATAATTATAGTAAAAAATCTATTGCAATCATAGCACTTCTAATAATAATAGCAACAACAATTATAATAAAAAATTAAAATATTTTTGTTATGATATTACTATTAACAATAACATCAATAATAATCATAAAAATATTACCATCATGTTACCACCACCAACAATAATAATAACAACAAAAATTTATATGAAAAATATTTAAATAAATTAAAAAATTAAAAAAAGATAAAACTATAAAATAGAAAAATTATAAAAAAAAATATAACTAACTTTTTAAGTATACATATTTGAGTCTAAATTTTTTACAAATAAAAATTTAAAATCAATAATAATTGATATTTATAAATAAAATATAATTTATTATATTTTTGCATTATCATATTCAAAAATAAAATCTAAACTACATATTATTTTCAACGTAAAACTATTAATAATTATTTTTGCATTAAATATATCATCAATTTAAATTTTTTAATTAATTTTTAAAAAAATTTTATTTCACCCGATTTGATCTGAACGAACAGATCAACTGGATTGAAACAAATCAAAACGAATCAATTACTTAAACAAATTTTTACAAATCTAAACCAGGTTTACCGTATCGACGATTTCCGAATCAACCTACGGTCTAGATCTGACAACTATGCTCCAAACTCTATTTTCTTTAAAAATCATATTTAATATAATATATATACAAAAACTAAAATAATATTTTATCAATAATTTTTTAAAATTCAATTTTAAAAATTACTATAAATATAAACTTAATATAAAATTTTATTTTTATTAAATATTTTTAATTTTTAATTTTATTTTTTATATCTACTTTTTAAGAACTCCACTTCACCTACTTTACTCACAAAGTAACACGCCCTTACGCTTGAACCAACAGAAACTACAAGGAAGTAATCAGCTCGAACAAAGCTATCATTCCTACAGGTACAACACCAGTGGTAATACAAGAAGTTAGAAGAACAGATATTACAACAATATCAAATAGTGTTGCACCTCAAAAAAGCTCAAGAACCCGCAAGTGTTAAATATAAGTGAGCAACATAAAGTGAAATTGTTTTCTAACATCATTTTTCTTGCGTTCCCAAGATCAAAACTAGTCTTTGTACAGTTTGGGAGCACAGCCAGAGCGCGGCACTTATCAACAGTATGATCTAAAAAAAGACCTCTCCCACTTTAAACTAAATGTTCATACTCTTCCATTTGGTCATAAGGTCTAATGGATTTCATGGAAAAGCATCTTGCCTCCACAAATGTATCCAGCAACAATGCATTGAAATGATGAAGAAAGAGGTGCTAATATAAATATTTGCGAGCCAGCCACAGAAGAAAGTCATCTCCCAGGGCACACTTCCTATCCTCTTTATCAGAGTGAAACTAAAGACCTCCCAATTTTGAAGGCATACCCAACAGAACAGAGCACATTAAGGCCAGAAAAGGCCTTCTGCATCAAAGAGCAATAACCATACCCTTAATGACAAAAACCTAATGCTGCATGCCTTATCCAAGCTCAATTATCCAATCCAAGTGTGCAGCTCAAAAAGCTCTCTTCCAATACAAAAAAACGATGGAAGTTGTTAGAGAAACAAATCAGTCAATTTCACCTTCCTCGACATCCTGGATAGGAACACCACATTGATCACCCTCATCATCCTCTTCATCGTCCTTTTTAATGTATAATCCAAGTTGCTCCAAAGGGTTACTTCCCCCAAGTTTAAAACCCTCCATGCCATCTTGCGCAAGATCTGGACTTCTCTCATCCACAGAGCTCGGTATATGTTCTCCTGGAACAGTTCTTAGCATCTCAAGATCCTTCAGTATCAAACTGTTCTCATTGATCTCAACTGTTTTCTCCATCTGCCATAAAATTTTAATCAGCAACAATGAAAAGTTTAAACAAGTAGTTCTTTTATGAGCACACCCAAAAACAAGCACAGCAAACTAAAAGCTACTACTTTCAGCAAGGCTTGGCGTGCTGCTTCTCTCTCAAGTTCCCGCTTGTGCTTTGCTTCAGCCATAGCCTCAGCTTCAGCTCGCTTACGAGCCTCTTCTGCAGCTTTAGCTTCTGCTTGAAGCCGAGCTCTCTCTAGTTCCAGTTCACGAAATAACCAAAATTATTAGGCATGAAAAACAAAACAGAAAGCTCATTAGTTCAATGATGGACCGACTAATACCTTCCCTTTGCTGTCTTTCAAGTTCTTCCTTCTCACGCTGTAACTTCTCAGGATCACACTTTTCACCCTATTGTGAAAATCATTGTCAAATCAGACATGAGGAAATGAAAGGCAGCTGAGATCAAATCAGTGCAGCATCCAATAGATATCAAACCAACCTGATTCAGTGCCTTTTCACGGGCTTTTAGAATGGTATCGGCAAAGCGGCTCTTCAACAAAGCTGCTCTGTATTGTTTTTCTGGGGAGACCTGTCTCTCAGATGGAGCATTCTCCTCTAAAATTTATTTACGGAAACAATAAGCCACCCCTTGCAAGTTAAACGCTTAGGCCCCATTGGACCTTACGTTTTGCATCTTGGAAATCATGCTTACCCTCTTGATGGCCATCTGTCTCAACGGCTACTGACATTCCAGAAGGCCCCTCCTCTTCTACCTGATTTGATGTAGCACTCGCAGCATCTGTCAATAGTGCTAGATGCTTAGCCCAGCTAAAAGAAAGAAACCACTATAAACGACAAGCTAGAATAGCCAGGACTCAAGTCTTACTATTTATGCCAGGTGGATTCATTACGTCGCTTCTTTCCTGATCTTGATTGACATCAGGCATTGCATTTTCCTGCATAGAAACACCGCAATATCATGCCTGGAAAGGCCAACACCAATAAACCAACTAGATTACAAAGAAAACCCAGATCATTGCTCCAAAAGACAACCCACTTAATCATACTTCTTTTAGCGTGCTAGTTTTCCCACCAAAACTACAATACTCAACATGTAGTAAACCAACATGACTACCTTGGAAATATTTGCAGGACTAGAACCTCCTACATCTGATTCACTTCCAGAAGAACTAGCCGAGTCCGAATCTGCAAATTTCAAGGTTTGTTATAATCACATAATAGTTTTAATAACATTTGGTGGGCCATATTTACAGAGTACCACAGAAAGCAGCAGTTTTCTGTGGCTTCAGTATAAATCGCCCATGAACAACTAATCACAAAAGTAAAAACAAGAGTCTCAGTGGTGATATCTTGGGTACATTTGAGTATCTAGCTAGAGTTTGCTCCCAGGGTGAATAGCTAGACATGCTTGTATCCTACTTTATTAGGCTAAATTTACAACAGAAATAATAGTTGGAGATACAAAATCTGATGCAACAAAAGAACTGATGCACAACTAGAGTTGAAAGTGATTACACTGACTTTGGACCAAAAAGTAATACAATCTGGTCAAAGAAAGGCTTAAACATAAAGGAAGCATGAAAGCATGATAGTAATATAATCTGGTCAACGCTAGTGCATATAGCCTTATCTAGGAAGAGACTATCCTTTCTATCACAAGTGCAAAACCTATTTTCATACTAAATACTAGGTAGAACCAGGAACAAATGGTCAAAATCTCATAGGTTTCTTCCTTGCCAGGTGCGAAAATGCACTCATATTGTCATTCCATGCACAGCGACATCACAAAGTCTTATCCACTTCACCATCCACGTTCATACTCTATTGATGTGTAAATAACCTAAAAAGCTATGGTGCAACATGCTTCTACCAAGAAGTTTTTCACAATAACATTAGTGGAGAAGAAGCAACTAAAAGGTCCACAATTAGCCTTTTTGACTATAAGTAAGTCGTCAGCATGACCCTCAATCTAATGATAGCATCATATGTGTCCTTGAACCTCTGACTTTTAACCATCATAGGCTTTTGATGCTGGCGTCAATTCTAAAATAGGTTCAATACCTATCTTGCAATTGAATGTCTTATTTAATGGTTTCGTTCTTGCTAGTGCTCCAGTAGTACTTAAACACACTATGGCGACACCTAACACATTTTACAATGCAAGCAAATGCAACATATAAAAGAACATGCTTATTATATAGCACTATGCAAGTATAAATCAACAGAACAAAGCTTGCATCATCAACCAAATACTGCCGACAGTAACAAAACAAAAATAACGTGGATGCAGAATACACCTTTAAACGGTCAACGGAACATTAAAAAGATAGCCTAAACTTCAGAAATTAATTGACAAACTTCTTCTTATGGTGATACGTCGAAAGAGCGAAAAGGGTTCCTTCATTAGTCAGCACAAATGTAAAAACATATAACACAATCCAGTAATAGATTACCACGAAGACACCAACATAATGAACGCGGCACCTACTAAATACATCAGTCATTATGGATCTATTTGGATTTAGATTAAAGATCTTGAAATATAATAAGAGATCAACTCATAACAGACTCCCTAACTTGCATCTCTGTAATACTAAAACGAAAGCTGAAACTTTGCAAGAACCTAAAGTTTGCCTAAATGGAGACAAACGACAAACGACATTCTCTACACATATCAACATTCTGCCACAAAACAATTCACAGATTACAAATTCCATAACACTGTATCTAAGATAGAAACAATCAGTGATCTGCATGGCTTGACCCTCACTTACTTGGCCATAGCCTAAAGCATTAAAAATTCACAAACGAAAACAATCAACTACTTGCACCTAATCACAATAACTTCACTGCAAATTTCTATATGAACATTTCAGCAGCTATCTCCGAGAAAACAGAGTACCGCCTCAGTTCGAGTTCTGCGAGATGTACAGAGAAACATAAATGACTGAATTAAATTCAACATTGCATAAGTTTTGAAAGTTGAATGGCTGCATCTTATGAATTCTATACAAATCAGAAGAATGCCAGAATTAGAATTGATGGGAATTCCATGAAGTTAGCTGTTATCTACTATCTTAAAAACCAGCCTCCAACAAAGTACCCAGAAAATTGATACCCTCATATTATATTAAACTAAGCGGATGAAGGTAGATGGAAAGATGATAAAAGGCAACTTCAAACAATAGTGAACACACACAAACAGCATAGATGGTAGGAAGCAAACCCAAACTTCCAAGGGGAATATAAATACAAACCACTAGAGGAAGATGAGTCACTGCTCGAGCTGCTTGAACTGCTAACTTTGCTATTTCTCACAGCGACATCCTTTTCAATCTCTACAGGTGGATAGCTAGCGACAGGTGGATCATTACCACCAATGTCTACATCGTCGTCAGCTGGTTCATTGACTGTCAAAGGTCATCAGCAATGATAAGCTGCATTATACTTTAACAAATCTTGTCACATTGAGTTGGATAGAATACCTTTACTAGGATGCAACGGAGAGATGCTAACAACAGAATCATTGATTACCTAAATAAAAGAAATACTTGTTAAAACAAAATCACAATACCAGACCGCACTGATATTAGTACTCCAATTGCATCAAGGGGGATTTTAAAAGACTGACCTCAAGTTCACAAGGTTCAACTTTTGCTTGTTTAACTTTTTTCTCATGAAGATAATCATCCAGAAGTTTCCTTAGTTCAAGGAATGTGTCATCACTGAGAGAATCAATATCAATCACTATCTCATCCTCCTTAGCTTGGCCATGGTCACTGTGCCTCCGGAGGAAATCTATGATGTGATCAGGTATGTCTCCCAACAAAGATTCTAAACGTCTACTTAGATTCTGTTTCTCCTCCTCAGTCACCCTCGGCTTAATTACCTCTGGTATCAAAATGCTACTGCTAAAAGGAGAAACTTTCCTCTTCTTTGCCTGTGGAGCCACTTGATCCTGGACAGCTTCTGTTTCTTTCTTAGCAGCTGAATCAGCAGCTGCAAGCTTCTTCTCAATGGATTTCCATCTTGTCTCAAAAAACTTACTCATTGCATCAGCCATGATATGCACATCATTTCCTGGAGGATTGTAGGTCATGGCATTTGTAAAAGTAAGCCTCACATCTGCAACAAAGTCCCAAGGACTTGAATAGGCGCCAGAAGCTAGTCTAGCCCTCACAGTCCCAAGATCCATAGGTTGCTTGATAACGGAAAAGTAGTCTGGTATTTTCAGCTTAACCACATCAACAGGTGTGTTAAATACCCAACCATATTGGTGCTTCATCAGGCGCTCAAGCAGCGTTGTACAACTTTTCATCAGCATGGTGTAAGCATTGCTCAAAGAAGGTGGATGTGGAGTATTTTTTGCGGATTCAAACCTCCCCATGGCACTACGCTTCAAACTAGAGCCACTTTGAGGGGCTTTCTTCCTGTATCCATCGCTGGATGATGAAACCTCAATAGAATTCATATTGGGGATGAATTTTGAATCCACTCCCCTCTGGAACACCTTCAATTGATCAAGCTCAGACCTCAACTTCGTCTGCATCTCCTTCTTCTCGTTGCTCGACAATTTAGACAGGGAAATAACTTGAGATGGAATGTTGAAACCATTAGACCTATCCATGTTCAAGTTCATAACTTTCCTCTTTGGCACATTAGAGTCCTCCGAATCAGCACGACCAGAGCTCCCAAAGCCCTCAGTTTCACCCATTGTCTCCACAGCATGTCGATAGTCTGGAACAAATCCAGAGGAATGGCTCCTTGAAAATTTTTGTGATTTACCTAACATTGTCGTGAATGTTAGATCCCCAGTGCGTTGCTTCTTCAAGTCCTTTTCCCTGGCGTACTCTAGGAGCACTGTAGGAGCCATGTGCTCAATCCAGTAAACCTTTGCATGCCCCCCACCTTACCAAAAAGGTCTTCCAAGAAATTCCTCCGAATTTGAGTCTCCAAAATACAGTTTCCAACAATCAGCAGTTCCGCACCAAAAGCTAGTCAGTCCCTAAACCGGCCGCAAACCCTAACAATCAACAAATTATCGTCTGGACCATAACAAATCAAGATCCTGGCCGGAAGGAGACCAAACGAAAAGAATCAAATCGCCCAATCAGTGAGAGTTAAAGGTAAACTCAAACCCTAATTGTTCTCCGCTCCTTCCCATTCACTAAGAATCCAAATTCCCTCACCAAGAACGAACCGGAGCCAAAATCACTACGCAACAGCCCAAATTCTTGCGAAATTACACTTCAGAATCCGAAAACTGCTACGGATTGCACAGAATCCGGCGCATACCTCAGAACAAAAAAGAAAACCAAATAACTGATGGGTACCGATAACTGAATCCCACAGCCGGGCGCAGAAAACAAATCTTGGATCAATCAACCAACCGAACCCTAGAAACTTGAATCGAATTTTTCTTTCGCTTTGGTTGTTCTACGTTCTGTCGCTTGCTTCGCTCGCTCGCGCGCGATTGTTGCTTTCTTTCTCTGACTTTGGCTTTCGGGCAACGGGCTGGAAATGCAACTGTAAACTCAATCGAACCCCACCCTGCCCAAATGGCCTGGAGTTTTAACACGCCAGCACCAAATATTTATAGAAGAATTCACTAATCTCAACCGTTCGATGCGCCATCTTGATCGACCACATCGATGGTCGTGATTTACCATCTGAAGCGAATGCTACCAGAACCTACGTCTAGGGCTTGCGCGCGCGTTGGACAGTTTTCACAACGAAACCCCTCG
Source organism: Acanthochlamys bracteata (assembly GCA_019914995.1). Lineage (NCBI taxonomy): Eukaryota > Viridiplantae > Streptophyta > Magnoliopsida > Pandanales > Velloziaceae > Acanthochlamys > Acanthochlamys bracteata. The sequence continues at coordinate 2,221,908 of CM034131.1, read as the reverse complement.
TACTATGCGAACAGTCATCACGCCGTTAAATAACAAATCCAACGGCTATATGAGATGGGCTTCGTAGGGACGTTACCGTGGAGATTTTCTGGATTTGGATTAGCCTCTCATCGAGTCAGAGCGTGTTTTAATCGCCCCGATAATTCATATATTTTAATTATATAAAAAATTTAAAATTTTATTTTATATATAAAATTTTAATTTTAATTTTTTTATTTATATATTTTTTAATATAACTATATTTTTTAATTTTTAATATATTTTTAAAATTTATTAAAATATAAATACTGAATTTTATTTCTATTTTATTTTTAAAAAAATTTTATTTTTTATTTTTTATTTTTATAAAATTTAATTACGAATATTTGAAACAAATCTTTAATATTAACGCACAAAGTACCGCGCGTACGATTGTTCCTATAGTGGTCTGCTTAAAATGTCGTCGATGGAAATGAACGGACGGATGCTAACCTGCACCGTAGATAGGATTAAGAAGAGTTGAATACACACGTTTCTTGACTTAGTGTGGAGGAGAATCTCAGATCTGAATCCGGTGCGATGACTGATATATGAAACAGTGTATGAAAAGGGGTGACACGAGGAGTTCTACGCGGATGCATGTGATGAGATGCTTGGAGAGGAAGTCACCGCTTTGGTTTTGGACGTGTTTATTTACGATGTAAATTTGAATTTTTCAAAAGTCAATTAAAAATTGTTAATTAATAATTAAAATATTTAATAAAAATAAGTTTTATTAATAATAAATTTAAAAATTAAATTTAAAAATTTTTTTGATAGAAAAATTTTATTTTAAAATTTTTATTTATTTTATATAAAAAATGAGTTTAAAAAAATAAAATTTGGAGCGATAATAAATATTTTTTTTTACAATGTTTACAAATATTAGAGAATGCTTTCTACAAAGAGTATTTTAAGAATTTTTTAAAAATTGTGATCTATTTTTTATCTAAAAATATAATAATAAGATCTTACTATATAAATGTTTTGTACTTTTTAAATCTTTTTTAAAAATTTATAATATTGTAAAATATTTATTTGAAATCTTGAAATGAAAATTGGAATGACAACATTTTTAAAAGCATAGCCAAATAGCACGTTAATTGTTTGCAGTGTTACTGGATTTGAAAACAATAATAATCCTCCAACTTTCATTTTTAGGTTATACTACCGCTACTTTTATTGTAATGGTTTTTTCAAGAAGTCTCTTAGAGTGCATTTAAAAGTAGTTTTTTAATTTTTAATTTTACATTTTTCAACAAAATTTTAATAATATATTACCAAATTTATTTAAAATTTATAAAGTATAAAACATTCTATATAGTAAAAATTTTTATTTGCTTATTTTTATTTTTTAGATCAAAATAGAAGAGCTCGTTTATCGAAATAAGATAAAAATATTTTCTATTCTAGAAAGATATTTTTTAATAGTACTCCTAAACACTTTTCAAAAGTCTATTAGTGGATGTTTTATAGTAATTTTGAAGAACTTTTCTGTAACGAATACTATTTAAAATTTTTTTTAAATAAGCTCTAATTTTTGTATTTCAAATAAAAATAATAATAGTATCTTATTATATATAATTTTTTTACTTTCTAAATTTTTTAAAATATTATATAATATTGTAGAAGTATGTTGGAAAATATGAAATGAAAATTTAGAATGAAAATAGTTGAAATTTTTATTAGCCTTAAGGCCAAAAAATAAAGTGACTTTTTTCTAAAAGGTTATTTTGACTCGCTTCTTATACTTGATTTAATATCAAAAGTTATTTTTGATTGAAGTGCCTTTTGTTCAAATAAAATTCACATTTTTTTCTAAATTTTTGTAAGGTTGTTTTCTAAAAATATAATTAAAGGTTATCTTTCTCACGGTCATAAACAACCAACCACGAAAAGCTGTTTTTAGAACTCATTTTTAAATATAACTAAATTTTAAATTAAACTCACTTAATATAAATACTTTTCAAAATAACTTTTTAAAAACAATCAATTTGATGCAACCAAAATAAGTCCTTAAGTTTTTCCCCCTTCCAGCATCTTGTTATCTTATCTTCCTTTTTAAAAATGTTGACTTTAAATGTACCTTTTCTTGTCTTTTAAACAATTTGAAGTTTTTTCCTTTCTCATAGTTGTTATTAAGAAAATTTGCAAAAAAACCAATATAACTAAAACTAGTTCAAAAAATATTCATATAGGAATATTCAAATTATTTTTTTTAATACAATTTTATATAATTATAAATTTGATCTAATAACAACAAGTGCTAAACCTTATCTCATTAATGGGATTGAATATATGGATTTTATATTATTGTACTATATCTAAATCAAAATTTTCTGTAATGTCACAATTAAATAAGCAATTTACAGTTTTTTATGTAACCAACAAAAATTTTCAAACATCTCCTCTATCCATTTTAGAAAGAGATATAGTCAATAATTTAAATCTGAGAATTAATACATTTAAAGGTATACCTTTTAAATATTATATTTAAGATATTTGAAGTACTCATTTTGTTTAATGGAGGTTTTTTGTAGCTCTTGTTCACTATTGTATTCTCATTATTTTCTACATTGCGTTTGCTTCTATTTAGAAAATATTATAATAACTTATAAAGTGTATTGTTGAAGGATATTCTAAAAGGTATTATTTAATTTCTTCTATTTGTTCTTTACTTTTTTCCTTTCTCCCACTATTTTGTCCCCGATGATTTTGTAGCTAGCTTTTCAAAAAATATTTTTGTGTATGTCTATCATTTTTCTATCATATTTTTCAATAAAACTTTCAATTCTCTAAATTATTAACTTAGATGTTTTTTCATATATTTTGAAAATACAACAAATATGAGCATAAGAACTCCCAAATATATGACATTATTTACCAATCAACATTAATTAATATCATGATCTGCTTTGAATCCTTATTTATTTGTTTTAATTAGTGTATGCTTTTCGTCTATCATCATTATGCTTGTTTAACTAAATTCATTATGAAAAATAAACTCGAGCAATAGATATTAGCATCAAATTTAAGGGATCTCAAAATGTAAAGTCGATTTACTTATAATATCATTACAAACATAATATCTAAAAGCATGCGTTAAAACAAACAAGTACCTAAAACATATTCTGATATAATTAGCGGTGATAGGAAAATAATGTCATCATTTTGAGAATTCTTATGCTTATAGTGATGCCTTATCATAACTCTTCTCGGATATATGAAAAACAAATAATTTAGAGAAATTATGTTTTAGTAGAGGTACCCTAAAAAAGTGATAGACATATATAAAAATATAAAATTAGATAGAAATAATTGGACACAAAATATTAGGAGAAATGAAAACTAAAACGAAGCAATAAACAAATAAAAGAACTTAAATAATGGCTCTAGGATATCCTTTAACAAGACGCTTTTATAAGTCATTATAATATTTCTAAATATTACAAGCTAAATCTTAAACAATTGTAAAAGTTTTCTACAATTACTAGTGTTGTAATTTTTGTGTTACACTAGTATTCTTTAAAAATTGATAATTATTTAAAAAACTTTTTTAAAAAACTGTAAGACGATAAATTATTTGTATTTATATGCACATCAATTTGAAATTAATTCTATGTTGAAATAAAATGCATTAGTAAAGTTATTACAAGTTATTCTTAGAAAAATAGACATTGATATGAATATAAAAAACACGTCTATCTCAAAAAATTGTAAGTTTAATTAGTTATTACTAATGTTTTAATTTGATTTCACATGCTAAATTTTACATTTGTTTTAGTAAATGCTATGCTACTAAATGTACTATTGTTACATTCTAATTTTCTTATGTGCCACTATTTTAAATACCTACCTTATTCACAGCGGCGTTTGTAGAAAACTGTTGCAAGTTGCTTGGTTAGTAAAATACTACTAAAATTCGGATTCGACCAGTTCGCAGCCCAAATTCGAGCCCATAAGCCTGATCGATCCAATCCGATACTTCTATTTGACGCGTGTGTGGGTTAGTGGAATTTAGTTATCTGTACTCCGGTTGTTTTTCCAACGCGGTGACTTTTTCTTCTTTTTTTTCTCTCGCATTCCTCGTTCTTCTCTCGTTCCTTCGATTCATGGCTCCTTCGGTGCCACCATAGATGATCGAGAACAACTCGAATTCGAAATTAGATCGTTCTTCTCTCTCCGATCCGTAACCATGTTCGAGGCACACGTAAGTGATACGATATTTCTATCTTTTTTGTTTCTTCTCCCACTTCATGCTGTAATTCAACGAGAATTTGGATTTTTATCTGGTTTTGTAATCTGATTTTATACTGAAATTCGAAAGAAATAGAAATTGGATTATAATTATCTGAAGTTTCTTGAAATTTAACTCTCACTTGTGGTACATAGTTTCGAACGATTGCTTGCTCTAATTTGACCAGACAAGAAGTTTTTCTCCGGTATTATAGTATGAGTTTCTCGTCTTTTTGTTTTCAACGTTTCTTGCTCTTCTTTTGAAGAGAAATACAGATTATGCCTCGGTATTGTTTCCTAGAGTCGATATTGTGAGCAAGTTTTCTTCTCTTTCCTTTCATTTTTCTAATTTCAGTCACTGGATCCTTAAGACAAGTGGCACACTATGTCAGTGCGATAGCATGTGACTGTGCTTTCTTGGAAATCTACTGCACCATTAGATATAATTGGAAGTTGGGAAGCTCTGCTGATGAGATTGCTGGTGTATTGGCAGGAGGCTTTTCGATAGTCCTTCAATAGTTGTGAATCGTGATGCCTCGTGTAGTTGATGAGGGTGGCAGACACCATAGACTGACCTAACATTGGGCAAGCTGCGCCTCTGACTTAAATATTATGTCATACTAGGCTCAATGCTTGATGGTCTTGGGTTGTGTTGGCACAGTATCTTAATGTTTTGAGTTGATGCTGGGAATTTTCATGCTTTCTATTTTTGTTAATAGTAACTTTTGTGGTGTTGAATACTTATTCTGTGGTAGTTTTCTTTGAGAATTCCGAAAGTTGGTTGGCTTCCTTGTACTGTTTGATATTAAAATACGAGGAGTAGTTACTTCGAGTTTATAGTCGGCGTTGAGTCTTATTTGTGACATAGTGCTTTAAATTAGCATACAAAATGTGTATTTTCCATTTACTGACGGTGATGGGTTTGGACTGGGTTGTCTTTGCGTTTGGGTTCTGCTTTTAGAAGTAAAGAGAAAATGAGCTTGTCTTTCTCAAGCTTAATTTTCAGGCTTGTTGCATGGCAAGCTTCTTATGTTCTCGAATATGTTAGAGCTAGTTTTCTGATTATGATTATGCTTTTACAGGTTTTGTATCTTCTCAGGAAGTACCTGGGAGATTATGTTGAAGGGCTCTCACTTGAAGCCCTTAAAATTAGTGTTTGGAAAGGTTTGTTCTATTTCACTTATGTAGGAGCTGTAGAGAAGGTAAGTTTAATCAGAGAATGCTTTGCTGCTTTATGAGCCTTCGGCTTTTCTATATGTTGTCTTTAACTTCACTGACCTACTCTAGAAATCCCTATTTCAGCAAATCTAGACTTGACTTTAAGTGTATGAAAGGATTATTTTGGTGAGAGGTTAGTTTATGTTTAGTATATTCAGTCTTTTTAGTGTATTGTGGCATTATAGAATAGTCAATCCAGAAAGTCACGGGTTCTCTTTTGTATTGGGTTTGGAAATATTATTAGTAGCCAAATAGTTCCTGTATATTGTAGTGCAACAACGAGATACTTCTGCCCATTGGTTTTGTTTTGGCATTTTCTTAATGCTACTATTACTACTACAACACTACTACTATAAGGCGTATCCTAGTAGGTGGGGCATTTTCTAATACAAGAAAAAAGTATGCACAAGAAAATTTGATATCTAACTGATGTTGCTGACTTTTAATGTTCTTTTTTGTTGAAAGGTGATGTTGTCCTGAAAGATTTGAAATTGAAAGCGGAAGCACTGAATTCTTTGAGACTGCCTGTCATTGTGAAAGCTGGTTTCATTGGCTCTATAACTATCAAGGTATTTCATCATCTAGCTGTAGATGGTAAAAGTTATTTTATTATATGGGTTAATCATCTGCTTAAATCTACAAGAAGTGTCCACCTTTATTTCAGTGTAAATCTACTAGGCTTTGGCTAATTATTATGGTTTTTGACGTTCCAAATATGTTATCCCTCTTTGCTGTGTAAGTATACTAGGCTTTGCTCAATGATTATGGTTTTTGATGTTCCAAATTTATGTTCTTGTATGTACTGGACTTGATTGTAAGTAGCGTTGAGCTCCTCTGAATTTTCTAATACTTGCTAGTTGATATGGCAGTTGTTTAGCAGATAACCTTAGGACTTACTATTTTAATATAATCTTTTAGGTGATTTTGGTTCTTTGGAAGGCCACTTGTTGTTTAAATCCTGCATGTTATGCAAGATTTCTATTCCTAGTGTACTTAGTTGGCCTTTGTCAATATTCTTCTGCACTGTAGGTTCTTGGAATTGTTTATTCATGTCCACGAACTTAGTTCTATGTGCTTTATGTCTAAAATCTTATTCTAACCTTGAGAGAACCGCAATACTAAAACTTCAATATTTGACATTTGCAATTTCACATGTTTATGTATACTTGCGTATAGACAAGCACAACAAACAACAACAATTAAGTCTTATCCCACTAAATGGGGTCGGCAATATTGATACTTTCATGACATTGTGGTCTACTCTAGTAATATCATTGGTCAAGCCGCTAATTGGTAAGTCATTTTTCATAATAGCAAATCAAGTCTTTTATGCCTTCCTCTACCTTCTTCACAAGAGGAGTATTTATCAATTCACTTCTTTGAATAGGCGTATTTGTGGTGTTATCTTTATATCTCAAACGAGCTCTCTTGTTTTGCTCTCAATGGCCGCCATTCCGACTTTCTCCCTGATGGCATCGTTTAGGGGTCTTATCCTTTAATGTGTGCCTGCTCTTCCAACATAATATGCATAACACTTATCTTCTGCACATGTTGGAACTTTAGTGCCCAACATTCTGCTCTATAAACATTGCCATAAGCATATAGACCAGGATCATAAATAATTATGCAGGATTTCTTGCATAATTATTTGCAACTAAAAATGAAATGAAACATCATCCATTTGAGATTATTTATATCAGGTCAGCAGTGACTCCAAAATATTTATTATAAGTTTTATATTTCTGAAGGCAATCGAAACTTTAGGGACATGGATTGCACTATAGAAAGTTCAATAGCATGAAGTCAATGTTAAAAAATGTTAAGAGTTATACATTTTCTCTGGTTTATCCTCAGTGGGGCATTTCAACTGGGTGTATGTTGTCTCTGTTCCTTGTGATGTTGTACTCTACTAGGGAGTATCTGAACTTTGGAGTATATCAATGTGGTTCACTATAATTTTATTCATAGTGATGACACATCTACTATGTCCTTAATTAGAGATGGCCTTTTTATTCGGATTTAATCTCATATTTGACGATACTCAAATATACAACTAAACTCTTTACGCACTAAGAAAAGTGGTTACAGGTTAGACTTAATTGTTACTCTTTAACTTGTCTTCGCTGTACATTTAGGTGACTGTGTCAATGTTGACCTCCTTGAAGCAGTTTTACAAGTTTCAAGTTTTGAATGTTGTCCTGCATTTTGTATGTAGGTTCCTTGGAAGAGTCTTGGCAAAGAACCTGTTGTCGTTCTCATCGATCGTGTATTCGTTCTTGCTCATCCGGCTCCCAATGGACACACTCTTAAGGCACTACTGTTGAGATTGTACAGTATGATTTGTTAGCCATTGCCATTGATTGAGTTTTGTTTTTCATCTCCAGGAGCAAGACCGAGAAAATCTGTTTGAGGCCAAACTTCGACAAGTTGAGGTATAACAGTGGCTGTTCTATTAATTTTCCTTTATGTGAAAAAAATAATTAGTGATTTGGGTGAATGAGTTTTAGACTGAGCGTATTGACCCTTGGAACAGCATTCTGAAGCTGACTATTGACACTGAGCTTGGCTTCAGCTCATCCAACAAGTCCTATCAGCTCATGACAATTGATCTAGTCTAGCATTAATTACTAGTCACTTGTTAGATACATAGCTGCTCTTTTATATTCTTGTTTCCTTTTCTGTAGTGTGGATCATTCTTGGTACATAGAATTGAGGTTGAAAATCTATAAGAGGTTCTTACATAAATTGCATTGGGTCTCCTGTAGGGATTGGATTGCAATTTGGCACGTAATCATCAATAATGATATTAAATGTATGGAAAATCAAAATGTGTATTATTTGGTTTTACAAAAGTTTTCATGTTGATCATTCCAATTGTACACACATCATTACCCAACCGCTTTAATTAATTTCTGCTTTTGAGAACTTACTAGAGGAAAATTCTACAAGACAATTTTCCTATTTATCTCCTTTCTTCCCTTTGTAATGTCATTATACACTATAGCTATCTGCATAAATTCGTAGATATTAGGTAAAAATACGATTTATGAGTGAATGCCATTCAAGGGTGGGGTGGCTAGGACATTCCTTGCTAAGGAGTGGTTGGGAGTTCAATCCTGGAAAATCCTGTTTACTTAAAGATGAACTTTTTGTTACTTATTTGGTGTTTGGGCATTAAAGATTGAATTTTTTTCCTCCAATGTGATATTTCAACTATATCAAAGCAAACAAATATTACAATTCAGCCTCATCCCACTAAGTGGGTTTTAGCTACATGAATCCTATTATACCACCGTTCTTTATTTAAAGCAAATGCAATACTCAACTAAAGCTCAAAATTTTTTATCATAAATACTACCTTTGAAGTGCGGTAAGTTTGTTATATATCTCTCAAGAGTTGTGAAGATTGTAAGAAAAGCGTTCTTTCATATAACTTTCTCTTAAGAGTTTATTTTCTGAGAGTTTTATGCTTGTAATTTTTCTGAGGAATTCTTAAGAATATTGATTTGTAGGAATTATTGCATATTTGCAAGAGACTATTTTAAATAACTCTCCTCCAATCCTTTCATATATGAAGAGTCTAACAACTCTTCTAAACTTTATTTCTTATACAAATCAGACAGTATATATCATTGAGATATAAATTTTTTGAGGCTTATGATAAAACGACTGCAGCTTCTGCAGCTTGGAGAGCCTAGATGTTTCTGTATTTTGAATTGTAGAATTTTTAGTCTTTGAGTACTGTTTGCAACTTTTTTTACCATCATTAATTCAGGAAGTTGAGGTGGCAACTTTGGAGGCAGCTAGCCAGAGGTCAAAAGCTGCAGCTGTAAGTGAACGAGCTTTTGCTACTGAAGTTGCTTATTCCATTTTTATTTTTTGTATCTTATATATTATTGTTTAGTGTTTCCTAGCTAACTATGGATTGTGGTCCATTGGACTGTCCTATGGTTGTGCAAGTTTTGATTTGAAGTAGGACAACTTCAACCCTTCTTTGATGGGCCTTAACGTGAAAGTTTTGAGACATGACTCCCTTTTACTTTTTCTTTTCCATTTATGTCTTTAAGTGATAATTTGCTTGTACCTGAGGGCCATGAAAGCTTCTATTGGAACGAGGAATAGCTTTACAATTGCTATCTAGTTGTTCTAGTGGTAAGTTCTGATAGTATATGAAATCAGAGGGTTGGTGATCTTTCTTAGATGTTACATTTGGCAGAATCAGAATTATAGTGGAGGCCTTTGAAAAAATACATGTGCTGCTAATATCTTCTTAATCAGTTGATGAAAATTTGCTTGAGTGCTAAAGTTTGAAGCTGTTGCAGTGTTTCAAAAAGCCCTATTAGCTAGTTATTTGACTATTTAGATGCCTCCACAATTTTGTATGCTGGTTCAACTGTTTAGAGGTGCCTCCAGCTTTTCTATGCTTCAAGACATATGTTCTAAAAGTATTTAACATATTTCTATGCTTTTGTGTAGCCACCTGGTGGAAGTTCATGGCTGAGCTCTCTCATCTCTACCATAATTGGCAATCTTAAAGTTTCTCTCAGCAATATTCATATTAGATATGAAGACTCTATCACGTAAGTAGCTCTGGAATCTGAGAAGACTATTTTAATTACCAATAGCATATACTTTCTGTGATTTTATAAGTGTCATTACATACCTGACTTTCATTTCTCCAGTAATCCTGGTCATCCATTTTGTTCTGGTGTTACTTTGTCCAAACTTGCCGCGGTTACAACTGATGATCAGGGTAATGAAACTTTTGACACCAGTGGAGCGCTGGATAATCTGCGAAAGGTCTGTTTTGCTTTTTTGTTTTATAGCGGGTGATTTAGGTTCAATATTGATTCTTGTTTGGATCTAGGATTTAGTTGTTGATTAATTAGCTCACGATAGCCATACGCATACTATAGTTGTTTGTTCAACATGTTTGGCAGAAGTAGTGGAGGAATGCACTACTGATGTTCTTATGTAGTTATTCTAGTGATGGCCAATCTCCACCTAAGATCAGCTCTCTCTCTCTCTCTCTCTCTCTCTCTCTCTCTCTCCTCCCTTTGGCTCGAAGTTGTAATAAAAGAGGTTGTGTTTGAAAAAAAAATGGCGCTTATGGTTTTTGTTGTCCTGCAGTCTTTGCAGCTTCAGAGCCTAGCCTTGTATCATGACCCTGATTGCAGTCCCTGGAGACCTAGTAAGGAATGGGAGGATTTTGGCCCAGCAGAATGGACTGAGGTTTGCTAGATGCTTCTCGCTAGTTGCTCTAAATTTGCCTTTGTTTTTCTATTGTTCATGCGTTTTAAGTCACAGTTTTTTTCTACTGTAGATCTTTCTGGATGGGATTGACGAATATTCTAGCAAAGCTACTGTCTCCAATTGGAGCAGAAATCACAAATACTTGGTGTCTCCTATCAATGGCGTCCTTAACTATCACCGTAGGGGAAAGCAAGAGAGAAAGAACTCTGAAGTACCTCTTGAGAAAGCTTCACTTCTACTCAGCGATGTTTCTCTGACTGTTTCTGAGGTCTAAGCAATTGTTTTGTGTTATGCTTCTGTTGTAGGCTTCTGCTCAAATATTCTTATGTTAAAATGTGTCTCTGTACTTCACTATGTGGCTCAGGCTCAATATTATGATGGCATAAAGCTTCTGGAAACATTCTCAAGATACAGGACTCGCATTAAGATATCTCACTTGAGACCTATCGTACAAGTTTCTGAAGATCCTCGTGCATGGTGGCATTATGCCGTGCTAGCTAGCTTGCAGCAGAAAAAACTGTGGTTAGTAATCATCTCACTATCTTTCACTTTTTCATGGGGTTATGATTATATGCAGACAACTAAAATTTTCTGCTTCTTATTGTACTCTGTGTTGCCATAGCTTTTCACTTACTTATTATGTTGGTTGAATTGCTGCTTCTGCATTCCCCTCAATTGCCACCAATTTGACGAAAACTAACAAATTCTATTTTCCTGTTGAAGCTACTGGTTCTCTTGGGAAAGAGTTAAGCATCTTTGTCAGCTTCGTCGTCACTATGTGCAGCTGTATGCTGCTTCACTGCAAACAGGCCATGTACACAAATTAGAACTCAGACAGATTGAGAAAGTTCTTGATTCAGAAGTTATAATTTTGTGGAGGTCTGATCCCCTAAACCAACGTTTTCTAATTAATGCTGACATTTGGTTAACTCTTTTTACCGACTTTGGTCTTTTTATGGCACTTACTCAAGGTTACTTGCTCATGCAAAAGTGGAGTCTGTGAAATCAAAAGAAGCATCTCAACAGAAGGCTATCAAAAAAAGCTGGTGGTCATTTGGATGGTTAGTGTTTCTACTTTACCAGTTTTTATCTACTGAGTTTGATTCTATGTATGCTTTCAGGGGGATACTTTTCCTTGTGACTTATAATAAAATCTGGTAATCTTACAGGAGTGCTTCCACTGAAGCCGTCTCTGCTGCAAGTGATCCTACAGTATCACCATTTGTTGAAGAAAGGCTAACCAAAGAAGAATGGCAGGAAATACATAAAATGCTGAGTTACCAGCAAGACGATGATATGACTAATTTGTCTGCTAAGGATAGTCAAAACAGTTTACAGTTCCTAGTAGATGTGTCAATTAGCCAGGCTGCTGCTAGGATAATTGACATCAGTGAGACGGAAATTACATGTGGTAGATTTGAACAACTTCAAGTTACCACTAAGCTCTACCACAAAAGTGTCTTTTGTGATTTGTCTTTGAGATACTGTGGTTTATCTTCACCTGAGGGCTCGCTCGCACAGGTTTATCTCAAATTTTCTCCTTTTCCATGTTGAATGGTTGTCTTTTTTTCTTTTACTTTGTAGCAACTGCTGGATGTATATTGCAGAGTGTTAGCAGCGAGAGAAAGACGAATGCTTTAGTTGCTAGTTTTGTCCATGCTCCAACAACTGAAGTTGTAGATTGGCGTCTTTCAGCGACCATTGCTCCATGCCATGTGACGGTACATATCTGCTAAGGGCTATCTAGATATATGACTAGTTCCTGCCAACAAACTATTTAAATTGTTAGCCATTGGAGGAGTATATTTTGTGGATTTGCTTTGTGATTTATGCACTCAAGCACTGGTAATATGAATTTTGTGCTTTTGTTTGAAGGTATTAATGGAGAGCTATGAACGCTTTTTGGCATTTGTACAGAGGAGCAATGCTGTGAGCCCTACTGTGGCCTTGGAGACTGCGACTGTTTTGCAGGTATATGAATTAAGATAATCTGCAGAAAACAATTGAGATCCACCTCTATACATGCAAAATTAGAATGAATGTCAATTGTTCCTTATAGCAATCTATATGACTACTTTCATGCACGACCTTTAGTTAGTTAGTGCTTTATTTGAAAGCTAACAAAGTATCTTGGTCATTGTTTACACGATGCAGAACAAGATAGAGCAAGTAACTCGTAGAGCTCAAGAGCAAATTCAAATAGTATTAGAAGAAAAAAGCAGGTAATATGCAACATTTTAGCTCATTTGCTAGTTTGCTTTTATATAAATTTAAGAAATCCTTACTTCATTGATGTGTTATGCCATCTCGTGCCATACTGATTGCTTATAAGATTCATTAATGGAGGAAGAATCAAGATAATGCTAGACGTTTGGTACTGGTTGCATATTCTTTTATGCTTTCATTTTAATGGCATGATGCTAGCTCATCTGATAGGTGTTTACTGTAGCATTTTCATCTACGACCGTTTATGTTTGTAATTGTGGTTTGTTTTTATTGTTGTAGTTGGTTCATCGAGCAATAACTCTGGTTAATGATTCCCTTAAATTGGTTCAAGAGGCTCTAAACGTACTATTTTCTAACTAGTATAGCATTAGGGCTGCTATAAGAGGTAGCGGTCTGCTGAGTTCTAAATCTGTCAAATAGATGTTTGTAAGTTGGCGACTATTTGAGAAAAAATTTAGGCTTGCGAGTTATGTTTGTCATCTATTAGCTGGAATTTTTGTTTTCTATGAGGTTGTATACTTTCATCTGGGCCCTCAAATTTATTTCCTGGTCACCTGCTGTATATCGTGATACCATAGACCATCACAAAACCATTCCATTGAAATGTTTTGTTCATAAAGGTAGGAATCCATTTTTGGTGTTAATGACCTTCTTTGAAAGTCATAGTTCATAATTCACTTGATGAGTTCAACATGTTTAAGTTCATTTTTTTTCATCCTGTTTAAACCCATTGGGTTGTATTGTCCATGGACTTGAGCGGCAACAGTTTGTGAACAGAGAATTTTGTCCTTTTTTGTTATATTTAATCATATAAGTATGGTTGTGGTTATGCAATTGTTTTTTGATATTTGGAGGGAACAGTTGTTTCCGACCAAGACAATGGAGGATCACAGGGAGTAAAGGATAACTCTAGTATGATAAGAAACTTTAAGAACTGAACATAGAGTTGGAGAAATATTCAAGGTAAGCAATGGGGGAAGAAGATAGATAAAGAGAAGATTCACCATAGACTAACAACATATCAGAACTTTGGGCAAAATTGGGAATATGAAAGGTACCTAGAAGTTCGTTGGTCAATCATTGAAGAGGAGGATTCATACTTTTCTCTGTTTTGTTGCTTAGCTAATTATGAAGCATAGTGGGAAGCTAGATCTGAGCCAAATTGCATGGGAAAATTAATTATAACATTTTTGTGGAGAGAGAGAGAGAGAGAGAGAGAGGATGGGATTTTTCCTAAAGATAACTACACCAATGGTATTGATTTAAGTAACATGGTATTGGTTTAAGTACTAGTTAAAGTTGTCAAGTTTATCTGAGCATGGTATAACTTTTGTCAAAAAACTTTCTGAAAACTTGAACTTACTTTGTAAGGATGGTTTCGTGAGTTTCTGGAAGGTGCAAATTGAAACATCTCTTGTTCTGTTATGAACATTGCATGCTGAATTTGAACTTTTATACAGATTTGCGCTGGACATTGACTTGGATGCTCCAAAAGTGCGGGTTCCTATGAAGATACATGACTCTGCTTGTAGCCATTTTCTATTGGATTTTGGTCATTTTACTTTGCATACAATAGTAAGTAGCTGCACATGCAAGTTAAAAACAATATCTAAATAATAATTATTATTTACTTTGCATAGCATACTGGTTTGCAGGAAGGTCGAGGAGACGAACAAAGGCAGAGCTTGTACTCCCGATTTTATATATCAGGGAAGGAAATCGCTGCTTTCTTTATAGATAAACCTATCTCTGATGACGTAACTTCAACAATTTTAAAGAATGAGAAGTCCATGGTTGATGACAATCAATTCCATTCACTCATTGATCGCTGTGGCATCTCAGTCATACTTGACCAGGTATACTCTTGCCATCCACGGAATTTTCAATTGTCATTTGAGCCACGATTTCATAACAATTGTGAAATTTTTGAGCTTTACCTTTACTAATCCTCAAAATCTTCGTCTCATTTTGAAGATCAAAATACCACACCCGCATTATCCTTCATCACGAGTTTCTGTCCAAGTCCCAAATTTAGTTATTCATTTGTCCCCTTCGAGATATTGTAGAATTGGGGAATTGCTAAATATCTTTTATGGCTCTGCGGAAGGCAATTATCAGAATTCAAGATCTCCACAAAATGCTTCTGTTGCATGGCACCCTGCTGATCTCGCAACTCATGCTAAAGTGCTTGTTTGGAGGGTATGTTGTTTACATATGTCATTTGTTGTTTACATAAGTAATCTGCTAATGTTCATTTCGTAACTTAGAGAAAAAATAATTCCATTCATAGATTTGGTCATGAATCCCACCAAGTGGCTTGATGGCTTTAGGTAAAAATAAAGAGGCCATATAAAAGAAGTATAATTTAATAGAAAAATCTGATTTGTTGAAATTGATCTAGATTACATACTTATAAGTTAAAGTTCAATAGTTTTTATCATGTTTTAGTCATGCATTGCACGCTCACACCCCAAAAGGAAAAAGAAAATAAAGGACATGACAGTATCATGCCTTAAAGCACTCAGCACGATCTCTGATATGGATCTTTTCACGGTATTGTGCTATATTATGAACAATGCCCTAGCTAGGATAATAACTGTGTTAGCTTTTTCTTGGACTCACTTTGTCTTTGAAGATAGGTCATATTAATCTTTCTCAGCATTACTGTCAACCTCTTCCATTAGATAAAACCGTCTAGCTTTTTCTCCGGCTCACTTTTGTCTCTTGAGGATAGGTAATATTAATCTTTCTCTGCATCAGTGTCAACCGCTTCCATTAGTTTTCTGTTAATGTTTAGTATTTGATGTTCTGAAGTAGAGTGGTTACTTGTTTATCTTCACCCTTCATAGAGATGCGGGTATTTTTGCCAATTTAGCGTTGATGTGGTGACTGTTTTCAACTGTACACTGTACTAGGGTGGTACAGCTAATTGCCTCCAGGGATGTCATGGTATTAGGAAAATCAAGTTGACAATCTATGCCATAGGTTTTTATTTGTGGATGCCAACCGAAACCCAACCCTCCTTCACTTGGGTTTGAGATTGGCAATATTGAACTGGTGTGTATACTGGTATATTCTTGGTTATTTATTGCAAGGTTTATGAAGGACAGTAACGAAGCATACGATTTTGAAGAAACACGATGCAAGTGTCCAAATGGCTGAATTTAGTTTGTAAAAATGAAGTTATGTGTAGATCTAAATTCATATCTTGGATCAACCAAAATCAAATTAAAGGAAAAGTAATATATAGCATGACTTTTTTTTCTTTAGTCCTCTTTACCTTATGATGGCCGAACAAGATAGGGGAAAGTTTTCAAATTCAGTTTGTGAATATAGATATGGTTTTATTGCAAGGGCTTTGGCAACTCCTCAGCAGAGTGGCAACCTTGTGTTCTTATTTTATCTGGGCTATATCTCTATGTTCTAGAGTCTGAGCTTTCACCAAACTATCAAAGATGCTGCAGGTCTGTAGTCTTCATCTTCTTTCTTCATTATCTATGTTGTGATCTTCAAAATATAACATGTTTGGTGATTGATGCAGCATGGCTGGTCGACATATCTTTGAAGTTTCTCCAGCAAGTGTTGGTGGGTCTCTTCATTCCCTTGCTATTTCTCGTAGGGGAATGGATACTCAAAAGGTAAATGCTTACGTTCAGACTGTTAATATTTCTGCTGCATATTGAATGTGGCTGTTTGTGTATGTTGCTTTATGGTTTCAGTGACGTGCATGAAGGTAGTTTGCTTGATGCATTTTCCTTCGGTGAAGTAGGATATGCTTCTGGTAGTAGTGGCACTTATGGATATACTTCTGGCATCAAATAATACCAATTTCTTCGTGCATTGTTTTTGAATCTACATTAAACTACTAAAGAGTATCTTCTCCCAAAATGTGGAATTTGGAGCTCCTTTTGAATCACAAGAACTGTATTGTCAACAGTCAAAAGTATACTTTTGTTCTATGAAGATCTATTGAGAAATATTTGCTATGGAGATTTCATGTTCAGAAACTTCCTGTCTCCCCCCTTCATTCCCTTTATCTATCTACTATGTCCTAATTATATGTAGTGTCTTCCTTTATCTGCATATCTCTCTATGTTTACGAAAGACCCAAGGCGAGATTATCCTTATGCAGATATGCCTTGGTCCTTTTAGTTTTTTACTGGTGCATTGTGTTACTTAGTCGATTTCGTACATTTTTCACCAGTATTCCCTAGTTTTTAAAAATTCTTTAATTATGTATCTTGCTTAGAATTCTTATATATTCTTTTTGTTGCCAATCTTGAGCTAATTGATCTAGCAAGTGATGTAATCTCTTTTTAAACAACATTCATTGATGAAGCTGTATAGACGGATTGTCAGTTTTGTACTTTGAAGTGGGTACTTTTACATGAGTGGCCAGAATATACAATTCAAATTTAATAGTTGTGAAATATATTATAGAATATAGAGACTTCATCATTGAAATCTATGTTTGTAGACTTCAATTTTCTAGTAACTTTGGGAATCAGTATAGTCTAACTAATTTGTTCTTGCCTTGTCCTTGAGCATGCTTAGTTAATTTTGATGAAGCTAATTGAAGCTCTCTTTGTTTATCATGAATTTTTTCAGCCCAACAGTTTTGTTTATTTATAGGTTCTTAAGTATACCTAATCCTATTAGGAGTAATAATTTCTGTTCAGGCTTTAGAATCATCTCACACTTTGATTGCTGAATTCCGGGATGATGAGGAAAGGAGTACATGGCTCAAAGAGCTTGTGCAAGCAACATATAAGGCCTCTGTATGTCTTTTCTATTTTATATTATTTTTTAATCATAATATTATCCCGACTTTAGATGAGCAGTATGATTTGTATTCTGTTAATTTGTGTCTCTATTTGGTTTCTAGGCTCCTGCTTCTTTTGATGTATTGGGAGAATCAAAAGCAAAACCATCAGATGGTGGGCCTTGCGTTACCAATTTAAGGGTAGCAGAGCTTGTAATCACTGGCACACTGGTTGAAATGAGGGTCATGTTATATGGGAAAGTGAGTCATTTTTTCCCCTGTATTCTTTTTGATCTTTTCTTAGTGGCTGCTTGGTGGTTGTTTTTATATATTTTGTATGTAGCTACTTAGGCTTAGCCAGGAACTAAGAGGAAACCTGTCTTCCAATGGTTGTTTGCAATATCCTAGTCAGTAACCTAGAGGCAACTCTTTATTTATGAGTTACACCTTGTAATGGGTGTGAGTAATGGAGTGGCATAGAGTAGGGGATACAAGTAAGGTGTTACCTACCACTTTTAAGACTTTTCTGGTACACTTTTGTGCACAACTATTTGAGTGGGGCACGCTTTTGTCAATAATCTTAATGAACTTGGCTTTCCTTTTGCAGTTGAATAAGAAGTCGTTGGACGCTGAGGAGGCATTGATAGCAGAGATTCTTGCAGGTGGAGGAAAGGTTAGTTTGATCAGTTTCATGTGTTATATATTCTAAGGGTGGACAAATTGGCAAGTAAACTATTTATTGTAATTACAATGTCTGAACTAGAAGTAGGCCCCCGTATGAGGTTCATTCCAACAGCTGTTGATGCTAACTTTCAAGTGTTGTAAAATCTAGGCTTTCGTTTATTCGCTTTTGGGCTATATATGGTTAGTTGAACTTTGGATGGCTGATTGGGGAAGAGCAGGATTTGAAATCAGGCTGACCTTACCCCATAATTTGTGGCTTCTGCATGTTAAGTTTAATGAAATCTTCTTTATAGACGTTGGTACTCAAAAAATATGTTGGCCTGAGCAGGGTTGAAGAAGCTACCCTTCACGATTTCAAGATCTTTCGGACTTTAAATGCATACTTAGTTAGTATAGGTCTTGCCAATTTTTTCATTTTAGACATACATGTACACAGGTCATATAGATTCCAGGCGATGCATAAGCCATGTGTGTATTATTTCATATAATCGAAGTCTGTCTTTTCCTTTTGGACTTCGGTCGGGCTAGATGAGGTGCAATCCAAATGATGTCTGCCTATGAAATCTGTTTCTTGTCATGCTTCATATTGTGGACATGGCAGTTTTCTGTTTCGACATTATTGATTGAAGTATATCTTTGGTGCTTTGAGGATTTTGGTGCAACATGTATTTGCATCCATCTTTCTAGAAATCTCATCTTTTGTAAGAAATTGTTGCGCATTTAGTGCCTTTTAGAACCAAATCATTAGGGGCATCCAAAACGAAAATTCTCATATTTGTCTCATTGCAGACATTCTTTTGTACTTTTGAAGATAGTTTTTGTACTTGCTTTTTCAAGCATATGGATTTTGGGGTCATATATTGATGGATATTGCTTTGGTTACAATTTACATGTCAAGTAAGGTATTCTACATTCCAATTTCTTTAATAATCTCATATTATCTCTTATCCTGAGATTCTGTCCAGTTCCATTATGTAGTAATTGTAACCTCAGAACTGCACATTTTTTACAGGTAAATTTTGTTCGATTTGGTGGTGACTTAACTGTGAAAACAAAGCTCCACTCATTAAAAATCAAGGATCAACTTCTAAGCTGTCGATCTATGACGCCTCAATTCATAGCGTACTCTGTGCTTGTAGATGATAGTAAATCTCTTGCTTCTTGCAACATGGAAGTAGATGAAGACGTAAATAGGTTTTTTTTGGAGGAGGATGACGGTTTCACAGATGCTCTTCCAGAGTTCATGTATACACCCGAACAAAGCCTTTATAATCCCAATTCTGATTTGGTTGGTAACACGTTGGAATCTTACAATTTTGTGGAGCAAATTCCTGGAACCTATGCCAATGATTTACTAGTTTGTAGCAAAGATCAGGTGAAAGCAAAGGCTAACGAGATTTTCTATGAGGCTCAAGATAGCAGTGTATCTGATTTTGTGTCTGTCACATTTTTGACAAGAACTCCTGAATCACCTCTTTATGATGGCATTGATACCCAGGTACAAAATTGTGTTCGTTACATTGTGGAATTTCCTATGGTTTTTGTGTGTCACATTTCCTGTGAGTTCACCTACGCAATTTTACATAGAATCCCTCTATCTTCTCAACTTATTGAGCTGCTAATTTGTTTCTTACAGATGAATATTCGCATGTCAAAGCTAGAATTCTTCTGCAATAGACAAACTTTGGTTGCTTTGATTGACTTGGGCTTGGATCTAAGCTCAGTGAATGCAGGAGTGGATGTCCAAAATGTGACCCAAGCAAATGACTCCGAATACAAAGAAAATAAAGAAAATAATGAGCGTGTGTTAGTTAAAGGCCTTCTTGGCTATGGTAAAGCGCGTACCGTGTTTAAATTGAGCATGGATGTTGATAGCGTTGGCATCTACTTGAACAAAGAAGATGGGTCACAGCTAGCCATTTTTGTGCAAGAAAGCTTTCTCTTGGATGTGAAGGTGAGGAAATAGCATTTAATTAACTACTTATACTCGTCCACATGCTCTAAATTCTTCTGCATTTAGTTCACATACATTATATAGTTAAAACTAAATTAACTCACTCATCTGTATGATCAATTTTTTGTATATTCTGAAGGGTCAAATGTCATGAAGATTGTTAAAGGATATGTCTGTACTAGTATCCCTATGAACAAGTAAAGGGAGTGGCTTTTGCTCTTTGGTGGAACATTTATTTTAAAATATAAGTTGAAAGCATAACCAACAGTGACACGCACCTATATAATTTGCTGTTTCATTGTTCCCCTTAATTCAGTAAGTTGAAGTTTCTGAACATCTATGTTTGGTGTTGAGTAAATTATGTCAGGGTATTTGTTCTATTTTGTGTGTGACACCTCTTGCTGCTGAAAGCTTGCTACATCAGCACTGCAAATAGCTTAGCAGAGCAAAAAAGCATATGGAGCCTTCTTTAGTTATCCTACATCAGCACCTGCTCCGTTTTCCAGATCCAGTCTATGTCCAGTCTGGTAGGCATTGATAGCCACTTAGTACCTGCTCGGTATAGTTGTCAAAAAGCATAAGATAGAAGCAAAGTCAGCTTTAGGAAAGCTATGGTCTCCTAGCTTCCTTCTTCTGATCTTTTATACTGATCGGTTGCAGCTGTAATCTATAACAAGGGCAACCTGTAAATGTTTTAGTATAGCTATCGAGATAAGCAATGAGCTCTAGCTGGGAGTAAAGCAATTGTTTTGGAATTTCTAAACGGAAGTGAAATCTAAGAGCACATGATAGAAGTTCAGACATACAAATAATTTGTCAAAGAGATAATAAATGATTTTTTTTCAGAGCAGCAGATGTGGCCTTTTATGCCACAGCTATATGCATTTTTAGAAACTAAGGGGTTTGGTCCTTTGAGCGTGAGCGTCTCCCTCTATCCAATCTGCTACTTTACCGTGCAACTGGACATTCTTAGTTGAATCATCCACATCTTGGGGAAGTGCTTCTTCTCTTACTTGTGCGTTCATTGGATCTAATAAGAGATGCTACTCCTATGAGATTAAGGACCAATTATTAGAATTAGTTCAACATATGGCTGCTTTTTCCTTTGAAATAGTAAGGATTCCGAACTGAGCATTCTAGGAATGAGGGATCTGACAGTTTGACATTCATTTTTGCTAGTCTTAATGAGAATATGCTATTTGCACAAAAATTGCAATTAAGTATCTACAACTAAAATCAGACGACTAGCTCGAGACCAACATTCTGAACATAGTAAGCTTATGTGTTGTAAACTATCAGTAGCCCTGAAGAACTGCTATATCTTAAATACGGCTACATAGTATTCTATTTTCAGTTTTGAGTTTATGTGCATAATATATTTTGAGTTTCTTATAATTGCTAAATCTATTCTTTGCTGCTGAAGCATGGAATTTGTTATATGTTTTATGTATTGCAATGTTCTGGTACAGACTCTTGGTCCGGCTTTCTTGTTCTGCTTTTGAATATATTTGGTAGCTAATCTGCTTTTCTTGAGGGATTCAACAAGCATACTGTATATATCCTCTGTCAGACAGTTTTATTGTTTTCTTGCTGCATGATACAAGGACCTTTGGAAATGAGTACTGAGCATAATTTCCTTATTCCAGGTGCATCCTAGTTCGATGACAATCGAGGGTACGTTGGGTAACATGAGATTACGTGATATGTCACTTGGTGATGATCATTGTTGGGCCTGTCTTTGTGACACACGCAATCAGGGTTCTGAGTCTGTAATTGAGGTACAATTTTTCTGGCTTGAATCCTTTCATCCGCTAAAGTTTTTGGTTTATTATTATTTTGATTTGAAAGTGCTGAGAAGTCATTGAAGAGTAGCTTTTTGGTTCACAGATATATAGTTAGTTTCTTTTTGTTTTGTGGAGGAATCTTTCCTGTTGTTTAGATGCTTGGTTCTTTTTTACTTAATGCTGAGAATTTAGGCAAGTTTGAGAGTTCTAAAATTAGATCTTATAGTTATGATTCAAGCTGGGAGGCCCGTCTGCATTGCAGTTCCTTGACTCCTAGACCTTCCCATTGCTCTCTTAGTATGTCACACTTTTGTAGCATTAGGATTAAATTACTAGAAATTACTTGCGGTTCTGGTTGTACGGTAGTATATGTTGTAAATATGTTCATATCTTTCAACCCTCTATATTTCAGATGTTAAATGCGTTTTGTTCAATTATTTAACTGTAAGGATCAACTAGATTTTACTGTCGGCTCTAGTGTATGGTAGTATTTGTTGCAAATATGATCATATTTATAGCAGTCTATATTCCAGATGCTAAATGTGTTATGTTGAACTATTGAACTGTCCCATATTATAACCCTTTTTTCTTTACTCCTGAATCTTAGGCTTCACAAAACTTCTAGATGTTAGAGATGATAGTATAGGTACAAACATATCAAACAGGTCTAATAAAACTCAACTTTATCCATTTTGTCAAGTATGACATGGCATGGTCTTGCATTACTACATCATGTGAATGTAGGCAAGTAGCTTGTACCATGCTTTAAAATATTAGGTCAACACCTTTTTTGAGCCATGCAGCACTAGATAATGTATCACAAGTATGTGAATGTATTTCACCAAAGTATTGTCGAGTAAGAAGATGAATTGTGGAGCATAGTTAATCAGTTTGTGAATTATACACGTACAGGTACAAATCAGCATAGTCGTCCTATCTTCTTCCAGTTCTATATTTTGTTCCGCTCGATTTGAGGAAAAGTAGAACACATGTTTTATATTCTGAAAGTGCAATACTTGGAATTATACATGTTTGTCATTTTATATTCCACATTACCCACCCAATATTGTTTGACCCACATTGATGAATTTCAAGAAGAATGACTCATTTATTCGATAGTGGCAATTATTCTTATGTCTATTAAATGGTTACTATATAGTATTCTAGACTATATGAGTTTATCAAAATTAAGAAAATTCATCTGTGTAAAACTTATATACTAATAAAGTATATCTATATATAAATGTTATAAGTAAATGATACTTGACCTAAACAATCGCGTTCTTGGTACTTCTCTTACCAAATTTTATCTGGAATAATAATTTTCAATTGAATTGAAAAGAACTTTGATTCAAATCATATTTTTGTCATATTCCAAATGGCTTTGGATGGGTTGCTTCATGAAGTGATTTCAGTGTGGGAGCCTCTAAAGCATTATAGCGTTTGTCAACCACTTGAAGAAACTTTCTTGATATTGTAATTACCAAAACAAACATTATTGTGTCTTCGTTCTTGACATTTGCTGCAAATAATGGAAGGAAAGAGTTTTAGAATTTATTAGGAGATAGGGGCAAAGTCATCGCAGAGCCTGCTCCGAAGAGCTTCCAAATAAGATTATTTCATAAGTTTCAATCTTCATCTTATAAAAATAACCTTATGGATCAAATTTCCTGTATTTTACTTTATAAGTAGCTAAAATTGCGCTGTCATCCCTGTGATTTCACAGAATCGATGTTTGGTCCATAAGATCTATTTTGGTGTATTTTGTCCTTGAGGTTTCTACTTTGTATAGAAGAGGTCTTTATTGTCTAATTTTCTTGCAAATGCTTTTTGGCAATGCCAACGTTGCTGTTGCCCTTGCATTAGTAGCCATGCTGGAATGTTTTCTAAATCTAAACTGTAAATATAATAAACCATAGAGTTCACATAAAAAAAGTTCATATAATAATACCTGTATTTACAATTTAGGCCCCAAAATCAATTTGATGCATGTTATGTTTTGAGGTTTCACCTAGTACTCAGTGACCACTTTGGCATTCAATTAGCACCATTTGTTAAAATAATAGATGCCACTCACTTTTTTGATAGAAAGCAGAAATCTTGTAAACTAGAATGCGGCAAGTTAAACTTAGGGCACGAAACTGTACTATTGTTGAAACCACAGAGACGAAAAGTGCAAGTAAGCCCCTATAAGTCAACAAACAGAGCATCCAAATAGAGGATGTTGCTTTGGAGAGTGTTGCTTTTGATGTCTTGTATCCAAAAATTTCTAGTGCTACTATTATATTTATTATTGCTATAATCTTGCTTCGGGAACTTTTGTCGTATTAATGGTTTTTGGGAGAGTTTTGAATTGACTTGTATCTCTCATGTTGTTTTCTTTTGACAGCTTTGGTTAATATTGTCTTTAAATGTGTAATTTTCACATCTAATCGTATGTTTCTATATCTTTTGACTTTTGCAGTTCATTTTTCAATCCTATAGCGTTGATGATGATGATTATCAAGGATTTGACTATAGTTTGTGCGGTAGACTCTCTGCTGTCCGTATTGTTTTCCTCTACCGGTTTGTTCAAGAGGTAATTATTAGTTGCTTGCTTAGTATCAATCCTAAACATTTGATACACACTTCTATATACACTGCTATAAGATTTTTGTGATTGGTTTTTGCCTTCGTAGGAAAACCTTTCAATGTCTAATATTCATTATACCTTTTGGTGTAGATTACTTCTTATTTCATGGAACTTACATCTCCTCACACTGAAGAAGCAATCAAACTTGTTGATAAAGTTGGAGGACTTGAATGGTTTATTCAGAAATACGAGATTGATGGGGCAGCTGCAGTAAAGCTGGATCTTTCTTTAGATACTCCAATCATTATTGTCCCAATGGACTCAATGAGCAAGGAGTGAGTATATATCTTTGGTATATCTGTTCTAGCATCACCTTTTAGTAGTGTCTAGGAAATGAGATTGATAATTTTTTTATTTTCTATTATTAGCATATCATCCTACGGTTGCTATTTTGCCATGCAGATT
Organism: Acanthochlamys bracteata; assembly: GCA_019914995.1. Lineage (NCBI taxonomy): Eukaryota > Viridiplantae > Streptophyta > Magnoliopsida > Pandanales > Velloziaceae > Acanthochlamys > Acanthochlamys bracteata. The sequence goes on along the minus strand of CM034131.1, from coordinate 2,196,736 downwards.
TCTATTTGGAATGCTTTTTGTTCCTTATTTTATATAAAAATCATGGATTTATTGATTGAATCCATTAGTTTGAATAGGTTAGAAAGTGTTGTTTTATTCTTTTGCAAGAGCATATTGTTCTTAAGGGCTTGCTTTGGATAGGTTATTCTAGAGTAGGATTTCAATACGCCAAGACATTTCATTTACAAAAGTTATTTGAGGAATCATCTTTTAAACTACTCATGAAAAAGCATTTCTTACAAAACCATTCTCCAAAATTATTTGTAAAGTTCTTTCATAAAAAATCGCTATCTTCATATTTGTTTCTCAGTAGCACTTTTTCTAAAACTGCCTCTTGAAAAGTATATTTCCTAAACATGCATCACTAAAAACATTTCTATTTCAAGTCTATTTCCAAAACACTTTTTTAGACTTACGTCGGAAAGTACTTTTGTCAAAATTACTCTTGCAAAGTATCTTTTGTAATAGAGTAACTGTTCAAAAGCAACTTTTAAATTAATGGAGTTGATATCATTTGAAACTTACTTCTGAAATCTCTCAAGTCATACTTCTAAAGTTCCTTGTTGATGTTTTGCGCTACAAACAAGGAGCTTGAAGTCAAGGGTTTTTGCATATTATGGGATTTGGAAGTGCATTTATCTAAATGTTCCATGAAATTGGAAGTTCTTTATCTAAACAAAACTTAAATTCTTGGATTATTAAGGCAGTTATCAGTCTATGACTCTACTAATATTGGAGACTAGGGCTATGTTTCATAAATATTTGTCTGTGCTAGTTACTATTGCAAATAGAAAGTTGCTCTTGGTCGTAATTGGGTTATAATGTGAATGTTTCTTGGGCTTTTTGGATTATGAAAAGTGTTGAGTTCTTTATTTAAAATAATATGTGAGATTATTTTCCAGTTTTACTAGTGATGATTAATATTTTGACATATGCTAATGATGCGCATAAGATGGGAGAGCTTTCAGTCTATATGAACGATATGTAGTCCTGTGTAGAGGGAAAGCTTTCGGTCTAATTTGTCACGATCACACACTCGTATGTAGCTTGTCATGATAACCTCCTTCTAGAAAATTGCTAAAAGCTGGTGTTGAAGCCCGTTTGAATGATCGAGGATAATGCCATGGAATAATGTTTTGGTGATATGGGCATGCATGATGAGATCATGTGTGCCTCCTGTATTCGCACAGAAAAAAAAAAAAATCTAAATGCAACATACTAGGTATATTGAAGTTTACCCATACTTTTCCGACTGGTATGCATTCATGCTGTGTTCTTGATAATTTTCTTTGCTATACCCTTTTTTATGAGGTGCAACATTTTAAGTTTTAACTTTGCAAACTGGGATGTTTACATGGCAAAGACCTAGACTGGAAGTCCCAAATGTTTTCTCCTTGTTAGTCCCTGCAGCAGTCCTAGTTGGAATGGCATCTTTATCACAAATCTTTTTCCTTTGTTGTGCATCAATGGTCTTTTTGTGCATCAAGACTCTGTCTTGTCATTGATTTCACGATATTTCATTTTGTTCATTGTCTAATGTTCTTGTACTATGCAATATGTTTAAGTACCATTATAAATCATTTTCATTTCCAGACACAAGTGTGAATACAGGTGAAGGGGTTGGTTTTTCAATTGGACTCTCCATTACTACAGTTTTGAGAATAAATGATGACTAGTTTAAAGTTACATGCCTGCTTTCTACTAATTATATTAATTCTACAGTGGTCTTCTAAAATCATGACTCCACTCGAACACCATTGCTATTACAAACACTCATATCCATTATACACCATTTGAAACACTATTGAATTGCATGACCAACAATAACAAATTAAGCCTTTATTCACATGCGTGGCAGCTACATGAATCCGTCTTCTCTATTTCGTTTGATTAAAAACTAGATCTAGCAAAAAGTCCAATTCCTCTAAATTCTTTGCCACTGTCCTAGGCTAAGTTAATTTTGGTCTACCTCTTTTTCTCCTTAAGTGTTGAAAAGGAATTGCATTAATCTTATACACTGCAATAACTTTAGGTCTGTGCAAGACATCCGAACCATCTAAGTCTACCTTTTGTTGTTCTCAATCGGCGCAACGGCTGCTTGTTGGCGTAAATTTCATTTTGTATTTTGTCTATTCGAGTACACCCGCACACCTACTTTAACATTTTTATTTTTATTACATTTATTTATGAGCATCTTGATCTTTAACAGCACATCATTCACTACCGTATAACATTGCAGGCTGAATGATTGTTCTATAAAACTGACTTTTTAGTTTTAAAAGGATGTTTCTATCACACAAGATTCCGTTAGCACTTCGCCATTTCATTATTCCTGATTTAATTCTATTGATAATATTTTCTCAATTCTTCCTTATGAATAATCGAACATAAATATTTAAAACTATTACTTTGTGGCACAACATAATCTTTTATAGTAACAACAACATTATCATCGTTATTGTGTTTACTAAAGTGACAATGCATGTATTCTGTTTTAGTCCTACTTATTTTAAGACCCTTAGATTCTAAAATACTCCTCCAACATTTCAGTTTATAGTTTAATTGTTTTTTTGTCTCATCAACTAAGACTATGCCATCGGTGAATAACATACACATGGTACTTCATCCTGAATATGTCGAGTGAGTTCATCTATTATTAAGACAAATAGGTAAAGACTTAAAGCTGAACCTTGATGTAAACTTATAGTAATAGGAAACTCTTCACTAATATACTGTTACAGTATATTCTAGTGGTTACTCTATCGTACATATTCTTAATGATCTTTATATTGAATAGCATGCCCACGGATTTATTTTACTAAAGAACCAAACAGGACCTACAGCTTTATGAGCTCTTACTAGATAACAAGCATTAGTAGATCTCAAGTTTCAGGGTGAGTTGTATACCATTTGAAATGCTATTGAACTGCTTTACCCTGAATTATTCTACCAAAGAGCCAACAGTAACTAAAGTTTTATGAGCTCTTACTAGACAACAAACTTTAGTAGATCTCAAGTTTCACATGAGCTACTAATTTGTGTCTTAGAATCCTTTCTATTTTGTCTTAGTTTGTGGTAAAATACCTTTAAACAACTAAATTTCCCTGTAGAAAATTGCAGCTGAAGTATCTACATGACATTTTAATATGGCTTGTCTCAATTTTAAATGTGATACAGATAGTTCGGCTGCAGAAACTTTTAATGAGTTGGGTGCTTTTATATTTAATACATTCTTCACTGTGAAGTTGTTAGTAGGTGACCCCCTTTCTGACAAGGTCTTTTCTGTTCCTTATGTATGGCATTCATACTTTCAGTTAGATACTATTTCTTGGTATGTTTCTGCTGTTCAATTTTTTGCTTTGCAGCTGTATAAACATGTGATTTCTATTAGCTTAAAGTGTTTTTCTCAACTCTTTTGATGTGTTATAAAACATAGTTCTGGTTTCTGGGAGGACAATGTGAATTCCTTTATTTGCTGGAACTTCTGATGCTGCCCTATTTTCTAAATTCTCAACTTTTGCCTAATTTCAGGCTTCCTTTAGAAAGATTTGAACTGCTAGCTACCTGGTCCCATGTTGGGCTGTTATCTCTTAGTCACATTGATCAGATCCTTGCACTATTTCATGTATTTATGATGGTGATTCTTTGTAATGCAGTTACATGCAACTTGATCTTGGACAACTTCAGGTTAAGAATAGTTTCAGTTGGTACGGTTGCCCTGACAAGGATCCTTCAGCTGTACATCTTGATGTTCTTCATGCAGAGGTATGCACAGCTGCTAAGTTTTGTACTCAGGCAACTTCATTGTTTAATGTGATTTCTTACTACTAGTTTCAATATACAGATACGAGGCATTAACATGGCTGTTGGGGTTGATGGTGTTCTTGGCAAGCCAATGATTCGTGACGGTCAAGATTTTCATATTTTGGTGCGCCGCAGCTTGAGGGATGTCTTTCGTAAAGTACCTACACTTTCTATTGATATAAAGGTATTGAGGTTTTATGCATAACATTTTGAGATTGACCGAAATTGCATGAACTGTGTGAGACAAACTGTTTCTGAGCAGCCTCTAGTTTAGACTTATAGTTTGTTCCCTGCTCACTACCAGGCTGATAGGATTGTAATGGAACTCTGTAAGATTTGCTTAACTCAAGATTTTTCCTTTTAGTGCTTTTGACAATGAGATTTTAAGTTGTAATGATATGTGAATTGATACCATTCTGTTTTACTCATAGTGGATTACTGGATTATTGCATTTGAATACTCTAGAAATGTAAAATCTAAACCATTAGATGTGATACAAAAGCATAAGAACATGGTAGACACTAAATTTGATAAGTTTATAGCGTTGCCCCTCCTTCCTCAATTGCGGATAAAGTAGGCTCTAATATCTGGTGTAGCATACTCCAACATTAAAAACTATGTGCTACAATAAAAATGAGGTCCAAACATAAAATTATTCATTTCGACAAATTTTCAACTGAATTGGACAATGGGATCATGTACTCTCTCCCTCTCCCTCCCTCTACGCACACATACACCATCATTTCTCTTGTGTTCAGTTGAGTGCATTTTCTTGCTAAGAGAAAGTATTCTTATTGTTATGATTTTTCTCTGGTGTAGGTTGGTCTTTTGCATGGGGTGATGTATGATAAGGAATACAATGTTATTGTCAATTGTGCATACATGAACCTATCAGAAACCCCAAACCTCCCGCCAAGTTTTCGTGATGATAAGCCTATACTGAAGGATTCCATGCGCATACTTGCTGATATTGTGAACCTTAATAGTCAAATCCTACTCTCACGTACGATGATAATTGCTGTGGAGATCCAACATGCCTTACTAGAGCTTTACAACAGCCAAGATGAAGAGTCTCCTTTGGCTCAAATTGCGGTATATAAGACTTGTTTGAAGTTCTTTTGATGCGTGTTTGATCATATTTTTCCTTTCGTGCTGGGTTTGTTTCTGTTTTGCCTAAGCTGGTATCCTTTTTATAGTTGGAAGGCCTTTGGGTATCATACCGGAGCACTTCTTTGCTGGAAGCAGATCTTTATGTTACTATTCCCAAGTTCTCTGTTCTTGACATACGCTCCAGCACCAAGCCTGAAATGCGTCTGATGCTTGGCTCTTATGCTGATGCGCCTAAGCCTCAAAGATCCAGTGCTACTTATTCTTATGGAAAATTAGAATACCTTGTAAAGGGTACTTCTCTGCAAGATCTGGAAGGTACATCTGAGTCTTACTTGACCATGCTAGTACTGGATTATCGTTGGCGAGCATCTTTCCAATCTGCTGTGATTCGGGTTCAGCAGCCTCGAGTTCTTGTAGTTCTGGATTTTATTCTTGCAGTTGTTGAGTTCTTTGTACCATCTTTGGGCACATTGACTGGTAGGGAAGAAGCTATGGACCCTAAAAATGACCCGCTTACATGTTCCAGTGACATTTTGCTTACAGCTTCTACTTACATTCAAACTGATGAAGTTGTACATCTTTCACCTAGAAGACAGTTGATTGTGGATGGTTGTGGAATAAATGAATTTACATATGATGGCTGTGGGAAGACAATATCTTTACGTGAGGGGAGTGCTAGTAAAGGCGAAACATCCTCAGGAGCTATTATCATTATAGGGCGTGGTAAAACGTTACACTTCAAGAATGTGAAAATTGAGGTGAGTTTCTCTATTAACTCTATGCAATACTAAATGGATGCCAATCATGCTATCTTATTAGGAGTCATTTTCTTTTGGTTGGTAATGTTGAATGTGTATATTAAATTTTTTTTAATGCATATACAGAGTTATAGTTGCCACATTTCTTTGAGTTTTAGAAACGTTTAGTTAGAATTTTCAGTTTATCTTGCTTCTCTTTTGTTGATAACTGACATTGCTGGCTTTCAAACCCATACCACTTTTGTGGTAGTGACGTGCCCTTAAACCCAAGCTAGATGGCATTTTTCTTTTCAATAGCTCTTAGGAGGAATTTGGAAGTCACCTCTGAATCAGTCCCATTGGAATTACAAATGAGAAAAGATTCCTAGCTGCTTTAGTTGTATATGGTAGGTGAAAGGAGTCTGCTTTGAGTTCTATTTCCATACTTGTTTGTTTGGGTAGATCTCCTGCCCTCGTTTATCGCAATCTGCAAGGTCCATTCAAGTTAATCGTCCTCCACTTAAGCAGTTAAAGATCCTATCAAACTGTGCATCTTGATTGAATACCATTTATATAATGAAACGAATTTATGCTGTTCATACTTTTTACAGCTGGGCCATTTATAAGGTTTATTCAAATAGTCTGTACTCGTGTTTTACTTGGAGATACTTTGATTTAAGCAAAAGCTTTCAACGTCGTATTTTCCTGGTGCTAATCAAGATTTGAAAAAAGGTAGTCTGACCCAATTTGAGTCATGGCTACTGTAAAAACACAGATCTCAGAGTAAAACTTTATGCCATTGCTACAACTTTGCATGGCTTTGTTTGTGATCAGTTTGTTTGTTGCTTTAGTTATCCAAGAGGGTCTAACATTTAGGTAATAGTTTTTTGGTTCAAGTAGTGGATGAATTGGTTGAAATACAGAACAAAGTTTAAATTATTGAACATTACAACAATGTAATTGGTAATTAAATTGAATATCCTAATAAACTTAAATATTATGCAAAATAAATTGTGAGCTCACTATGTTTAAAAAGAAGAAAATGCAAGCTTTAGATCCTAAGTACCAGTAAACTACTTGTTCCTAATTCTCTCGTTATATATTGAAAGTAAAGTAGAACTACTTACAGTTTGTTGTGGGGGTTTCTTGTTCTGAAAATTACAGGATCAATAAAAGTTTGAAAAAGATATTATACCATTGTGGATGGAAAGTCGTATACAATAAAAGCATACTTCTCATTTGATGGCTAGATGCTTGCAGTATATATAAGCATAGTTGAATAACAACTACAAATTAAAGCGAGTAGAATGGTTGGCACCATCCGTGCGATGGCTTGGAGCCGTGCTAGTAAATTGTTTGGCTTTTGGCTCATCACTTAAAACCTTGGGGTTCTCTAGACCAAGTTTCTTTTCAATATCTGTTTTCATTTTCTGAATGTTTTGTGTTTTGTTGTGTTATATGTAAAATAACCTTTTGTTATATGCTACAAATATCTTATCATATACTACTGTTGTGTCTTTTCTAATTTTGTCACCATTTCTTTTAGAATGCTGCACTGCTAAAGAAGTGCACATATCTAAACAATGACAGCAGCTACACAATCTCTGAAGAAGATGGTGTTGAAATTTCATTGTTAGATGGTCCTGTCTCTGATTTGGTGAAAGATGGTTTGGAACACTTAGCACACAAGAGGAGAGCTCATGAAAGTTATGTGTGTCCTCTGGGGACAGCAACCCAAGAGCAAAGTTTCACATTTGAAGCTCAGGTACAAAATTAATGTCCTGGGAACTCTATACTGAAACAAATTACAAAAAAAAAGGGTACATTTTCCATATCCGTGCCTTCATAAGTCATCAATAAGGTTTTGAATGTTATCTATTAGCTGTCAATTCTATCTCCTTAGGTTGCAGCTTCATGTAAACATTTTCAGGTTGCTTATGTGTTTTGAGTTTCCTCCTTTATACTTTCTGCTTGATTTCCTTTTATATGGATGCTTTAATTATTCTCTTATAGAGCTATGAAGGATGTGACACGGTGAGGGAATGTTTGTGGGCTTAGCACATTGAAACACACAAAAAAGGTTTTGAGTCACTCCCAACTATGACATTTCTGGATTCTCTGAAACTGAATTATTTAAAAGGTTTCTGTTTATTGGTTTGGGGCAAGTTGACACCATAAGTGCCTTCTATGCTGAGAGTAGCGCTATTATACACACAAGTGCGATCGGATGATAAGCTGATAAATTTCTACACAAATTATAAATTAAGATGTAAGTGAAATTTAATTGTGAAAATCTTAAGGAAAGAAAAACATCATTTTGAACTTGGGAGGCCAAGTAAAAATAGAGTTGATTGTAAGATGCCCTGATAAGGTTTCAAACTGCTGTTTGATCCTGCATGAGGGTTCTGCTTGAGGGCAGAACAATAATATTTAGCAGAAATGGAGCATGATTTATAATGTGGAAGTCACCCTCAAGTCTTGCTTAAGTTTTATAGCATACGTGAAACAAAACCCATGATCATTCATCATTTCTAGGATCTTTTGTCCGTAACTCCACCAACTGTGGTTATGGTTGTTTAAGTCCACCAGGTCAAATGCAGTTAAGGGCTCGTATTGGAAAATTATACAGCTACCAGGTGCTTTGTACATTAGATGAACCATTCTGATATTTGACTAATGGTAATATCATGTGTCCCAGCATGAGTTCCTCTAGTTGTTTCCACCTCGTTTGTGTAACATTTGAGCAGGATGAGATACATCTCTCCTGATGGTTATCGGGAGGTGATTGGTGGATCATAAAGAGGTAAGTCGCATAGTGGGATTCAGGGCGACTTGGAAAGATTTATTCACCGATCTTGATTATGCTTAAAAATATGTACCACTGCTTTAAGAGCACCTTAGCTTAGTATATTGTTGATTCATTTAGCTTTGTGCTCCTGTTCTGTGCCAACCCAATCCAGGCCCAATTAGTAATGGAGCCTAATGTTAGTTTATCCCAGGCTCATCCGAATGAGATTCTTTCAGAACAGAGAACCTTGCATGTTTTTCATATGCTTGTTAGTTTGTATGTATGCTTGTCTATATGATTTAGGACCGGAATTGCAATATCTCATAGTCTTTATTTCATTGGGTTCCTGTTTATTTGCCCGATGGTTGATTTCTCTGCATTTGAAGATTGATGAGGCTAATTAGAAAATTGGGGCTCCCAATTTTTGTATAAAGGTATGTCCATGACCTGAAGCTCTCCGATAATCAAGAGGTGTAAATTTTTTACCACATAATTTTCCTTTCGTAATCATCACTTTGAAGGATTGAACTCTTAGCTATGGAATTTTCTGACTTCCTTCAAGATAAGAGGAGTTTAAATTATGTATTGAATATTATCAATCTTTACTCATGCCTTTTGTAATATGGAGTACAAATTTGTGCTGATGTCGAATGATCTCTTGAAGCATACTGAGGCCTTGAACTTATTATTTCAAGTCCAGAAAGTGATAGCTGCTTGGCAATTGTTTGCACTAATAATAGCTCTGTTCAATTCATCTGTAGGTGGTATCTCCTGAGTTGACGTTTTATGATAGCTCGAAGATATCCATTGATGAGTCCCTTCAAATTGAGAAACTTCTACGTGCAAAGATGGACTTTAGTTTCATGTGGGTGCTGTGTTAATTTGTGCTGAAGCTGCTCTAATGATTATTTCAGGTATCTATTGTATTGGATCCATGTGCCTTAATAGCAAATGGTTTTTGAACAGGTATGCAACAAAAGATAATGACACTTGGGTTCGATCTGTTGTGAAAGATCTAACAATTGAAGCTGGTTCTGGACTAGTTATTCTTGAGCCAATGGAGTTTTCAGGAGGATATACATCTGTCAAAGATAGGACCAATATCTCAGTAGTTTGTAGTGATATTTGCCTTCACCTGTCTATGGGTGTTTGTTCCCTTTTACTTCAATTACAAAATCAAGCAAGTTCAGCACTACAGTTTGGCAATGCAAATCCACTGGCTTCATGCACAAACTTTGAGAAATTATGGGTGTCTAAGAAAGGTCCTGTCTGATCATATTTTGTTATGATGCAAGTTCAGCACTACAGCTTTCAAGTTTTCTATGTTGTTTGTGATTATACACTGTGCAATATCATATTTTCTCTCTTGATGTCATTTTGCTGCATTATTGTCTGAATTTTTGGCTTTTGCAGGGGATCTTCCTGGTTATAACCTGACATTTTGGAGACCTCAAGCGCCTCCCAATTATGCTATATTAGGTGATTGTGTGACTTCAAGGTACTTCTAGTTAGAAGATACTCGTGTGCCTATTTCATCTTTCCGGTTCCATCAAACTCTGCATTTGAAGAGCATGAAGGATGCCGTGTTCAGTTAATAATTTTAAATGAGAATTGGCCAAATATATCCTAATTATTGATTATCAAAAGATTGTAATTTGATTGTTTTTCATGTTTTCCATTTGCGGATATGGTATTAACTTGAATTGCAGCTCTTTTTTCCTGTTTTTGGGTAGTGGTGGTGTGTGGCAGGCAACACAATTGCAAGTAGATTGTGGAGCTTAGGCCCTCTATTCTGTTGCTATCCTGTTGAATAGTAGGTATTCTTTTTGCATGGCATGGAGAGGAAGATTGGATAGTTTGTGCATTCCCCCCCTTGTCCATGTATTCAAGGTTAACATGGGAGGTAGTTCTAGTAGTAATCGGTTCATAGTTTTAACTCATGATGTAGGTGGAGATAGATCCTGCTATTAATAGATCAGATTTAGGTAAAAAGCTACAATGCATCATATAGGGTGTCTTGTAAATGTCATTTTTGAATCAAGACATCTGCGGTAGTAGGAATTAGTCTTGATTCCTTTTACTCTTTTTTCATGTGGAGTAGTTTTGTTTGTTCTAGTGTAGGTGGGAAAGTGTTCAAATTCTGAAGCAAATATGGCTTGGCTAGGTGTTCAAATTCTATGATTACTCATTTGCTGTTTCGAATGCATTGATGGATGGCCAGATAGATAAAATTTCCTGGTTGTTCGTGTTGCATTATTGAATGAGTGTGTTAGACAGGAAGATGCTGTGATGGATGTTCAGAAAGTGTAAATGTATTACTAGATGCAGTTATAATTGAGACGAAAGCAGGTGGTACCAATTGAGGATAAGATGACGGAGGCTTGTTTATGGCGGTCTGGAGACATGAGTAGAATACTTGTGAATCCACCTGTTGGAAGATGCAATGTCGTAGAACTGCCACTAGTCAAAATGAATAGAAGAGGCATCTTTACATTTGTATTGATAGGACTTCTTTTGGTTCCCTTTAATTGGTTCATATGTATTTTTAAAATTCTTTGCAGAGCGGTCCCTCCTTCTCAAGCTGTAATAGCTGTGAGCAACACCTATGGTCGTGTCAGAAAACCTCTTGGTTTCAAGCTTGTTGGGATGTTTTCTGATTTCCAAGAAATTGAAGGGGGAAGACAAACTGATGTTGAAAATGACTGCTCAATATGGATGCCAATTCCTCCACCAGGTTATGTAGCTATTGGCTGCGTAGTTAATCTAGAAGTGGACCCACCTCCAAATCATATTGTCTATTGCCTTCGGTCTGATCTAGCAGCGTCTACAAAGTTTTCTGACTGCATGTTGTATGTCCAACTTAGGCGGCGGTATGAATGCCTTTCTTTTCTTCATTTTGTCTGCCTACATTAATGAAATCACATTTGGTTTAATGTGTTGATGTTTGTAGCACTTCATCTGGATATAGCGTTTGGCGTGCGGATAATGTTGCCAATTCATTTTATGTGCATGCTGGTGTAAATCTCCCTGCAACAGTCCAAAGTTTTGATCTACATCAAATCCTTTTGAGGAATCCTGATTGGCATATACCATTGTCCACCAATGACAAATCGAATTCCACCACAGACAAGGAGGAGGAAAGCCCACCAAGCAGTGATCAAAGTAGCAGTTCCTCTGGCTGGGACATTCTCAGAACTCTGTCAAGAACTAGCTCATTATATATGCCAACTCCACATTTTGAGAGGATTTGGTGGGACAGAGGTTGTGATGTCCGAAGGCCAATTTCTGTATGGCGACCTTTGCCACGTCCAGGTTTTTCTGTGCTTGGAGATTGTGTTGCTGAAGGGTTTGACCTTTGTTTCTATATGTCCCCTTTGTTTTTATAGAAGCCTTTTCCATTATTCCTAATTATATGACTAGTTTTATATGATTTCTATGTCAGGCTAGAACCCCCAGCATTTGGATTGGTGTTTAAGAGTAATGATTTAGCCGTCTCTTCCAAGCCTGTTCAGTTCACTAAAGTTGCCCATATAAGTAGAAAGGGAGTTGATGAAGCATACTTTTGGTACCCAATTCCTCCTCCTGGTTATGTTTCAATGGGATGCATAGTTAGTAGAACAGATGACATGCCGCAGACGGATCTTGTTTCCTGTCCAAGGATAGATTTGGTTAACCAGGTTGATGTTTCTGAAGAGCCTATATCTAGATCATCCAGTTCGAAGGGAACAAACTGTTGGAGCATTTGGAAGGTTAACAATCAGGTAATTTTCTTTATGTCGCATGTTTAGACAAGGACTCCTCACATCTGAAATTCTTGTTATGCCTCTCTAAATTGGTCTTAAATGTTTCAGGCATCAACTTTTCTTGCGCGATCTGATCTCAAAAGGCCTTCTGGGCGTTTGGCTTATAGTATAAGTGATTATGTGAAGCCAAAAGCACGTGAAAATATAAGTGCTGATATGAAACTAGGATCCTTATCGATCAGTATTTTGGATAGCTTCTATGGAATGGTTTGTACTTTAGATAATTGAAGAAATGGATTTCCATATCATATTTAATTATGCTCTTCTTATGAATCTTGTTCTGTCTGAAAAATGGCAGATGACACCATTTTTTGATACTACAATCACGGGCATAAATTTAGCAACACATGGACAGCTGGAAGCCTTGAGTGCAATACTCATATGTTCAATTGCTGCATCTACATTTAACAGACAATTACAAGCCTGGGAGCCTCTTCTTGAACCATTTGATGGAATTTTTAAGTAATAATACTTAACATGTTTCCTAAGTTATATTTTTATTTAATCTTGTTACCTTTACATGGTTATATCTATGTATCTGTTACACAAGGTCGAACTAGCTCTATTATTGTGGATATTACTTTGGAGGTAGGCTATGTTGTAGGAATAAGTAACCTGTCTCCTCTGTATCGTTAGGTTGGAGACCTATGAAAGAAATGAGCTTTTTCAATCAAAAGTTGGTAAACGACTTCGTATTGCTGCAACATCAAGTCTGAATCTCAATATCACAGCTGCAAATCTTGAGAACCTTGTTGAATCTGTTCTTTCTTGGCGTAGACAAAATGATATTGAGGGAAGATCCTCTCAAAGGAGTGAGGTAGCCTTTTTTAGTAGTGATTGGCATTTGTTTATATTATTATAAGCTTGTTAGCATTTACAAGTAAAGACCATGTCAGGGTGCTGGAGAAATCATGGAACAAAAAGATCCATCTTTTTCCGCATTAGAAGAAGATGAGTTTCAGAAAATATCCCTAGAGAATAAACTGGGTTGTGATGTCTATTTGAAAACAGTGGAGCAAGTTTCAGACGATATAGAGCTATTGCAAAACAACACACAGACATCATTTCTGATTCCACCTATCAGTTTCTCTGATAGGCTGAATGTCATAAGTAAATTGGGTGAAACACGCTATTATGTTGCCATACATATTATTGAATCTAAGGTTTGTACTTGATGCCCTGCCCTCTTTGTCTTATGGTTTTAACACTCTATGTTATGTTCTACTTTATAGGAAGTGAACTTTACTCTGTTTTGCTTGAAGGGGCTGCCTATTGTGAATGATGGCAATAGCCACGAATACTTTTGTGCCTTGAGACTGTTAATTGATAGAAAAGCATCAGATCTGTATAAGCTATTCCCACAAAGTGCAAGGACTCGCTGTGTTAAGCCTTCTATCATCACCAAAGCTGATTCTGCTGAGGGACATGCCAAATGGAATGAACTTTTCATATTTGAGGTCCCCAAGAATGTAAGAACCTTTAATTTCTAGTTCGTGTTGTTTGCTATTTATTTTTCACGTATCTTAATATCCTAACTTTAGTTCATCTAGTAAGTTTGGATGTTAAACGATGTATAGACATAGCTTGAAATGGCTGATATATGAAGGATATCCAGTTCTGCTTGCTTAGACATGCAAAAGAACGGCAAGACTCAAATTCAGGAAGAAGGGTACTTGAATGCCTTTGTCAGCTTCTATGTTACCCAAGTAGCGACTTCCAAGTTATCCATCTTAATTTATGGTGACTTAATCTCTCACCCATCTATGTTTTTTCCGTAGCCAGTCCCAAGCCTAGATAAAGGAGAGGGGTTGCAGTAGGTTTACAACTAGCGTAAAATTTTGTCAATTCTAATAACATGAATCCATTTAATCCAACGTTGTACCTTACTAGCGACGCACTGCACGAAGCCCGAGTGTAGCAATAAATGAGCAAGGATGTGCTAGAGCATGCTCCTGAAGGCACACGACATCCCATCACTCGGGAATGTCGACAATTAAGTAAGGGCTACTGTGATCTAGTAGATAGAAGCAGCTAAAGAAGCTAGTTCATGATAATAGGGTCAAATTAGGAACTTGAAATAGTGGAACATTGACAGGTAAATCTTTAATTGGTTGAGATAATGCGTAGAAGGAAGGCTAGCATTGCTTGCATACAAGAAGTTAAGTGGGTGGTGAGAAGGTAAGAGAAATAGAAAACATAGATTGTAAACTTTGTATACATGTAAAGTGAAGAATATGAATAGTGTAGGAATTATTATTGAAGCAGGTTTAAAAATGAGGTTGTTGAGGTGAAATGGGTAGGACGTAGTATTATATTAGTTAACTGTTTTTTTAGGGGAGGAGTCGGTTAGTATTGTTAGCTATGCCCTTTAGATAAGACTAGACATAGTCCCAAAATAACAGTTTTGGGACGATATTGATAGGTTAATCCAGGCAATTCCTAGACATGATAAAATTTTTATTGGAGGTGTTTTGAATGGCCACATAAGGAAAGATAACATAGTGCATGAAAGAGTTCACGGAAATTTTGTTATGGAGATCGTAATGAGGAAGGTTATACCATCTTGGATTTTAGTTTCTTATGATTTGGTGTTAACGAATACTTATTTAAATAAAAAAAACGAGATACTCACCTTATAACCTATAGGAATGGGCAAACACGCAACCAAATAGATTATATATTCAATAGGCGCCCAGATAGGTAATCCTGTAGGAATTGTAACGTAATCTTTTAAGAGAGTTTAATTGCACAATATAGGCTAGTTGTGTTGGATATGGTATTTAAAAAAGGAGAGACATAACAAATCTAATGAAACACGTAGCACGAGACAGTGGAACTTGCATCGAGAGTTATTGAGCATAGATTAAGATGTAATTCAAAATTTTCAGATAATCAATTTGGTTTTATGCTAGAGAGATCTACTATGAAAGTAATTTATCTCAGGAGATTGATGGAACAACAGAGAAAATGAGCAAGGCCTATATATGACTCTTATAGATTTAGAAAAAGCTTACGACAGGGTACGTAGAGAAGTGTAATTCCAAAGTAAGGTTGGTATGTTAATTAATCTAGATGTACAACCTTCAAAATCATTTATTGCTGATTTCTAGACGTCTAAAAATGTAGTATAGAGGTCCTTCATGCATACTCCTAAAATTTTCTACCTATCACACTCTTATCTTCTCATGCTTCCTTCTATCTTTGCATTTTTTTATGCTGATGTTTTTGTGTTTGCTAAGCTCTTAAACATTTACATGACAGTTTTCCTAATTGTACCATTTAATGCTTTTAATTGCTATACGTCAAGTAGGAAATCTGGTTCAGGTGAAATGTTGTTAAATACATGGAGACCTTCATTGTTGAGTCTATCTCTAACAATTTCAATACACGGAGATGCTTCTCTTTTTTGTGGACACACCATATTGTTACTATGTGACATTTCAATGCTAGGTACTAACTAGTGTCCTTAATTGATCCTCTTTGGTACTTCATGAGTTCTTGGGCTTTTTGCAATGCTTTATTAGCACCCTTAGAGTTAAATATGTACCATGATCCAACTCAATTCTATAGTAAGTAGTTTATATTTAGATATCATATATAGGTCCAGGAAAATCTACCATGTCCCTGCAGCCCTATAACTGTCCAGATCATGTCCTTCATCTGTCCATTGGCTCTTAAAGATTTTTACCCACCACCAATTTTATAGTGGTAAAACCAATAACCGTTACATTACTCATCTGTCCAGATCTTGAGTAGTAAGATTTCTTAGGTTCCTCTTTTATTACATGAATTTATGAAAAGACCAGCATCATTGGCTGTACATCGGGCATCAAATTGCAGAATTATGGGTTTTTGTGTCTAGTAGAGAATGTTTACTATTAAGTAAGGATATACATTCTTACTTATATATACATAGTATATAATTATATGTGCTTAATTATAATGATTAGTTTTCCCGGAATATGTGTTTGCAAATTTATTAAAAAATATTTTTGCTGTTATTGTTGTTGACTCATTTATGTGAAGTTTAATGCTCTGAAAATTGATTCCAGGGAGAGGCTACGCTAGAAATTGAAGTCACAAATCTTGCTTCAAAAGCTGGGAAAGGTATTCTTGTTTTTCTTTTTTTTTAACAATATCCAAGATACATCTTCCGCCTACTTGGTAAACTTCCTCCTATGTTTTCATCTTCTGCAAATAAGTATCATCTAATTTTTATATGTAGACTCTTGTCTCATTCCACTGGTTGGAACTTTATTCCTTTCTTTAAGATATAGGTATTTGATGTACCTCTCCATTATAGATTCATGATTTGACCCATTTTTGACCTATTTTGTTAGAATGCAATAGTCAATAAAAATGAATTGGAACTTAAGCAGTATGAAATGGTTTGTGCTTGCGTGAGTTTAAGGCCACCCTCCCCCTCCCTAGCATGAGCTGGATTAGTTCATCTCTGTGGTTGATACTGGCAGACTTGATAACCAAAGCAAGAAACTAAAGGAAACTAAAGATTCATATGTTTAGTTCATAAACTAAAAGAGAACTTAATCATTAAAGGAGTAATATAATTATGCAGTATTATTAGGAAAAAGATCTATGCGACTATTGAGCAAGAATAAAATAAACAAGCACTGAGCCACTGACGAAGTTTCTCTGTTTGCTTTTCTTTATCAATGTTCTTTAGTCCTAATGCTGGTGTGGTCAAGAAGACATTGACATACTCTAAATTTTTAGGGGAGGGATTTTCTGTTTAGTTGTACTAAAGGAGTCAAACACCGTTCCTTCCTGCCTTCATTAAGGTCCAGTGCTACGCATATATAGACACTTTCTCAGTTTTCATTTCACTAAGTTTCATTTAACCCATCTGTTTTAGATTTGTATCTCACATCGTCAAAGTAACAGACGCCATAAAGTTTTCTTACATTTTGTGTTCTCTTTTCCTTTTTGAGCAAACTGCAATCTTATTCCTGTCCAATTGATGAGTTGAACTGTTATAATGTCTGATTTCAGATACAAGGTCATCTCTGTTGCATTCTTTATGTAAACCTGCAAGTTACTGTAAATTTAACGTCAACACATCATCTTAAACATTTAAATAGAAATATTTTAAACTGATATCTGCTTTTGAACATGAAGTATATGCCTTTTAAGATAACATTTCCATCTAAAAGTATTTCTTTATGATTAAGGGGAAGTTGTAGGTGCACTGTCTATTCCTATTGGCAGTGGTGCCAATACACTCAAACGAGCTACTTCAATTAGGATAGTGCAGCAAGCAGCCAATGTACAACAGAGAACCTCATATCCACTTAAGAGGAAGGTAAATAGCATATATCTTACCAGATGTTTCATGTGATTTTTTATATAGCATTTTGTAAGTGCTAACATGAGTAGATAACCAGTTTACGCAGGGAAAATTTGATGCTGACAAGGAACAATCAAACTTTGGTTTGTTGGTAATATCTACCACTAAATTTGAGCGAAAATGTGATACAGATTTCAAAAGTCCAACTGAAAGTGTGGTCAATAATTTTAGTGATATTGGCTTCTGGATTGGACTTGGCCCTGAGGGACCATGGGAGAATTTTGCATCATTTCTCCCTTTATCTGTAGCCCCGAAATCATTAGATAAATGCCCTTTTGCTTTTGAGGTTGTTATAAAAAATGGGAAAAAGCATGGAATTCTGAGGTCCCTTGCAACTATTTTGAATGACTCTGATGTTAAGTTCGAGGTGTCAGTATGCCCAGCAACTGGTCTTGTGGACTCTTCAATGAAGGTAAGAGCTGAAAATGCAGCAGTTGTTACTGAAGAGATCTTTGAGAATCAGAGACGTCAACCAGCTGGAGGTTGGGGAAGCCAGTCTGACCAAGAAGGCAGTCATCCTGGTCAGTGGAGTACAAGAGACTTTTCATATTCATCGAAGGTAAGACATTTATTGAGATGCATTTGGTAGCAAATTGTCCCGGAGATCTAATTTGATACACACATGGAGACGTGCTCCTTAGCTGAACTATTCTGTTCCTTTGTGAAGGATTTTTTTGAGCCTCCCCTCCCCTCTGGTTGGCGATGGATCTCTGCTTGGACTATTGACAAATCCCCATCATTGGATAGTGAAGGATGGGGATATGGAACTGATTTCCAAAGTTTTAAATGGCCTCCACTATCACAAAATTCATCTTCAAGATCTCCTTCGTGTTTTGTCCGCCGGAGGCGTTGGGTGCGTAAGAGGCAGCCAGTACTTCACTACAATGATGATGGCACAAGGAGTGTTGTTGCGGTAGTAAGTCCTGGATCCTCTGCTGTTCTGCCTTGGAGAAGCATGGTAAGCAATAGTGATTTGTGCATGCAAATTCGTCCTTTTGTCGAATCTAGTGAGCAAGAATATTCTTGGGGCCAAACAGCCACCCTCAGAGCTGGAAGGGACCAATCTGTTAATCAGCAAACTCTTAATTTAAGAAAAGACACAGGGAAGAATGGAAACTTTTCCTCGAGTGATGCCGGTCTCAGGTTGAACCAGCTAGAGAAAAAGGATCTGCTGTTTTACTGTGTCTCAAGCTCCTCTAAAAATCTTTTTTGGTTTAGTGTTGGCATTGATGCTTCAGTTCTACATACAGAACTGAATGCTCCTGTTTATGATTGGAAGCTATCCATTAGTTCTGCCCTAAAATTGGAGAATAAGCTTCCTTGTTACGCGGAATACTGTATTTGGGAAAAGGTTGCTGATGGGAATATGGTTGAACGACAACATGGCATTGTCTCATCAGGTGGAAACATTTTAATATATTCAGCTGATTTAAGAAGACCAATCTTTTTGACGCTGTTTGTTCAAGGAGGTTGGGTTCTTGAAAAGGTACACAAGGATTTTTTAATAAGGTTTTTGGTCGTTGACAGAAGTCCTACTCTGTGTTCAGTTTGTAAACTACTCAACTTTGTGTATTCAGGAGGCTATACTAATTATGGATATGGCATCTCCCGAGCGCTTGTCATTCTTCTGGATGATACAGAAACAAAACAACAGGTTTTGTTACTCATTTCTATATCTAAAGAGAATGTTTTCTGCAATAGTAGCTTTGTATTAGAAATTAGGATTAATATTGCCAGTGCCCACTCATAGTCACTTTGATCACCAACATTTTAGCGTTCAACATTGCCTACGCTAACCACTATTGTTTTCCATACTTTGATTATTCTGATGTGATAACTAAAATACTCCAAAGAAGAGCAAAGCTCAAATTGTACACCTACATTAAATTAGCACAAAAAAAAATGCAACACTGATCGCTCTATCATTTTGTCAAACTGCATGCACATGTTTAACTGAATTAATTATTCAACACTTATCTTTTAAGATGATAAACAAATATTCATTCAGGCTTTGACTGAATTAATTATTTCGTACTAGTATTTTGCGAATCCAAGTTTAACTGAAGTTAGAGACAAGAGGAAGGCTGTAAATTAGTGATAAAAGATAAAGTAAGATTGTTCTCGGACACTTCTATAAGTAAAATTTAATTTCATGCATATTCCAATCTCAACAAGTCCTTGAGAAAAGCAGGAACTGTCAAGTATGTGTGGCCGCAAAATTGTTTTAAGGAAAACTATGCCTTTTGAGTTGTACATGCCAACAAAGTTGAACTTCCTCTATATTTTTTCTCAATGATCGTTTTCTACAAGCGCATATAATTTTGATTTTATCAGTTTTTCTTAATATATTTAGTTCTGTTTTTTCTAGTCATTCTTTAGTTGTTGCAGTGAACTATGCAAGTATATCTTTTTTTTTATCATTTCCATGTGGCCCTTTCTGAATTCTTTTCATAGTTTTTATTCTAGGGGTGCAGTGCACTACTACTACTTAGTGTTTGACTTTATTGACAAATCAGCCCTTATTTTTCTCTTTTAGATCTTTGGTGCTGTTCTTATGATGGATTATTGTTAAGTTTTTTTCACAAATGTATTATTATCATTTAGCTAGATAAAGCTAAGCATTATATCTTGAGGCTAAAGTACAAGCTCAGATTACCTTCTGTTTTCAAGAACTAAAATTTTATCTTTCTCTCTACAATATGTGCAAGTTTAGTGTTTGGTAATTGCAACTGGAAGGACACATGCTAAGCATAACTTTGGTTTTTATATTCTTCCAGGAGGTTGCGTGTGAGTCTTGAGTATGACATGGGAGGTGCTGATGCTGCACAGAAAACTGTCAGATTTTTTGTTCCTTATTGGATTCGTAATGATTCTCTTGTTCCATTGGCATACCGGATTGTGGAAGTTGAACCACTAGAGAACAGTGAGGGGGATTCTCTTGCGATATCTAAGGCAGTTAAATCTGCAAAATTTGCCCTGAGAAACTCATCAAAAGCACTTGACAGAAAAAGTTATAGCTTAAAGAAAAACATTCAAATACTTGATGTATTTGAAGATTCTAATCAAGAAGTTGTCATGCTGTCTCCACAAGACTATGTAAACCGGAGCCCAGTTTCGCCTTTCCCATCTCGTAGTGATTCATTCTTTGCAACACGAGTTGGTATTTCCATCGCTGTGCAAAATTCCCAACACTACAGCCCTGGAATCTCACTTTTTGACCTTGAAAGCAAGGTAAGATGCGATTTGATATAACTCACTATTGGCACCCAATAACATCTGGTTGCATAATTCCTTTTGAGGTAGGGCTTACAAGTGTCGGTTTTGCAGGAGAGAGTTGATACAAATGTCTATGATTCTGACGGATCCTACTATAAATTGTCAGCGCAAATCAATATGGCATCTGACCGTACTAAGGTTCATACTAATGTCTTCATACCTTTTTCTTTTTTTTTGGTTGGGGGGGGGGGGGGAAGAGGTGTAATTATCACCAATAATCACCCAGCAATAGGTCTCATTTCTGGTTTTAAGACTCGCGGTCACCACAGCTGTTTCATCCCAAAACTGCCTGTTACTAAACGTTAGTATATTTCTGGTATGTTGTTATGTTAAGCTGATATATCAGTTTTGAATTTTACAACACATTGCCATCTGTTAACTTATTTGATAAGTAAATCCTAAACCCAGCCTGTACAGTTACTGATCAGCTACGGAAAGACAGATGGGTTCAGCAAGTTGGGTTTGGGGGATTCCATTGGAATGATTGCTTTGCTAACCTGTCGACCTATGTAAACAGTGTTAAAACTTGCAAATCAATCTATTGCAGATTTTCAGCTGAAAGCAACTCATCATTATGCATATGAATATTGGGTTGATCAATAAAACAATCTTCTTCTCATTAACCTCATGAATCTTGGACCTTACCAAAAAATAGTTTTTTTTTTTAATTAAAGCAAACTAGTATTAATTGACAAAGGGTATTTAATTGGCTCAGCAATGGATAAACAAGACTGAAT
Organism: Acanthochlamys bracteata; assembly: GCA_019914995.1. Taxonomy (NCBI): domain Eukaryota; kingdom Viridiplantae; phylum Streptophyta; class Magnoliopsida; order Pandanales; family Velloziaceae; genus Acanthochlamys; species Acanthochlamys bracteata. Next base: position 2,175,116 of record CM034131.1, on the reverse strand, counting down.
GCAGTGTTGACTGGACAGCTACTAGTGGTTATCAAGTTGCACATGTCTGACCTAACAAAAGCAATTCATATACTACTGGCTAGGCAGCACAGTATGTGCTGGCTTAACCAGGGTTCTCAGTACAGCATACCCTCACTGCATGGGTGGATCTGGCAAGTGGAGGAATGTTCTGGAAAACCTGAGTAGGCCAGGAACCTTAGTTGATTTGCAGTAGAATTGTAATCGCATCATGAATCCAGTGCATGTTTGTACATTCTATTCCATGTTGGAACCAAGAAGCTGCAATCATAGAGTATCACGGAAAGATGATCATTAATGTGTCGCAGCAGTTGCGTTCAGGAACCTTTAGGAGATATTTCGGTACTGTCCATTTCGTCATTCTATGTCAGAGTGTCATGTAAATAGAAGTTAATGCCATAAGCTGCTTCCAAATTTCTTGGTACTGAATTATCTGCTCCCATGAAATATTTTATAAAAGGTTTGCAAAACAAAATAGAGAAAAAGAGAAATATAGATTTAGAGCTAAGTTTCCAAATTCCAGAAAACAAACCCTTGGAAAAACTAATTTGGTCATAAATTTGTGAAAGGTAGATTTTTATTTTTTGTAAAAGGTAGACTTTTATTTATTTGAGTATAATTTGAAGTTTTTTATTTATTTCTTGTCATATCGACATTGTAGTAGCTTGCAATCTTTATATTTCACGAGAAAAGAATTGTCCATCTCCTCTTATAAGAGACTCCATTTTCTGTTTCACTTCTTAGTTAATTGCAATTCTTAGTTTTGTGAGCCTTTTGGTTGATTAAGATGAAAATAATGCACAGGTTATTCGTCTTCTACCACAAGCACTATTTATCAATAGAATTGGACAGAGCCTATGTATCTGTCAGTTGGGATGCAATGTTGTGGAGTGGTTTCATCCAACTGATCTTCCAAAATTATTTAGATGGCAATCTAGTGGAATAACTGAACTTTTGCAGGTTTGTCCTACTTGAATCATTTTCATTTTGCTTAGTAAATCTTTCTATACTCATTTTATTGTGTTAATGTCTTAAGCTGCGAGTTGATGGATATAAATGGAGTGCCCCTTTTAGCATTGAGAAGGATGGAATAATATCGGTATCCTTGAGAAATGAGCATGGGAATGGCATATTATATTTAAGAACAGAAGTGCGTGCTGGCACAAAAAGTTCAAGATATGAAGTTGTGTTCTCCTTACTTACTTTGTCAAGCCCATATAGGTGATTTTACTTAATTATTAGTCAAATCAATTCTTCTACTTTTGCCTCCTCTTACTGAATGTTGAAGGCCTACTTGTGCTGTCAACAGGATTGAAAACCGTTCAATGTTTCTACCTGTGCTGTTTCGCCAAGCTGGAGGGAATGATGATTCTTGGAAACCACTTCCTCCTAATGCTGCCTCTTCCTTTTTCTGGGAAGATCTTGGTAGACAGCGGCTTATGGAACTTTTGGTTGATGGTGAAGATCTCTCGACATCATTGAAGTACAACATTGATGAGGTCATGGATCATCAACCTTTGCAGACATCCACAGGACCTACCAAGGCTCTACGAGTAACAGTGTTGAGAGAGGGGAAGATACTTGTTGCAAGAATTAGTGACTGGATGCCAAACAATGATGCATTGGAGATCATGCGAGGAAAGGTCCTATCTTCGCCGTTTCTTCCTTCAGTCATTGATTATAAACATTCGACTTCTGCACCAAATAGTGAACTCCATGTTGCTTTTGAGGTCTCCGAACTGGGTTTGTCCATTATAGATCATATGCCTGAGGAAATTTTGTACCTCTCAGTGCAAAATCTCGTAGTTTCATATTCAGATGGCTTGGGTTCTGGGATAACTAGGTAACTTCTAAGGAATATACGATTGCTGTTTTGAAAGTTTATTTCCTCAAAATGCTACTTGATAACTTTCATTACCTTCTGGAAGACTTATTGCTGTAAGTTCTAAGGCTTGATATTTCCTTAATTCTGCATTGTTGGTCAATGGCAGATTCAAGTTACGGATGCAAGGTATCCAGGTAGACAATCAGTTGCCATTTAGTCCTATGCCTGTTTTATTTAGGCCACAAAGGCTTTCGGATGAGATGGACTATGTGCTCAAGTTCTCAGTGACTATGCAAGAAAATGGCTCTCTAGATTTTTGTATGTACCCATACTTCGGTGTACAGGTGAAAATCTTCTTTAATATTATTATTAGTTTATGTCATTTCTTTTCTCAGGCAAGATTAACTGGCCTTTGATTGTGTAAATGATTATGTGTTTTCTTTTCATTGCCATTTAGAGTACGGTTGGCTACTTCATGTTGACCTAGTTTTGTAGATTCTTCATATGGTCCAGAATATGCATCAGGAATGACATCTGCTATTTGGCAGGTTCCCGAGAACTTAACCTTTTCGGTTAACATTCATGAACCAATTATTTGGCGTCTGCATGAGATGTTGCAGCAAGTAAAGTTCGGTAGAATGTCAAGTTCTTCTAATGCTGTTCCAGTTGATCCTGTAATAGAAATTGGGTATGTAGGATGTCTGTCTCAAAAGAGGATTGATATCCATAGCTCACTTCTTTATTCCTTGTTTTTTTTAGTAGAATGTTAAATTGCTAATTCTTTTTAACTACAGGGTTTTGAATATTTCCGAAATCCGATTCAGAGTATCAATGGCCATGTCACCAACTCAACGACCAAAAGGTGTTCTCGGCTTCTGGTCTTCTTTGATGACTGCTTTGGGGAACACTGAGCACATGCCAGTAAGTGTTCTGCAAACCTAGATGTGATTCTATAGAGTTTGAAGGGACAAATTTGTAATGTTAAGAAGCTTGTTTAGCCATGCATTTCACTAGCTGTCACTGAATTCAGTTACAACCTACATCTTAGTTTGAAGTACATAGTTATGTAACATTTATGATGTTTTTCTGTAGGTCCGTCTTAACCAAAGGTTTCATGAAGGTGTATGCATGCGTCAGAGTGCTCTTATAAATGCTGCAATATCCAACATTCAGAAGGACATTCTCAGTCAGCCTCTACAACTACTATCTGGAGTTGACGTTCTTGGTAATGCAAGTAGTGCACTTGGACACATGAGTAAAGGTGTCGCAGCGTTGTCTATGGACAAGAAATTTATCCAGAGCCGCCAGAAACAGGTGAGTCTTTTTCTATGGATATAAGGTGGGGCCAAATTTCAATACTTGGAATCTATGTTGTGTAAATTTTACAATCACTTTGCACTTTTTTCTCTAGGATAACAAAGGTGTTGAGGACTTTGGTGATATTATCAGGGAGGGAGGAGGTGCCCTTGCAAAAGGTCTTTTCAGGGGGGTGACTGGCATTCTGACAAAGCCTCTCGAAGGTGCAAAGTCTTCTGGAGTAGAGGGTTTTGTACAGGGTGTGGGGAAGGGAATAATTGGTGCCGCTGCTCAGCCTGTAAGTGGTGTCCTTGATCTTTTATCAAAAACTACAGAGGGGGCTAATGCAGTAAGGATGAGAATTGCTTCTGCTATTACATTGGAAGAACAGTTGCTTCGTAGGCGCCTTCCTCGAGCTATAAGTGGGGATAATTTGTTGCGCCCTTATGATGAATTCAAGGCAACAGGACAAGTAATTTTCTTCTTGGTTTGGGTTTTCCATTTAATTTGACATGCTATTTAGATAATAATCCAGCTTCATATATGTCAATTTACCCCCTTCAGTCATGATGTTAGTTTTGGTACTTTCAATATTCAGTATTGTGCTCATTGCATGCAACAGTTTTATAATTTTCTTCATCTGGTTTGCACTTTAATATTGTTTGTTGTCTGAATTTGTTTACTTGCTAAGATCACGAATTTGGAGTTCTAACTGTTGCTGTGTCTTTATGCTTATATTTAAACTTCCATTTGAAGGCTATCCTGCAACTTGCTGAATCTGGTGCGTTCTTTGGCCAAGTTGACCTTTTCAAAGTCCGAGGCAAATTTGCACTCTCGGATGCTTATGAAGATCATTTTCTTCTTCCAAAAGGAAAGATCTTATTAATCACACACAGAAGAGTGTTGTTGCTACAGGTAAGTTCAATTGGCAGTTTTTTGTAGTTTCTCACTAGGTGTCCTATCTGTGAAGCAAGCAGCTACACTCTTCCTTGTTTGTATTTCAGCAACCTGCAAACATTATGGCACAGAGGAAGTTCAATCCTGCTAGAGATCCTTGTTCAGTGTTGTGGGATGTTGTTTGGGGTGAGCTCATGACAATGGAACTGACACATGGAAAGAAAGATCGTCCGGATTCACCTCCATCAAGGCTTGTTTTGTATCTTCAAACCAGACCAAATGAGCCAAAAGAAAACTCACGCGTAATTAAATGCAATCGTGGTTCTGAACAGGCCAATCAAATATTTACTTCAATTGAGGAAGCACTTGATACCTATGGCCCAAATGCATCAAGAGTAAGAAGCAAAATTGAACTATCTTGTACTCTTTCTTTTGAATTAAAAGGTGTCAATTAATCCTAAACACTTCCACACTTCTATTACAGAATGTTCACAGAAACAAAGTCTCCCGACCATACACCCCCTTTAATACTTCCAAGTGTTCAGAAGGGTTTCCGTATGAGCCTCATGGTGCGTTCGGTGGTCAAGATGTCCCAAGTCCTATTCCTATTAATTCAACTTTTGGTGTAGCGCCCAATCATTCTGAGCCGGTTGAAAAAAGTTTGCCTTCAAAATCTTCTCTCCATTGAGATGCATATAGTATGCGAAGGAGCTATGGAATTGTTCACTAGGCCCATTAACTGCAAAATTTTGATATAATGACCTAATGGTTCTAGAAGTGGTGTTTGTATAGCTTGATCAATATTTCTTTGACCTAGTATAGTGTATATATCCAAGTGCTGTAAATTACAAACATTTTGATATGTAGTGATTTATGATTGAGTTCAAGCAGTTTAGGGTAAATCCTAATGTCTTGTTCGACTTCGTTGTCTCCACTGCGGGGTTCCTCTCATCATGGATATTGCTTGTACATTCCTGATTTGTCAAATGTTTGTTATATTTCATCTGGATGATATATGTATGTTTGTGGATGCTGTGGAGGAGCAATCTAGATCCATGATGAGGTTCAATTGAACCTCGATTATGTTCTTCATGCAGGAAAGTACTGTTATACAAAATCCACCTTGGCTGGCCTATCATGTAAAGGGTATATATTTTTGCAGCAATGTTGGCGTTTATTCTTTGCATCTTCCTCGAATGCCCCAGATAAAGATGTACTCGAGAAATTGAATAACAATTATATGATATAGCATTGTTGAATTTATTTTGATAATCTAGAGAGTTGGAAACCCCAATCTCATGATGAACTCATAGTACTGGAGAGCGATTGCAGCAGTGTTTTTTCTTTTGTCTCACATTTCACTTGTACAGTCTATTAATGTTTCGTTGATGTAAACTATGTAGCGAATGTTGATTATGTAGTGTTATTGTTTGATCTAGAGCGGCGCATGGTGAAAATGGGTGCGTAGTATGATAAATTCAATAATGATGGGAACCTAAAACGGTATTTCTGAACGATGGAAATTAGGGTACCCTTTTGTGTACATTTCTTTGTTTTGGAATGTGGAATGTTGAGCCACGAAGATGAAGTGATTTGTAGTTATCTGGAATGTGGAATGTTGGACCATGAACATGCAGTGATGTTCCTTCTTTGTTTTGGTTTTACACTCGCGAGAATTAAGTTACGTTTCAAGTGTTTTATCCTGAGGACTTCAATCTATCTCACATAGCTCATGCTGAGTGGATCACATGTTTCCTATGGCATTAGATTCAAGTTTTCTCAATGAACGTAAAAGAAATTTCAAGCTCCTGAGTATAAAACCACAAAGAAAATCACTGCATGTTCATGGTCCAATATTCCACATTCCAGATAACCACAACTTCTACAACATCTGTGCCATTAGACCCTAAAGTTGGATCCTGTGTTGTGCTATCAGTTCGACCGAAGTGCTTACCAGTCCACTGATAGTACAACACAGATTCACACTAAATCATCACCAAAAATAAATTTTTCAAAAAATCTTAAAATAAGTTCTTTCATTGGGATCTAAAGTTAGGACTTCATGTAACATGTGCGATCATGTGCCGAGTGTAGTTTCTCATAATTTTTTATACATTTTACCAACTTTCTTCAATGAAATTTTATTATGTTGAGCTCCTTTTGATGTTATATTTTTTTCAGACATGTAAATAACACCAACAATATTTTTCTGAACTAATATTTGGTAAAAATGTTTTACGAATGTACTAAAAATATGCTGCAACAATGAATAAAAGTTTGTTTTAAATTTTGGAGAGAGTTTAGATTAGTGTTAAAAACTGAGTAGAAAACATTTTGGTCATTCATTAAAAATGGTTTAGAAAAAATATTAGAGAAAAATAAAGTGGAAGGGTAAAAGTGCCTACTTTTTTTTACTTTTTAAAATACCCTATTTCTGTCTTTTGTTTTAGTGAAGTAAAAACCTGTTCGCTCGAGTTCGAACAAACGTGCTCGTCTACGTTGCCTCTCTCTCTCGCCCCTTCGCCGGACCTTGAGCAAGCCCCGATCTTCTTCGCCTCTCGCCTCCGCTGCCGTTGTTACGTGGCTGTAACGCGTAGATCTCTCGGTCTCACCGAGCCATCGCTGCTCTGAACTGCTTCTTCGCCTCTCGCCGCCGACAGCGCGTAGGCGCAGCGTGTTAATTGTGAAGAAGCGTTCGTTGGAGCTGTACGTTATCCGCGCGGATTCTTGAAGTCGAAGTTGTTGTGTGTTGCTGGATGCAAGCTATTGCCGCTGACTCCGTACTTGCTCAAGCTGTTTTTGTTTCCTTCTTTCTTCTTGCTGCCTAGTCAAGTTCATGCTCTAGGAGACCTTCTGTTGTTGATTCTCCCCTAAATTTATTCATGTTACTTATGTGTATGCTTGAGAAATTCGACTTTTCTTTTTTATTTCTTAGTACTCTTAGATATTTTGTTATTGTTTCGTTATCAAATTGACACAATTCTGATAATTCTCATTTAGGAGAGGACTTGTGAATCAGATAATGCTTACTGGTTCTTTTATTCCTAGACCGAACTGTGTTTTTAAAATTATTTGAAGTACTTAAAACCTTATTTTGAATTTGTGATTCGTTCTTTATTTTTTTCTCTGACTGGAAAGGTGCATTTTGTAACAAGTAGCTGACTGTTTTTCATTTCTATTCCAGTTTGGTAGGGGAGGGGACAATGCCCCATGCTGGGACTTCATCTTTTACAAACCTTGTAAGTCAAATTAGTTCTATATCATCTAGTTAGCAATTTGATAGTAAGATGTCAATAATGCCAAATCTACCCCCAAAATGTTTGCAAACGACTAAAACGAGGCTTTTCTGATGACCTTAACGAACTCCTGGTTGTCTAATAATTAAAGAAAAACATATACATGATTCATGAGCTTCTTGTATGCCCCTAGTAGTGCTTATCATTCATTTGCAACTTCCTTTGTAATTTACCTTTCTTGTGTGTGACTCTGGTTTGTAAATAAATCTCAGAGTTATGGCGACCTTTTTTTCACACTGAACATCTCCTTTTGACTTAGACTCTGTTTGTTATGAGATAAAATGTTTAGTTATTAGTTTGTATGATGTTAATTGAATACGATGCTTTCACTAGTTATTTTGATTGGTATTTACAGTATGATAAATGGTCCGACTAGTCTGTTCTAATGGCAGTTAAATCGACTACTGTGCCAATACCCTAACGATGTTGTTGCCTCTTAGGAAGTTTCTGGCTAGTAATTTGAACCGCTTGAAGCACCGTCCAAGGTACTGCTCATCATTAGGATTACAGATGGATGAAGGTCGTGATGTACGACGTGGTTCTTTAATTGTTTTGGAAGGACTAGATCGTAGTGGAAAAACCTCACAATCTACAAGGCTGGTCTCATTCTTGAGCAGTAAAGGGTATGATGTCGAAGCATGGAGATTCCCAGACAGAAGCACCTGCATCGGACAAATGATATCAGCTTATCTCGCCAATAAGTCAAATTTGGATGATAAAGCAATCCATTTGCTTTTCAGTGCAAACCGTTGGGAAAAAAGGTTCACATGCTTTGCTGCTATATTTCTAGTTTTTCTTTTCTCTTTGAAAAAGATGCCTAGATATTTTTTAGTTTAGAGACCATCAGTTGAGGAAAGTATCTATGTCCAACAAGTTTCTTTCCTGTAGGGAAATTATAATCCAGTCACTGGTTGAGTGAATTACTTGTTAAGTGTTTTTAAGCTTCTGCTGATTCTGAACCTTTTTGGTAAGCATTAGCCAACTTCGTTTGAGTTTCTGAGCCTCCACTTAATTGATCCCATCAATTGATAGTTAGCAAAAAAAAATCTTTGGCGGTATTTAGCTAGCAGCATTGTACTAAAGCTGTTGCAATTCCCTTCCATATGCTTAAAAAGGCTTAAAATTTGTTTCAGATCTTTGATGGAAAGTAAATTAAGATGTGGAACGTCACTCATTGTTGACCGGTACTCGTATTCTGGAGTTGCCTTCTCAGCTGCAAAAGGGCTGGATATTGATTGGTGTAAGGTGTTGAAGAAAGAACAAGAATAATTATATCAACTTGAGTTGTCATGAAATGCATTTAAAATTGTGCTTGCATCGCGCAGGCTCCTGAAGAGGGTTTACTTGCGCCAGATCTAGTAGTTTATCTCGATGTACCTCCTGAGGTAGTTCAAATCACATCCTCTTATTCTCGCCAGCAATGTACATACTCCTATTCTTATAAGATATGCTAACTTTCAGAACTAATTATCATGTCAGAAAGCTGCGGAAAGAGGATGCTATGGTTCTGAGAGATATGAGCATCTTGAATTCCAAAAAAAAGTTGCAGAGCATTATTACATGCTGCGAGATCCTACATGGAAGGTAGCTTTAAATAACACTACAAAAAGAAAACAGCATGCATCTTGTGTCCTAAAGCTTCTTTACTGGGACTTCACATTTTCTAATAATTGATTGTATTTTGTAATCAATGATAATAGTCGGAGCTATACTGTCATTTGTGGATGTGCTGGTGTATAACCTAAGCTTTTCTGTTTTTTCACATTGCAGATTATTGATGCATGCCTCCCTATTGATGTTATAGAACAACAGTTGAGAGATTTGGCTCTGGAGAATTTAGCAGCAAGCCAAAAGGGAAAGCCACTCTCCTTTCTTTGGTGAATAAATACTCAGTGGTTTACTAGAAGTGTGTGCATGAATGTAGCATCTACATCACATCCCACCAGAGAGACAAAGAGATGAAACAAAGAAACTGATATATCAGCGTGTTTCCTTGGGTCTAGAGTGCTTCAAGGGATTGCTACAAATCAAACATGTTGGTAGTAAAATCTTGGAAACTGATTATATGACCAGTTTCAAGGCTGTGATTTTTTTCATGTCATCAATTACGAGCTGATAGGGCCTATTTACTCTTAGACTGTACACGGTCTTGGAGCAGATCGGTGCGTCCCTTGAACTATTTGGTTGGTATTTACTTGTAAGAACCAGTTGTAGATTGGGAAAAAGAAAAGTTCTTACTGTCTGAAAAGTGTGGTATTCATTAATCTGATTTGGTTTATACTGCAACATCATCTGTTTTGGAGAAGTTTCTTAAGTCTGTGTGTTTTTTATTCGAAAGTTCTTTTTGTCAAAAATTATTAGGTGATTTTTCCTATTCTTTTGTAATAATCTAACTTTTTGTGAATTACTTTTTTCATTTCTCTAGAAAATTATTATATTAAATTTTTTTAAAAAATTTATAGTAGATTTATTAGAAAATTAAAGAAAATGATAAGCAGTGATAAGCACGTCGGACAATATGTAAATATGTTGTTGAATGGAGTACTGGTGAGCAGAGGTGTAAAAATAGGCCGGGCCATCGGTCCGCCTGGCCCGATGAATAGTGATAGAATCGGGCCGGTCCGATTCAACGGTAGGACGGGCCGATTATATTGGCTGCCTTGATGGCGTTCTGTTTATATTGACCGGTCAATATGGACCGTTGATCTGATCAAAATTGACTATTGACCAAGTCAAATTTTAATAAAAAATATTTTTTTATTACTAAAAAATAAATTTTAAAAATAAAAAATATTTATTTTTAAATTTTATCTTAAAAATAATTTTTAATTTCTATTTTTTATATAAAATTAAATATAAATCGGATAAATGGCCGGTCCGGGCCAGCCCGATCCGCCCGTTTTTGCACCTATACTGGTGTGAGGTAAGCTCATGGAGCATCCTATCTAAGTTTTATTCCGCTATAAGTAGTGTAAATATAGATGGAACGAGCCAATCCGACGAAAGAAGTTACACAGATCGGATCGACCTACTCCGGTTCTTACATTGGGTTGGATTGGCTTGATCGGATCATATTTTTTTTGGCACGACCCTGTCTATTTATAATTAAACTAATTAAAATTTTATTATTAAGATAAATATAAAATATAAATAATTTTTATTATTTATTGTTTTAATTATAAGTTGACTAGATCAACGGTCTATTATTGATCAGTCAAATGTGTACAATAATCGGACAGGTCGTCCGACAATCGATAATATCGATCTTATACTGTCTAATGAGTCGGTCCGGATTGGTACGATCTTATTACTATTTATAGACTGAGCAGGCCTTTTCTCAGACAGTTTGGCCGCTAGTTGTCCTGTTTAGGTCGGCTTATTTTTACACCTCTAATTGCAGAACATTGAAAAGATTTTGCGTTACATTTGTTATAAATGGATAGCTGGCCTTCACACCTTCGATTAAATAAGATGTGCAAAATTATAGGTAAAAGTAAAAATTCTTTGCCTTATACAACCAAGTTTTGCTCATATAGGGTAAAATATGAATACTACAGCAGTACAACTTAGTAATTGATTAAAATCATAAAAGAGAGTTTACCAATCAAATAAATCCGGTAAACCATGAGCGCGTTTACTTTAAGCGTACTTGATCCAAAAGTAAACTATATTCTTTAGAAAAAAAATATTTTTGAATATATTTTTATACTTGTTTATATATTAGTGTAGAATATAGAGAGTTCATGTGCTATTGACATTCTAATTTTTAATCTTATTGTTATTATATATGCAAAATTATAAATTGTAAATATATTGATCAAATTTTATTCTAATCGAATCACAAACTGATCTCAATCTAATTTTTTGATCAAGATGAAACTTACTTCTTTTTTACTGTAAAATAAATCTGTGCGTTCTTATTTAAGTTTCCTTTTTGAATAAAAGAGGCGTTTGTGCTATGAAATAAAAATTTTTATAATAAAAAATATTTTGAAGAACGAGTTTACTTCTTTATATATATATATATTTGGTAATATAATTTTTTAATATTTTTAAATTTAAAAAGTTTGTAAATTTTGTATAAAGAATATTAGAAAACGCAAAAAAAATATTCAAAATGAAATAAAATTAGAACGCTCAACCAAATATCCCATAAATAAGACCCATAATATATACTAATGATCTTAATAAATATATAGGTAGTACCATATGAATTCGATATCTCAAACTTACTATTATTAGTAGCAAATAGCCTAATTAATAAGAGAAAACATACTTTAGTATATATCAAAGAACAAAAACCCACAAATGAAGCAAGTGCATGTATGTAAATTGTATGCACCACTTCAGTCATTTCATTCACTTTATTCCAAACCACAAGTGCATTCCAAATACTTCTTTTTAATTTTTTTTATTTCATATTTTTTAATATATATTTTATAAATATTTTTATTTAAAAATTTAAATAATATAAAATTTTTTATGTAATTATATTTTTTTTTACATATTTTTATTATTTTTTAAAAATAAAAAAATAAAACCTATTTTAAAAAAAAAAAATATTTTGTTATTTTAAAAAAATTTATTCATAAGTAATTCCTTATCAATTATTTAAAGGAATAACAACTACGGAATTATCATCTGAAAGAATCCTGAAATTACAAAGGTACCCCTTCGTCTCTCCTTCTCTCGCACAGGAGAGAAGCCACACAGCTGCAGCAAGAAAGAGAAGACAGCGAAAGCTTCAAGCTAGGAAAAGCCAGAGAGCTTCAGCAGAAAGATTCCTTTTCTCCAAATTGATCTCGTTCTCATCCACCAAATTCGTTAAATTCTTCTTTTCCTCTTTCTCGTTCTTGTTCGGGCAAACTTGAATCAGAGTGTAAATTCTTGCAATTCGGTTCCGGAAGTATTGGATCCGCAGCAATTGATAACGCAGAAGCGATTGTGCTGCGGAAGTAATTTCTGTAAAAAAATTTTCTCCGGTCGTGATTTTACTGTTGTAGCCCTAGTGGCAGTGATTGATCGATTGGGTGCTCTCAAGTTTTTTTGCGTTTAACTTCTAGAATCTGAAAGTGCCTGTTGTTTCTCGAGAGTCTAGAGTGACAATTTTGATGCTTTTGTGAAAGTTGGAACTTTGTAGTTGATGCTGGCTGAATATTTTGAATGTCACAGGTGCAGCAGGTGATGGCATTGTGGCGTGTGATAGATATTGGAGGCGCGGAGCTGGCGATTTGGTTTGGAAGATTGTTGCTTTGGTTGGATCTCAGTGAAAAGAAGTGGCACTTGGTGTATTAAAAGATGCCACCTTCTCCATCAATGAGGTACTCTCCAGTAAAGGAACGTAAGAGGAGTCACAGCTTCGAGAGCGAATTGAATTTGAAGCCCGCAAAGGATGATGATCTTGTTCTGTTTAATGATATGCAGAGCAAGGAGAGGGAAGGCTTCTTGCTTGAAATGAACGATGACATCGATGGTTCAATTGGTAATCCTTGATTTTGGTTGTGTAGTTAGTTAGGGAACAGGAGTTTGTCCATTATGCCACATAATGAGTGACTTGTTAATTGTACCTTCCCTCAGCAAAATTGAGGTACTTTTCAGAGAAGAAGCTAGGAATCAATATTCCGTCTCGAGGGGAGAGCAGCGATCTACTCAATGCAGATGAAAATAAAACTGACTATGACTGGTGAGATGTTTAATGCAAGACTTAGTTTGTCTTATCTACATAGTTATGCATTTAGTGTTACAAGCATCAAATAGTAAGCATCATTTGTTATGCATTAATTGTTTTTAAGCGCCAGGTCTGCCTCATGCAGTACCTTTGTCACATGGAAATTGATGATATGAGTATCATTGTATTCTTTTAACTTTCTCTGAAAAATCAATTTGGTCCTTGTCCAATTTGGTCTTTGAAGTACTTGGAGATGTACTAAGAGTCCTCTAGATGTTCTTTCTTGACTTATTTTATTTGGCATGCCTGTTTCTAACTCCCTACCATAGGAATAAATGATATGTAAAGGTCAATAGACAATCCTGATTATGCTCATCAGTAATGGTAAAGTGGTCAGGAAAACTTCACGAAAAAGTTTTGCCATCTCTGTATTAGTGTAAATTCAGTTTGACTTAAGCTCGGGTAAGGACTTCATTGACACTCTCGCCTAGCAAGGACGAATTAGTGAACAAGTTACCGCAAACTTGACTGTATGGACCATGTTGTTTTTTGGTGCAACTTAAAGAGCCAATTGATTCTTACCTGAACTAAGCTTTTCAGTTCTGCCCTTAGACATCCGGATTATCATTTGTCATCTAAGTGAAGGGACATATTAAGTTTGGTCTGTGATTGTTGTTCAAAATCCAAAGTATAACCAAATTGTGCTATCTTCTTCTGCTTTATTGTTGCTAATCAGGTTGCTAACTCCTCCTGATACTCCACTTTTCTCATCCTTGGATGATGATGTCTCTCAACACTTCTACCTGGCACCTCGTGGCAGGATGAGAAGTCAACCAATTGTCATTTCAAGGTCATCCATGGTAAGCAACATATCCACTTATTGTTATTAATATTCTCATTGCTTTGTGGACTTACTGCCAAATTCATTCTTCATACCAAACGGAGAGCCCTCATAGGACAAGTAGAAGCAGTGCCAGTCCAGGTCGACTGAGTCCATCTCCTCGATCTAGCAGTAGCATAGGCCCATCAAGAGAAAGGGCTTATGTTCCTCACTCTAGCTCACCTGGTCGTCAGAGATCAGCAACACCTTCAAGAAGGCCTTCTACACCTCCAAATAAACCTTCAATGCCTACTCAAAGGTCTATAACTCCCACTCCAAGAAGGGCCAGCACTGGCTCAAGTTGTCAGACATCCTCGTCTACAAAAAGGGGAGGCTCTCCTATGAAGTCAACTCGAGGCAACTCAGCATCTCCAAAATTAGGAGGAGGATGGCAGTCAAACCTCCAAGGTTTCCCCTCTGACGCACCCCTGAATCTTCGAACTTCTTTATCTGATAGGCCAGCATCATATGTTAGAGGTTCCTCTCCAGCTTCTAGGAATGGAAGGGACTCATCATCCTATTATGGAAGACGATCAGTCTCTCCCTCTGCATCTAGAAGTGGCTCAACACATAGTTACGAGCGAGACGGTTACAGCTCTTATAGTAGGAGATCAGTAGCATTATCAGGTGATGATGATGCTGATTCCCTGCACTCTGCCACTGCTGGAATATCAGTTAGCCCCACTGCAAGGAAAAATATTGTCCTGGGGAACAGTAAATCAATAACATTCTCCAAAAAACCCTCAAGGGCTCCTTATACAAGTTCTGCTCCAAAACGATCATTTGATTCTGCAGTTCGACAGATGGTATTTCCTTTTCCTTTCTTTTAGTTAATATATGTTTTTTCTTAGACTTTGAGTTAAAATTAGTTTTATACTATAAGGTCGTATGTAAGTAATTTTGTACTACTTCCTGAAAACTACTTCTGCCGCTATTTTCTTGTATAAGAGTTTGTGACTGTAATATTGATTAACTGAAAATGGTCCAAATATGGAATCTGTTTGTATCTTGATTTCTAGGATCAGCACAAGGCTCCCCGGAATATGTTCAGGCCACTTTTATCTAGTGTATCCTCAACCACCTTTACTGGTAAAGGAAACAATTCATATCGTCGTATTTTCTCAAGAAATTCATCTCTTACAACTACTAGCAATGCAAGCTCAGAACAAGGTATGACCATTCTCCCTAACATGGAGGAAATTCATCTTGGAAGGAATGATATTAATGAGTGGCAAAGTCCAGAAGGTCATGAAATCCAAAAAGAAATATTTGCCTTTGATAAGGTGGATGAGGTCAATGAACTTCAAGGTTATGGTGGTGTTATGGAATGCAAAGCTGTCCTGGATGGTTTTGAAAATACTAGTGGAAACTTTGATGAAATGAAAAACATTGCAACTTCTTTTGAGTCCTCGTATATAACTGGCGATAGTTCCAAGGTTGATAACTATATGCTGGGAATATGTTCTAGGTGTGGTTCTTGCTTAGGTATCAGTGATTGGGATGGGACTGGAGATATTTGTCAAGAATGTGCTCAGAGAGATGAACTTATTGCTCAAGGTGAAAGCACGGCAGTCATAGTAGCTAAGAATAATGCACTTCTACCTACGACAGCCAAGGAAATTGATAGGGCATTTGAAGACAGAGAGACACATATGGAGGCAACTGCCCTGGATGAGATGGGTGGGAGTCAAGAAATAAATGCTCAAGAAGAATATAGGAATGACAGAGTTCAGAGCAGCACCGCCCAATCTTCTGATTGTTTACCAGATAGTTGTCCAACTCCATCTGTGGCAGATGTGATGGAACAGCATACTTCTGAGCAAAATGTAAGTACTCAGATCACTACACTTTCAGATCAAATTGATAATAAAGATAAACACTCGCATTTAAAGGGCACTGTGTGTGAAACTCCATTGCTCAACAATCCCGAAGGCACAGGTATCTCAATATTGCTGCAGAGATCAGGAAGCATTAAGTGGCCAGTTGTCCAAGGAAGACTCTTATCCACTGCCTGTATACATTGTTCTGAACCATCTTATGTGAGAGATAACATGAGTAGTATGAAGCATAGCATCAGCCGTGATGGTGGTTCAACATCTTCTGTTGATTTGCGGTCATCTAGTCAATCTGATCCTGGTATTCAGCATCAATTAATTAAGAGGAAAGCTGATACGGATAGCATGAAGAGTGAGCATAATGAGAAAACAGAAATGGGTGGGCTTCATAGGGGAGTTGTCCCAAGTGATTTAGAAGCTCGGGTGATTTGCAAGAGTGAGAATGAGAACTTTGAGAGTTCATGTGAAGACGTGGGATGTAAAGTTCTTGACCAAGAGCAGGAGTTCTACTCAAGGAATGATGAATTCGGTGGTGCTACAACATCTACAGATTTATATCAAGAAGTAAATGATAATGTGACAAATCATCATGGCTACAATTGCAAGATTGTGAGTGCTTCTGACACAGTGATCTTGAATCTCTTGGAAAATGATCTTCATGAAAATTCAGCAGAATGTTGTGTAACTGAAGAGAGTAATTCGTATACCTATGGCAATAGTGAGCACATTATCGAAAATATACTGAATTCATCTGGCATAACTGATTTACCAGGGGAGGAACATCAGCTCGATGGTGGTGCAGTTCAAAATGAAACACCAAATGCTGCGGAGCATAGTTCATCAGTTGTAAATCTAGTATCAAGAACCTGTGATGACTGTGTTCAGGTCTCACAGGCTGAATCAGCACCTTCCGGTGATGGAAGTAACATGCTAGACACTTGCGACTGCTCTACTTTTTCAGACACTGAAACATCAAATCCTTCATTCCTATCCACGATCCATGATCATGAAGCTGAACCTTCAGGTAAGATCTCGTTGATTAGTCAAGACCACACTTTTTATTAGTGTTTATAATTTCAATAGATATAACCTTTTAGTAAAAAATGAGCTCTCCAGAATTCTGATGCTTACTGAACCTTAGCCTTATCTTCCCAGGAGAGTCTACTGTTACTCTTGAAGGTCAATACATGTCCAAAAGCTTGACATTGGCAGAAGCAACAGACACAATACTACTTTGCAGTTCTATAATTCATGATATAGCCTACAAAGCTGCAACTATTGGGATAGAGAAGGAGTTGACAGCTATTGAGGCTCCTCGTATGATGGTTAATATGCTGGGGAAATCAGTTGAAGAACGACGTGATTCAAGATTACCAATGCACAAAAGTACACCAAAATCCCTCAAATTTAAGAGGAAGAGATTAGAAGCGGACTCCAATGTACCTGTCAATACAGAGTCCACAAGCCATACCAAAGTGCTAGAACTGAGGCCTACTAGTACTGAGGTTCCAAGCAAGGTGGATAGCGTGAAGCCACCCAAGTTGGAATCCAGGTGCAACTGCACAATCATGTAGGGAGGTTTCTTGCAGAGATTCATCTCCTAGAATTATCAAGCATTTGGGTATCATATCTATGCCGTGGTTGTGAGATTTCTTCCAAACCTTTGTTTCTGGAAATTACAAGAGCTTGGGTAACATATCTATGCCTTGCACTCGGATTTTTCGCGAAGCTCCCTTTCCAAGAATTATCAGACCAATGTTATGGAACCTATACTTTGCGCTCAGTTTACTGTTTCAAGCTGTGTTTCTGGTGATTATCAAAGGTGGGTAGCATATATGTCACACTTTCAGAAGTTTTTGCAGAGCTTTAATCTTTGGGATTGCCAAAATATTGCGTATCCAAACTATGTCACGCACTCAGATAGGCAGGTACATTCACATAATTCTTTGAGTTACTGCCACGATGACCTAGCACCTAGTTGTAAGATCGAAGAGGAATTATAGTCAGCCGTAGCAGCTTTGGCCTATTTTTTTAAAGAACTCTCAAGCCTGTGTCATGGTTTTTGAGTTTCTCTGCTGCTACTATTTTTGTCTTTAAATTCTTTGGGTGGGATCAGTTGTTAGCTTGTAAATTCTCCTTGTGAAGAGCTTCTATTCTATTTTTTATGTTGTGAAATGTTCAGAAAATAAACCAGGAGACAAACATCTTAAATTTTTTGATGCTAAGCCAAATAGCAATGCAGTTTTGTGTTCGTGAATAGCAGTGCATCTGCGTATGTATACAGATGGTTTTCTTATTTCTTTTATGAATAAATTTTTATCTATGATTTGAACAAAAAGTAATCCTTCCTTCACTTGGACTAATTCTGAATATTTCAATTTAATAGTTGATTAAATTATTGATGTCATGGACCAGATTCTAGAAATTTAATTTGAACTAGAAGATTGAAATACTAGAGTCAATAGTAGACTTTCAAATCTGCTTTTAATACTTTTCTTCACATGTTTCTCATGCGTGTTCCAACCAACAAACCAAATTTATTTTCATTTCGTATCATTTCTCCTAGCGAAAAAAATAACTAAATATTTTTTGTTAATTAGTTAATTAAGATATTTATAAGAAATATTTATAAGAGGTATATTCGCTTTCTCTCCCTCTCTCTCTCTCTCTCTCTCTCTCTCTCACAGAAACAAAATAAAATAAAAACATACAACATTTAGTTTCTATTTTAATTTCTATAAATGATTTACTTTCTCTATACACAAAATTCAGAAAACTCTAATTGTTTATATGGTCAGGTCCATTGATTTCTAGTGTTCAATTTAATAACAATAATTCTGCAAAGGAAATTTTGGATTGAAGAGGAAGAGAGAGAGAGTTGGAAATCAGAGATTGAAATCGAGATCGAGATCAGAGAGGGGGAGATGCGGACGATAGAAGAAACTTCGGTTGCAGCTTCTGCTTCGTTGAATTCTTCTTCTTCATCTTCTTCTTCGTCTTCTGCTTCGAATTCTTCGTCGGTGTGGGGGAACTATCCTTTGATCTCGGCTCTCATGGCTTTCGCGCTCGCTCAATCAGCTAAATTCGTCCTCACGTGGTATGATTACTACAACTTCCTCGTAAAATTTTACTTCTTTTTTTCTTTTGTTTCTCTTCGTTGCGTTTGGGTTTTGTTTTGGTTGAAATTGTATCCTATAATTCATGTTTGATCTAACTGTTGAGAAAAAAAAGATTCATCTTGGATTCTGGTTGTCCTCTTTCGATATTCAAAATGTGTTTGATTGGTAATTTTTTCTGTGATGGTTCATTTGTTTCCAAATCGATCTTTAGAACGCTGCAAATTTTTTGCAAATGCCACAATGGGAATTGTAATGGAAGAAATATTAAAACAAAATTTTCATGAGGGTTGTGTTGTCTGTTTGACTTTTGCAAGCTGAAATACCAAGATTTGTTCTTATTGACTTTGCTCACTGATATTCCATTCTATATAAAGATTTTGACTTGTGAATGTGCGGTTTTGATGATATCAGAACGGCAATTCATTGATCTTCTACCGGGAAATTCATGGATGTATCAACAATGACCTCTGTATAGGCATTTATGGATATTGTTTGATATCACAGAAAGGTGGAGCTTAGATGAGTTACTGAAGCAAAGGATCTATATAGGAGACACGAAGAATGAGAAGGAACTCTTTGGTTTTTTGAATCTGGAAACTATGTCTATTTGTTTGACTAGAACTGTTATACTCAAATTCCTAATCCAGATATCATTGTGATTTACACCACCTTTATCATATTGATGGTAATGGTGGAGCTTAAGCCTTATGCTACGCCTAATTATATAAAAGGTCATCCTTTGTTAACAGCCAAACCTAATTGAGTGCATTCAAATGCCTCGATGAGCATGGAATAACTTGACCAAGATTAGATGGTGGCCAGCTACCTACTGTAGAGTTGATTTGATGTTGTACACTGACACAAAGGAATGTGTTAGGGTCTGTGCACATTGGATCTTTTGGCCGATACTTATTGCAGAACTCGCTTGATGGGGAATCAAAATCACTTCTCAAATTCTAAATGAACCTAGGAAATTGTCAGACGACACATGTTGAACAGATAATAAGGTTTGCCTTTGCAAATCTTTTGATTGAAGAATTGCTAAAGTTTTGTTTTTTAATCTAATGGGATAAATGTATATGTTGCGCAAGATGAAAGTGATCACAGGATTAGGTATGACTTAAAACATCGCATATGAATGCATTAAATGAAGCTCAAGTCAGGAATGTAATTGTAGCAACTAGCTAGTTGCCCTAATACGCAAATAGGTTTACAGGCTAACAAGTACGTCAGCATGCTACCAGAACTATGTAACCAAAACTCCTCCATGAGACAAAAATAAATTTATGGCTTTGAGTCACTACTTTGAAACAACTACAAGGGTGGTTACAAGGAGAGAAGGCGGTGGATTTGATTACTTTTAACGTAAAATATATCTAAAGAGTTTTCGTCTTTTCTAAGCACTTTGAAACATGTTTGATGCCTTTTGTCACAAAAGGCTTACTCTTTTGGCCTTTCTTCTCTTTGATAGTGGATAAGTACTCCGCATCATATGAATCGATTTCCTATTTCTTGGCAATGCATTGTTTCACCTCTTTTCACTGCCAAAATAAAAAACCAACTCTATCACAACTAATGCATACCTGATTCGTCAAAATATTTTTCTTTATTGTGTGTTTCATTAAGGTGATTTTGAATGTTTCCACAACTACATCAATTTGCAATCTGTAGTCCCAACAGCTTGATTTTGGAGTCGCAGGTTCAAGGAAAAACGTTGGGATGCAAAGCAACTTATTGGATCTGGTGGAATGCCATCCTCTCATTCTGCTACAGTTACAGCACTTGCTATAGCAATAGGTTTCCAAGATGGGTTCAATGGCTCTGTCTTTGCTACCGCAATGGTTTTAGCATGTGTGGTGAGTAAGTTCAGTATTGTCATGCGTCATCAATCATGTCATTGTTTTTAAGTTTTGTGGATATGTAATTTTGCAAAGCCTGTAATTCTTAACAACAGATAACGTTTATGATTACCGTAGAATATCTCATGATTTTGTTGCTATTTATCTCCTAGATAGAGAAGATCATCTTCAGTATATGAATATATCTTGTATGTGATGCAGTTACAGCAAACTATCCATGATTTTTATAATTTCGTAAAATTTAAGATTCTAATTTTTTAAGTCGCCTACTCAAGCCTTGCTTCCTCACTTGTCTCTGCATATTGGAGTTGCTAGCAAAATTGCTAGAATTTGAATGTAAGAAGTGATCATATTCCGGCTTTCTTAGCAGTTTTCATGAGTTCGTGAAATAAAAGAGATATGCTATTTGTATTGTCATGAATGATTCATTGAGGTCATGAAAACCTTGACAGTTGCTATGGGCCATTCAAGATCTTGTTGTGATCCATGTAACTGAATAAACAACTCTATTGGTAGTTCTTTCTAGTAAAGGTCAATTACAATTAGACTGTTGACTCATTGCTCAAGAAACTTATGGCATCATTCAAGACTTGTGTCGGTAGCTTGTTAGTGTCTTTTTTCCACAAAGCAGTGGACTGTCAGTCACAAAGTAAACATACATTTATAATATTGCCTGGTTTCCACGAAAATGAAGAACAATCAATGACCAAATTGATGATGCCTGAGAATCCTAAAGCTGCTTGTCCTAGTGAACGTGTGAAGTCAGTTCTTAATGATGTAACTCCTATTTGATACATTGGATTTTTAGCTTTCCATTCTTTTTTGAAATTTATGAAGTAGTTTATGTAATGTACTGATGTAAATTTCTCTGGCAGGTTATGTATGATGCTTTCGGGATTCGCTTGCATGCTGGAAAGCAAGCAGAGGTATTTTACATTAGCTTTCTTTAGTTACATATTCAAATGTTTAGAATTTGGAATTTTGTTTGATGATAGTAAATATGCTAGAGAGGCTGAATCAAGATTAACCAAAGAAAATTCAGGACCAAAGTTTCATATCATGCATTAAAATCCGAATGTAGTTCTTTCCCTTGATTCCTTTCCTATTTCTGAACTACTCTAACTATTGTGATATTCATCCTAGTCGTGTGATGATATAGCTGCCTTATGGTGTCTGGTGCTGTAGGAATGGATCTTTGTCCTTTATTTTGGAAGTAGTTTATTGTGCATATTTTTGTAAATTTTCTACCCTACTGAAACTCAATTGTTGATTTTGATGCTTATAATATTTTTTAAGGGATCTCCTTTCTTTCAGTTATTCACTTATATGAACTTTACTTCTACCCATTTGTTGTTTGGGATATGAGTGTATCACTATGTGAGACATTCATTTCCAATTTGCCTATAGTTCAATTGCCGTCTTTACAAGCACTTACTGCATAAGGGAACTTCCACATCATAGACCAAACTCTGCATGATATGAGAAGCTCTTGAATGGCGTAATAATAACTGTATAGCACTCCATGATTTATCATATAGCATATGATGTTTGGCTTAGGAATTTGGTGATCTGGACATAAATTGCATTTGTAACTAAAGTCTATATTATGTTAACCCAATGGCTTAAACGAGAAGCTTTTTGCAGGTGTTAAACCAAATTGTCTACGAACTTCCGTCAGAACATCCGCTGGCCTTAACAAGACCTCTACGTGAACTTCTTGGACATACTCCTACTCAGGTATGATCTCCCCCTGTATCAACTTTGAGAAGTTAATATTTAAATGGATGTCATATCCTAGGTTTCTACTTGCTTGAAGATCTCTGTGCACTTCCATGCATTAATCTAATACCAACTTTCTTCTGTAAGCATTCATTGTTGGAATTCGCATCACTTTTCTTCTATGGACCCTAGTGACTTTTTCTTCTCTAGGAACAGTAGATTTGTAGGTGATAGCACCTTAATTTCTTAGTTCGTTTCAATGCTATTTAGACTACTCTTCAACAATGTCTTCCTGACCTCAAGAGTGCAGCAAATATCTAACATATATACTCATACGAGAGGGGGACGTGTGTCACTGGGATATATAAATTTCAAAGAAGGATCTTTTTGTGATGATTTGTAATCGATGCAGAAGTTAATAACCAGGTACTAGGGGTCTTATATTTAGAAGTTTGAATAGGGGAGCTGCAGCAAGGTCTCATTGAGAATTTTCTTGCACTTCATATATTTGTGTAATTTTTCGGCTTCCTTCGAGTATCATGATACAGTTGTACTTAGTTATTGAGTTTATACCAGAAAATTGATGTCTTATGCAAATGGTAGGTTGTTGCTGGTGGATTCCTGGGATTGTTTACCGCTTTCATTGGATTCTCTATTAAGAAAGCTATGACCTTGATCTGATGCTTTTCATGAAAAAAATCACACTTCTACATCAACACTGCTAACCGGCTATGTTCAGCTAAATGTTTCGAGAGAGCAGCCAACCCAGCTCCTTCTGGCGTAATTGGTTGGTCCTTATCCTGTACGAATATCACAAGCATGTTGTAGTTTGTAATTGATTTTTAAGGATGATTTCAAAAAATGAAGTTGATGATTAACGATAGTAGTGTCACACATTCAATATGTAGCTTATGAATAAACATCAATGTCCCCAAAGTTATACCCCGAAAAGTGCAACCCGTTAGTTCTTTTCATTCTTGTACTTCTCAATTTGTAAATCTTTATTTGAACTTGAGTTAGCTCAAAGAAAGCCAATTTTCCGGTTACCAATACGGTTTGAATGCAATGGCTATACTGGCACTAGTTTTGTCCATTGCTCTTTCCTAGAATGCTTCCACTTCTCGTTCTACTTTATGTTCAGCTGTGGGATATAAAGGGGTGACCTGAGACTAGAGACCAAAACAAGTGTTGATTCCCATATTGACTAATTTATGAGTAAAATTCAACAAATAACGCTTAAGAACATCATAACATCATATGAAGATTGATGAAAAACTGCATTGCAGATGAGAAAAAAAAAAGCATACAATATCCAGCAGGTAATGGACTTATTTTCTTCTTGACATTGGTTGGAAGTGTAGCGCGAGTGCCTTGGATAATGGATGACAATTTTGCTGTAGGCACCAAGAGTAAGAAAATCTAACACGCTCTTCTTGCAACGCATTGTCTTGCAAAGAACTTACATGCAGCCTCCTCTTCTCTAACTTTTCGACCCCAATCTCTTTCTCAATTCTTCCTCTACAACCTTCGCAAACAGCTTCTTGCGTGACACTAGTCGGTGCTGGCTTACCCCTTTCACTTTTGTTTGAAAGTACTTACAAAAATAAATATTTTAAAACAAAAATTATTTTTATTATATTTTAAAAATAATTTTTTTAAAAATAATTTTTTAAAAATATAATAATAATAATAAATAATAATATAAATTTTTTATATTTTTAAATTTTAAAATAAATTTTATAAAATATTATAAAAATTTATTCAAAAATATGAAGTAATTTTGATAAATGAATTTTTGAGAAAGCAACGCAAAAAGTATCCTAAGGGTGGTTTAATCCACTGCCATATCTACACGCGGCTGTTCATCTCAGCCATTTCAAAACTCACAGCGAGTTAAATCATTATCATCATTAATTGCATCAGGTCGACAATAAGATGCAAATAAAAACAGCATACCTGAATCTCAGCAGCGGCAGCATCTTCCATAAGATTGTAGAGTGGAACAGAGCCGGTGCCGGAAATCCATGCAGCAAGATACTGTAATGCCAATACGGCGAGCCATTCCAAAAGTTATCTGATCTTTCATTCTTAGGACTCACTTCCTTTCACTTTTATATTACTTTCAGCTATTGAAAAATAAAAATTAATTTCAACTTACTTTATAATAAATATATAAAAACTAAACTTACTTACAATAATATTATTATAATAATTTACTTTAATTTAAACATTATCTTTCAGATCTTGACTATCCATTTCTTATTCTGCTTCTTCTCACATGGCATTGATTGCTGGTAGAAATACGTACTTTTTATAAACTAGTAACTTGATCGAAGTTTACATCAGCATCATTACTTGGGCTTTTTTCCTTGAACAAGTGAATGCGAGTTGCTGGCTTGCAGCTGCTCAAATTCATCTCTGAAATCTCAGCCGTGGCAGCATCTTCCATAAGATCACTGAGAACTGTGTTCAGCTAAATAATATTGTCGAAAATCAGTAGTGGTTTTCTGATCTGACAGATTTATGCTTACGGATAGTTATTATTATAGTTGCTGTCCCTGTTATGTTAGAAACTAGCGAGTTAATAGTTTATGCATGCCTATAGCTAAAAATTATTGCATTCGGGTAGCTGCACTTCCATAGCAGAATGTTCTTGCTTGAGGTTATTTTGGGTACCAATCATTACATGAAGGCTGAATCTATCACTAGTTCATGTGTATCAAACTGAGACATGAATTATCTGTTGAATCCTTGAAGTAGGCCATCTTTGAGAATTGGTTTTAATTTCCATGCTCATTTTCAGTTTTCGGTTGCAAACATGGACCGATGGCTCGTTCAGGTATATGCGGGAAGAGGTGAAGATACAAGCATGGGGAAATCATGAGCAACGTTATTGGACAAAGTTGGTCGAGTTGATCCCATGCCAAGTGTAGATGCTTCCACTGATATCTAGACATGATCTTAGCCAAGCAGTTGAGAAAGGTAATGTTAAAAATTATCTTGAGCTGGTATTCATACAACTTAGACTTAGCTTTTTCATTGCCAATTATTTTTTAAATAAATTATAAATTAGTCACATAAATCTAATTAGGGGCAGTTTAGAATTGCTTATAAAATAGAATTTTTCTAGAATTAAAAATATTTTTATCTTTTTTGAAAAATAAGTTTTATTTTTTTTATTTAAAAAAATAAAAGTATGCAATAAAAAGACTCATTATGTAGAATTTTTTTACATTTTTTAAATTTTTAATAAATTTTATAAATACTAATAAAATATGTATTAAAAAATATAAAATAAAAAATTAAAAAAGAGTGTTGAAAAAAAGCTGAATCAAACACTCCCTAAAGTATGAGCTAAATCCACCTTCGTCGGCATATTTCGTTTCCGGACAAGTGTTAAGAGATTTAAATTTCACATTCATAGCCCGCTTCACTTAGGATAGGGTGTTAGGAAATTTAAATCCATGTCATAACCTACTCCGCTGGAGGACGAGTATAAAAAGTTTGTCTCACATTAATTATCAATAACTTAAGATGATATTTATACTAGTTGGGAATTTGGGATCACTCCTTCCTTTGTAAATTGGTTTTAAGATGGACTCAACTTCGTCTCAAAATAGTACCAATAATAATACAGTTCCTTTCACTATAGCTTATTTTAGAAAAAGAAAAACAAATGTCTTTATTGAGAATATAAAATTAGTAACAGGGAAGAAATATCAAAATATATGATTTTAGAGGTATTTTAGAGTGCTTATAAAAATATCTAATTATTTTAGACCAATAATAGATAAATTATTTTTGAAAATCTCTCACCAAGTTTATATAGATACCTTTTTCTAAGTAAGAGTAGCTTTTATATTTCAAATTAGTGTACATATTTGTGCAAGTTAAAGAATTAGTGTATGTTTCTTATTAAAATTAAACTAATAGACGAATACATAAATTGAAGAGAAAAAGAACAAGGAAAAATAAATTTACTAAACAACATTTTCTTTCTATTTTTAGTTTATTGAAAGAATTTTAAAAGATATTTGCTTTTACTTTCTTATAATTTTCCATTGAATTGATGTTCCTGTTTTTTGAAAATAATTATATTAAGTAAATAGTTAAAAATAGTATGTAAAATATATATTACATATAAAGCTACTAAAATTTTAAACATAAATATTTATTTCTAATTTATAATTATTATTATATTTATCATTTTTAAAGTTTAACTTTACCATCATACTAATAAAAGTTATTTTTTATTAATTTATTTATTTTGTGGTTTTTTTATTTTGACATTTCTTTTTACAAAAAGTGATTTTTAAGAAATAACATTTTGAAAAAATTTATTAAAAAAATCAAACTTGTGTTTTGAAAAACTTCAAAATAAATTTTTTTCAGAAAATCTTTTTATTATAAATACTCTCAAACGACCGTAGTTTTATCAAGATGAGAACCCGAAAAAATCGTAGCCTAAATGAATGATACAAGACATATGAAAACAGCGAGTGCTTCTTGAAAATTCAGGCATTTGATTAGTTTCATCAGCTACAAGCAAGGATAAACAATTCTTTACATAAAATGACTATTTTTTTTCTTCACCTTCGTTACTAATAAAGAAAACAAGATGGCACTGGTACATATACAATAAACACACAGGATTTGGATTCCTTGCGTTACCAGTTTTACAAATGGCCAGTTTCCAATCCTTAAACTTTAACATACAAATAGAAAAAAGCCAAAAACAACAAGGTTATGGTTATTAATAAGAACCCATAGTTGTAATGAAATTGATTTACTCTGCAGCTTATTAAAAACGAAAAAATTCCTGACACAAGCTTATGACTTCTAGTACTAGTATGGGTTGCTCGGAGAAGCCTGTGTTTTGGGAGGGTATTTCCTACAAAGGATTGAAATTTATTGGCTAATTTACACATCTAGAAATTCCAAGAAACATATTTCTGCTATTTTAACATATTATTTACTATCTAATCCTAGCGTATTTTAGATTAATAATAGTGCAAAATTTGAGCTGATGATCCTTTTCAGCTGTGTTTTTGTCTTCAGCTTAGGCAGTTGCCAAAACTGACACACTGAGTGCGTATCTCTACATCCATAGACTGAGTTTGAACAACATAGTACCTAGCTATTTCAACATATGTAGAAACCAGATTACACTTACTAGAATGTGAAGATAACTTTTCCTGCTATACATTACACTATGATCTGTATAAACTAACTCCACATAAGTAACCAATGCTACATGAGATGATTTTTGAACCTTAAAACATGCTAAGAATCTCGAGTCCAAAATTGCGCTATCATCACACCAAACTGAGGACACAAGTTACCTCTCTTTCATCTAATAAATTTCAGCAAGCAAGGAACACAGCATATTAGTGGAACAAAGTGCCTCAGGGCCATAATAAGTACAGCAACGTAATAAACACATTATCAACTAAGTAATAATTATACATTCATTTTCCATGTAATTGCCTCGAGAAAAAAGCTATAACTACATTTAAGCACCCAGATCTAGACAATGAAGACAATCTAAAATCTAAACTATATTCTCCCTCAGCATTGGTGGAGGGCACATGAAACAACCACAAAGTGGAGGACAACAGAAGCTGCCTATGCAAGAGTTGCAGCTGATTTAATGGAAATGGCCAAAAAGCATGCAACTGTTCAAGCAGACATTTACATATAAATCAGGAGTTTACAAGAGAGATAAGAAGAGCCTACCATCCAGTCGAAAAACCATCAACACTTACTTAAACAAGCGTCAGGACTTCAAGAGAACAGCGCATATTCATGTCTTCATCTAGAATCCACCAAAGAATTGACCCATATGCACGTCGCTGGAGATGAAGGAAGAACTACACAATTTCAGCATCATCCTTACTGAATTTAAGTGGAAACTCATCATAATCGTCAGAGAAATCATATGCCCCAATGTTCTTCAAAAACTGGTACACCTTACACAGAGAAGGTCTCTCCTTGGGCCGAGCAGCCACACAACTGCGGGCAACCATCAGGACCTGTATAATCTCATTTTCATGGCCTTTTCCACGAAGGGAACTATCAATGGCATCATTTGTACGGCCAGCAGTATGGAGCTGATTGACCCAGTCAACCAAATTCCCCTTAAATCCTTCACCGGCAGCATCACTGCTGACCCCTGTAGGCTTCTGCCCAGTGACAATCTCCAAAAGCACCACACCAAAACTATAAACATCCCCCTTCATTGTGGGGACCGGATTGCTGGCATACTCCTGTGCGATGTATCCAAACTCCCCAAAATCACCGTTCATGAAAGGGCTGGCATGTAAGCCATCCTCTGCTGAGCTGAATGGCTTAACCAGCTTCGCAACCCCAAAGTCAGTAATTCGAGGTTCATTGTCCTCATCTAGGAGGACTGTGGCAGAGGTGAAACTCTGATGAAGGTAAGGCATCTGCAAGCCGTGATGGAGCCAGGCAAGCCCACGGGCAGCACCAACGGCAATTCGGAGCCTAGCAGACCAGTCGAGCACTGAACTATCATCACCAAATTTTGTGGATAGAGCACCATTTGGCATGTTCTTATAGATCAGAAGCCGCTCGTCCTCCACTACACAAAACCCAAGGACGGGCACCAGGTTGGGATGGCGCAGCTGCCCAAGCCGGGCCATTTCAGCTCTGAACTGCTTCTCCATCAACACACAGCCATGGAGCCGTTTCACGGTTAGCACTGAGCCATCGCGAAGCACTGCTTTATATGAAGTTCCCGTCCGCGAGCTCCCAGCTACAACAATACAGCTTGAATCAAAATCCCCAGTTGCGGCAAGCAGATCTGCAACCTTCATCTTAACAATCAGCTTCTGGAAAAGCGACACAGGGACTAGCCGATTACGTGATGTCCTTAACCTATCAGCCCATGAGCGCCCAGAGTCTCCACCACGTGCTGTTACCGCAGTCGATGTCAACAGATTACCCTTCTTGCCAGCCGCTGAAGAGAAGCAGAATCTAAAAATGGCATACGCAAGAAGCAGCGAAGCAGCAGCACCAAAAACACCAGCAGCAACTATAATAATCAAACTGGTACGCGCAAGCGAGCGTCTGCCGCAAGAAGAAAGAGGTTTCCCGCACAGTCCAGCATTCCCTTCAAATGTAAACGAATCAAATTGTGTGAAACCTGACGGGATCTGGCCGGAAAGCTGATTATTCGCCATTGAGATCTTCTTCAACCGATCAAGCCTAGCAAGAGACTGTGGTATATTGCCAGATAACGAATTTCCATTCAAGTAAAGAGTGTTCAAATACTTACAGCTTGATAGTTCTGGTGGAATCGGGCCAGATAAACCATTGTTAGACAGATCAAGGTTAACCAAATACGGCAACCAATCGCAAAGCTGCGAAGGGATTTGTCCAGAGATTGAGTTAGAAGATAAAACAAGAGTCGTCGCAGTTTTACAAAACTGGAGAGCAGAAGGAACAGAGCCAGTGAGAAACATGGAAGGCAGAGAAATCGAAAGTACACGGTTCTCTTGTGCGTTCCAACACGAAACACCTAAGAAGTTGCAGACGTATCCAGCAGAGCTCGAGTTACCAAAGTTCCAATTCAGACGACCGTCAGGGTCGCCTAGAGAATCTTTAATTCCACGTAAGCATCTGACGCCATCTTCTTCGGCAGCGTTGGCTAGTGGCGCCGCCGTGAATAGAAGAAGCAGCAGCATCTCCGCCGCTGCTGATGCGGCGGAGGGAAAGGATCGAAAATACATTCTAGCGCCGCCGCTGCTTCGTTCACTTCGTTGATTGAATGAGAGAGAGAGAGAATCGATTGTGGAGATTTGAGTGATAGCTGGAGCAGGCAAAAAACAAAGGAAGCATAAGAAACTTTGACCTGATGTGTTCTACCGCTGGCAGTGAAGACTGGAGTTTGTGTAGCAAGTTTTGAGAATGATTATAAAAATAAAATTTTGATGAAAAACATTTTTAAATATTATTTTATAAATATTATTTTATAAATATATTTAAAAATAAAAAATTATATTATAATTTTATTTATTAAATATGTATAATTTTTTTAGAATTAAAAGAAACTTTTTATCACTGATAAGTATTTCCAAATGTGCTCCATGAATTTAAGACTGTTTAAAATAATTTTTTAAAATCCATTAAAAATAAAATTTTATTTTTATATTTATAAGAAATAATTAATATTATAAAAAATTTATAAAAGAAAAAAATAATTATAATATAAAAGAAAATGATTATCGAATATGTACAAAATATAAAATACGGAAGTTGTTGGTCCAATGGTAGTTTATGCTTGGTTTTTTTTTTTTACCAAAATGAGTACTTAGAAATATAGTTGTCAGATGCGAACGACCCGTCCGAATTGATCCAAAAACCGTCAATACGGATAGTAAATCGGTCCGAATTTATAAAAAAATATTTATACAATCGATCCATTTTGATCTGTTTTAACCCGATCGATCCGTCCGCCCGAGTCAAACCGGGTTAAAAATTTTTTTAAAATTAATTAAAAACTTTTAAATAGATAATATATTTAATGCAAAATTAATTATTAATTATTCTATGTTAAAAAATGATATATAGTTTAGATTTAGTATTTGGATGTGATAATGCAAAAATATAATTAATTATTTCTTATTTGTAAATATTATTAGTAATTTTTAAATTTTTTATATTGTAAAATATTTAGACTCAAATATGTATACCTAAAAAAGTTAGTTATATCTCTTTTATGATTTATCTATTTTATAATTTTATTTTTTTTAATCTCCTAATTTATTTAAAAATTTTTATTTATAAAATTTAATTATTATTATTATTATTGGTGGTGGCAATTATGGTGACAATATTTTAATTTTTACAGTGATTATTATTATTGTTGTTATTGATAGTAATGACATAATAAAAATATTCTATTTTTTTGTTATGGTTACTATAGTTATTATTATTCATAGTGTCATTAGCAGTAGATTACTTACTATAATAATTATTATTAGTTAAAAATATTTTAATATTATTGATCCGACGGTTCGATCGGTTGATCCAACGGTTCAATTCGAGAACCGTGATTCGGACAATTTTTCGGTTCGATGTCAGTCCGGTTCTTACAATTATGCTTAGAAATTATAAGAGAGTAATATTTGTGATAGCTACTGATTAATATGTATTGTTTGTAAAAAATAATAAACTTGTGTTTAATGCAACGTTTAAATCTTTACATATTTGGAAAATAAACTTTTATTGAACAGTACAATACTAATTGAGACGAGCGTTTATAAAATAAAATTTTCATAAAATAAAAATATTTTTATTTTTTTAAGAAAATAAAATTTATTTTTTATTTTTAAAAAATAATTTAAATATGTAATAAAAAATCTCATTATGTAAATTTTTTAATACTTTTTAAGTTTTTAAATAAATTTTAAAAATATTTATAAAAAATATATTAAAAATTAAAAAAACGTTTGAAAAACGTAATCTCAAATAAAAAGCACGTTTATTTAACACCTAAATTTTATTTTTTAATTTATTTTTAATATAAAATTAATAAAAAATTAAAATCAAATTTTAAAATTTTTATTAAAATTAATATAAAATTTTTATTTTTATTATATATATTTAACTTTTAATTTATGTTTAACTTTTATTTAAAAATGAGTTTATTTTAAAATAAACACACCCAAATCCAAACTTATTAAAAAGAAAGATAAATATAATAAATGGTATTGTTATTGTAAGACTACAACTTCAAATGCTTGTTAAAAAGCCGCAGTAATTAAGACATTATGAGATTTTAGTTTAAAAAATCTATTTTTAGAAAGAAATTTTTAATGTTTCATAAATAAGAATGTCTTTTTTTCCTTAAAAAATAATAAAATTATAAATATAAAAATTCTATGATGCACAACTTATTTATATTTTTAAAATTAAACAAATTAAAATAGTATAAAAAATTTATTAAGAAAATGAAAAGCTGTTTGATAGTACTTTTTGAAATAAAAAAATTTTTTAAAAATTTTTTATTTTTTTAAGCAAAAATTTTATTATTTTTTATTTTAAAAAATAACAAATAATTAATAAAAAATTTATTATATAAAATTTTTTATATTTCAAAAAATATAAAAAATATGAATTGAAAAATTAAAATAAAATTTTGAAAAGAATGGAATGCTAAACGCACTCAAAATAAAATTAATTGATAGAAAAAATTTGATGAGATTTTTAAATAATAAATCTATTTCCTTTATCTTTTGAAATATAAAAAACTGAAAATGTTTTAAACTTTATTGTGATATTCATAAAAGATATCACAAAATTATAATTTTTTTGGTTCTCTTTGTCGCGACAGTTCTCTATACAATTTTCTTCTTCTTTTAATAGCTATTTAACGGGCAATAATTGAGTTTCATAAAAATAAAAAATAAAAAATAAAGTTTTTTAAAAAAAATATAGAAATAGAGCTCAATATTTGTGTTTCAATAAGTTTTGAAAGTATGTTGAAAATTGAAAAATATAATTATATTGAAAAATGTGTAAATAAGAAAGTTAGAATTGAAATTCCGTATGTAGAAATAGAATTCTGAATTTTTTGTGTAATTGAAATATAAAAACTGTTCTTTGTGTATTTCTACATGTAGAATTTTAATTTTAATTTTTTTATTACATACTATTCAATATAATTATATTTTTAATTTCAACATACGTCAAAAACTACTGAAACACAAATATTAAACTACACTTTCGTTTAATTTAAAAAAAATTCTATTTTTTATTTTTTATTTTTATTAAATTTAATTACATACATTCGAAACGCATTATAAAAATAAAGTGAGTCATAAATGTAAAAACGACACACCTTTACATAACAACGATTCAAAAATCAACCCATTTTGGACACATATAACATATTCTTTTACCTCATAAATAAGCATTAACGTAGTAATCAAATTTGAAAGACACGATTCAATTACTGAAAGGTGTAGTACTTTAATCTTTAACTAATAAATAACAGGTTTTGATCTAATTATTAAATTTAAAAAACTTTATTAACAAGTGAGAGGTCAATATATGAAGATTATTTGGAGGGATTTATAGGTGAGTATAGTATTCTTTTTTAAGGTATAAAATTTAAAATTTTCACTTTAAAACTCATTTTAATATACAATAAATTATTAAAATATTTTTTATCAAATTTATAAATTTTATAAATTTATTCTAAAAAAATGAATTTAATTCAAAGTAAACACGCTCTTTAATCTGCACAAGTTTAATTTCTTTCGGACAAGAAACCGTTCACTTCGGACAAAACGAACTGGTAAGATTTAGAAACAAACAAATCTGAAATTCCGAAAAGAAGAGAGAGAAATCACTAACGTCCAGGCCCAGCTTTCGTCCCTCCGGCCGAGTTCTGGCCTGACTTCCTTGTTCGCGTCTTCAATCAAACCTTCTTCGCAATTCATTCGATTGTTTTCTTTCAGTATCTTTTACCAAAGCCAACCACTCCCAACAAAACCCTCTCTAGATCCAGATCTCTTCAATCTCATTGCTTCTGATTTCCAAATTTTCGTCTGCAATTTTTCTGACGGCAGGAAAATCTCAATCACGTACATTTCATTAAAACTTCTTTCATTTCACGTTTATTATACTCAATTTTGCACTGTATTTCTGAGCGCATGTTTTCAATTTTGTTTCTCTAT
The DNA here is from genome assembly GCA_019914995.1 of Acanthochlamys bracteata. NCBI lineage: Eukaryota > Viridiplantae > Streptophyta > Magnoliopsida > Pandanales > Velloziaceae > Acanthochlamys > Acanthochlamys bracteata. The sequence continues at coordinate 2,140,999 of CM034131.1, read as the reverse complement.
TGTGATTTCACTCGATCGTAGTCCTACTGCTTAGGTGCAGAATTTTGTGTAGATAATGTTCGTTTAAGGAATTTCTGTGATTTTCGTTTTTCTCCAATTTTAGATTTGCACTTTCAATTCTCCCTGTTGTAATTTTTTTTAACTCTTCCTTTATTAAATTCGGGAAATTGTGATCTCAGTTAATAACTTCGTTCTTCCGCTGTTTCGTTCATTAACGTCTTCGGTCTGGAGTGACAATGGCAGAGGCGAACTCAAGCTCGCTGCCTCTGATCCTCGATATCGATGACTTCAAGGGCGATTTTTCATTTGATGCATTGTTCGGGAACCTAGTTAACGAGCTACTCCCTGCTTTCGATCACGATGAAGGCGATTCCACTGCAGATTCCACTGACACGGCTGCTGGTGGTCTCTCTAATGGTCACCTTCGCGCTACTCCCGTCGCTGCAACTGATAAGTCTGGTGTGCCACTTTTCCCTGAGGTCGATACACTTTTGGCACTCTTTAAAGACTCGTGCAAGGAGCTTGTTGATCTCCGCCACCAGGTAGTTTACTGCTTTTTTTAATCACTGTTTAGGCAAATTTGTAAGGGCGGGGTACCTAATGCGTTTGTAGTTGTTTACCCAACTGGTAAGATTGATGCACGGCTTCAGAATCTGAAGAAAGAAGTGGCAACACAAGATGCCAAGCACCGAAAGACACTCGCTGAGGTTAGAGAAAGACTATTTTGGGTTATTTTAGAACTGGAATTTATATTTCCAGAGGTTCTTGTTTCGCAACTTAGTAAGCGTCATATATGCTATATTGCTAAGTTTGAGTTATGGTTATTGAGATTAGACATCTCAAGTTATGGAAAGTTCTTGCAATTTCAGCAGAATACTATGCGCGTTGTTTAAAAGTAGTATTTATATATTGTACTTGTCTGCTGCAAGCTTATCTCCTTTGCCAACTAAATTACATAATTCTCTAGGGTTAGACCACTGTGGTTTGCCTGGAATTGTTCTCTTCTGTGGAGCTACTGGCTTGCCAATTGTTTATTTATCTGTATAATGAGTTCTAGGAAATGTCCATATGCTTGCATTTTCTAGTTTCGCCAGCCTCACCTCATGGCAACCATGCTTAATATGCCATAGCATTCTCTAAGAATGCTTTTGGTACTTTGAGAAGCTGAAGTTTCTTTTTTTACTTCATATACATCTTATTGAGGCAGTTATCATGAAATAAAGGTTAATTTATTTCCTTTGTAGGTTAAAAGCAGTATGTTTTCTATCGAAAATATTCATCTTATTTGTTCTTTTCATATTCAGTTAGAAAGAGGGGTAGATGGTCTATTTGATAGCTTTGCAAGGCTAGATTCTCGCATCTCGAGTGTAGGACAGACTGCTGCAAAAATTGGGGACCACTTGCAGGTATGAATCTTGGTAACTTTACAAAGTGCCTAGCCTATCCGCATATCACCTTTTTTTAAAATTTATTGTCCGTGAATTAAATCGATATTGTGTTAGGTTTTTATTTAAGTCGACTACTTATGCCTTTACTGAACAGAGTGCTGATTCCCAGAGAGAAACAGCTAGTCAAACAATAGAGCTCATCAAGGTATATGCAGAAGTTTCATTGTTGTCTTTTCTTGTTGCATGACTGTTGTCCATTTGATATATGCTATGAAATGATAATTATTATTATGCAGTACTTGATGGAGTTCAATAGCAGTCCTGGTGACCTGATGGAGCTTTCACCTCTGTTTTCTGATGATAGCCGTGTTGCAGAAGCTGCTTCAATTGCTCAGAAATTGCGTAAGTGTGTCTATGAAACTGATAATTATGAATATGCTTAAAATTTTCTATAACACCTGTTATAAAGATAGATATTCCAGTAAAAGTTAAACAAATCTCAAAGAAGTAGATAGAATATGAATGTTGATGTCAAAGTCAGTTAAGACAAGTCACGATGTCTCTCTTTTATGATTATGTATTCCATGCTTCCTACATTGGTGAAATGGGCTTAGTTATTTTCATGTACTTGGATGAGACATTGGGGCTGTCAAGTGCAAATAGGAAGAACATAAACAATCATGTTGGTAGCATTAATAGACCTTGTACGTTCATATTTTACTTCAATAGTATCTTAAAACAATTTATGTAAGATGCTATTTGACATATTGTATGATAATATACAGCAGCCAGTGAAATAACTGGAGCAACATATAAACAAAGAGAAGACTTACATGTATGTCGAAAAAAGAAAAAAGTAGGGTATGCTGTATGCAAAGTATCAGCATTTTCTTCCTTAAAAAAGTTGGAACAAGCATGCGGATTGTGATCTAAGTTCCAATTCTCTTTTATTGAAGTTAATATCTTGTAGAAGACCCTGTATTGGACTGAAGAAGATGCTGTTTGGATAGTCCTTGATCAAAATATAGAATGCACTGAAATACGGACAACATATAAACAGCAAAATTTTTACATAGATGTCACTAAAAGAAAAAGTTAGATTATGATGTGTGCAAACTATCAAAGGTAGTATCCTGCACAAGATCCTGCATTTGACTTAACAACTTGAATGGCTGCTTGTGCCTTGAACTAACTAGCCAGGGTCTAAGACAAGTACAGAGTAAGAGTCTACATTCATATTAAAGTCAAACAGAGTTTGACTTGCTCTTGAACTTTCTGAAAGCCAACGCTAGGTTTTCTTAAACTTACTTTCTGTTCTGTTTAAATAAACTTAAAGTAGTATGTAGCAGCAGCGTTGACCATCCTACAAATATAGAGAAATGCTGGATATTTCATGTCTTCAAATTCACCTTCACCCCAAATGAGATACTCTTTTTGAATTTTAGCTTTGCTTTTATTTACATGCTGCTACAGGGGCATTCGCTGAAGAGGATGTTGGAAGACATGGTGTTGGCATGCAGACAGCTGCTGGAACTGCTACTGCAAGCAGGGGCTTAGAAGTTGCAGTTGCAAATTTACAGGATTACTGTAATGGTAGGAAAGTTAATTAACTATGGCTAATTTAGTTTCTCTTCATGTTAAGAAATAAATTTGGCGGTGCTTTGTGATTTTAGAATTGGAGAACAGGTTGTTGGCACGTTTTGATGCAGCATCCCAGAAGCGTGAGCTATCAACTATGGCAGAATGTGCCAAGATCCTGTCTCAGGTAGATATGTTAACATATCCTCTTTAGACCAATGTTTTGTGTAGAATTTGGATGTGGGATGATCTAGAACATTACCTTACTAAAAGGCGGGAAGTGATATTAAACAAGAATACAAACTGGCGACTTCCAACCTCATTCCTTCCTGATGTGCACTTGCACACGCATGACAAAGTCAACAATAAGGAAATGTTTCTTAATCGTCTTTGATATAATTTGTTAGACAATTTTCCTTCTGAAAGATGATCCAATTTTCATCAGTGTGTTAGTAGATTACTCTTATTTTATTGTAGAAGGATGTTGGATAGTGATTTGAAATACTTTCGAAAAGAAGACCAGGAAATTGTTCCTGTGCCGGGTGATTCATAAATATATTTGCGGTAGATGTTCAAATTGTCATTCTTGTAATTGCTTTCCCTGTGGTTATTTGTAAATGCAGTTTAATAGGGGGACTAGCGCCATGCAACATTATGTTGCTACTAGGCCAATGTTTATTGATGTTGAAGTAATGAATTCGGACACAAAATTGGTACTCGGTGATGAAGGGCTACAAGCAGGTTCTGTCAATGTTGCATGCGGTCTTTCCACGTTGTACAAGGAAATTACAGGTTAGAATAGGTATTCTCTATTTCAAAGCTGAACTACGATCACACTTTTTGCTTATAAATGAACATTTCTTGAAGAGACTGTGCGTAAAGAGGCAGCAACAATAACAACCGTTTTTCCCTCACCTAATGATGTCATGTCAATTCTTGTTCAGGTATTCTGTAAATGCCCTTCATGCTAGTTGTGTAGCTGGAACTTTAGTTAAGCAACTGCTTTGACTTGTCTGTATAACTAACTACATAAGTGTTTTCCTGTTTCATACAGCGAGTTTTGGAGCAGAGGGTCACGACCATTCTTGACAAGCTATTACAAAAGCCATCACTCACAAATTTACCTCCAATAGAAGAGGGTGGCCTTTTACTGGTTAGTGTTTACTAGCTTTGCACTGTTTAAACATAGTTACAAGATAGTTATATGTGTATCTAATGCTTGTTAACTTTGAGAATACAGTATCTCAGAACTCTTGCTGTCACATATGAAAAGACACAAGACCTTGCTAGAGAGTTGAGAGCTGTTGGATGTGGTGATTTGGATGTTGAAGGTAGGTACCACATTTGTTCATTTATTTCTGGATCGAAAAAGTTTCTGTTCATGAAAATAATCTCAGTTTCTTGTGCATTTACTATTTTTATTGTTGTTTGTAGTTTCTAACTATATTTCTTCTTTGTGTTTTTAATATTATCATTCCAATGCATTTGTTTTGGCTGAATGTATAACTTTAACAGGGAATAGTTGCACACCATTATTCATGTAGCTGCCCCATCCTATGAAGATGAAGATGCCATTATGTTGTTGTGATTTCTTTTTTTTTTTCTTTTAGAAAGCTAAAAGAAAAAGCAAGGGCTTTTACCTGTTGATGCAATGTGGCTAAGTCAGCGGAATTTATGACTATAGTCCCTTTGTTTATCATTTTGATTGGCACCCACCCACATTTTAATAACAGGAAAGCATGACTTGAGTAAATATTCCCCTTTCTAGTCAAGGTGCATTTATTGAACAATGGCTAAATACATTCCAAGTTTGCTGCTTACTAGAAACCCACCACCCCAAAAAGTTGCACTGCCTAAGGCAGTCTCCTTCAGGAATCACTTCCTGATGTCTCCTTAAATGGGTCCAGCCTTTCCCTTTCAGCTCTGGCAGCCAGATTAACCCAAACCTTTTGATTGCTTATTTGCTTAATATATCTTATGTACCCCAGGTACTGTTTCTCTGTTTTTGTTGGGTCCATAATTTCATTTGTTTTAAGGAGTCAGCACACAGTGTTACCTAATGAGAAGATGTTGTCCAAGAAATTTGTAATTAAAGGTTACGAGTGCTTGCTAATGGTTCTGAGCTCATTTGAATACCATAGGATGGGAAATCTTTGATAACAAATAGCAATATAGCTGCTTAAACCTGATTCATTTATTTTCTGACTTTGCACTTTGAATTGTAGCATGAAAACGTATTCTGGTGTTTTGAGTGTACTAGCTTTACGTCTAAGTGCTGATGTTGGTAATTTGCAGTACTTTCCAGTTCTCGCCGTTTGAGTGGTGTCTCCTTTCTGTCAATGAGACAATTTTTAGTGATGAAAGCTTGTGCATATTTTTGAATGACTGTTGAAATCTTTTTTCCACCTCAGGCCTGGCGGAGTCCTTGTTTGTAGCTCACAAAGATGAGTATCCTGAGCATGAGCAGGCTTCACTTAAACAACTCTATCAGCTGAAGGTTGCATTTCAGAAGCTCATCATTATTTTATATATAAACTTAAATTTTGAGCACCTAGTAGTATGTTCATAGAATGTCCTTAGTGAATTTGTTTGGCATATTACTAAGATATAGCTTGTGCAGATGGAAGAGTTACGTGCTGAAATTCACCAACAGTCTGAGACAACTGTAACACGCTCTAAAGGAAACCCAAATCCATCATCTCAACAACAGATATCAGTTACCATAGTAACAGAGTTTGTGCGTTGGAATGAGGAGGCAATATCTAGATGCACTATATTTTCTTCTCAGGTTAGATATATTTTCTAGACCTACTAATGTCTAATCTGATGGTCTCTCTTCTGGATTATGTAATTGAATTTCCTTAGTTCACCTGCAAATCCTTCATATATTGTGGTTTCCTCAATAATCAGATATTTTTTATTTGTTGAGGGCTTTTATTCCTGTCATTGCTCCAGTAAAGAAGTTCTTGGAGCTGGCTGGATTGTGTGGATGGTGCTTTTTGTAAAGAAATGTAAATCTTGTATTTCGGAAGCTAGATTGCATGGTGCCAGGAAGGCGCATCTTTCAGAATCTAGACAAGTCTTATCTAATGTGGATACATTTATATAATCTTCTTTGCATTTAGTTGATGTCAAATCAAGCTTATTATGTCAAGAGAGTTTAATATTTGTAGGTTCACACTACGTTTGGTTATTCGTATTATGAAACACTTAACATGCACCTGATAAAGGCTTAGGATTCTTACAATTTACTGCATATAGAAATGAATTTAACAATTATAATGATGTGCTAATGAGCACTGGTGAGAGATTCTTTGCTACTGCACTTTTCTACATGTCCAAGTTCCTTATTTTGCAATTCCTTTATCTCCTAGTGGCCTTCATATCATGGCTAAATTCATTAGAGGTTTGTGGTCTGTGTTAGTTTTTACTTGAATGTACTGAAATATTCAGCTTCTTTGCCTGTTTTATCTCTAAGCCATAAGGGTTCTAGTCGTGACTGTGACTTTCTGTTAGATAAAACTTTCTGTTAGATAAAAAGTTATATTAAGTTGTATACTTGCTAAATTTACCTTTATCTCTATGGCATGAAGGTCCTAGTCATGAGTGTGATTTTATGTGATAGAATAAATTATATTGAGTTGTATACTTGCTAAATTTGCTGATATGTATTTACTCTGTTTTCTTTGCAGCCTGCAACTCTTGCATCCCATGTGAAATCAGTTTTTGCTTCCTTGCTCGACCAAGTAAATTTTGATAAACTCGATGCTGGTGTTTCTTTAATATTTTTCTCAGAAATAGTAACTATATAAATTGACTGTTGTATGCAGGTTAGCCATTATCTAACTGATGGGCTTGAACGTGCTAAAGAAAGTCTGAACGAGGCTGCTGCACTGCGTGAAAGATTTATGATAGGGACAAGTGTCAGCAGAAGGGTCGCTGCTGCTGCAGCTTCTGCTGTATGATATGCTACTTAAGTAGCTCAGTCTCACTGTATTTTATGCGACAAAATAAGAAACTTCGACTTTATATTTACCTCTTCTTTAGTCCAGGATATTTAGGTATTTATATCAGGCATAATATAATGGTTAGTGCTTTACAGGCTGAGGCTGCAGCTGCTGCTGGCGAAAGCAGCTTCAGATCTTTTATGATCGCTGTGCAACGGTGTGGTAGCAGTATAGCCATACTTCAACAAGTAAACAAATTGTGGAATTTGTTATTTAGTGTTTCTCTTTTACAAATTGTGGAATTTGTTATTTGTCTTCTGAACAGTACTTTTCAAATTCGATATCTCGACTTTTACTTCCTGTTGATGGTGCCCATGCTGCTGCCTGTGAAGAGATGGCTACAGCTGTTTCTGGTGTTGAGAGTGCTGCTCATAAAGGCCTTGTACAGTGCATCGAAACTGTTATGGCTGAGGTTTGTGCAATGACCATCATCTCCTGCTTTTTAAAATTTTATTCAAGTAATTGTTATGTGAGGATTTCATGACCTATTTTTTTCTTTATATTTTCTGTGTAAGCAACGATGTAGAATGGAAATCTTAGTTTCTTTGTTGGAAAAGTAAGTTCTACTATTTACCCGTAATTGTTAGAGAATCTTGGTTTTGCTTCACCTTATTAGTTAGTTGTGCGCAAGGCTTGCTTGAAAAGCTTTCTAAATGCTGAAGCAATGGGTGTCTTGAAATAGAATTGTGATATTGTTATTTTAAATGGTAAATTCAATACCTGGATAAACCATTTCAAAAGTTTTTGATGAAACTTGAATTCATACTATGCCCCACCCACCGTTGCACTATATCAACAAAGTAGTATATAGTTCAATATATAGCAGATCACAGATCAATAGAAAACAATACAAATGAGATGCCTGATGGGACATAAGTTGGGACATTGAAAATTATTGTTATGCTTAACCAATTGTAGTAGTGATAGAATGTGTTGAAATCTACATATACAAGTAATTAGTATTCCAACTGCTTTGTATCTGTGCTTATTTTCTACTTCTTGAAAGTTACACTTTTGAATTAAAATCTTATATATCGATTTTCCAGGTAGAGAGACTGCTCTCGAGTGAGCAGAAAGCAACAGACTATCGCTCTCCTGATGATGGAAGTGCTCCTGATCATCGACCAACGAACGCGTGCATAAGGTACTCTAATAAAGCAGATAATGCTATGTTATTACAAACATGTTTTTGATGCAGTACTTAATGTACTTATGTTGCTTGTTAGAGTTGTAGCCTACCTGTCTCGTGTTCTTGAGGTGGCTTTTACTGCTCTAGAAGGTCTCAACAAGCAGTCCTTCTTGACTGAATTGGTAAGCCTTTTTGTTGTTCCATAGATGATAAATGTCCACATACTGTCTCGACTTTTCAAATTAACGATGCAGTAAGATGTTCCTTGCATATTTAAATATCCACTACTTTTCTTCCAGGGACATGGTTCTATGATTGGATGTCGCCCTCATGATTCTAAATTATATATTAAAAAAATCATAATAAAAGAATGAGAAATCTGAGTTCAAAGGTTTTGGAAGAATAAACCTCGTAGCGAAAATCATTGAATATGGTTATATTACATTTTATATATGGGCATAGTACCTAATGAGAAGCTTCAAAAGCATATGTATGCATGTGCCTTGTTCATGTTGCCAGCACCAGTTTTCCCTGAAACATGCCAAGGATAGTTGAAAATCAAGCAAATTTGCGACTAGGAGGAACTGAGATATTCTGATTATATGTCCTTCACCTCTTTTGTTTTGAGGGTATCTGTTTTAGTGACAAAGAATTTCATCAGAAATATAGCTATGTGAATGTAACTTTACCTTTATGTAAGCATAATTAGGGTCCTAGATGTTTTCAGACTCGTGGGGTTACAACATAGACCACTTGCTGTAGTTTTGTTACCAAATTTTGCTGAACATAGAGTCTTAGTGCTTGATAAACAGATTCCAAATGACTTTTAGTATTACTGGAAAATGTAAAGAATGAGATTTCAGCAAAAATTGCTCTGTTCAACTAAGCCGTATATATATTAAGTGCCTATTCAATTTCAGCCCTTCAGGAAGTGTCAGATTGGTAAGTTTGCTTCTTTCAGTCTGTTAAATAATTATGACGTTTATATGAAAGCAATGATCATCTTTTGTGTAGTTTGTAAGGACCCATCTTGTGGCTTTGTGCTCAGATATCAGCGAAGGTGGGCATAATATCTATTGTCATTCTTTCTTTTCTGATGCTGTTGTGAACATACCATTGATATGCTTTCCATGAAAAATCCATCTCATGCAAACTGAGAGACTATCAGCTTAGTCTTGTCAACATGATACATAAATATAGTGACAGTTATCTTAGCAAAGGGCTGAATGCAAGAGTTTTTGACACAATTTTTTTTTAATATTTTAAAAGCATAAATTGAATTGTTTTTTGAATCAATTGGTTCCTTTCTCTTCCTGATTCCTTTTTATTTATTTTATTTTATTTTATTTTATGTTTCTCGTGTATATGCAGACTTCGATATTGGACTAAATTCTTTAGCATCCAACCCTATAGTTAATAATTTGAAGCATTTGATTTCAGGGTAATCGCTTGCATAAGGGTCTACTTAATCATTGGCAGAAGTTCACTTTTAGCCCCAGGTACTAACACTCTTCAAAATGTCATACTTAGAAAATGTCATTGGGTGTCAAAATCTATGGATTTGGAGAATGCAAATTGAAACAATCTAGAATACTTCCCTCCAAAAAAGGTTAATTACATGAAAGGCTTAATTTATTCTTTGTTGGAATTGGATACATTTATTCTGTGTTGTTCTGTTGGAGTTGGCTACATTTGTTCTTTGGAATTGAAGCAATTGAAGTTTCACTTGTTGGAGTTGGCTACATTTATTCTTTGTGTTGTTCTGTTTCAAAAGGTTAATTACTTTCCTCCAAAAAAAGAAAAAGACGTATTACATGTAAGGCTTGGCGTAGTAATTTCTTCTATGATCAGAAGTGAAGGCATGTAGATAAAGTTGTTATATCTTGTACTCTGGCTAGTTTGGATGTCTACCATAAGTGATGATATATGTTACTATTTCAAAGTATATTTTAATTCAGATGCTTGTGAACTATCTGTGCTACTTCTCATGAGTTAATTCGTCCTCATGAATCTCATTATCAAACGTTTGTTCTGTTTGGTGTGTCATCATAGTTTCATGATTAATCTTCCACAAACTATAAGCTTTCTGATTTGGCAGAGCCTTCTTAAGAGTTAATTCTTGTCCACTGGAGTGGCAGCTCTCTCTCTCTCTCTCTCTCTCTCTCTCTCTCTCACCCTGCCCAAATTTTGTAAATTCAGTTTTATGTAAGTGATTTGTGAATGAATGTTAACATTTACGTATAAACTAGTGGCTTTCATCTAACTATCTCTATTACAATGAGCCACTGACGCTCAACATCTCATGCATACTTGGATTTTATACATAGGAATGACTTTGGCAAAGGCCTGTGATGAAAAACGAATAGCTGTTTCAAAAGCCATTGTGTTCGATGATGATGCATACTCTTCTAAAAAAGTAATCAATTGAGCCCTTTTTATTGGCTATTAGACTTGGATACTGGATCTTTTATTTCATTTGAAGAGCTCTACCCTCAAAGAAACTTATTTTAAGAGTGTATATGAGAAGAACCCGACAAACTTGCAATTGCTTATAAGCTAGAAATTCTACTTAGTTTAGTAAATCATAATCGATTTTGCAGTCATGTAGTGCAGTTTTATCCTTTACTTGAGTTTATTGAATTTGTTATAAATGGATATACTTATTGCTAATGTTAATGTACAGTGGTGGTCTCCGACTTAAGCGTGACATTACAGAGTATGGAGAGTTTGTCCGTAGCTTTAATGCTCCATCTGTTGATGAGAAATTCGAGTTGTTGGGCATGTAAGTAGTTCATAACATATTACTTTGTCTGTATTTGTATTCAGATGAAGCAGGGGCTTTAACTATTTTTGTTTGTAGCATGGCAAATGTCTTTATTGTAGCGCCCGAAAGCCTTGCCTCATTATTTGAAGGAACCCCAAGTATAAAGAAAGATGCGATGAGGTACCTGTTACTAGCTTTATTGGATTGTTTGGATATGAGGTTTATAACTTGAACTAATTTCTGCTCCAAAATGTCAGATTTGTTCAACTTAGAGAGGATTACAGAAGTGCAAAAATTGCATCTAGACTCAACAGCATTCTTTCCGAGTCGTAGCAGCATAATTAAGGAGAATGATTTGCACTTTGACTAGCATAAAAGCTCACATTCGCCTGCTTGCGAGCAACAGCCGCATCCATGGAGACTTGAGGTTTCTTGGAGCATGCAATTAATTTGGATCAGAATTCAGTTGTGTGACCTATCAAATTCATCAGCCCGGCACATTCGTTTGAGCTGTGCGGTTTGATTGGGTACCAGGTTTGAGTAGCATTGTAAATTCATTCTTTTTTTTTTTATTTTGTAATTTGGTTCTAAAGTTATTAGTTCATGTTGCATTTTTGGAAGGACCTGTAGTATGTAAAATGAAATTCCACTTGAAATGTGTTTAGATGTAATTTTTAAATATAGGAAATAAGGCTATACACAGTCGGAATGATGCATAAATCCTTCCAAGGATATCCTCCTTTCTTCAGCTAAAACGTTTTTCAACCGACTGAGAAGTAGTTAATTGTTGCACATCCAATGGAAAGTTGGCATGTGATCATTGAGAATTCTTGCAAGTGAACTTTGCATATTGAGCTGCGGTTGTTTGGAAGTGCTTATGAAATTAGTTTTTTTTAAATAAAAAATAATTTTATTTTATTTTAATAAATGAGTTTTATTATTTTAATTAATAAGACAATTTTATTATGTAGAATTTTTTATATTTTTTAAATTTTATAAATAATGTAAATTTTTTTAAAATGTAAAATAAAAATTTTGATAAATAATTTTTCTGAAATGAAAAATCAAACGGTTCCTAAGTCTTAGATATCAATGCTGCAGTGGCATTCGGTTTGATTAGCATAATGCCAATCTCTAAAGAGTCAGGATCTTGTTTTTATCTATCACATTTTGCTTTGACTCTATTCTTGCAAGTCCTAATATAATCAACATCTAGAGTTCCTTTTGCTTGTTTTGTTGATCTGCACTATCCATCCCATGGGGGTCTTCCTCATTTTCCAGCACCGTACGTGTTTTTTTATCAGGACCAATCAATGGAATTCTGCCTAGAATTTACAAATTGCGTTGTGTTTACCGAGTCATATATGGACTGGATTTACCTTTGTTAGTTAGCATAAGCTACCTTTGTTAGTTAGCATAAGCCTTAAACATGCACTTCTTAACAGAAGCAAATCCCAACTTCGAACGTTTTACATTTAAAGAGCAACTATAATAAAATCCGAATGTTATATGTACAGGAAAGGTAGAAACCTACCACTTAATCGTATAGCACACGCAAGACAATTTGACCAGTGGATAGAGTGTTGAACCTCTACCAAAAAAAGCCCAGTTTGAAGGTAAAGATTTTCCTTGGAGATAAACTGGGACTCCTCAAAGGTACATTTGGAAAACAAAACTTTTGAATCATAAATTGAGCCAATTGCCTCCTCAATTATACCATTCAAAGAGCCAACTAAGAATTTACATCCCTTTGCATATTTTGGTTGTATCAGAGACTTCATTATCCTGCAATACCTTAGCAACATCAGAATCAGGACAAGGTCTAATCATCTTGACATTTATCAGAAATGATAGCATAGTTTGTCATAGGTAAAGTAAAGAAATAGCATAATCATAGATGCAACGAGACAGTACAGCAGGTATTACTTCCTTTGCACTTTCTCTAAGAGCGTGTTTCAATCGTCCGAAACTCCAATTTCTCCGGCCAGAATTGGAGTTCCAAAGAGTTCATATGTTTAATTTGCACAAAGAATTGAGAACTATAGTTCCACTCACGAAACTCTAGTTCTAACTTTTTTGTTTGAACACTTCCCAATGCAGTTTCATTTTTCAATTTCTAACTCACGCCCTAAGTGTTCGCACCTTTCTTTTTGGCATCAGCTTCTACTTGAATTATTGTATACTTTAGAGCTTTATAGCTAGCAATGGTTTAAAAGTAACTGAAGAAACCATTACATTTTAAGTTTTGGATAAACAAGAGATTTTGGTAGTGGATTGCTTAGTGCTTTAATCTTTCCTTTCCCGACAACTTTATGATCATAAGCATGACACACTACAAAGCTGGTTAGCACTTTACGGTAAATCTTCATAAGGTCAATGCCCAAGAATGTGAATCTGAAAATGCAGAGGAGGACGCTAGCATGCCATGGATCAGCTAGAATATATCCAGATCATCTCATGATAACCGATTTTTTCCGTAAAAAGACTTGGCAACCAAGTTACGCTCCTGCCAACAGTTCTTGAGGTGGAAAGAGGAATAATGAATTAAGGATTAGCTGGAATCTCACATTTACCTTCTGCCTACGTTTTTAAAAGTCTAAAACAAGTGGAACTCCACCATTTAACATTAACGCTTGCTTATCTTTGCATCAAGATATAGTTTGAAAAACAGAACCAAAGTTTTATAGTTTTGAATTGTATCATAAAAGAGTTTTACACCCACCAGCTGTGAGTTAAATGGGTCTGATAGTGATACCTGATCATCAGGGTACATTGAGATTTGCTTGTGCTCATTTTTAAGGTACGGAAGTCACTCAAAATCCCATAAGAAGCTCACATTTATCAAATATACTTGTTCACAACTGAGCTATGCGAACAACTTTGTATTCCACTACTACAAACTTTCCCCAAAAAGGCTTCTTAATGGCTATGCTAACAAACTAAATATTGAAACCAATATATGAATCAAAACAAATTGAAGCTTCTATGGAACCCAAGAACATGCAGTAGCTTACAGCATTTCAGAGAAACTGAAATTTGTTAGAATACTAAGGCAACAAACTGTTGCAAGATGTTTTATAATCAGATAGCTTCATATACCATTTCAGGAGAGTTCAATGTATATATTCTAATTAATTTAGTATTGTTGATAAGCATGACAAGTAAAAGAGCGACAAGAATTAGAGACTCATTGACCTCGAAGAAGTAACTTACTTGTCACACATGCTGGCATGCTAAGAATCTGCGTGCTTTGAAAGATGTTGATGCGGCTTCTCACTTAAACGAATATTCCATAGCTGACAGTCTCACTGAAGATTCAAATCCACAGAGAAACTACAAGACATACTGATTTCATTTTACTGAGACCAAGAGAGAGAAAGAGACAGAGAGAGGCCTGTCACTTCAATTCAGGGGCAAAAGGAGCAGGGCAGGGAGCTATCGTTTGATCTGGTAATTCATTTATAAATTCATGTGTAGCCTGGATGCAAGCATTCAATGTTTTCTTTTCTAACCGCACAAGTTGAAGTGCAACTCGCTTTTTTGGATCCAGATTGCAATCTGCTAACTGGACAGATGAGACAAATGTTAAATACCGATATAAGCAAATTCATGGAACAAAAACAAATTCGGATTTACCAAAGCTTCATCCTCAGAAAGGGTTGTTGGATATCCTGCCAAGCGGGACTGAAAATAACCTAGAAGTTGGTCTAAGACGGCTCGCTCCATGCACGAGCTTACCTGCAAAGATGCTGTTAAAAGCCTTCCAAGGCCATAATTGGTGCATTTTTAAATAACAACTGCAAACCAAGGTTCACAAAATGTACCACTGTTCTGGTGAGCAATAAAAAGCAAATTGCCAAACATATTTTAAACCATGAGCTGTTAGAGAATAATATACAACCTCCAAAAAAAAAAGAAACACAGGAGTACATGAATCTGTTAGAGTTTTGAAGTCTATTTCTATGTGGTAAATTGCTGAAACTAAATGTTTAATGTTTGACAAGAATGCAAGAAGATAAGCCTAAAGTAAAAGCATGCTATAATTAAAGTTGCATAAGGGTTTACAATGTCAAAGTGGCAACCCAAATAATCATTTGAATGCATGTACTCTTCATGCAAAATGCCATCCTGAACTTCTAAGCACCAAGTTTAGAAGAATAATGGTGAGTGCTTAACCTTTTCAGACTACAAGTTTGCTGTCACCTCCTATTTAGCATGCCAAGAACCATTGTGATTGCAATTTATAGCTCATATATCATTTCTCTCTATTGCTACGATAACTCACAAGTCTACTTAGACATACACAAATGCACACATACATGTCATGATAAGACAAGTCCACACGTCTTTACAAAATATTCTTGATTATATGTAATGCGCAAAGCCATATATATTCACACTTAGCCATGTCCATGCAATACCATGTCGTACACTCATTTTTGAGATTGTTGTGTATCATGGACAAGAAATTGAGAATTGCTACAACTAAAATTGGCAGATTGAAGAATCAAGGAGTTAAGACTAAGTTCACATGTTTAATTGCAAAGGAAGTGAGCCAAAAGTCACTTTCAGCACTAAATTTTCACTTCCTCAGACTTTATCTCTTTAGTCAAGGAAAACCATGCAGCGTGACATCTCTAGCACTTCCTTGGAAAGTGATGTATAGGTTTTGGAAGTCAAATAACTTCCCAAGGCTTTTTCAGCCCAAAGTCCCTCACTTGGAAGAAAGTGATATGTAATATTAATTTCTTAAACTTTTATTATGTAATACTCGTTAAATTGTTGTTAATATTATAATGCAACTAGTACACTATCACATAAAACGAGTTTCATACATCTAGTCCCTTAGACAAGCTAATTTGTCTACATCGATTTTACAGCAAAGGGCCTCAAGTGCGGTGGCTGGAGGCTTTCCTCCCCTTTGGTGAGCGGTTGTGGATAGGCAAGTTTCAAGGATCATGTCCTTACTAGATCTCCAGATACAAGATAAAGCACGAAAGGGTTATGAGTGTAATACGATAACCAAAAATTTGAGCTAGGAAAAATCAGCAGGTGCATGAACAAAGACTTGAAGTCAATACAATGCTAATGTACTTGGTATTATGATAAACACTTCAAACACTGACTTACAGGACATGTAGGCCCTTGAGAGGAAACAACTGTGTTCATTTCTGCAGGATCTGAGACATAGCCTAATCTCAAATAAGGAAGCATATCTGAGACAGCTTCTTTCTCTCTTCCCACATATACCTGAAAAGTAACACCTGAGACGTAATGCAATTCTGTACTAAAAGTTGTAGTGGGGGGACAGAACTCTTTTGCATAATGCACATACTCAAACTAAAGAAAGGACAGAAATCATACTTGAAAAGTTTGAATAGACAATTTCCCATTTCTCTGCGCAACAATTCTTTTATCTTGGTATTGAGGATCTTCAGTATTCAGAGATGCCTAGAAAAAAAGATGGTACACCATCAGCACAGCTACATGAAAAGCAACGATACAAGTACACATTTTTGCAGGGCAGGCTGTAGCTCTTGTACCTCAATTGATATACGATCGTATGGGTTTTCTTCATCAACAAAACCATAATTTAGAAGCAACCTTGAATTTGGTTGAGGACCACACCTGTATGACAAAATGTAAAATTATCAATTAAAATGAAAAAATCCAATAGCTCTTCCGCAAGTGGCAAATAGTGGATGGTATATCCCATAGACAAAAACTAGTTCTGCAATCAAGAAAAGCACATACCAAACAAAAATTGATTCCCCAGCCTTGTATGGGCGGTCAACCACCAATTGAACAGCATCATCTACAGCAGTAAGCATTGCTTTACAATTGCTTTTGTAAGCCAATAGTGGTGGGCCCAATGGAACCAAAGCAAACCTTCGAGCCAAGCTGACTTTCTATTCCAAAAGAAAATTCAAATCAGTACATACATCTCATGTTTTAGAAAGCACTTCAAGAGAAGAAACTTGTGATTAGGAAACTGAAAAGTACTAGACAACTGCCTCAAGAAAACACTCCAATTTCTCAATTACAGATTCAAGCTACCTGTTCTTCCTAGAAATTATGTTACTCCACATAGATGTTTCATAGCTATGATTCCCAAAGTCTTCTCATCACTCCAGAATTTGATTTCAACATGAAACGTTCATGCATTAACAATCCCTAACCATCCTCTACTGCACTAGTACATCAAGCAGGGACTGTCAAGTAGAAGAAGGCTCTCCTCAAGTTACATGATGAATGTCAAAGAAATCAGGACCAACATCATAGATCACAGCACTGTCCCGATTATTTACAGTAACCCCCGCCAAATATCAAACTTAAATGATAACCCTGTCCAGGGGTAAGTGGGCTTCAGTTCTACATGCTCCGTCCCTTTCCTAGCTTTCAACATTCAGAATCTTAATGATTACCTTCTAAACTAGCAAAACTAGGATATAAAGTCCACTCATTCTCTGCTTATACCATATTTATGCCACGTATAAATTTTCATGAGAGAGGCTTCACTAAGTAGACATGGAAAAAAGCTTCTCCAACATTTATACCTCCATTATTGTGTTATACCAAATATTCTTGAATTCTTCCATTCATTCAGGAAATCTAGCTCCCAAAGACTCCATGCTCAAAACAATGCTTTTTTCCTATTTGTGCAATGGTAAGTGAAATGAAGAGAATGTAACCTGCAGATGAACAACGCATGACTGGACAGCTACAAACGCCTGCTTGAAAATTTCATATGGGAAAGCCACTGTCGGCATGTCAAATGGGTATTCCTGCACCAAGCCACAAACATTAAGAGAGACAACCAAGATCTTTCCCTTGAAGATTTATAAAGTACTCAGCCTTTGTTCTATGAAAGGGTTATACATATGTACCTGAAACAATGACCCAGCCATAAACCAAACCGTATCCAATTCGTTATACTCTCTTTTAATACCTTCCTCTCTTTCAAGAACTTCAGCCTATAGCATTATCATAAGTTTTAGCAATTTATGTTTGCACCTGATTGATCTACAGACTTCAGGTATTAGTCTAACATGCAAAACCAAAATAAAAACAAAGAAATGAAAAGCCAAGTACTCAATGATTACCCTTGTTGGGCTACCATCTAGATAACTGAGCTCAGCTTCAGACCACAAGAGAGGAGATTCCACAGCTAAGTGGCCCCTTGCTCTTTGCCGATCAAGCTCCTTAATAAAAGGATACCAGAAGGACTTCTTTCCTTGTTTTTTCTCATACATAAGGTACAGTGCCAAGCAGGCAAGCTCAGACAGCTTATTTGTTGTCAATAGTTCCGCTGAACAGGCGACAAATGAATATTTATCAATTAGATTGTATTGATCAAAATGCGGATTAAGCTAATTGCAATATATCAAGAATAACATACCAAGAATGATGTATCAAGAAGAATAACTAGCAAGTTCCATAAAAGTATTCCCACCAAAACATACAAAAAAATGTTTCCTACTAATTATACAACTGCATTACAATCATGCTGAAAGAATGAGGAAGGAGTGAGGGGAAATAACTAATAGGAGCAGTGAAACAACTATTATCAACATTGTTTCCGTAGTGTTGACCTGCATGGAACTTTCTCATTCTAATGCAAATATAAGATGGCAGCTACAGTCTTATACTACCAGGTGTCAAACATTTGTACCTATAGTTTCATTGCCCAACACCCTTTCCAATGTCACGACCAATGAGTTTGGCACTGCGAATGCCACATCACCTGCCTGCATGCCAACCAAATGAAGCAAAACAAGTTGAGTTAAAGTGCAAATATAACAAAGAGTGCTTTCTGGTTGTGCTGAGCGAGTGCCACCAGGAAAAATGTTTGAGGATGCATCTTACTAATAGAGTAATAAGAATTATAACACTATATCTACTCGTAAAAGCAACTATCTAAAAGATAGTTTCTTTTAACTCACAAAATCAGCTTCCACACTCCCAAGTCAGTAGACCCAGTCCTTAAAATACCCATTTTCAGACATCCAAAACAAAATCACTTCCCTTCCCTTCCCTTTTCCTCCATTTGCATAACATCCAAAACAAAACAAACTGGGGCTTCGCTCGCCATCCCCACCATCCCTACTCACCATCTTTGCTGAACATTAAACTCCACTACTTTGTTTCCTACTTCCCCCAAAATTTCACTTCCAAGCAACTCCAAGAGTTACCAGCAACTACTGCAACTAAACCTCCAAAGAGGAATGATGTACAAGTTCAAGGATATCAGGAACAACCTATTAAATCATTCTATTGCACTGCTGCAAACAACATCAGCTAGCAAACTGAAGGAAATCGACCGAAATCGAGCAAGAACGCTCAGTATTCACCTGTAAATCCTCGCCAGCAGCAAGATAATGTATCGGCCGGTGCTTCCCATCAATCGCTGACCTCTCTCTGAGCACAACTTTGCAAGGCGGCAATCCTTCGCGTCGGAGCCAAGACTCAAGGTCTCCTCCACTAGCAATCTCCTCATGCCTCTTCACCGCACGTAGCTTCCTTTCTTCTTCCACAATCGCACCGCCGCAAGCCACCGAGATTTGGCCGGAACTACGCGAACGCTGCTGGATTAGAAACCGAACATTCAGAACGCGCGCAGCGGAGCAACGCAGGCGCCGCGTAGGGAAGAAGCTCGCGCATGCCCGAGAGTGAGAGAGGCAACACAACTCCATGGGAGAGAAAAATTGGGAAGAAATCTCTACACGAATATTTTGGACGAGGTTGAAATGAGTTATGGTTGGTTGAAAATGCTGATGAAGAGATGTATATTGGCTTTTTGATTGAGTGCAGCTGCAGGGAGGAAAAAGTTCAAAAACTTATGATTGGATTTTTGCCGTATTATACCAGCGCCCAGGACCCTATATTTCATACGTTTGGATTGTGATTATTAATGGTAAATAGTAGTGATGGTAAAACATTTCACTACGTTTGTTTTGGTTTTATCAATGAATGAAAGGGAAGAGAATTTATTTTCTATCCTTCACCATATTTCACGGTAAAATATGTACTGAACACAGTGATAAAAATTTACTTTCTTTTTTGTTTTTATTTTTAAATTTTTTTAATTATTTAATATTTATTTTAATTAAATATTTATTTTAATTAGTATATTATACTAATTTATAGTTTTATATTTACTTAAGTTTAATTAATTTTAGTTGGTAGAGAAAATAATAAAACTATATGATTAAACTTTTTAATTTAAATTTTAATTTAATTTTATTAAATTATATCAAACATTAATTAAAAAAATAAATTAATATAAAAAATAATCTATAATTTATATTAATGAAGTTAATTTAAGTTATATTAATTAAATTAGTTTAAAATTATATTAATAAAAATTAGATTAATATAAATAAAAAAAAATATTTGAATTTTTTATAAAAAATTTACTTCTATTACTCATTCATTTATCTATCTATCGAAATATAGTTAGTTTATTATCCTTACTATATATTCAAACATTATAAAATTAAATAAATATTTTTTTTATTCGTCCTTTTTTATTATTTTTTTAATTTATTTTCTTATTCTTATTTTTTAATTATATGTCCAAACATACCCTTAGATCATGCTTACCTCTAAAACTCAATTTTTCTAAAGAAAAATTAATTTCAGTTCACTTCCAATAAATAATATACATAAACATTAAACTTACTTAAAAATTCTACTTTCAACAATCATATTTTAAAACTAAAATTTTATTTTTAAAGATCACTTTCAATAAAAAATACATACAAAAATTAAACTTGTCATCACTTTTCAATTAACTTATTTTTCAAAATACACTTCTCAAAATTTCACTTTCAAGTAAATTAAGCATGCCCTCCCTAAATATAAATAGAACATATATAATATATTTAGGCATGCCTATCTATAAAACTCTAATTTTTGTCAAAATTTTTACTTACAATTCATTTTCAATACAAAAATAAATACAAAATTTAAACTTACTTTCACCAATCATTTTTTAATTAACTTATTTTTTCAAAATTCACTTTCTAAAACTCTACTTTCAAGCAAATTAAACATGTTCTAAGTATAAGCAGTACATAAATTAATTGACTATATTTATTATATTAATATGAAGTAAACTTATAAATTAATTTAAAATATTTTTGTCCTTTCTATACAAAAGCAAGTAAAAAAATTTGACATAGTCAAATTCCTATTCTTATCGGAGAGATAAAATTAACTACTACTTATTATAGCACATGGAATAGAGTTGGTATTTTATTTTTCAACTGTCTGTATTTAGACGTTCTATTTTGAACACGAATTTCTGGTATAAAAACAATGCAGTCAATCCATGTAAAAGTCTCACACTTTTATCCCCACTTGGGTTTCAAGGCAGAGTGGGTTTAGAGCCTCTTCAATAAGTTGGTTCCAATCCACCAAGAAAAGAAAAAAAAAAAAACGCACAAAACGGAACCACAATCTTGAAAAATGGCTTTAATAAGGGCAGCTTGTTTTGCATTTTTGGTCATCTTTTTGGCCAAACCTGTTTTATGTCAACAAATTTTCGACGTAACAAAGTTTGGAGCCAAAGGTGACGGTACCACAGATGACACCAAGGTTTGGTTTATCTAGTGACTTCTCACTTTGGTTTGGTAGTTATGTTTGTTTCAAAGTGCTTCCTTTCATGCAGGCATTCTCAGAAGCATGGAGGGCAACATGCACAACTGATGATGGTGCAACCATGGTTGTCCCTGCTGGGACTTTCCTCATCGGTCCGATCGTGTTCCTTGGACCGTGTGCTGGTCGACCAACAGTTGAGATTAAAGGAACGATCAAGGCCCAGCCGGAACTCAGCGCTTACCCGGAGGATGTTTGGATTGAGTTCAGAGCTGTCGAGGGCATCATTATCCAAGGCGGCGGTGTAATCGACGGTCAGGGTGGCGCCGAAGCATGGAAAACTACCAAATGCCCGGAGCAAAGAGAATGCAAAAACATGCCTACGGTAATTTCTTTGATCGAAAATTTTATGACTATCATGAATAATGTCAATATGTGGAGAAATAGAGTCATTGTTTCTTCTGTCTACTCAATATACGCTCCATCAATTGATCAAGGGGCTATTTGGTTCAGCTTATCCCCAACCCTACTTTTCAATTCTCCATTTCACGTTTTTCAATATATATTTTATAAGTATATAAAAAATTTATTTAAAAATTTAGAAAGTGTAGAAAAATTCTACTGAGTGAGATCTTTTTATTACATATTTTTATTATTTTTTTGGAAGTAAAAAAAATAGAGCTCGTTTTTCAAAAAAAACAAAAATACCCTTCATTTCACAAAAGCTCCATTTCATAAGCAATCCCAAACGCCCCCCAAGTTACATCCCCACAATCAAGATGAATTAATAGAGAGTGAAAAAACTAGAAATAGCAATATATGACCCAACTCTACCCAAAATTAATTCATTTAAATCGAATCAATTTGGGATCGACTCGAATTTGACATGAAAACTTAAACAAATTCGGGTATAGTTCTAGTTGATCCGAAATTGATATAATGAATCCCTATAATTAGTTAGAAAATTTTTAGAACAATAATATTAAATTTTAATTTATATATAGATATTTATTAATTTATCATATTTTAATTAATTTCTTACTTAATTTATAAATTTTATCGAAATAAATATTTTTTCTTTTTTTAGATTATAATAATAATTTGTATATATTATTATTAAAAATTAATTTTTATTTTAATATAATTATTAAATAGGTCGATCGAATTTGACTCAATTATTAAATAGATTGAATTAGAATTTATAAATTTGGTCTATATAAATATATAAATCGGATTAGAATTGAACAATTTTTACTTAACTATTATATAGGACAATCTGAATTCGACCTGATAACCTATTTTGACACTCCTAGACTTTGATCAATGATTAGACTTTGAAGCTTAGGGCGTATTTCAAACGCCCGTAACTCTACTTTCTCTCGCCAGATTTTGAATTCCAAACAGTTCATATGTTTTAATTACACAAAGAATTTAGAACTTTACTTCCACGAACGAAACTTTAGTTTCAACTTTTTTATTTGCACATTTTTCCAACACAATATATTTTTTAATTTTCAACATACTTTAAAAAACTATTAAAATACAAATACTGTACTCTATTTTTATTTTATTTTTCAAAAAACTCTACTTTTTATTTTTTATTTTTACGAAACTCAATTAGAGATATTTGAAACACGCTCTTACATATTGTGGAGAAACGAAGGAGCGTGTGTATCTATCTCTCTTCCCTTTTTTAGGTTTTTTATATGTACACGCTCCAGCAGTACTCCCTTCTTACACACGTCTTTAAAATTTTTGATCGAGTGATTCTTTCAAATATTGTGTTTCGTAGTCAATGAGGCTGGCTACAATCACCAACGGAACGGTGTCGGATCTAACTTTGGTCGACTCCAAGGGTTTCCACATGAAGGTCCAGCGCAGCAATCACATCATCGTTCAGCACATGAACATCACTGCTCCTGGATACAGCCCAAACACTGACGGAATCCACATTAGTGACACCAACCACATCAATGTCACCGAGATGAATATCGCCACTGGAGACGATTGCGTCTCTATTGGCTCTGGCGCCATCTACGTTGACATCTCCAAGGTCACCTGCGGTCCTGGCCATGGCATCAGGTGATCAAGTTCCCAAGCTTGATTTACTCACATATGTTAATTATTCTTTCTTTTAATCTTAATTTCTCTGATCGATCGGTATCAATGCTGTCACTGTACATATATAGCATTGGGAGTTTGGGCAAGTTTAAGGACGAGAAGGACGTCTCGTTCATTACTGTAACGAACTGCACTCTTAGCAACACGGACAACGGCGTCCGCATCAAGACATGGCCTGGTTCACCCTCTACCTTAGCAACTCACTTCAGATTTGAAGATGTGGTGATGAACAACGTCTCCAACCCCATAATCATTGATCAGGTTTATTGCCCTGTTCATCACTGCAGCAGCATGGTAATTTGCAAACCTTCGATTCCAATAGTACATATATTGATCATCGATCATTTGCATCTATATATAGGTGAGTAAAACGAGACTCTTATGATTTTGTTTGCAGCCATCAATGGTGAAGATTAAGGACGTTACCTTTAAGAACATTCGAGGAACATCTCAAGATCCTGTGGCAGTGAACCTGGTATGTAGCCCTGCTGTGCCATGCGAGGGCGTGAATTTGGAAGACATCCATCTGGAGCACGTCGACGGCAAGGCGATTTCCTCAACTTGCTCTCACGTACAAGGAAGCCCTCTCGGGGAGATTCTGCCGACTTCTTGTCTGTGAGAAATGAGAAAATGCAAAAGTTTTTCGTAATGAACCCCCATCCTATTATTTACCATCAACGATTTTGTGGAGCTCTCGAGATTTCATGTATAGAGCTGCTATGCAAACGTAGTCAAGTACCGAATTTTTCTACGTAATTTGATGGATAAACACAGATATTATTCATCAATGTCTCTCTCTTTCTTGCTTGTGTTTTTGTATCTTTCTTTCCTGAACCTGAAGTTTATATTGTTCAATGAACATTTAAGCATAAGTCCACGTTGATTACTTCATGCAGTGAATTCTTAAGATATAAAATGTTCTTTGCCATTTTGCGAACATGAAAACTTTTGAGAGAATGTAACAATGAAATTATTCTGAAATATTGGGCGCCTTTAATTTTATTAAAAGTACTTTCGAAAGTTGAATTATAGAAAAATAATTATTGAAAATAAGTGTGTCTAATTGTGAGAGAAAATGAGTATTGAAAATATTTTTTGAAGTAAAGTAAATATAGGAACTCAATGAAACTCACTTTTTTAAGAAAACAAGTGAATTCAGCTGGAAATTAAACACGTACATGGGAAATAGGAGCGTTTCAAAGTGATTTTGAAACAAAAAATTTTTTCTATTTAAAAAAATAAATTTTATTTTTTTATCTAAAAATTATAAAAATAAATAAAAATAATATTTTATTACGTAAAATTTTTTATATTTTTTAAAATTTTAAATAAATTTTATAAAAAAATATAAAAAATTTATTAAAAAATATAAATTAGAAAATTTAAAAACTTTTTTCTGAAAAACATAATGCTAAACAGCCCCATAATCAAGTAGATACTTTGATAAAGATTGTTTTGATGCTTTATGTATAGAAAAAGTATTCAGCATCTCCTATAGCTTCTTTCTTGCGATATTATATTTATATGTTTTCAACAAATTTAACTAATATTTTACTTCAAATTAATTTGATGATCATGTTCATCATCTACGAAGATTAATATAAACATAAATTTACTTGCATTTATAACTTAGGTAAATAACTAGAAAAAAAGTTAATTTAGTGGTACATTTGTTTTAAGTCATGACAATATATTTAAGATAGAAAGATTTCCATTTGTTGTTAAGGTATATCTATGATTATATTTTCGTTATCTTCTCTGTTCGATAATTTTTAGGGCGTGTTTTAGTTTTATAGAACTTACTTTTTTCTTTAAAAGTTTGGTCAGAATTTTTCATTTTTATTCCAATTTCTTTTAAAATGAACTAAACTCACCTCTTAATCCATTTCGCAAAATACTAATTCTTAAGTAACTCACTTTTAGCAGTACTCATTTTCATAAAATTAAAACACTTTTACATAAAAAATATCTATAAATATAGTACTCATGATATTCACAAATTTTTACCTAATTATATTTCTTAATAAAATTTTTATGCACATAAGCTAAGCTTACATTGTTTTACCACAAACTTTAGGCTTTTCAAAATTTATGGATTTTGTGAGCATATATTGTATGATTCAATAATAGTGTTCTAGGTATTTAGAGGACGTCTGGAAATATTTTTAAAATAAAATTTTTTCTAAAATATAGTATATTTTTATATTTTTTAAAAATAAGTTTTATTTTTTTATTTCTAAAAAAATAATAAAAATATACAATAAAAAAATCTCACTACGTAGAATTTTTCTACACTTTCTAAATTTTTAAATAAATTTTTTAAATAAAATTTTTAAATATTTATAAAATATATAATGAAAAATATAAAATTAAAAATTAAAAATTGATTTTGTGGTAAGCTAAGCCAAAAGTACTTAGAGTATCATTGCATTAATAGTACAAGAAAATATTGAAATAATTGATCTTAATTAAAATAGCATGCAGTAATGTGTGGGGTTTAGTGGTAGTTGCATATGAATGCAAACACATTTATATAATTACTAACTTAGATTCATTTTCAAATAATAATTTGTTTGAGTTCTGAATATATTACAAATTCATATTAAAAACGTTGTGTATTCAATGGATAATCAAATTATCATACTTTTTCGATATGAAATTGCGAAATTTGTAGAAAAATAAATATACCTGTGTACAACAAAAAGCTCAAGAAGAAAAGAAAAAAACAATTTTTGTGCCAAAAACGAAAGAATGAAAAAGAAACAACTCCTATATAAGCTCCATTTTAATTCAAATCAATTACGGCTATGTTTTTGTTTTTTCCTCTCTGAATTAGGTTTTCAAAATTAAACTTTTGAAAATAAGTTATTTAAAAAATAAAATTCGAAAGTAAATTCAGTTTTTGTATTGTTATTAAAAATGAGTTTCAAAATAATGTTTAGTTTTAAATTTTAAATTTTAAAATGAAGCTTTCGGTGAGAAAAATTAAGTTTAATTTTTATATTTATTTTAATTTTAAAGTCAATTAGAAATAATTTATTTTTAAAAATGAGTTATAAGTGTTACTAAAATATGCTTTAGTTAATTATAGAATTCGGAATATTTTACGTACTTTAATTATTATTTCAAATTCAATTTTTCTTTTCTTTTATACTAAATTTTACTTTCACCAAACTTCAATCTAAATTTTAAAAGCTATTTTTCAACTTTTTCCAATTCTATATTTTTTAATATATATTTTATAAGTATTTAAAAATTTTATTTAAAAATTTAGAAAATATAAAAAAATTCTACGTAATGAGATTTTTTTATTACATATTTTTATTATTTTATTAAAAGTAAAAAAATAAAACTCGTTTTTCAAAAAAGATAAAAATATTCTCCGTTCCAAAAAAACTTCATTTCATAAGCAATTTCAAACGCCCCCTTAAAATTTTCAATTACCTTTTCGAAATTAATTTTTTTATCGAAGTTTATTTCTTACAATTTATTTTCATTTAATTATAATAAGCTTTAAGGTCCAAAATGAAGTCAGGCCTTTTATTATGTTATTGGGCCGGGTCAAGAACAGTAATCTGGGGAATCAACAAAGCAGAAACCGAAACAAGTGCCGCGGTCAACACGCCACCGCCACAATAATTCCAAAACCTATTAAATAACGCGAAGCCTGAAGCCGGTTTCGTCGAGTCCAGCCGTGTCTGCCAAAGACTTGATTGTTTCGTTATTCTCGTTCTCTTTTTTGCGGTTTCGATCGATTGCTGGCCTCAGGTTGAATTCTCCCTTGATTTCCCTTTTGAGAATTTGTAAGGTTTGTTTCGTGGATTGATCTATAGAATTTCATCTTGTCTCCTTAAATTTGTTGTCGATAGAGGGGAGTTAGGGTTTGTTTTTTTGTCCAACTTGGAAAATCTGTTGTTGTTCTGGTTTTTGTTCGATTCGTCTATTTTTTGAAGTTTTTGTAATGGCGACTGGTTGCTATGGCGGTTATAGGACTCATGAGTCCAGGGACAGGGAATCGGTCGCGGATTTGTACAAAAAGAGAGAAGATTTTCGTGATTACCGATTTGGTTCGAAGATTGAAGATGATAGGGTTAGGGTTTCGTCAAGGTCAAGAAGTAGTAAGAGGAAACAACGAGATACGGAAAATGAAAGACGATTTGATGAAGATAATTGCAGAATAAAGCCGGATCAGAAGAAGAGGAAGATTTCCCCAATTTGTGGGGATGTGAAAAGATTCTCATTGCATGAGGAAGTAGCTCTTCAGAATGGTGTCAAGGTTCGAGGGTTGTCATCTGATGATTCATCTTGTATTCAGTTTGGGGATGATGATCTAGAGCCTGGGCAGATTATGGAGGAGTATGACCCATCGAAAGGTCTTTCCCTCTCTGCATCAAGATGGGCCGAGAATGATGGTTTTGTCTCGGATGATGAAGCTGATGGATTGCTGCCCAAGAAGAGGACAACTACACCAGAAGATGTATTGGCTGATGGAAAGTTGAATAGGATCATGTCAAGTCCAGACCAGGGGTCAGTAGAAGGCTCTATAGGAGCCCATTCAAATTCATCTATTTTAGATGGAGAAGTTAGTGATGATAGTTTGGCTGTTGGAAGTGATATTAATGATCCGTCATTGTACATCGACTCTGAGTCAGAGGATGATGAATTTGAGGATTTAAAGCATGGACAACAACCCCAAAGGCGTATAAATATGCTCCAAGCATGTAGGAGCGTTGATGAGTTTGAGAAACTTAACAAGATAAATGAGGGTACGTATGGCATTGTGTTTAAAGCAAGGGATAAGAGCACTGGTGAAATTGTTGCTTTGAAGAAGGTGAAGTTAGAGAAGCAGACTGAGGGTTTCCCACTGACTGCTTTGAGGGAGATCAATATTTTACTGTCATTTGATCACCCTTTGATTGTCAATGTTAAGGAGGTTGTTGGTAGCGGCCTTGATAGTATTTTCATGGTGATGGAATATATGGAGCATGATCTCAAGGGTGTTATGGAGAAAATGAAGCATCCCTTCAGCCAGAGCGAAGTCAAATGCTTAATGCTGCAGCTGTTGGAGGGTGTGAAGTATCTTCATGACAACTGGGTTCTACATAGGTAGTTTATGATCTTCATATGTCAATAAGCAAAAAGTCAAGCTTTTTCTGCCTTCTTAAAATGATAATTCAGCAATAATTGTGTTTTTTTAATGAATATTCATTTTTGTTGCAGGGATCTTAAGACATCAAACATACTTCTGAACAATCAGGGCGAGTTGAAAATATGTGATTTTGGGTTATCTAGGCAGTATGGAAGCCCATTGAACCGTTACACTCATTTGGTTGTAACTCTCTGGTACAGGGCACCAGAGCTTTTGTTAGGAGCAAAGGAATACTCAACAGCTATAGACATGTGGTCACTGGGTTGTATAATGGCAGAACTCCTAGCCAAGGAACCATTATTTAGTGGGAATTCTGAGTTGGATCAGATCAACAAGGTATGAAGTCTTACTGATTGTTAAAATGCCGTCTTTGAAGTCATAAGTAAATCTTGTTTTTGAATTTGTTCTTTGCTGGACTATCAATTGAGTTATCTTTTTTGTAGATCTTTAAAGTTCTTGGTACGCCCACTGAGAAAATCTGGCCTGGTCTTAGCAAGTTGCCTGGTGCCAAAGTAAAATTTATTAGACAACCGTAAGTAACATGTCTTAGCAGTTCTCCTCAATAAAATGGTTTTGTTTCTGGTTTAGGCAGCTCACTGCTCCTGTGCTAAGATACTGTAGTTGATGTTCTAATTTTACAGGCATAACAATCTCAGGAAGAAATTCCCACCTACATCGTTTACTGGAGGGCCAACGTTGTCCGAGGCTGGATTTGACTTGCTGTCCAAACTTTTGACGTACGACCCAGAGAAGGTAACTCTCAATTGTCTAAGGTCTTCATTCTTCTTCTATGCTGCTGTTATACCTTATACTAAAGCGATGTGATCTGTGCAGAGGATATCTGCTGAGGATGCTCTTAGTCACACATGGTTTCGTGAGGTTCCACTGCCTAAATCAAAGGAGTTCATGCCAAAATTTCCCGATCGGCATCAGAAATTCTAGATCCTTCTGAAGCAATTATTCCTCAAGCGCAAAGTAGTTTGTGCTGTTACAACTCTAATTGCGCAGCTCTTTCTTGTTGCTGTAGGAACACCTCTGAAGGAGAGTATTGACTGACTGTATGGCAGTTCGGTTAGTTTAGCGAGTGGCAAAAATCAGCATCATGTTTGGTATGAGAAATGCACAAAGTTGAGGAATTTCAAGCCCAACTACCCAGTCATCATGCAGAATCCTTGTACCCTATAACATTTGAGGTGAGAGGGACAAAGAGGTTGCCCAACTTATGTACATATATGGTAGTCAAAACATTGTTGTTTATCCTTGCCAGGAACCTTAGCAATGATATTAGTGCACAGGGTCTCTATTTGTTATTATTTTTCTGCAGGACGAAGTGTCAGTAACAGCAAATTGAAGCTCTGATATCAAGGTGTGGATTATGCTTTCTAGTTCATTGTCTTTGCTTATAGTGTATATGGAAGATGCAATTTTTTGAGATTGTGTACCCTTGGCAAGGCGAGGATTGAATGTAGATTTGTGAAGTTCTGTTCTACTTATTTATTTATTATTATTATTATTCTTATGTGTTTCCTCCTAATGATGAACTTGGATTCTTCTTATGCTTTGCACTTTTTTGCATTATGGAGATGCTTGCCATTTAGTATATCTGTCAACTAACAGAAACAGTAGCAAGTTGATGCTAAGCCCTTTTGCATCTATCTTGGCATTTTCTTTCTCCAATGGCAAATATTAAGTTAGGCTGAAATGTTTTGTACTTCTTAAGACTGGGTAACTGGCCTTAAATCCAAGTTTTTCTCTAAAATTCTTGACGGGAGTGGCGAGCTCATTGATATTTTGAGTAGTACCTAATTAGCTATCTGCTTGACTTTAGTGAAATGTCAAGTTGTACAGTAGTTCAGTGGGGACTTTTGTCAGTTCGGGGCCACAATGAACCTTCTCAATTTTACGGTAATATATTTTGCTTGGCATTTCTATTACCGTGTGCCCCTTTGTGCAAGAGTTCATTTTTGTCAAATTATTTATGTAAAGTTATTGGTTCTGCAACTTGTGTAAGAATGAAGAAGGACATGCTTCGGTTTTTACTGGTGTTTCTTTGTTTAGAGGTTATCATACTTTGAATGAGTCCTGTCCTTAGGATCCCTTTCATGCAACTTCCATAAAGTTGTAACTTCGTTTTCCTGGCTAACGTAGTGTTGTTATTTAGTAGTTCTCATGCTATGTGTAAGGGATCTGCATCGTCCTTAGGTAATATTTAGGTATGATTGACACCGGAAAGACAAGAAGAAGCAAAATACTGTTGTTAGAGCATTATGAGGATCACCTTGATACCAACTTTTGAGATAAATGATAACTCTTCGTAATATATAGATCGTCTTTATGTAATTGTTGTATGTGCAGCAAATGTGAGCGTGTATGTGAGCACTTGCAAGCATGTTCAACGGTTTACCTTTTCAGAGGCATAACAGTTGTATGTCTTTTAAAAAATTCTCTTTTAAAATTTAAGAATGTTTTTCATATCTGCAGGATGAACATGTGCCTGTTTTTGTTGTCTTGCTCTTTGTTCTGTCAAGCTAAGATTTATTGCTTTGAAATTTTGTCCTTGATTCTGCCAGAAGTAGTGCTGTGATCAGGAGCACATCTGTGAAAGTTGTGGTGGTTTGCAGACTGGGAAATGGCTGGTATATCATGATGGTCAAGGAGGTAAATAGAAACTCTATATTAAAATTCTTTGCTTCTGCTTACTAAATCAAGTCAATCGATTCTGATATCCACTGATTTGAATCTTCTGGCGGATTTGTCTCAAAGAGTTCTCTCTTTGCTTCCCCGTATTCTCTAATAATACTAGCAGATATCTTCTTTGACTTATTTTTCTAGGTTTTCTGGCTTCAGGGGGCCTGATTTCGAGTTTGTTGGAGAAGAATTCCTTCTTTTCCCTTCTTCTGTTGCTCCACAGTTTTTTAAGATGAGTGCAGTTTATCACTTAGACTTTATGCTCCAGTTGATTCATTGCATTGTCATGCAAGATTTTGTTTGTGCATACCTTGCCTTTTTAAGTTTTGGTGTCAATCATTTGGAAGTTTCTACAAGTATTGCACAGGATTTTGAAGATCAGATTTGCCAAAAAGATGGACCACTTTTTTGTTTGCTCTGTCATTCTGTGAAATTATTTTATGAAAGTAGCAGGAGAACCTAGGCAAACCTAGGAGATCCTTCAGTATGAAAAGGTCATCTGAAGTCTCCATATGGGTGGGTGGGGACTAGGATGGGTCTATAAGTTCCTTGGGAACAAATGGAAGAACTTTCTAATTTAGTCTTCTTGTTTGTGACACTTGGTATTATTTTTGACATAGGAGGTTGAGTAGTGATTACATGAGGTACTCGTTCATATATTATAGGGAATAAATGCTTTATAACTGCAACTTCTAGAAATGCATAGAGTGGACCAATGGCTGTGATGTGCAACCTAAACCTAATTTATGTCTTTATTTTCAAGTTCCAATCATCCAATTTCTTAATCTTGCAGTATTACGCCTTATGCCAAATTGGTGAATTGGCAAGTTCATAACTTTTCATTGTGCCTTGTTACAGCAATGTGCATACATTCAATAATATTTTTTGAGAATGTCGGTGTATGTCAGCGCTCTAGCTGTAAGCATATTGTTGTTTGCCATCGTCATAACTTTATCCTTACTTCGTTGTCCTTCTTTCTTTTGATTGATTTCTTCCCGGCGTTCACAATTTTTTTCGGCTTCATTGCCTTGAGTTTTTAAGGGTTGGCGCAGATTGGAGGCGTGGAGAGTTGGTTCCGGGAGGCCTTGGTTCAGCTTTTTTTCAACAATTTTTTTTTTTATTTTTTTTATATTTTTTAATATATTTTTTATAAGTATTTAGAAAATTTATTAAAAATTTAAATAGTGTAAAAAATTTAAGTAACGAAATTTTTTATTGTATATTTTATTATTTTTAAAAGTTAAAAAATAGAATTTATTTTTTGAAAAAAAATTTTATTTTATAAGTAATTTCAAACGCATTTTTCATGTGTAGTTACATTTGATATGAACTTTAACTTAGAGCGCGTTTGGTTTAGCTTTTCAAAAGCTGTTTTTTAATTTTTTTCTATTTCATATTTTTCAATACATATTTTATAAGTATATAAAAAATTTATTTAAAAATTTAGAAAGTGTAGAAAAATTTTACGTAGTAAGAATTTTTTATTATTTTTTTAGAAGTAAAAAAATAGAGCTTATTTTTTAAAAAATAAAAGTATTTTTTATTTCAGAAAAGTTTTATTTCATAAGCATTACTAAACGTTCCAATTAGTTTATCGCACAAAAGTCTCTATGAAGCTAGGGGTGGCAATATGAATTGGTGGGTCGATTTCGGATCAATCTATTTAATACGGGTTAAATTTATTCAATCCTAATCTAATTCATGAATTTGTATGCGTCAAAATTGTCAATTCTAATTCAACCTACTAATAATCGGATCAAATTTGGATCGATTCATTTAATAATTAAAATTATTAATTTTATATTTTTAAGCTTCTAGCGAAATTATAAAATCAGTTCGAATAAAAGTGCATGATATTTTACTGATGAGATATAATTATGTCCGACAAAATATACATTTCTTAATGTCTTCATCGGCTCTTAAAACATCCTAAATAATTATTATTTTTATTTTAAAAAAATATATGATAACATCTGAAATTTATGATTATAAATACATATTAATAATTTCGATAAAAATTTTGATAAATATATCTGTCTAACAAAATTTTTATTAAAATTTTTATACGAAATT
The DNA here is from genome assembly GCA_019914995.1 of Acanthochlamys bracteata. Classification (NCBI taxonomy): domain Eukaryota; kingdom Viridiplantae; phylum Streptophyta; class Magnoliopsida; order Pandanales; family Velloziaceae; genus Acanthochlamys; species Acanthochlamys bracteata. The sequence continues at coordinate 2,107,503 of CM034131.1, read as the reverse complement.
TAAATTCGTTATTAAAAATATCTACATATTAATACTTTCGATAATATTATAATTTTTATCTTACACTATTTTACTAAGATATAAAAATAAATAATTAATTATAAACATAATATAATTTAATAGTTTATAAATAATTATTATCGATTATTTTTATTGTCAATATTTTATTATACGGTAAAAAAATATCAAAAATTGTTTTTTCAAAAGATTACATTTCAGATTGGTTGGTCAATTTCGGGTTAACTCAGGTCGATCTATTTAATAATCGGGTCAAATTCGTTCAATTCTAACCCAATCCATATATTTATACGGGTCAAATTTTTTAACTCTAATTTTGATTAAGCAGGTCAATTTTGAGTTGAATTTTCAGATCGGGTCATATATTATCACCCCTATATGAAGCCTAGTTCGCAATAAAGACCTCGCTTGGCAGTACATTCTATGAGTTTTTATTTTAATTTTTTATTTCATAATTTTTTAATAAAATTTTTTAATATTTACTTAATATATGAAGAATAAAAAACTTATATGTTAGGGATTTATTATTATTAATTTAATTACTTTATAAAAATAAAAATTATATATTTTAAAAATTTTTAGAAAATCTGGTTCTATGTCTGAGGATCTTTTCACTGTTCTTGAATCTGGCGAGCGTGTTTTAGACTTTTTTTTGTCAGGCCTGCGGCCGGTTCGTTTAGCTTAGTCCGATAAAACTTAAGGGATAAGTATATGGACCAGCGTATCTAAGTATAAAACGTAACCAATAAAAAAGAAGTCGCGTATAAGGTGTTATATCATTTAGGAACTTCTATAAAGAACTTGCACAGTATTTGGACCAAATATATAAAGTTAAAGAAACAGAGTGAACAAATAAGAAGAAAAAAGGAATATGATCACAGGTAAAAAGATTACAGTGATACATTAGATCAAAATAATAAAGCCAAAACAATAAACAAATAAATGAAGACCGAGCAAGAATTGCGAAACATGGATCTAGATTAAAACCAAGCAAAGTGGTGAGCAAGTAGAGGTTAGTTGAAAGGAGGACAGTAGAAAAGATCATCAATTTTCTCCGAATAAATATTTACTATCTAAACTTCGTTTGATATTAATTTATCTTACAGACATATAAACAGACACACATAATATTTTTGTGAATCAAAGCTTCATCAAGATCTCTCAATAAGGCATTCGGAATCACACTCCAAAACAGAATAAAAATCAATTTTGAATTTTGTAAAGAGTTTTAGGAAACTTTTTGGAAGTAATTTTGAAATAAAATTTTATAAAATAAAAGATATATTTATTTTATTTCAAAAAATAAATTTTATTTTTTTCCCTAAAAATAAAAATGATAATAATAAATAATAAAATTTTATAATATAAAATTTTATAATTCAGTAAAATAGTGTAAAAAATTTATTAATAAAATAAAATAAAATAGAATTGTTGAAATAAAGTGAAACGCACTTTGATATAGCCCCTAAATTAGGGTAAAAAACTGAATAAAAATTTCTCGATCATTTCTCGTCAAAAAAAAGTCTAAGAAATATTTTTTGAAAAAATAAATTTTAAAAAAATAAAAATGAAAGAGTTGTAGAACAGTAGATCTACTAAAAGGTTAGCTCTACCATCAAATCAACAAGCCCCAAAGACAGTTAGCACAAAAGTGGAGATTTTTGCAAGTACGAGAACATCCTGAATAAATTAATGTTCACAAAATATTTTCTCAATGAAAGAAAAAACTGAAAAAAATGTCGCATATACTGTCACGAATAATACGAATATTTATTTGCTAGATGGCCACACCAACCTTACAGGAATTACCATAAATAGGTTAGAAAGCAGTAGCAGTTTAATAAGACGGAAACAAAGAACACATAAATTAATTTGGAACTGAGTAAGAGAAAACAATCATCATGTCTCATAACGACGACCTATTAAAATTTCCAAAGCAATCTCGTCAACAGCTTAATAAGTACAAAGTTTACTCACTATGCAAAATACATCAGCAATAAGGACGCATAATATTCAAATTAATCATTCTATAGTACATAAGATACCTTATGTACCAACTTAAACTACATAAAATATCGTCAACAGCTTAAGCAAATAGATAAATAGGTACCAACATTGTCCTTGAAGGTAATGCTGGATGTACAGCCACAAAGTAAAGCAGAAAGCAGTATCACCATAGTTTCTCTGCTTGCATAATCCAACATCAAGTCTCGCAATTATGCCAAATATGTTTTCCTGAAAAAGGCTTATAGTTTTGATTTTGATTTCTCTTCTGAAGTAGCAATCTTCACCAATTCCTTCCTGAGAATCTTACCAGCAGCATTCGTGGGAATAAAACTTACAAATGAAACACGGCGTACCTTTTTGTATGGTGCAACCTGATCATCAATTGAAGGAGGCATCAGACTAGTAAATCTCAGGAAATCGGTCTTACGACATTTATAAAATCACTTGCATAAACCTTCATAATTTTTTGATTAATTAATGACGTGACATAACCTACACCAACCTTCCAAAAGAAAAAACAATGCTGTAAATATGAGGGGTGTGGACCTGTCGTGCTACAAAGTTCATGACTTCTGCTTCACTGAGTGTGCTGTAAGGCTTTCTTACCACCAAAGCCATCGGAACTTGCCCAGCTTGACTATCTGGGTATCTGCAATTATACATCAAAATGAAAATGCCCGTCTTAATATATCATGCTAAATCTTGCATAACACTGAACTTCTTTTATCTTTTGACTGATGTAGGTGACTAACAGACACTCACGGTATTATAGCAGCATCAATGACATCCACATGAGCCTGAAGCAAACCCTCCAACTCTGCTGGAGGGACCTAAAATATGATATGCAAAATTACTTAATTAAGTGAGACAATTATAGGTTGCACATGATAGAATGCCTATACTATAAGAAAATATATCACAGGAGTTACATTTTACAGTAAGAATGAGGAAACATGCAGTCAGAAAGAACAAGCATAGGATATGACGATTATCAATAACAAATAATGCTTTATTGATGAAAATTTGAACTAGGTATGATTCTAGCAGCTTTCTTCATGGTACCAATCTGATAAATTTTATGTACAAAAACCAACTAGACATTTTAAGCTGAAACCTTACTACATTAGTTGTTTGTTCAAGACTTCAAGGTCAGATGAAGTAGAACAGTTATACCTGGTACCCTTTGTATTTGATCAACTCTTTGATCCTATCCACAACAAAGAGAAAACCATCTTCATCGAAGTAACAAAGATCACCTGTCCTTAACCATCCTTCAGGATCCAAAATTTCAGATGTTGCTTTAGGGTCAGCGATGTAACCTAAAAGAAAACAGCTTTTGCTCAATCTGCCTTCTTATAGAAGAAATAGTGTTCACAAGTAGAAAAAATTGCAATTTAGTAGATAAATGCCATAAAGGTAACATGCACTTCTTCACAAAAATATATTATCAGCTGCAAAATTTAGATGTAAAAGGGGCATTGTCCTCATTTTACCAATTTATATTAAAACAACAAACATGTACATTACAATTAGAGCTTTGATTTGAGAAGTGCAAAATTTATCTCTGTAATGAGGCAAATGTTAAACAATATGTTTCTTACCCTTCATTATGACTGGGCCTCTGAGCCACAGCTCTCCTTCCATGCATGGAGGCAAAGAAACACCAGTCTCAGGATCAACTATCTTTGCCTCACAAGTAGCCACAACTCGACCACATGAACCAATTCGGCGACTTTCTCCAGGGCTGATATGCCGAAATACACCACCTGTTGACTCTGTTAGCCCATATCCCTTCATATGCATTGAATTTGGTAATTGTCAGGACCTGCAATGAATTATAAATACCTTAAACAAAACTTTTTATCCAACTTCTACATTAGAGTATTTCACTAAAGGCTAAACCGCCAACCACAAACTATTGGGGCAGTAAACCTTTCTGACTACTGGCTGACCAGATGTAATTACAATATACATGATAAGTTAATAACAGACAAGTCACACACTCGCAAAAGCCACACAAAAAAAAAAAAGTAAACTAATTGTTAGGAAGATGTCAACCACTTACAGTTGTAGTTTGTCGTTATGTTGCCAACACAAATCTTACACTATCACTACCACATAGATCGATACAGGTTTGAGAAATTTACTCTAATCTACAAGCTATTATTACCACAAAGAAGTCAACATATAGTAGTTGTAACTATGTGGACCACAATTTAGGTGATACGATATTCACTTACTGACCTGATAAAAATTTTTAAATACTAGTTCATGAAAAATTTCATCTGAGATGGTAGTCAAAACCATATATTTGTGGATAAACAATGACTGAAGTCTTTCAAACTTTTAGAATGTCCCTTCATGGTGGAACCAAAGCCGTATTTAATGTCAAGATGCTGGTATCAGAAGTGCGTGGGCATTGAGTGTCAATGCCCATCTTTAGCAATGTTTAAGCCTCTGTAAAAATTTCCTGAGTAACCTTGATCCAGTTGACTTGTCTGGTTTAGAGTATCAGTTTCCTGTAGTAACCAGCCTTATGGTAGTCCATTGCTAGAATCTTGGCTTAACCTATTAGATACTAGTAACCTTGCACTTCCTTTTTTCTTGATAAGAACTTGCACTATTTTATTTGAATCAAGATATTCTGCCTTAGCTCTAACAACCATTAAGTCATTCCTTTGGCACCTAGAAAAAGTTAACCCCCATAGTTCTTCAATGTTCTCTACCTAAACCCTTAAGCTCCAAATTGTTCCAAGTTAGCTGGCCGTTCCTTGACATTCTTCCAACATATATAGGCCACTAATCCTCCCCCAAAAGTTTCCCAACATACAAGAACACAAACTATTTAATGTCTAACAATTCAATACCATCGTAAAAGGTCTTGCTGAAGCAAATATCGCATCAGAGACAGTTTATCTACTTGTGCATACCTAGACAACCTATACCTACCCGAGACACCTATTTATATCAAACCATATTGTCGCTAAGGACCAATAATTTATTCTATGTTGATGATTGGATGAAACCTTCAGTTTATTTCTCTGCTCAGTTTTTGGTATTATTTAGACTAGGACTGGAAAGACCTCCCAGATTCTGGCATACAAGTGTACCAAGCACATTAAAATTAATCCATTTATATCCAGCATTTAAGACATTCACAAAGAGAAGCTAAATTTTTGAGCGTCATTCTTGAGTTTCTAAACCTGCTTAATTCATTATTATCAAATCATAAGCAAGACTGTAGCATTTGAACAGTATGAAATAATATACAAAGCAAAGACTAGTGTAGGAGTCTCTAAAGATTATATGCACAAAAAGAAAAGAGTAATTCCACAAGAAAGCAATAAGAAAACAGGTCAAACAAACCTGCGCAAGCCAAACATTCGGAAACATCGCTGCAAACCGGTGGATGAGCTCCACTCCAAGCGGCGCCCCACCACAAGTCATGGCCTCCAGTGAACTCAGCTTTCTGCGATGCCCCAGGTGTCTGTCTTCAAACAAATCAACCAATGCAGCCAATGACGGAGGAGCAAGGGCAAAATGAGTCACCTGATACCTCTCGACTGCCATAACCAAAATCTCCGCAGCAAACCTCGCTGTTAAGACCACCGTCGTCTCCCCTACAGCTATGCCTTTCAAACTGAACAGAAATCCATACACATGGAACAGTGGAGCCGTAACAAACTGCACCGTAGGCGACTGTCGACCTTCGCGAGCGACACGAAGAGGTTCAATTGAAGCAATCAAGTTCAAGTGAGTAATCACCACGCCCTTTATGTTCCCTGTAGTTCCCGATGAGAACAAGATTGCCGCTGAATCCGAAAGCTGTACTTTCTCAATTTCCAGAAATTCTTCACCCATTGTCGAAGAATTCATGTTCATGAAAGAAATAAAACCTAAAGTATCAAGTAGAATGATTTTGGTTCTTAGTTCTGGAGAGAGTTTGGTGACCATGGATGAAGTAGTGAATATAATCGCAGGGTTAACAAGAGAAATAAGACGGGAAATTTCAACTGGAGTTGAAACGGGGTTCGCTGGAGAAATGATTACTCCAATAGAGAGAAGAGCGAAGTAGAGAACGGGTATCTCGAGGCAAGCGGGAGCAAGGTTGAATGCCACGTCAGATTTCGAGATCCCTGTAAACGTTGTGAGAGCATTGATAAGTTTTTTAACGCGATAGAAGAGATCAGTGTAAGAGATTGAGATTCCGGTGACGGAGTCGACAAAGGCAGGGGAAGGGAGGGAGCGGAGAAGGGAGCAATGAGAAAGCATAAGAGGTGAACGAAAGAGGAAAGGATTCCGGCGGCAACGGTAACGCTGGACGAAGACTGTAGAACGTTTTCGTCGCGGAGCAATAGCCGCTGCGGCGGTCGATAGTCGCCGGTGGTTGGCGTTCTCGATTCTTCTTCTCCGCCATTCGTGAAAAGGCGATCAAACTTGAATTATTGAAAGTGGAGTGGCATTTAAAAGGTAATTACAACTTTAGACATACAAATTCTACAGCTTTATATAATAATTTAGTTTTATTTATTTATTTTTGTTAAAGTGTTTTTGAATTATGTAAAACTAACTTTTTATTTTGATTTCGAATTTACTTTTCTGTATTCTAGTTTATCCGGAATCACCCGACTCATACTCAATTCACTTCTTATCAAACTCAATAAATTTGAATTTAATCTATATTTTAGTTTATTTCCAATCACCAAACTCATATTAAATTTACTTCTTATCAAATTCAATTTATTAAATTCAGTTTTACAAAATATTCTTTTACCGATTTAAACACTCGTATAATAAATTATCTACTGCAAAAAGAAAGCATCAGGGTGCCTTTGGAATTGTTTATGAAATAGAGTTTTTTTAAAATGGAAGGTATTTTTATCCTTTTTAAAATACGAGTTTTATTTTTTTACTTTCAAAAAAATAATAAAGTAAAATTTTTCTACACTATCTAAATTTTTAAATAAATTTTCTAAATTGAAAAACGTAAAATGAGAAAAAGTTGAAAAATTGCTTTTGAAATGTGATAGCAAACGCACCCTTAATGTTCCACTCCATAAATAATTTTGAACTCTCTTCTCTATATTATCTCACTCTCTATCTTCTTTCGTGAGAAACCGGCTGATACACCTTGGGTGTAAATCGAAGCTCACACACAAGGCAGGTAGTAAACTAAGAACTAAACTAATTTTATTGATCAAACTTGCATACCTTTCTTTGAGGTTATGCTACTTATTTATAACTAGAGAATTACACTTAAGTTAGAATTCTTTTATTGTTCTAACTCTTCCCTACAAGAGTCCTTAATAGACTCCTCATCCTAATTGACAACTAAGAGTCCCTAGTGGACTCAAGCTCTGTTTTGGCACCTTGGGCACCCGGTGCCACAAAATGCTCGAGCACATTCAAATCGTGCCTAGACAAATGTTTGGCGCCAAGCCCAACATTTGAAACATGCTCGAGCACAACTCATCTTGTGCTTAGACATTTTACCCGGGTGCATTAGACATTGCACCCGGGACACTTCTGACATTTTGGTGCCACTCTTCTCCTGGAGCGCCTCTGCTCCCTTCTGGCCTCCTGCTGTTCTCCAGTGACCTCCAGTGGCTCTGAGCTTCTTCTCTTCCCCTCTCTATCACTTGCATCACCGGCGAGATTTTCTAGCGGTGAGTAAATTTCCCAGATTGTTATATAGTTCTGAAGTTCCTTTTTTGCGTTTTGTTGCTGTTTGGGAATTGGAGAGTTGTTTAATTACTGCAGTATAGTTGTAAAAATTTTGTTTCCACAATTTAATGCAGAAGAGTAGGAACATAATGCCCAGAAGAATTGTTGTAGAATGTAGATTGTCGTGTTTGCCCGCCTCTAAAATTTTGGCCACTGATGTTCTAGGTCTTGTTAAAGGTAAAACCTTTATCTAATTAAGTTGGACTAGAAAAAAGAACATTCTTCACACCTTTCCTTCATTATTTTGTGTTGTATTATTGATTGTTATAATCTCTGTTTGACAGTTGTGGAAGCTCATGGAAAGTCAGCGACGCCTAAGGTAGTTGAAACATGGGGTCAGTCTGATGCTTCACTTGCCGATAGGGAGAATAATCTGGTTTGTATACTTGGGAACGCAACTTATGAGCATCTACGCACTTGCTATGTGTGTGTGCTTTGTTTTTAAAAATGTAGCCTATCAGTAAGGGCATGGATGAAGTTCTGCTTCTGAAACTTCATCATGGCTTTGCCAGATAGAACTGTTGTACATGATGAAGACAAGTTTCATTTCGACCTGCCATGGTGATACAGAGACTTTGAAAACCTATTTATTCAAAGTAAAAAAGAAAGAAAAGATTTTCGTATGCTGAATAGATATCTTTCTAGCAATAGAGAATAGGTAGATTTGTTATTGCTGTTTCATATATCTTGGTATCTGTCTTGGTAAAGAATGTCATTTGTTTCCCTTTTCAAGTAAAGGTTAATAATAGCACTGTTGATTGTTATTGTTTGAATCATCATCAGCTATGTGAATTTGTTGGTTTTCTTGCATTCTAAACCAGTACATGCACCTTACCAGCTCATACTCCGCTTTACAAATACTTGTGTCATCTTCACAGAACCTACTTCCATCATCTTTTAATTAGACTATAAGAACTCATGCTTTAGACATGGAGTCCATATCTTACTCAAATTTCTTCTTGTCCTACACAAACATGGTGGTAGTAGTAGTTTAGAACTTGACAATGTCGACATCACGCAAATTCGATTTTGGCATGATCATTCATTTTGAATTGTTATTTCAATCTTATTCTTTTGGTTGCATTTTATTAATTAGCCTTTTTTATGTTTTGCGAAATTTGCCACATAAACTTTATTTGCTTTGATGGCAAAATTAATTTTTTTGGGGAATATTAAGAATTTAACTATATGTTAAGGATGTTTATGAGGTACATTATTGATTCAAGAATATCATACCTTTATTCGGTCATTCATATAATATACATTTCATTCTATGAAACAAACATTAATTTGTTTTCCCATTGATCACAGATTCTAACCATTGCAGGTCAAAATGGATTGGTAAAATTCTTTCCTCATGTACCTTTGTTTCCTGCTGTTTGTCAGTCAAAAAATCATTCAGCAATCTTACGGTATGCAGATTGAGTTTCTAACCCTTTGAATGGAGATGTTCTAGGTTCAGCAGAAGTTAGTGAAGATTTATCTAATAATAATTTAGTGGAAGATCTGTTAGTTGGATCACATCTCCTCGATAAAGAGCAAGTTGAATTAGCATCCAGGTATACTTCTGCTTCTAGGAGTTATTTTGTCTTCCAATTTTCATTTACAATGGGTTGATTATTTTAACAGTGCAAACTTGCAGAATTTCTCTGACTGACCATGTAATATATCCTTTTGGAGCACACCATACTAATAATGATTTTCCCAAGCCTGAAAGATACTAGTTTATGCATGACTTGCTATATTTGTGGCAATCTTGTTAACTGCAATTTTCATCTGCTTATATCCCAAAGTTGTGGAACATATAGTTCTTTTACTACTGAAGATCATTGTTTCACTAGGACCTCTATCTAATGCTTCCTCAAAATTCCTATTTGCATCACTTGTCAATTACCATTTGTATTAGGTCCTTAGTAGTATGTGCATAGTTAGCTTGCAGTTATTAAGTCATTTGCTCCAAATCATATATAATGAGCCTTCTTTTCTTTTCTTTTTTGCACTGAGTGCGCTAGCTTAACTTTGTTTATCTAAGGTTTATCTCTAGTACTACTTACATTAAGCTTCTCCATTAACCTACCTAAATGTATATCTTTTTTATTATAAAAATATAGTATATGGAAATGGGTGTAGGATTATTTCCTTAACTTTTTATTGATTAGGGAATCTTTTATTTCCCAGGTCAATCGTATTTCTAAAGTTGCACTGAAAAGGGCAAAGCTTGTTTGGGATCCATTTGTATGAAGGGTGAAAGGAAACCATACTAATTCAATGAACAAATGGCAGATATCAAATTCTGGTAGTGTTCTTTTGTTCTTCAGTGGATGGTTCTCGGAACCATTGTTTATTTGGAGGGTGATTACAGTAGCCTTTACTGAAGGTCCTTCATTTTTTTTTTTTTTTTTTTTTTTTTTGGGTTAGTTTTCTTACAAATGTTGGTTCTTTTATTATCGTAAGTGTGTGCCTGATTGGAACTTTTGTTGTTTTTGTATGTGATTAGGAAAGGCATTGAAGTAATATCTGGAATCTTGATAAGTTATATAAAGTTTGGACTGGCTATCTGTGAGTATTTCGAGCCTTTTGTTATTTTACCCAAATAGTTTGCCGTAATTCTTGTTGATAAAAACTTCATCCTAATGTCTTTTTTCTTATAGCCCCCTAGTAACAAACCTTGGGATATCACTACAACCTGGTTTACTTATGCAACTTTTCTCAGCAAAGAAGATCATCGTAAACTTGCAGCTGGTACAAACAACCATCAGGTATTACTTTCACAGCTCTAGAACAGCTCTAGAATGTGGTTCAAAAATTCTGGACAAATTTATAGCTTTTGAATTGTCTATTTGGATTTGTCCTATAGAAAACTCTCATGGTAGAAAAGAAGAAAGGTGTCATTGCATAATCTTGATTTAAAATTTTTAACCAGCTCCAAAGTTGATTGACAAAAAGTATTACATCTTTCTGACATAAGACTTTTAATTAGTAGTTTTTGTTTTCTTTTTATGAAACTTGAAATAGTAAACAGTATTAGTGCTCTGAAGATGCATCAAAGGATTGAAATTGTGACTTCATAAACATTTTTTTTCTTGTTTGACAGTACTTAGTTGACGTATTTTTTAAGGAAATTATTTGACACTTGTTGCGACCTCCAGTGTGTTGGTCATTATTACAGTGCAGATTCCGTTAGAGGATTATGTATAATAATGTGCTTCTCTGACAGGCTCGCCTTTTCGATATATCCACCCAAGAAGGCCTGTTACATCAGTCGATTACGGAGAGTCTTCTATTAAGGCAGTTTCTGAGGATTTAGATGGCTATACTATTTGCATTGGAACAGAGATGGGAGACCTTGCTTCATTTGATATGCGAACAGGTATCTCCAATTTATCAAAGACATGAATTGGTTTTTCATTATCAGATGTTAGTAGTTAGTACTAGGAAAAATAGTACCTGAATTGTGCCAGCATTTGATCCTCAAGTGGTGTTCTCTACACCCTTTAATGTACCATGAATAGACATTTGAGTGTTATACTGTGTTCCACTGCCTAAAAGAAGCAGTAAGAACGCGTATCTCTTATCAGAATATTATATCTATACGTGTGTCAGTTGAACTGCTATCAAAATAATGATTATGTTTTGCATAGGAAAACTGCTGGGTCGTTTTATTGGCAAACTGTTCAGGAAGCATCAGATCTATAGCCAGGCATCCAAAGCTGCCTTTAATAGCCTCATGCAGTAAGATTGTCCTTCCATTAATGTTATTATACTAATTGCCATATTTTTCTCACATGAACAGACTCACATTTTCTCTTAGGTACTTACTAAATTTTTAGCATAATACTGGCAGTTAGTGATAAACTATGTTTGAAGCTCAATTCTAGAATAAATTAGTCTATAATCAAATGAAAAATTATTCGTGATATACAAGAAAATAATGTGTCTCTCAAGAAGTGGCAGTTGGATCTTCGTTCTTATGTGTTTCTTTTGTCTTTCTTGGACAGCTAATACACTAATTGTTCTGCTATTCCTTTACTCATTCCGGGTTGCTTATGGATCAGCTACTGTTCTTGCATGTACTATCGGTGTAACATTTTGTTACATTTTAAACTTTTTTTGTTCAAGGCTATTTGCACTGGATCAAGCATCTTACAATGAAGTTATCTGACTTTTTTAATTCAATTTCAGAAGCAGATGTAAGTGCCACTTCTTCCTTATCATTGTGTTCAAAATTTTAAAGTGAGAGGTCGGAAATAGATTTAGATGAAACATGGTGTACTGTGTATTGTGTGCTTATGCACTTCCCTTTCTCACGCTTCCCCTCCTAGTCTGACACAGCACACAGGCCAAGTGCACAGGCATGTTATGTATTGCACGCATATGCACTTGTTAAAACTCTTTATGGTTTATCTAATTTTTGTTGGCATTTGTAGGAACTGTGTGTAACTTCTAATAGTCACAATTGCAAGTTGCAGATGTGCAGCATGTTATCCTTCATATTATTATGAATCCGAGACATGTCCTTGTTTGTAGGACTGGACAGCTATTTGCGTATTTAGATGTGAAGACCTGACAGCTTCTTTCGGCAGTATGTTGCCATGTTTTTGCTGCTCATGCAATCTACTAATAATTTTATAATGATGCTAACTATGACCTTGAATTCTTAGCCCTTAGGACAACATATTTTGATTTGCACTAAGTTCTTGTGTCAATGCCTTTCATCTTGATTCCACCTAGTTTGTTTTCTTCTCTACGACAGGATTTGGATGTGAAATAGTTTATGTTAATCATCACATTTGGGCAATAACGATTTTTTAAAATATTAACTTGCTGTATTCAAATCAAATCTGAGTAAGATTAAAATGTGCGACACTATTAAATGACTTGTTACTGCAGTATTATGTTTCCAGTAATTGTCCTTATATTTCTAGTAACCACAATTCTTTACCACTGTTATAATCAGTGCTTTGCTATTAATTAACATAATTTTATAGTGTTCCTAACTATGTTGTAATGTTTACTAATGCTGCATTATTCCCTTTTCTTACTTTGAGTTTTCCTTTCCAGACCATAAGGTTTTTCTAAATTGTCTATTACAGGTGTTCCTCGAGTAGCATCTCACCTATGTGTTCATTGATTCACATTTTTCCAACCAAGGTTAAATTAATCTTGCCTGGAGTTATTTTGATATTTACCGAATCTGTATAGCAAGCATGGATAAGAAGGCAGTCATGTTACTAAATTGTTACAGATAGCTCAAAGAAATGCTACGACGTCAGAGAATGCATGACGATGATAAGGGATATTGTTTTGTGAAGCATGATGGCCTGAGGTATCTTCATCATAGTATGACCTCTGATGTCCTTGTACATGCCCTTAGCAAAGTTATCGTGGTTAGTGGAAGTTGGGAAATGTAGCTTATTGTCTAATTATTTTATCTGCAGATTTTGTGTGCTATTCTGCTGCAAGTGATTGGCCAGTCTGAAGTTGAGGATGATGAAGTCTTGAAGCCTGGAAGGAAAAGTCCGACAACAAAGCAGTTAGCAATCACAAGCCAGGAAAAGCAAGGACAATCACCATGAAGAGTCTGATGATGAGGATGAGGAGCTACATTTCCAAACTAAAAGCAGCAAAAATTCATGCAAAAGGATGGGAATAAGGTAGAGACCAAGAAAAGCAAGAGCATTGTTGGTGATGGCGATCAAGCATAAGAGCCTGATGCAAGGACTATACGTAAATCTGTGGATTTGAATAAACAATCAAGCACAAAGCAAAGAAAATCATCAAAAAAGAAGAGCAAAGCAGAAGACACAAGGAGAAAAAGAGCAACAAGAAACTTGAATGATGGAAGTCGAAGGGCGGGAGCATAATGATGCGAAATGATGGTAAGCAACATTGAATGCCAAGAACATAGCTGGAAATTTTCGCTGTAAAGTAGAGACAGCTAATGGTGCAAATATGGGCGGGTCGGCCTGGTCCAATCAAATGAGTAGATCGGGTTGGGGCTGACCTAGTATGATTCTAATACCAAGGCCGAGTAGGCTCGGTCTGGTTTGTTTTCACAGCTTGGACCGATCGGTTTATCTGATTTATTTTTAAAATTTATATAATAAATAAATAATTTTTAAAAAAAATTATTAATATAAAAATAAATACTAAATAGTTATTATTATTTAAAAAATATTTTTTTAATTAAAATTGATTATGTTAACGATCAATATTGATCAGGTCAATATATCAATATTGATATGTCAACATCAATAATAACTGGGCGGGCAAGTCGATATTAATTTGTCTATAAGTTTGGGTAGGATCAGTTCGATCATATTACTATTCATCGAGCCGGGCAGATTAAGCCTCAGACTGATTGATCGGGCCAGCCTGTTTAGACTGGTTCATATTTTCACCTACAGGTAAGAATGGCGAGCCAAAGACTGCAACAACCAACTGAACCATTTAGATGACACAGTATCCATGGCATTCCCAATCTAAGTGCCTTCATGATTATGGAATGACACTACCGGCTTTCCCAGGTGTCGTGTTAAGTAAAAGAGTTCATAGTGGTAACGAAGTTTACTTCCTTCCTGAGAGGGCTGTTGATGTTTTTGGCACAAATGATCGTTGTATGGGTATAAATAGTTGACTTGTAAAATACGTTTATTCTGTAACTATAACTGGTTAAAACAAGGTTATTGCATATGATTATATGAATCCTGAGATTTTCAATTGCAGATTAGAATGTAGAAATTATCAAGTTAAGGCTAGAGTAGTGTTGTATGCATATTTCTTGAAGAACTTTGGTTGCATACAACTCTTTGCAACAAGATTGACAAACATAGACTGAAGAAGTAATCCGAGTTAATATTCCTGTTTTTCTTTGCTGACAACAGATGCAACATACACCTTCAATAACATAATTTATAACCATCAACAAATCACTCTGGTTCTCAAGCTGAATACCAATAATGTGGCCGCACATTCAATATATCAGCAGCAATGAGTAGTTGAACTCCGAATAATAATGAGTTTCATGATCATTATTGAACTAGAAACTGGCTTTCCAGAAACAGAAAAGGAAAAGAAATATTTAGCTGTTACAAAATATACTATTTTCTTGCATGCTGGAACTGTATATCCAACGCAGAGAAGTTACACCAAAAACTGCGATGCACTCCTCAATTGACAACAGCATTCATAATCTTAGATCTCACAGCCAAAGTCCTCCAGTTAACTTCTCTACATGTATCTATGATGAACAGGATCAAAGTCATCTAAGTCGAATCTCTGTTTCTCTCTTCCAACCTTGATATGAATTAACAAGTGAGTAAATGAACAAATAGAGGAAAACCAAAACAACTCAACCATTGATAAAAATATACCCTTTGGACATATGCAGGATCACAGGAGACCTCTTCATCTATGGAAGTCAGCTTCTTGGACAGTGCCATTATCCTGCAAGAAAGAAGCAGTCCAATTAACGAATGAACATCCAACCGTATAATCAGTAAGTCTAATTTCAAGCATGTATCATAAATATATTAAGAGAATGGTAGAGTCAAACTAAGAGCACTCTGGCTGCACATAGTAATTTACTTTGTAGACAATATGAAAATTGCTTCATGCTAAGAATATGCTATACTTTGTAGGACGGTATATATTGCTTGAAGGCTAATCACAACTTGTATTACCCTATGTTCAATATAAGCAGAAACGAACTTCCATTTTCACAAAGTTTACAAAAAGTTAATAAACTTCTTTGCCATATACTGAATATTCAATGAGGCTGATGGTAGAGCCTAAATAATCTATCAACAGAACCAAGCACCACTAAGATGGTGCCTAGACACTAAAATAACTCATAATTTGGAAACTATTCAGAAGATTCTAGCTCTCCAAAATACCATGGTCATGAACAATGGGCCTCTGTATACCTTTGAATAGATTGGTCAATGTGCGCTGTCATATGGCAACTTTTATACTGTTCAGGATCTTCATGGAAACTAACCATCCCATCTTTCTGGTTTATAGTAGCATATATGTCTCCACTTTGAATCTGCAAAAAACAATAGCACATTTACGAGTGACCTGAATCAGATTCAATTAACAATGGAACATATTTAAGTGGGATTACCATATGAAGCACATGCATCTCAGCTTCCCTGGGGGAATTAAGCTGCACAGAGTTTGCTATGTCTTGAAGTGAGAGTGTAAGATATGTCTGCGTTAGCCTCTGAATATTGCGCTTGTACAGAGATGACAGAACTTGCTTTACTAAGCCAAAATTATTATCCTGTACCAGAATGATGCGAATGAAATCTGAAATCCAATATGAGCTACAAACGCATTCTTTTACAGAACTTTTCATAACAAGCAACTGGAAATCTTGGTTGTAATGAACTAATTTTAAGTGCGTGAATTTGAACAAATACATCAAAGATAATCCAAAGGAAAGTGAAGCTTCAAACAAAACACTATCAGTAAATACAAACAAGAATATACATAGGATGATCGCACATAACAAACACTTGAATGGAATGAATCAAGTGACAGACATGAATTTACTAATGAAACTATCACTCAACTAACCATACATCTGACGAAGAATGCTGCTTGGTGCACTTAAAATTCCATAAAGAGACAAGCTTAGATGCCACATGAAAGCTTGATAGATAAAGGTAGGGTTCTAGAAGAAATAATTGTTAGATGAAACCACAAAACATAACAAGTAAAAGATAAGACAAATGTATGCACCGAATAATCGTATGGGTGGCAATTTTGATTCATAGGTCAGTTTCGGATCGACTCATTTAATAACCGTGTCAAATTCGTTCAACCCTAACCCAACTCATGAATTTATACGGGTCAAAATTGTCTAACCCTAAAAAAACCTATTAATAACCGAATCAAATTCGAATCGACCCATTTAATAATTAAAATTATTAATTATTACTTTTATATTTTTAAAATTTAGCGAAATTATAAGATCAGTTGTAATGAAAGTGCACGATGTTCTTAATGACGAGATATAGTGAATACCCGTTAAAATATGTATTCTTTAGTATCTTCATCGCCTTAAAATATCCAAAAAAAATTTATTTTTATTTTTATTTTTTGAAAATATGTGTTGACAACTGAAATTTTTATGATTATAAAAATATACTAATAATTTTGATAAAAATTTTGATAAACATAGCTATTTAACAAAAATTTTGTTAAATATTTTTATACGAAATTCAAATTCGTCATTATAGAAATACCTACATAATAATACTTTCGATAATATTATTATAACTCTCATCTTACACTATTTTACTAAAACATAGAAATAACAATTAATTATAAATACTATATAATTTAATAATTTATAAATTATTATTATCGATTGTTTTTATTGCTAATATTGTAATATACGGAAATAAAAATCAAATATTATTCCTTCAAGATATGATAATTCGGATTGGTGAATCAATTTCGGGTTAACCCGGGTCAATCCATTTAATAACCGGGTCCAATTCGTTCAACCCTAACCCAACTCATATATTTATACGGTTCAAATTTTCTAACTCTAACTCTGATTAAGTAGGTCGCGTTTTCGGGTCGGGTCATGTATTGCCACTCCTAGATAATCGTGCTTCTGCACAAGCACTTAACCAAACAATCCATTTGAAATGATCATAGGATTCTTGATTCTAAGACATCTTTGACTAAAATATAGCATAAACCAACTCAAATACAAAGTAACACGTATCTCACAAATGGAAGTTTAAAAAAACAAGCTTACAGTTTGGAATTTCTCTGTATTTGCCTGAATGCACGCCTCAAGCTCAGAAACCTTCCCGCTTGCATATGAATTGGCCAAATCAGTATACGGCTGATAAAACATGAACAAATATTAGTATATTCACTATTAGGAGAACTGACACACATGAAGATTTTGGATAAAGATTGTGTAGCATATAGTAGCAGAAAATCATATCATATACTGAAATCTCTCAAACAGAGATAACAGAGAAGAAATAATGTCCTTTAGGAGTTCTTTAAAGAACTACTGCCTTCTTGGAGTTGTCTTCAAATTCAAAAAAGTAGAGCATTATTGTGTGCACCAGAGTAATTGCGTGCCATAAGATAAATGCAATATCAAAAGGATAGATTACCATGCAACAACCAGCAGAATCTAGAAGAGATGGCAAATCCAAAGTTTTTTCAACTACAACTACTAAGTTCATAGGATGACCACCTGAGTATGGTTTTTCAAATTTCTCTGAGCTGTTGAGGATGTATATTTTGGAAATGGTGGAACCTGTAAAAGGAAATATGAAAGTTAAAATCCTGAAAAACAAACCAGAAACTAAATTTGATAAATTGTCATTCAAAACAAGGAAAGAATGTCATGAACCAATCAAATTGATGTTACATAGAAATGCCTTATAGGTATCAAAAGAAGCATGATGTTTCAAGCTTTTTATTAGTGAAATGCCAACAAACTGACTCATAAATAACCACAGAGAGGTTCTTCTATGTTACATGTTTGTGTAACAAAAACGCCAAGAGTCCAGCTTTCAGGAAGTATTAGTCTGGGATGTTGAAAGGTATGGTACTCTGAAGATAAAGAAAAAACAAAAACGCAGGAACAAACAGAAGACAAACTATCCTGCTTTTAAGAAGAGAGACATACCAGATCAAGAAGAAATCTAACATAACTTTCAAAGTTATTGACTTAACACAAATTCAGACTACTTACACAAAATACTTGTTAACTAATTAAGTGCAATCTACAATTCTATTTGCATTAGCAGAAATATTCATCATGAAAGCAAGCTCAGCTAGGAAAAAATCCTTGTAAACTTTCGCAAGTGACAACAGTGGAAGTCCAGAGAAAGAAGATAAGAACCTGTCCACTCTGTATAAGTGATACTAGAACATATTTTTTGTATGCCTCAACAGCAATCGCATTTAAGGATGTCATTGGTGCAGTAACAACCTGAAGTAAGTTTCTCTGTTTAGTATCATTTTCTAAATGAAGAAGAATAAAACGACGAGTGCTTGTTACAAACATTGTGGAGGAACTCCAAAGCCTTGTGGAAACGCTTCAATCCTATATTAACCATGCCCCTGTTATAAAAGACATATAAACAAATTTTTCAAAAAATGTCAATGCCAACACAAATCTGCAACCCTAATACATGTAATTACTAAGGAAGGGTACCTCTAATGGCTTAAACATCCCATTAAAACAACTTGCAAAAAGTGGATATTAGTAGTCCCTTATTTATGGTCAATTTGAGTCATTACCCACACTTCAAGTATTAAACCCACATTACATAGATATACAAAAACGAAAAGAGCAAATTAGAACTTCTCCAGAAAAAAGCTTCTCTGCCATATGTAGACAAGATCCAGTATAGACGACAGGGGTATATGCATAAGGATATGTACATTAACTCCGAAAACATGCATACATCTGTGAGTGAAAAGAAATTGAAAGGGTATAACTTAGTACCCACCCATAATAACAGTAAAGGAAAAGGTCTTTTGGCTGATCAACTTCAAATATATCATCTTCTAAGATGCTTAAGCCAGCTTTATAGCATTTTGAAAGTAAGCACAGAAGAAGAAAGTCAGCATGGAGAGTCGTCAAGTGCTCGGTTGAAGACTGCAGTTTACGGACAGCTGCTTGCAAAGGTGCTACTCCACGGATAGGAACCTGAAGTTCCATCACTTGATCCTTAAACCTCTTACAGACGAATATAACTGAATGAAGGTAGGTAGTCAACGGATAATTACTAAAAAGCAAACAGAATATATCAAAATGACATCTAGACTAATTGCAGGATCTTTTACTACATACGTACATCTATCAGGTGCCAAGCGTATCTGCTCCGCTGAACAGCTGCTGATAAAATTAGCAGCGTATGTGACGAAACCATTAGGATTCTCTCTCATATTTGATCCATGTGAATATGCTTCCCTATCATAAAAGGAAAAAAGTAACGAGTTATCACAAGAAAATAGCATAGGAACAGTAAAATAGTAAGAATCAAGAATGCAAAAAATTGGTTATTCTTAAAAGTGCAAATGAAGCAAGTGAAAGGTGTTACTGTTAGTATTAGCTAAAAGATCCACAGCACACTTTTAAATTGGGAAAGAAAAGTAGAGGGAGCATCCTACATCAAATCTAACGCGCTCCTTCATCTGGCTTGCAATACAATCACAGGCACCTCAATTTAATAACAAAACCTACTTTTTAGTATAGTTGGCAATTCCAGTTAAGTCATTAAGAAATAAACAAGTAAATTCTTACCTACAAGTACATCAGAAAAGAAACACCTGCACAAACTGCCAACAAACAAGCACTACCATCTCAGACTCCTGATTAGATTACCAGCTCAATCGCTAACCTTAAAAAAACCAAAAAATACAATCAAGTTCACCAAGAGTGAATGTCTGCAGTAAAATTTGTGTATTTTCAAGTGTTAAATTAATACTTCCTAAACAAACCAGCAAAGTAGACAAGCTTCCTCTTCCGGTTCAGAACCCAGGTTACGTCTTCTACCTAACCCAAACCCCAAAAAAACCTAAGAAAACAGCACTATCAATTGCACAAAGAGCCGTAATAAGTAGCAGAGTAGGGTTTCTCAAGGGCTAACTTATTCCTACCATACAAACAACCAAAGCAAACAGACTACCACTTTTGTTTCAGAATCCAGATAACATCTATCCCAATACCTAATCACAAAATAAAATTAACCACCAAACAAAACAAACAAAAAGAAGTCACAATCAAGTTCATAGAAGAAACTGATCACTAACCGCTCAAACCAATAGAACTAATAAACCAGTAAGAACAAATCACTTTCACAAAGAGTAAGTGAGCAAGTAATAATCAGTAACGACGACAAAGTAGGGACTTTCAAGGGGTTTATCAAAAACATTAAACTATTAGGGTTTTGGTGGGCTCACAGAAAATAGAGATAACCAAGTGAATGAGCGGCTGGATTGAGTTGATTGTCGAGGAAAGGAGTGAGGGAAGAGCCGAGATATCGAAGAGAGTCTTCAGATTTCTTTAGGATACTGTGAAGATGAGAGAGATCGCTAGAGTTTCCTGATAGAGCGTGAACGTGTGAAACCAACGCTTCCATCGACTCCATCGTTGCCGCCATTGTTGTTGTTATTCAGAAGTACAGCAAGAGAGAAGGGGAAGAGGACGAAGTTAGAAACTTAGAATAGAGGGCTGGAGCCTAGAGAAAAGTTGCTGGTGCTTGGCGAATGCTTTTTATTTATTTTTATATTTTAAATAAATTTTTATAATAGTTTAAAAATTTTTTAAAAATATGTTATTATAAAATTTTATTATAAATTTTTTTCTTAAAAAACGTTAAATTTATTTTTGAATTTATAAAATATTATACATTTTAAAATTTTTAAAATATTTCGAAATTTGATAGGGACTAGCATAACTAGTATTTTAACGTCATTTGATTTTTTTTAAAGAAAAGAATACTATAAATGTCTTAGCAAAACTATTATTTCAGTCTGCTATTAATTAAATTGGTATAAATAGGCCAATTAAGGATTGCTTTCGCAAATAGAAGGTCTTGGATTTGTGCTTTTTCATCCTTAGATTCTTTTGCTATACATTTTTTATTATATCTAAGTTTTGTTTAGTATTAATATTATTTATACATATAAATAGATATTTAAAGTATTTTTCTGAATTAATGCTTGTTGCTGTGAATTCATTCAAAGTTATGTTATACCACTGAATATAAATTACTCTTGAGATTTTTCGAAAATAGAGTTTAACTTTTTTACCTAAAAACATTATGAAATTATGCATATAAAATTTTATGACCTGCAATATCTGTATTTTATTTTGTAAATTTTTGTAATATGCTATAGAAGGTATTGGGAAATGGGAACTTCAGATGAAATGAAGTGAAATAGAGTGCCAAAAAAGCTCCTTAGATTAAAAATTGAATGGAAAATACATTGGTCTTTGATTGTTCAACACGTTTGAGACTGCTTAGCAGTATCAAAATGTTTCTTTTCAAATTCAAAAAAATTATGCATGATTTTTTAAAAATTTTGAAATATTTCAAAGATTTATTTGAATCGTAGATTATGAAATTATTATACATATTTTTTTGTTTTTAAAAATATTTATAAAATAATGTATCTAAAAACTCTTCTTTTCGAAAAGCTTTTTATAAAATAATGTGAGTAAAAAAGTAAGTTTTGAAAAAATGGTCTCGAAAGCTTAATTGAGTTAAATATGGCATACTCAATCAGATAACTCTAATAATGATAGCTCGCAATAAGAGTAAGAAATGTAAATAATACTAACAATTGCTTGCAACAATCAAGATAGGCACTGGAATTTCAATAAGTTCAATATTTCAAGATTGTAAAGACAAATTAAAGTTATTTCTCAAGAATCATCTAAAACTTTGATTAATTAATTAACATAACCACCCTACCCATTTAGTTAACACAACAAATGACATAAATACATTGAACATAAACCTGAATTATATGTAAATCATGTTGGTTACAAATATACTATTCAACAAATTATAAATATAATTCCTAGACAATATTAAGTAAAGTATGGTCCGTCGTAGTTAATAAAATGGCAAATATTTCATCATTTATTGTTCTGTTCATATGTTGCACGCTCTTAGATGAGTAAAAACGCCATCAATTAAGAGAGTTCGAATGTGTCTCCGTTGCACTGAACTTACATTTTTTGGTAAGTTTATGAATATGAATTCATTTTCTATATTTCAGTTTATTCGCAACTCTTCGAACTCACTTTTATCATATTCGGTTTTATAAAACTCATTTTTACTAATTAAAACACACTGTTATCTTAAAAATTTATATTATAATATTAAAAGATAGTTATTTGTAAAGACCACCAATGTCACTAATATTATGTTTGGATTGGGATTAATGTGGAGCAATAGAGAGTAAGTAAACTAATTACTCTCAATTGCTTCAGTTTGATAACAAATTCATAAATTTAATGCGGAGTAAAATTCTTTCCCACTAATTCTTATTAATTTGTAATTCGTTACACCCCAATGTGGGGTGTAATTTGAAGTAAGATTAATATTATTACTGTTCAAGACTCTACCCATATTATTTGATTGTATTTACACACTGTATTATGTTAAATGAGATCTCTATTTTTTCGTCTCTTTTTTCGCCGTTCTCGTCGTGCCGCTCCTCGCAGCTCGTCACCGTCGATTCAGGTACGATTTTGATTTCAATTTCATTTTCATTGCGTTTGCAGGATTTCATTTCGATATCGTTGGATTTTCGTCGAATTCAATTATTCGAATCTTGTGATTTCTTCGATTTTCTTGAATTTTTAATTTTTTCTTAAGATTTCGTCTAATTTTTCCTGATTTCTTCTTTAATTTTCTTCGATTCGCGTGATTTTGCTCCAATATGAATGTACGTGAGCATTTGTAGGCCTTACATCACTGTCGTCCACTAGAAAACAATCACAGCTCTTTTTTTCTCGCACCTGCTACCTTCGGAGTTTCAACTTGTTCGCTCCCGTAGGAAACAAATGAAAGCAACGCAATATAAAACAAAGGAAGGAAAAAGTATTACAATTTCGATCTTCATTCAATATTTTTTTGACAACACACTATCACCTCTTATCATCATCTTTATCTCAAATAATCAATTACTTTCTTGCTAAATCTGGATTTTTCGAATTCACATATACATTATTCTTCCTCCCAAATTAAACACTTCTACTGTTTCCTTCAAACAACAGTTATTTTTTTAGTGTTTCTTCTCCATACACTCGTTTCCAATTGATTTCGCCTATGGATTTCCACCGAAAAGGTTTGTTCTTACTTTGATTAAGCAATGTGACTTGTTTAGTTTTGATCATACACGTGATCTTTGACTTTAAGGTATTGAAGCCTGTTATTTTTGTGGTGATTTTGTGGTCAGTATAGAACAAAAAATTGAAAAGTTGTTACTAGATATATGATTAGTAGTTCTTACTGGATATTGTATTTGTACGAATTGCTGTGACTAAATGACTTGACAGTCTCATTTTGCTAGCTTTAGTTATTAATACATGTATATGGTTTTGATACTAGGAGGATATTGTTTTGCCACCTTGCAAGTAGTTCCCTCATCTCCTAATTTTGTTATTATTGGTTGTTATACAATCCCTAGACTTGGTGCTTTTTGGTCTTTGGTATATTTGTTTAGTCTTTATTTAAGTATTTTGTAATAACTTTCAAAACAGTCCGTATCACTTTTTTTTCTTCTAATATATGTACTTTCAGACTCACGATTACGCGTGTTGTTTTTTTAGAACATGTTTTAATGGTTTTCAGATTTTCGCTAGGTTTCAATATATGTACAATTTCTATGCTTATGGAATCTTTGCAAGCCAGTATTTATCTTTTTTTTTTTGTTGATAATCCTAAGTCTAAAAACTTGAGTTGTATACTTTTATAATAAATTATTATTCTTTATTCAATGAAACTAGACTTTTTTGTGTCTTGTATTATAACTGAATTATCTCTCTCTTTTTTGTGCAAATTTTATATCATATTCAATATGGATAATAAGTTGATCAAGCATTTGCATTTATACGTTTGGATATAGCATTTTTAGTTTGTGCTATTATTTATTATGTTGCATTACAAAACTAACGTAAAAGAAATATAACTTCAATTGGTCACAACATTATGAAAGAAATAGAAAGTATTCGACGTGGAGTCCTGTGTTCAATTGCTAGTGAGGCTAGATGTCGTAGCATTTGCCGAATGGGTCCGTCAGTTTTGCGACATTTGGCAGTCTCACTTTACACAACAGTCTAGTGTAGAAAAGCAAGTAATTAATTTTATATGTATTATTAGACAAAAACTAAGGAATTGGTTAGCACAAGATATTTTTCAACCATTTGGAAAAATTATCAATCGTCATTTTCATAATGTGTTACAAGCTATCATAGAATTAACAGATAAATTTTTACGACAATCTGATGGATCACAAGTTTCAATAGAAATTTTCAATAGCTCTAGATATTATCCTTTTTCAAAATAAAAAATATCCTAACTTTTAATTATAATATATATTTTTATATAAATTATTAAGTAATAAATTATAATGGCATGATTATATTGGAACAATTGACGAAACACATATTCGAGTTAAAATTTTTTCTACCGTTACTTCTAAATACTATGGTAGAAAGAAATATTTCACACAAAATGTACTGCTGCTTGGATTTTTTATTTTAAGTTCACCTATATGTTAGCTGATTAGGAAGGTTCAGCGTCAGATTCTAAAATTATAAATGATGCATTAAAAAGATGATATCTTTTAAGAATACCGTAAGATAATAATGAGCTACAATGAGTATCTAAGTTTAGTATGAACTTTATAATAACATATGATACTTTTGTTAGAAAAATTCTACCTTATAGATTCTGGTTTTATGATAAGGAGTGGACTAATAATACCTTATAGAAGGGTACATCACTATTTAAAAGAGTACTCATCAAATCTACCAAAAAATTATCAAGAATTTTTCAACCATCGACATGTATCGTACGTAATTCAATTGAAAGAGCATTTGGCGTACTTAAGAAAAGATTTTTCATCATATCAAGTTCGAATGAATCTTACTTTCGTGTTGAGACACAAACAAAAATTATAATAACATGTTGCATTATGCATAACTTTTAGAGAGTAAAGATCTAAATGAGAACATTCTTAGAGAGATAGATGATGAACTTGCAAACCAACCCATTGAAGTAGGTAGCAACTATAACAATGATGATCATTATAAGGATACACGAAGAGGAGAGTCAATTAGGGCTGCAATTGCACAAGCTATGTCGATGGATTCCAATACATAATATTGTACTAATTGTTTCTCTTAAACTAAAATTTTGATGTAATTGAATTGTTATTGGTCTAATTGAAGATTTGCTTTATTTAGCCTATGCATACTTTTTGTAAATACAATTTGTTTTACTTAATAAGTTGCTTTATTTGTCTAGTTATTTTTCTTAGCCTATATATATATATATATATATATTTTTTGAATTGCAAGACTTCAATATGGCTCCTAAAAGAAAGTTACCCAATGCAAGTACAAACATAAGTACAAAGGCTGAGCACCTTCAATGGAGTTATGCTACGGATGATATTATTATTGATCCATTATTACATCAATATAATTTAGAAAACCGAGTCAATGAAACATTCATAACGTATGCTTATAAGAATATAGTCAAGGAGATGAAAGAAATATTTCCTAATAGACCACTAGATAAACTTAGAGCTATCAACCGTATTAAATATATTAAGAAAAAGTTTGCTCCTGCTTAGGACTTATTTAAAGGAGGCTGGAATGGTTTTGCTTGGAATCGTCAAACATGCAAATTTGATGTCGAAGATGAAGTGTGGGAACAATTAATCCAGGTATATATGTTCTTTGCTAATTTTTAATTTTAAAGCTTTATTTAGATATTAAGATTTCTCATCAATAGCACTTAACCATATTCATTTTGTGTTATATTAATTCAGCAAAACCTAAAATTACTGAATGGAGGCATAAAGCATTTGCTCTCCCTTACGACAAGCTATGTACACTCTATGGAAGTGATAGAGCTGCTGGTGATGGAGCTTGAACTGAAATTGACATGATGAAAATTCGAAAAAAGAATACAAATGATAACACGATTAAAAACTAGATGAGTTGATCTCAGAAAATCGTGTTGGATTGGAAGATTTTCAATATGGATGATCAATTTGATCAATTTTATGATAGAACTCCAAGTCCAACAACTCCAAGTCCCCATATTGATAGACAATCGCAAAAGTCGGAGCGTCCTTCCAAGAGAGCAAAAGTGAAGGCGAAAGATGATGGTGGTCTTGAACTTTTTAAACAAGCCATGGATAATTTATCTACAGCTATAATGAGTTCTGCATATGAAATAGCTAAAAGAGATAATGATGATAGTGCAGAATGTGACATTATTAATTTTTAGATGAACTTGGATAAGATGATGATCTCCATGAAGATGCAACCATTTATCTTGCGACAATCCTAAAAAGTTGAAAATATTATTTATATATCCACAAGACGATGCAAAAATCTTCTAATAAAGATAATGAGAGGGTCTATTCAAGGTATGCATATGCACTTGTTTTAAAATTTAAGTTGCTTTATTTTCTTCTTCGTATTTCATTTTTCTAGGTTTGGATTGGAACTCGCATGCCTACTGTTAGTAATGCATGTCTTTTTTATTTCTTTTCTTTATGTTATGTTTTCTGTTCTGCCGAATGTCTAATGTTTTTGTTTTGTATTGTTCTGCTTAATGCCCAATGCATAATGCTTTATGTTCTGGTTTGTTCTACCTCATACTCTCTGTTATGCTTTCTGTATTCTTTTTTTCTTTCTCTTTATACTTTCTGTTATCAAGGTTATCAAAATTTCGATTTAAATCTTAAGATCATACGATTTTACTTTACCCAAATGATCACGATCTCAAGTAAATTCCTTTTTGATTAAAATCCCACATAGATTTCGACTTAAATCTTAAAATCGGTAAGATCGTGATCTTTTTACGATCTTATACGATTTTATTTTTAAAGAAAATTTTGTAATTAACTATATTTAAAAGAGCTTTTTATAAAATTTTAAAGAGTTTTCTATAAAATTTTGAAAGTTTTTTGAAAAAGTATAATTTGAAACTTTTCTTAAAATGTTGAGGAATTTTTTATAAAATTTTAAAAGAAGTTTAAAATTTTCAAATGTACTAATTTATTTTAGAAAAAATATTGAAAAAAACTTTTATAAAAGATCCTTAATAGTATTGAAAAAAGTTTTTATAAAATTTATCGGTATGTAAAATCTTACAATTTTATTTTAAGATTCTGATATTACGATCATAGTCAAGCGAAATGATCCTACCTAAGATTCCGATTTTGACAACGTTATCTGTTATGTCTACTAACATTTTTTGTTCTTGATTGTTCTATCTAACGCTAATGCTTTCTGCTATGTTTTCTATTTTTTTTCCCTTCTACTATGCTTTGTGCTCTACATAATGCCGAATGCTTCTTGTTATGCTTTGTTCTATTCTGCCTACTGCTTTCTGTACACCTTTTTATTTTTTTCTGTTATGATTTCTGTTTTGCCTAATGCCTTTTATTCTGAGTTGTAGTACCTAATGCCTAATACCTTTTACTATGCTTTCTGTTTTCTTTACAGATTAGACAGCCAATATGTGTCTGAATTTTTTCATTTTTTACAGACTGGGCAGCCCGTTAGGTGCATTTTGTGTTTTGCAAATTTAGCAATCCTTAGCGAGGATGTTAGTCTACTGATGTAGAGAACATTAATCTGATTATGATGTATATTGATGTATCTACTACTTATGTATTTAATATTATATTCTGCTTGCAGGAATTGTTCCACTTGGTTGTGCAGTTGCAATATTATGAATTGTTGTAACTGGTATGTAGTTAAAGAATTTTTGAGAATATAGTTACTATGTTATTGCAGATGGCTCTGCTAGTATGTAGAGCAGATAATCTAGCTTAATAGTTCTGCTGAATTTTTTTATGTACATTTACTTGATGCATATTCTATGTTCATCCTATTATAAAGTACTTTTTCTTGTGCAACCTGCAGCCCTTTTCAAAGCTGGAACTGAAGGAAACCAATGAAGAACAATCAGGCTTCTCTTTTTTCTTATATCAATTGTAGTGATTTGTCTTTTCTGTACAAACTATCAGAAACTTTTAGGCAAAAGAAATGTGCAAGTAAGAGCAATGCTTTTAAAAAAATATATTATGCTAGGCTACAACTATAACATTGTTTCTCAGAGTGTATATTTCTTAATATGAATGAAACTGCTTACTATGTGATGCAGCCTGCTTGTAAATGTAATAATATCAATCTTGTGTTTATTGCTTCCGGGCTTTATAAAAGTGGTTTACGTAAGGTATTGCACCTATTATTGCATCGCGCATAATCTCTTTGATATGTACAGCCTTATTAGATCAACATCAAACTAAAGGCTCTGTAGTAGGTGACCTGATATTATTTTGAAAATTAGATCATTTTATAGCTTGCAGGCATAAAGTATGAAAGTTGCTAGTAGAATGCACGAATAAGAAATGGCCATTGTTCCAAGTTTAAATTCCTGGCTTTAAAATCATGACAAATATCATATAATTTGAATTTCTATTGCTTCAATATGCACTTTCTAAATACAAGATAAACACCGGTGAATTTTCTAAAATTTTTAGCGAAAGAAAAAATAAGAAAGGATTTGAATTGCATTACCCATTATGAACTAATAAAGAACATAAAATCAAGATTTAGAGTGTATTCTTTTATACTCAAAAATCACTTTTTTTTTATTAAAAAGTTACTTCTAACTCATTTTTATTACAAAAAAAATATAAAAAATTACTTCTAACATATTTTTCAATACAAAAAAAATGCATCACTTTTAATAATACTATTTTTAACAATCTATTTCTAAAAATTCACTTTCAAAAAACTTAATTCTAAAGTCAAAAAAATACAATCTTATTTACGATAACCAATATCAATGAACTAATTATGATACCGCGTTGAACACGTCGGTACTTAATTCCATAAAATAAACTCTCTTCTCCAAGCCATCCAATAGTGTGACTTATAAGCTGGCCTTTACTTGCAATAATACACAAACACACCCCATTTTTAAGGTAACAAGAAGTTCTCAAACCACCATTAATGGAAATTTTAAGCTCGAACGAAGCTGGGGAAATCCCTCAGCATCGTCTGCTTTATTCCCGGAAACAAATCCACTGTTCTTTCGAGGTAGTCGTTGTTGAGATCCTCTTTGTCTGTATAACGAAGGATGCCTTTTGTCAACGAGACTTTGGTAATGAAGATAGCCCATGAACCCACAAACACTTGTTGTCCAGAACAGCGTGCAAGGAACACCGATTTCCTTTGCTACGTCGAGAGCAAAGCTCATAACTTCGTCAGCGATGATGCAAGTCACCTTCGGCGAGTGTGGGATCGCAAAGTTGATCTCTTCAAGCACTTTTTACAAGTAAGCATAACAGTGTTTTCAAGTAGACTTGCATAATGGCGGAATATCTTATGTTGCGTCTTTGTGTTCGTCATCAGAGTGAGGTAACTCATCAGGGATGGACACGAAGCGAAATCCTGAGAAATCAACGAGAGCTTCTGAGCCCTGTGAACGTAGGAGACGGTGATGGTTGTACTCAGTATTGATGAATAAAAAAGACATTTTAGACTTTTATAAAAACTATTCTTAATTATTCTTCATTATTAAACAAAAATAATTATTTACTCTTCATAACTCTTAGAAATATATCTAAATAAACAAAATTAAATTATTATTCTTACTTTTATTTCCACCCTAATAATTTTCTTTTATTTAATTCTATTTTTATTTTTCTTTAATTATTACTCCTCTATCCACACAGACCGTTAAAATCTTTATTCCGTAAAGAATTTGATATGAATGAATAGCAGCAATCAAACAAGAACTTGCTTGCTATCCATACTGACAAAAATATTGGTTTACACGTAGACTACATTGTTCCAGTTCCTATTAACCCAGTTACTGAGGTTTTACTGATTCGCCGGAGATACTAGTGTAGAACAACTTGAATAATGGTGATGCATCAGTGACTTGTTAATCCTTCAAAATTGCAGTCATCTTCCATCAACCAGATAGCTACAGTACCTACCAATAGTCCCCGCAAGTACATGTACCATTTTCAAACCTGTGGAACCTAATACGGTCTCTCAAAATAATCACACGAGAAAGCACCTTGGATACAATCTTCACCCAGATGTGGCAGTCTTCACATGTCCTAAGGTTCTTCATAATCCGGACTTCTGTTTGGGGGTTGGTCATGAGAATGCAATAAGCAACAGCAAGTTTCTCACTGTGATATGCCAAATTTACCTCTTTCTCCTCCTCTAATACATCCATCTTCACTAGGTCAGTCACGGGTGCATATCCCTCTGCTCTGGCTCTTCTCATCAGAGTTTCTAACACCATGTATATACCTTCTGACTCCTTATGTGATCTATCGCCTGCTTTGAATCGGTACAATCTGGAACCCTTTTCCACCCAACTCAGACCGCGTGCCTTCCTGATGTTTCGCTTCCTCATAAGGTCCCATATAGTCTCTGCACATCCCCACCTCCTGACTGATGAGTAGGAACTTGAAAGGAGGACATAGTCACCACATTCTCTTCGCGAAATTTGTTCAATAACAAGTTCAGCCATATCAGGCCTTTTGTACTTCCAACAACCATTAAGCAACACTCTCCAAATAACACTATCTGGTTCCATTGTCATTCGCTTTATCATTTCATTAGCCTCCTCTAGTAGCCCCGCACGACCTAACATATCGACCATAGCTCCAAAATGCTCAATCCGAGGTTCAATAGAGTACAAGGTCTTCATGATATCAAAATAGTGGCGTCCCTCTAGGAGCATGCCACTGTGGCTGCATGCTGTTAAAATCCCAACAAATGTGACACCATCTGGCATGACACCTTCTGCTTCCATCCTAGATAACAAGTTCGGTACTTCATTGCCAAGACCATGGATTGCTAAGCCAGTGATCATTGAATTCCATACGGACACATTATCTCTACACACAGAATCAAAAGTTTTCTTTGCAAGGTCAATCCTTCCACACTTTGCATACATATCAACAACAGCCGAGCTAAGTATTTGGTTGAAAACGATCCCTTTATCCAACATTATCTGGTGGACATGCTCTCCAAGACCAAGAGCTCCCAGTTGACCACAAGCTGAAAGAATAGACGAGCATGAGAATCCATCTGGCTCTAGCCCCGACCGCAGCATTTTGCGGAAAAGGTCTATAGCTTGCATTGGCCTCGTGCTAGCGCAGCTACCAATAATAGAGTTCCAAGATACCAAATCTTTTACCGGCATCTCGCTAAAAAGCTGAACCGCCATATCAACATCTCCATCTCTCACCAACCCCATGATCATAAAATTTCCATAAACCGGGTTTGATTCCTTGGCAAGCATTTCATTAAACAGCCTACGAGCTTCACTCAAAAAGTCATGATCAAGATACAATTTGAACATTGAACTTGCCAAACTCACACTAGAATGAAACCCAGTTTTGATAATTCTAGCATGAGTTTGGACTGCAACACTTATATTTAGGAAATTCTTGCAAGCTTTGAGTATCAAAGTAATCGTACGACAATCAGGCTGGAACGTTGGATAGAGCAGCAATTTCTTGTAATCACCAAGGGCTTTGTATGGATAGCCCTTCTCCACAGAAGCACGAATGATAGAGTTGCCGAAGTAGAAGAAACAATCTTTCAGGCATTTCGTCGAATACGTGATCGGCGATAGTGGCGATGTAAATAATCGCAGTTGGGATGAAAGTGCGTTGCCATAAAACATTAGCAGGCCTTCTTCACTAGTTTCACTTATTTAGTTTTAAGTAGCTGATGCCCTTTAAGGCTCTAGCCCAAACTTCATTGTTGGGCTCTCACCATTTTGTGGCCTAATATGTGTGAAGAATACACGTTATGGGCCCTACGTTAGGTTGACACCCATATGGAAGTCGAGGCCGTACTATGTTTCTGGTTGGCCTCTCTCTCTTTCTCTCTCTCTCGCGATCAAATTGAAAGCAAACAAATTCTTCACGAGATCTTCGTGAAAAAAAGTTAAAGCAGAAGAAGAGAAGGAAAAAATGCTTCGGATCGCCGGCAAACGATTGGGTTCTCTCTCGAGGGGACCAATCAACCCCGGCGCAACTGCGGCCGCCGTTAATCCCTTCTCCGCTGCCGTCAATCATGGCGTTCAATCTGAATCGAATCAATCTGGTGCGATCTCTCCCGCTCGGTTCTATTTTGAGTCAAGGCTTTTCGGAGCGAGAAGAGGTCAGGAATTTGATTATTTATTTTTATATTTTTAATAAGGTTTTTGGTTTTGTTTGATTGGAAATTGCTCTCTAGAAGATTTTGGTTTTGGTTAATTTTATAGATAATTGGAAATTTTAAATGAATTTGGTTTACCTGATTGATTGTGATTGTGTTGATTTACTTATTATGACGATTTTGGTTGCTGTTTGTCGGTAGCTCTCGGTTGTTTCTGGTTGACCTAATTTTGTCCAAGTTGAGTTATAATGGCATTGAGGGTTCTAAATTTTTTAAATATATATAGCTTTATAAATCTATTGCAACTGTAAAACGGAAAACATGTTCTTTTTTCCATGAAATTGTCAGTTTATTGCAGAAATTGGTGGTCATTTTATTTTAAATTAATTCAATCATTGCTACGGTGTTCTGCTTGAAATTAGTAACCTAAACAACTGGTTTGCGCTATTTTGTTTTAGTTATACAAGCAAACCAATTCTTCTATTTAAGTAGCTTAGTTAATTGAATCATTGAGAAGTACATGTAGCTCTAGCATAACTCTGAAGTCATAGCCACAAGAATGATGTACCATACTGAATAGACCTCATGAGCAGCTGTATTACAATGCTGGTGGATATGTACTATTTGCTTCAGCCTTTTATCTAACTCTAATACTTCTGCAATCAGATTCAAAATTATCTTTATTTAATGCCTATACTTCTGCAATTGGATTCAGTAGTTATCTTTGAAACCCATTGCTATACAAAATCTTAGTCGTTTCTGAATAGCATGCATGACAGGTACAAATGCAGTCCAAATATGGCTAAGAGGCTTCACTAGTGCATCCGTAAATTTGTCTAAACCATCATTCCACTATTGATGAATAAGTAAAATGGAACGCCCTGTCAAATCTGTTAACCATGACAATAATGTAGTAGCTGCAAATGTTTGATATGGAGACCAATAATCCGGTATTTACAACAGCTTTCCACTTTGTTGCAGGAAAATATCAATAGCATAGGCTGTTGCTACCTTGCCAAATGCAGATATATAAAAGATCTAATATGTAGAAACTGTCTTTCCAATATGTTTCTAAAATAAATTGATCAACAATTTAAAGTTCATTTAGAATACACCCCTGTCCTTATTTTCAATATTGAAACAATGTTTTGGTGGCTTGTTTACTTATTGAAAGTCATTCTAGAGTCTGGCTTTTTTTTAATCAATCTAATGTGAGATTGAAAAAAATCATTAAAGAGTCATCAGAAGATACAATTTGGTATGGTCTTTACATGCTCATTGCAACTTTATTTGACTCCAGGGGTTTTATGTGGAACTAATTAATATACGTTCCCTAGAATGCTTTATGGTTGCTTTGTAGTCAATCTAAATTAAGTTGGCTTGTTTTTGTGAAAAGTTATCTATATGAATGCTAGAGGTGTGACTGTTAACTAAAGAAAGGAGGAGGCAAGTTTTTGTTGCAAGATCAACTATCATGATCGAACCTCTAAGTCTGGACGAGAGATGGAGAACAATAGGAGAGATAACTGATGTCTGGATCTCTATTTGTTCGCTATTGCTGCATTACTATGCTATTTGCAACTGGTTGTTTGCTAGTTTTTACTGTCTATCTCATATCTGAGGAAGTATGCTTGGTAACCCAGTAGTTTCTGAGTGATTAATTCACAGGTCCTATACTGTGCTAATTGTTATTCACGTGGTATAATGACTTAAGTGTGTCTATGATTTGAAGATATTGAATGAACTTTTGGTGAAAAATGTACTTTTCACTTTATTGTCTAATATTGCCTGGACCATAAGGGAGGGAAGAGTTTACTCATCCCAAGTGAATTATATCAAGTATATCACAACCCCATCACCACCTTCTACTTTAGGCTGTATGCTATGATTTCCTGAATTGCCCCTCTCGTATACTTGTGATGAGCTTGTGATTGGTAGCATTGCCTGCATATGCTTTGGTTATGTATGGTGCTTAAGCTTTGTTTTGTTCATTCTCTTATCTTCTTAGTCATAGAAGCCTCTTCAAGTTTTGATTGGCATTACAATATTTTCATCTTGTTGGTTAAGACATGCTTTTTTCTGGTTATTCAACCTGTGATTTTTCTTGTACGATATTTTTTTGACTTGTAACCTGGTATGCTATTCTCTTAGAGAACTATGGTTGTTTATGTGGTTATGCACCTCGTGTACTGCTTAAATCTCTTTTAGCCTAACGGCGTTCTAAGTCAGTGCAGTACTCCGTTGTAGGCTGCTTCCCTTTTGGAACCTGGTTACGATGTCTTGTTGTATGAAATGTTCATCTGCTGAAGATCTTTGCCTTCTCTCTTGTTCTATGACATCCCTCTCTCACTGTCATAATATCATTGGCACTCAGTAGACACATCTCTATGAGTTGGCGTGCTATTCGAGCAGAAGAAACTTTATTGTGTTAGATGCAAGTTGTCTTTTATTGTCTTGATTCAACCTGGAAAGTTAGTCTATTTTTGTTACTGGAGAATTGAGGAGAAGTTGCTCTGAGTTTACCATTAAATATTTCTTGATGCAGGATTTGCTACTGAGTCTCTCATCCCTAGGCAACAGGATCTTGCCATCCCTGACGCTCCAACGGTTGCAGCTGTGAAGAATCCAACTTCAAAAATTCTTTATGATGAGCACAACCATGAGCGCTATCCCCCTGGAGACCCTAGCAAGAGGGCTTTTGCTTACTTTGTTCTGACTGGTGGAAGATTTGTTTATGCTTCTTTGCTCCGCCTCTTTATTTTGAAATTTGTGCTCAGCATGTCAGCAACTAAGGATGTTCTTGCCCTTGCTTCTTTGGAGGTTGACCTGTCAAGCATTGAGCCTGGAACCACTGTGACAGTGAAGTGGCGTGGCAAGCCAGTTTTCATCAGGCGTCGTACTGAAGAGGACATCAACCTTGCAAATGCTGTAGACGTTGCTTCCCTTCGTGATCCCCAACAGGACTCGGAGAGAGTAAAGGATCCAGAGTGGCTTGTTGTAATCGGGGTCTGTACCCATCTAGGCTGCATTCCTTTGCCAAATGCTGGAGATTTTGGTGGTTGGTTTTGTCCATGCCATGGTTCACACTATGACATCTCTGGTAGAATTCGCAAGGGCCCAGCTCCATTCAATCTGGAGGTACCGACATATACCTTCTTAGATGAAAACAAGTTGATGATCGGTTAGATGTTTAGATCATCAACATAGTGAGTCTCCTTTTTCCGCATTTCAGGGAAGTTATCATATTTGACGTCCAATTTATCCTGCAATTTGACATTTCCTCTGCCAAATTTCTGCAGAAAAGCTACTAATAAATTTGTACTTCTTGGTAACTGATGGTTTTGAGGGCAGTACTGCACCTCGCTTATCATTTTCTTCAATAGTTGAAGGCAGTACCTTGATTTTGCTATTAGTTCAGGTGACTTGGCTATTCTGAAATTAATTTTATCCTTTTATCTTTGTATGTACTACCGTATGCCCGAGGCGCTATTCAGGAATGGTATGAGCAGTCTTTTCTGCAAGGATTGTTTGTATGGATTAAGTTTTGATTCTGTATCTGGACAAAGATGAATTTTTTGTGACGACTGTGTAGCTGGTGACATTCACTCCTAAGCATGAGAAAACATGTATCTTTGGTATTTTGGATAGCTCTTTCCTCATATCTGCTACATCTGCTAATCACAGTCTGGACCAACTTTCTCAGGTGTTCATTAAGGCAAATTGCAAATGTTAGTTGGCTATATATTCTCACGATCCCATGGGCAATTTCTTTTCACATTTATAATTTACTTTTTTTTTAACTAAAGAATTGCTTTCAGCTATACAAAAGAACATAATAAGTTATTTTTAGCATTTCTGAATGCATTATTTATAATAATTTATTTTTTAGTAACTAATTTTTAGCTCAAATGAGCACATCCGAAGAGTTAGAAGATTTGCTATTCGGAGTATTTAGCGTGGGTTTTTACATATAGAAAAAAAAATTTAACTAAAATATTTTATTATAAAAATTTAATTAATTTAATTGTATTTTTATGAAAAGTATTTTTTAAAAAATAACTTTCACTTCATGTGTATAATTTTAGTGTGACAAAACATAGTTGGATTGACATATTAGATCAAACATGAAAGATAAGGAAAGAATAAATTTGTGCAATAAAATTCGATTATTGGTAAGCTGTCTACAGTTTTGGTTTACTCGTGCGTTCAACGCCATAATCAACTGCAAAACTTCATGGGCTGAAACTGAAAAATATACTATTATAATAACTTTTCCACGCAACACATATATAGCTGGTTGTGTTTGTCTATCAGCATTTCCGTACCTACTGTTTAGAATGCTTGAAATTTTGACGTGTTCCTGCTGTGCCTACTTAGTTTGACTGCATATTTGATGATTTTTTTCATTGATGTTTGTGAATATGTTTTAATATTTTTTTCATTCTAATTTTTATTTTATATTTTTTAATAAATTTTATTATTATTTTTTAAGATAACTGTAAATTTTATTTTTAAAATATTGTTTATTTAAAAAAATTATTTTATAAGTATTACTAAAATTTTCGTTGTGACTACTACAAACGGTGTGTTTACTATATAGATGAACTGGAGTTCGAAGGAGTTTAGAAAATAAATTTAAAAAATTAAAATAAAAATTTAAAAATAATAAAACATAAATAATAGTAAGTTTTAAATTAAATTTACAAAAATTAATAAAATTTATTTTAAATTATTTATTTATTATATATTAAAAATAAGTTTAAAAAAAATAATTTTTGAAATTTCAGTAAACACACTCAAAGCCACTTGGGTGGATCGTGAATAGCCTCAGTGCTTGTTTAGTAGTGCATTTTGGATGTTTTTTCAAATGCACTTTCATTCTTGAGTAAAAATATAACTTTTTTTAGCTCAACAAATTTTTTAAAAAATTGATCATATCAATAAATTATAAATTATAAGTTCTAAATTTTTTACGCGTAACTTTATCTTAATAAAAATAAATTTTTATCAAAAGATTTAGAATAAAAATACTCAAGATGAATCGGCAATGATAAATTGCCGGCACGGGTCTTTTTCCATTTTCCGGGCGGATGGTTGTTAAATTAGCGGGTGTAAGGACGCATGTTAGTTGTTACCTGATTGTGAATGAATGAACAGAGAATAATAATAAAGGAACAAGACCTTCATATGTAGATTTAAGATAATAAGTTGTGGAAAATTTGGTTAATTTTTCCTAGAAGCTATTTTATGCACCTTATTTCTTGGACTTGCAAGTTCTTGCATCAAATGAGGTAGACTAGCAGAAGATTGGAAGACTCCATACGACTGCAATCTCTTATTCTTGGTATATAATTTGTTAATAAGATTGAGTTGAGAGCTCTGAGTTGATTTAAACTATATTGGTGTTGGTGTTGGTGTTGCCTTCTCAATAGGAACCAATTCAAGCTTTCCACCGTATATTTCGGGAAGCTGGCTTTCATCAATGTCTTCGAGGAGTCTTGCTTTCAACTCCTTATCGCTGACAAATACAAACTGCATATGTTTTATAAGACAAAAGTTTAGAAAGCACAAAAAAGAAGTACTAGCGGTGTGGAAAAAAGCCTGAACATCTAAGAAAGTGTTCTTGTATAAGATATCTGTTGGTCACCAATCTGC
Organism: Acanthochlamys bracteata; assembly: GCA_019914995.1. Taxonomy (NCBI): domain Eukaryota; kingdom Viridiplantae; phylum Streptophyta; class Magnoliopsida; order Pandanales; family Velloziaceae; genus Acanthochlamys; species Acanthochlamys bracteata. The sequence goes on along the minus strand of CM034131.1, from coordinate 2,069,141 downwards.
TGCAGGTTTTTTTAAGTAGGACAGTTTCAAGACCTATGCAGCAATCTAAATCAAAACTCAAATTGGTTTTCTTGACATATAAGTGTTTAGTGATTACTCGACATAAGTTGTAGTGACAACCTAAACTACTTCAGCAATCTGTATAGTACGAGTTGAAAACAGAGATTACCTTCTCCTTGGTTCTATCATCAATGAAAGGATATATAATCTTCCAGGCCTTCATGAACAAGTAGGGCACATGTATCAAGTAAACCTTGCCGAGGCTCTCTGGGTAGTTATTCTGCATAGGAAAACAACTTCTTGCTGAAGAAAATTATGCGGATTATGTAAAGATCATCTTTGGCAATCTACTACTCAACTTCGAGCAGAAAAAGGAAAAATTGAAACAATGGTAATGACTTGCTGGCTTGCAGCTAAGGAAGTAACAAACTTCAACAGGCCTTTGACGCCCTTACAGAACCAGCTTGTCACAGTAATGGTGGCAGAAAATCGTCTTGGCTCGTGCAATCTTTACCTTTGGTGCTTGTTGCTAATTACCAACTTGAGACTTCAAAACCATTTCAAACAACTTGATCTTTCACCAAACAATTTCTTTCTAACCGATTTGCTGTACATTGTAGGAAAACTGTCATGTAATGCATTTCATATAGTGTTTTTCACTAATAATAATGAAAACTTCATTCTTACTCTTGTGTAAATGTAGAATGTCTTACTTTCTAAAGGGAATAAGCCAGAAAGCAGCAAGGTTTGGTTTCTCAAAACACTCTATTAAATCAATGTGCTCTACCTAAACTATATAGACATTGGTTCAAAACAGATATCGTTATCATGGGTTCACTTTCAAGTTAAATTTACGTTACCTGCAGGATGTCTAAAGCTGCGAGGTATCCGCGAATGTCGCAATGTGAATATCCCCAGCCTTGGAAATCTGCTATTGCTGTGAACTTCTCTTGACCATGTTGCATTCTGCAATACGAATGACTTTTTACCAAAAGAAATTGCTATTGGAAAATTTTCAAAATTGCTGAACACAATAAGGTAGCATACAAGTAAATCAAGCATCTTGAAGCAATCTCGACGCTATGCCATCCTTAAAGCTTTATAAAAACGGTGGCTAGTTTCTAGTTATGGTTTTCTTCCTGAAAATTGCTTACAGTTCTAGAATTCAAATAATGTCCACTCATAAGAAGCTTACCTTGAGCAGAACTTTTCAATAACGTACACAACAAAACCTGCAATAATAATATTCCGAGTGTTAGTTTGTTCATACACACTAGATAGGTAGATTCTAAATGATCTACAAAAGAAACGGATTTTTTTGCGAATGAAGTTAATTCGAAGAACAAACTTTTAAATTCCTCCAAATTTCTTTTGGAAGGGCTATGTCTTGCAACCATGACAACTCCCAGTGGACGTCTCTTCTTGTCAAATCCTTGAATGAACACTTTCTTATGAAGGATATCATTTTGAACTTCTGCTTCAGAAATGAAGCCGTTTGGAACAGCTACCTTCCTCCACTTAAGGTACTTCAGAAAGAATCCAGATCCCTTCTCAATATCTAAACTACGAGCTCGTAGAAATCTTCTTAGAGTGAGGTCATCAACTTGCTGCAATCATGTAGTACAAAAATATCAACAGAGATGTATATGAAATGCATGATTGTCTATAGTTTCCAAGTAAAAAGCAAAGTTTTGCATTTCCTTTTATCGACCATTGTCATCAAACTGAGAGCATCTTCTAATGAAAATTTTTCCTTTACATTTTTTCAAAAAAGAAATGATCATATGGAAAGGTTCTGAGATTGATAAACCTTAGCAGATGGATCCTGTGCTTCAATTGCTGCTCTCATGGCCGCAACCTTGGCCTTCTCTTCTTCGTTCCACCAACTAGAACCGCTTGGTGAACTAACAAAAGGTGAATCCATTCTTCACTACTTTTGGTAGATGTTTGAAATGAAATAACTTTAAAAAAAAGTATAACTTTGAGCTCTTCTGTGAACTCAACTATAGCTAGCTGTTGTTTAAACTCTCCAGTTGACCTTGAGAGAGAATAAAAGTAGAGACAGAAGAAACATGTTGCTATATACTGAAGAGAAACAAACTACTCACATTTTCCTAAACTTTAATCTAAAAAAAATCATGACCACAATAATCATGCGTTTGGAATTCTTTTTTCTTTCTTTTTCTCTTTCAATTGATTAGAATTAGTTGAGTACAAAAATGCTGTCTGTAGTCGTCACCATCACAATAATAACAATAAAGTATGTAGTTATATGTTTTCTGGAAGGAATTTTTAAAAGCGTGTTTTAATTACATAAAATAAATTTATAAAAGTAAATTTTATAAATTTAAAATTTAATATAAATAAAATTTGAGATAAAATTAAAATATATAATACAAAAATTTAGAGTATAAAAAAAATTTGATAAAAATAAAGTCTAAAATAAAAATTAAATTAAATTTTTAAATAATAATTATAATACGTGAATTTGATCCCAATTTAAAATTTAAGTTTAGAATTGGAGTTTTTAGCATTAAAGCATGTCATAAGCAAGTTGTGGCTTAGCTTGTCAAACTATTTTTAATTTCGAAAAATTATTTTATATTTTGTAATAAATTTTATAATATTATTTTATAATATATTTTCAAATTTAAAAGCATAAATGTATATCATAAAATTTATATATACATAACTTTTATTAATTTTTAAATAAAAAATTAAATTGCTTACTAAAAAAGCTTAAAATATTTTTTATTTTAAAAATTATTATAACCACTTCCACTTGTTACTCATACACAATATTGAACACAGACATAACTTAATTAGCACGGAGTTTTAATTTTGTCTAACCATTGAATTCGTAGATCTATGTATCACGAAAGAAGATTTTCTTTCAAGTTAGGTCGGAAAGTTCACAACGTGTATGTACGTTTGGCAAAACTTTTTAAAAAAATAATTTTTAATTTTTAATATATATTTTTTAATAATCTTTTATAAATATTTAAAAAATTTATTTAAAAATTTTTTATTATATATTTTTATTTATTTTAAAGTAAAAAAAATAATTCATTTTTATTAAAAAAAATTTTGTTTTAAAAAAACTTCACTTCAAAAACACTTAATATTTTACTTTAAAAAAAAGTAACCCAAAAATAAATTTTAACTAAATAAATTTTTTAGTTAAATTTCTATTTTTAAATAAGTGAAAACACATTCAATGCAAAACATATTCTTAGGTTTAGATATTCATACCTGTTACTTACAATATTCTCATTACCTTTAGGAGAAAAAAAAAAAAAGAAAAGAAAATCTAAGATCACGGTCATCATGAGCGGCATCATCGTAATTAACGTGTCTCATGACCAGCCAGGAAAGAATAAAAATTTCCGAAATGATAGATGAGTCTTCCATAACAATTAATTAATTAGTTGAAGATTTGTCAGACCGCACTAATACATGTGAAAATTAAGTTTTCCCAATAAATATTTTATAATTTTTTAAAAATTTTTTTAATTAAAAAATTATATGTTATATAATTTAGATATATAATTATTTAAAAAATTAAAATCCTTTTTCATTATAAAAAAATTCGTTTTATAAACGCTTTTATCTCAACAAAAAAAAAAGCCTTAGAACAAAATAAAATACCAGAAACATTTTCATTAGGTAATTGCTCATTAGGTACTTGAGGACATGATACCACCACCGACAAGGTTAGGTGCACCAAAGTAAATTAAAAACCTTGTCGCATATGCACTCTTAAGTACACGAAACATAAGACTTCCTGTGCTACAGAATCAAGCCTGGAATTAGAGGTAGCATGTAATGTCCTTCGCATTTTAATATCAAAAGACAGTTCACAAAAGCCAACCAAAAATTTCACACAGCGGACTAACAGTACTACAAAACTGACCCATCTGCAGAAACCATTTGATTAGCTGAGTAGTTTTACAGATAAAACACCGAAACCCTGACTATAGCAATGTCATTTCCCGTGAATAATCCATTCAATACTCTGACGGGGAGATCACGTCGTCAATTTTCAAAATCATTTTAACCACCTGAGTTGCGAGGAGGATCTGCTGCTGCTTCCCGATCAAGGTCTCAAATACATTCTGCTCTTTCATGTCGTTCGTTCCAACATCATTGCAATCTATTCCGCAATAGGGATTGTTCTCCTGCAGGATGGAGTTTAAGTTAAAGTTAGAGGTATCACATATTATGTGTTGGCAAAGCTAAAGATACCATGCTTATTGTGGTTTTCTGTATTGTTGCTAACTCTTAAAAATATTATATAGCAAATTAAAGCATAAGAATCTTGAGATCCCCAAGAATGCTAACACATTTGTAATTCTAGTAACATAATTGATTGGCTTTGACATTAAAACCCCATTCTAGTAATTTTCATTGAACATTATGCATGGTCCTGTAAGGATCACAAAGTCGAGTGAACATAAACCAGGCCACTGTAGAACATGTGTATTTCTGCCATCTTATCAATTTGTCACCTCCAGTGTGCTACAATCCTACAGCACTATAGGAAACCAATAAACCTAAGACACTTACCCACACATTTCACAAACTCTAATATAAATACAACCCCTATAACCACTGGAACAGTCCATCTTACACTACCACCTGCAATGGATCCAATAAACATAAATACACAAACTCCGGTCCAACATTTTATACACATTGCAACCTCCAGCTTCTCATTAGAACCATTGCTATGCCATTAACAGGCATCAAAAGGCTGGTGAAATGATGCATTCTAATTCTAATAGTAAATTGATGCCACAAAGCGCCAAAAACATTAAAGTATTCATTAGTTGTTTCCTTTGCAACAATTGCTCAAAAACATTAGGACAACTATTAGAAGCATACCTTGACTTGCTGAGACTTGACAGCTGTAAGAGTGTCAATTGGTTGCAGACCACTATTTTCTGCCAAGGCCATCGGAATTGAGTCAAGTGCTTCCGCAAAAGACCTAATGGCATACTGTAACAGAAAGGAGGAAAATGGTAAGCAAAGAGGCCCACAATGGAGAACAAAGAGAACAGGGAAAAAACTAACCTGCTCAACACCAGGGTATCTATCTGCAGCAGCTTCTACAGCAATTGAGCAAGAAATTTCAGCTGAACCACCACCGTAAACAATGGAATTGTTGCGGATCAGATTCCTAGCCACGCAGAGTGCATCATGAACACTACGTTTTGTTTCCTCTATGATCATTTTATTCCCTAAACCATCCAAAAAACATTCGCATGAATCAGCTCATTGTCCAATTTACTATATTCATACCTCTTGATGCTCATTATACATACAAAATGAAAGAGCAATTCACCAACATTATCATGTACTTGACTTATCATCATTACTCTATAAATACGGCAAACTCCTTCAACGCAAGGAGCACAAATAAAAAAAGGAAAACAAGTTCCCAACAAAACACTCAAAAATGTCTAGTTGCATTTACCCAAAATGTAAATAATAATAATAATAATACTTAAAATAAATAAAAATTAAGGTCATCAGCTTCTCTATATTCATTGACAATATTCTTAAGTAAATGAAATTCATGCAACCATCCCTCTAATGCAAGCTAGCCATGTATCTTAAATATCCTTATTATCCACAACTATTTAAGTTACAAGCTCCACCTGAATAATAAACCTACTTCACACTCCTCAGTGAACTCCAGGTTGTAAAAACCACCATGACAAGAGCTAGTTGTCTTCCATATATTTAGTTTCCAGAAAATAAAGTATAAGACTTTCCTGAAGTCTATAGAAAGGTAAGTTATAATTCTATGGATTAAGCATCAGATTAGTTTGTCAATCATATTAAATGAACCTTTTAGTCAGTATGGATAAGATATCAAATAAGACCAATCATAACTATGACTTCAGCTCAGCTTAATCTGTTTTTAATCGCATTCATTTAAAAATAAGCCTAATGACTTAAGCATGACAAATAAAATTTCAGTCTTTTTTTCTGTACAAGAGCAAACAGATAAATGAAAAAGAAAGCATGCACAATTATCAATACACTAACAAAATTACACCATTATTTACACAATCCTGGAGGTTACTGGGAATTTCTTTGATTATGAACTTCATAGGAACAAATAGGAATGCATCAAAATGACAAGAAAAAAATAAATTTACTAATTTCCAAAAAAAGTTACATCTACTAGTAAACTACTGCATGGAGGCAATGAAGACTTTAACTGAAAGCATGATACTTGACGCAAGAAATCAGCCAACCTGTATAACTATGCGGATGCAGAATAGCAATGTTAAGCAACAAATGTACGGAAGTTACAGCACAAGGACATACCACCGCGAATAAAGATTGTCACAGCCTTTGAATTTGCACATCCTTCAATGTATAGCATCCTATCCTTTGTGGTTCCAAATGACTTCTCCCTAACAAGACCAGCCTACATAAATGGAACAAAGTTTAATTCTCTTCTTAGTTTCTAATCGTATGCAAAAACGGAAGTGAGCACAGCGAGTCTTTTCACTGAAGATGTGCACTAAAATGTAAAAGAATAACACTAAGATTAGTTAACAAACCATGCAAGACAAACACAGTTGTGATGAAATCATCACTAATGTTACACTAGGGCATCCTCATTAAAATGAGGAAGTAACAGTATATTCTTTACAAATTGACACTCCACATTGAGGATGAAGAATGATTAGTTAATAACCACGCAATACCAACACAGTTGCCACGAAATCATCACTAGTGTTAGTGTTACTAGGACATCCTAATTAAAGTGAGAAAGTGATAACATATTATTTTACAAATTAACACTCCACATTAAGGATGAGACAATAGCATTGTTACCGGATCAAATCTAAATGGGCATTTCCAAACTAAAATATTAGAGAAAACATGATTAAGTAGCAGATGGCATGCAAATATGAAATTATAACACAAGTTGACCCAAAATATTGACAGTAAACATTCACCTCTCTCATCGGCATCACCTACATCATCAAGGCTACCATCACCACCTCCTCCAAATTTCAGTAATTTTAACCTACTCCCTTCTCTACCCTTATAAATAATTCCATCATCTTACTAAGACTATTTGAAGATATCTTTCGCTTGATAACCACTTTTGCTATGAAATGTAACAAAATCAGCAATGATGACAAATGATTTGACTGTAAACCTGCTAGACTGTCTCTTAAAAGTAATTCCACATAGCAATTGGATAACAAACTACTTTAAAAAAAAAAAAACATCTAGAAGGTTCGGCTATCTGTGAACTTCTCAACAATTCAATTAACTAAAAGATGATTATATCGTAACTTACTCCTCCCAACTCAATCAAAAACAATAAACTAGCACTTAAAAGCAGTAAGAACTTGAGGAACAAGTAATTACATATCTTTCTAATGAAATGTATCAAAACTATTATCTTTCTTATCCAATGTATTGCTTATCTCTGCTATCCAACGAATCAAACACTTACCAGAACAAAGCATTTCAAAAATACTTAAGAAGCTTCCGATAAATATCAGATGGATATACAAAAACCAACAAAAAAACTAACATCGATGGCATACCCTTCCAAGCTTTTCAGGTGTGAGCTCTTGAAATCTCGGCACAATTCTTCCACCTACAGATTCAAGCAAACAAGAAAAATTGTTGAGAAACCTATTTGACCATATTGTGTACTAAATGGAGCAATAGCCAATGCATACCTGTCGCTATTGCTATCAATTCAAGTTCAACACCACCAACCCACCTAACAGCAGGGAGATTCCTATGCATCAATAGATGATTCGCCTCATCATCAAAACCCCACTGGCAAATGACAAGAGTTGCACCAACATCCTACAAGGTTCAAAAAGAAATACAAGCAAGCAATCAGGCAAAACAGCTAAAAGATCATAGATAGAAAGAAAAGTGACAGCTCAACTCATCCAAACCTAGAAGCAACTCTAGAGAGGTGTGCAAAACATGGAAGCATGGGATTAATAACTTCAGTTTTGTGATGTGAAAAAGAAGCTCGCAGAAAGAAACATTAAGAGATTACTCTTGCAACATACATGAGAACTTTCCGAAGTTAAGTGACAGAAAAGAACCTTGCATTTTTTAACCATTTCATCAAAGTATTGCTGCTCTTGCTTCCGCAAAGTTTGGAATTTCTCCACAGTATCAATGTCAACCTTATGCTTTGTCTTTGGCTTGGGTGGCTCAAATGGGCAAGTCAGAATCGCAATCTTTGCATCTTTAATCTCCTTTGGCATCTGAGGATGGCTCATGTCTTTATCAACTATTATTCCCTCTACAAACTCTGTATCTTCCAATTTGCCTCCAACTTTTCCTTCCACCTTAATCAAGTCCAAGTTAACATCCTTTCGCTCCAGATCTGCAACAGCTAGTACCGCCTTGACAGCTATCTCAGCTAGCTGCCGCTTACACCTGTTAACACTGCATAGACAAAGAATCACTTCATAAAACAAGCAGCACGATATGTTGTTACAAATAATGACAGAGTCTAATGATCCAATTTGGTGTAAAGGATATCATTTGTCCTTTTTGACTACTAGTCGCACTAAAAAAATCCAATACTATGTAAATTAGTCTTTTATAACCAATTTGTCACTCAATGCAAAGTAATCATACTCAACTGCGCAACATAGAATCGACAGACACGTGGCAGCCACAGAATAAAAAATTTACATGTCTACCAGTTATTAAGATGTTCCTACAAGAAGAGTACAACTGTATCTCCAATAACCGAGTAAAATTGTGAAAGAATGCGTAAGTTGATCAAAATCTGGTACAAACTGCAAGCAGAATCAAAGCGATCCTTTCATGGTGTAATATGTTAACTTTCACTCTAGGTAGCATACTCCTTCAACCTTCACGCAACACTGCAAAGTGACTCATAAGAATAACTAAACCACCATTACAATGTCATTTAATCAAATATTATCTTGTGATAACTCACTTTGTTTGCTAATAGTAATTCATGTTTTCGATAATTAATACCTATGCAAGAAAGTGCCTCTTGCTAGTTCAGCTTGAATGTTTCAATAAGATAAATAACAACACTACCACAAGTTGAACTTCTAGGACGCCAAACCATTCTAGTACCCCTTCCACTCCAAATGTGTTTTTCTTGAAATCACATCACTCTTAAAAGGGCATAAAGAGATACTATACTTACATTTTTGAAGACAAAGTCGTCATACAAGTTCGCACTAGAGGCTCTACATTTTTCTCGCTGAACTCAAACTTCTGAGCAATTTTCTCAAGATGCTCAACTGCTATCCTGGATGCCATCTCGTATCCCTCAGCAACCCTGATAGGATGGATGCCACGCTCAAGCAGCTTCTCAGCCTGCTCTAGAAGTGCACCCGCCATAACAACGACTCCAGTTGTGCCGTCCCCAATCTCATAGTCCTGGCTGCGTGATAGCTCCACCATAAGCTTCGCTATCTGATTGTCAACATCCATTAGCTCCAAGATTGTTGCCCCATCATTTGCTATAATCAGGTAATTAAACAGCATTCATTAACGAGTTGAGAAGAAACAACCATATTATTATAACCTGCTCCAAAAACTACAACAAAACTCCATGGTTTCAAAAGTTACTCAATGCAAACCGAGAAAACAAGCAGAAGCTATGATCTCTGAGACACCAATCACAGGGAACTCCAGAAAATCATGTATAACACAGAATTCAGGATAAAAAAGAACACTCTTTAGAACATAATGATACCCAAAGTTCCCCAAAAATATTTCTTTTCACCTGAACTAGCAACCTTAAACAAAAAGAAAGAAAAATCATCCGCGATACATGTCTCCCTCTTTTTCTTTCATTCCCATCTCACAAAGAACATACAATGAAGTTGGTTGTTGATGGCAAATCTAATCCATTTTATCGATTGCCTTAATCTCAAAATCTCCAGTTCACATTTACCAGCAAGCTATACTCCAAATAAATATAAAGATAGCATTTGAGCATTACATTTTCCCTCACACTATCCATATTTTGCCATGTCCAACACCAACAAAAAAAAGAGGATCTAACCTTTTTTCTACAAACCCTAAACCACCACCAAGAAAGTCCTAAAAAATTCAATAGTTCTAAACGTCAACAACACATTCCATGATTTCATTGATACATTATATCTCGCACGACCGGATATTGCCATGGATCCAACAAAAAATATAATCTAATCTTTCCGCACCAACACCAAATTTTCAAAAAATACCCAAAAAAGAAGAACAGTTGGTAAGCTTACTGATGGTGACGTCACCGTCCGGAGACTGGAGAATTTTGTCCATTCCTTTAGGTCCTAGAGAAGTTTTCAAGATTCTAGCAACGGCCTTGCCGGCGGCAATGTTTGCCTTCTGGGCTTCGAGCCCACGAACACGGCGCTTCTGCTCCTGCTCCTTCAGTATGATGAACGGCCGACCGTACTCGTCGAAAGCCAGCGCCATCTTGACCGTTGGTTCCTTGATCCAACTACCACACGATCAACCGATCAATCCGTTTCAGAGGTGTAGCAGATCAGAGAGAGAGAGAGAGAGAGAGAGAGAGACAGTGGAGGGGGCGGGATCGAAGAAGAAGAGTCTAGGGTTTTGCTGACGGGTAACAAACTTATTAACGGGTTTTCTTTCTTGGCTCAAGGATCCGAACCCGGGAAGGCAATTTGGTTACTAATTTAGGGGTGGCAATTCGGATTTCATCGATTTTGGATTGATTCATATAATAATCGGATCAAAATGGTTCAACCTTAACTTGATATTTATTTATATAAGTCAAAATTATCAACTATAATCCAACCTATTTATAATCGGATCAAACTCAAGTCGACCTATTTAATAATTAAAATTATTAAAATAAAAATAATAAATATTTATTTTAATAATAATATATATATATTATAAATTATTATATATTTAAAAATATATATATTAATTTTGATAAAGTTTATAAATTAAATAAAAGTTAGCTAAATTAAGATAAAATTAAAATATATATATATACAAATTAAAAATTCATAATTTTTGCTATTATTTTCTAATTATTAAGTAATATATATTATATAAATAGTTAAACGGGTTAAACGGGTTAATTTTGGGTCAACATGAATCCGTTTAAAATTTTGAATCATTTTCGGATCGACCCGAATTCGACTAAATGTTGACCCGAATTTAATTTTTTCGGATCGATTTCAGATCGAATTTTCGGATCGGGTCAAAATTTGCCACTTTTAGTTACTATAAAGTGAGTGAAATCATATCAAATAAATTTACTATATATAAATTTAGTCTAAATAAATTTGAAATAATAATTAAGATATACAAAAGTAAATTTTAAATAAAATTTTGATACAAATTTAATTTAGTGTGTAAGTAAATTAATTTCAGATTGATAGTTAATACACAGCAAAAAATATTATATTTAAAAGTTCGGAAAAAAAAAGTAAAATCTGTCGCTTTATCAGGAGGCATCTGGATTTTGGGAACACTCGTCACGATTGCTATATCCATTATGTTTGGCATTGCTTTTCTAGGCATTGCTTTTATTTTTAAATTTTTAATATATTTTTTATAATATTTAAAAGTTTATTTAAAAATTTTGAAAGTATAAAAAATTTTAAAAATTTTCTATTATTTACTTTATTATTTTTTGAAAATAAAAAAAATAAACTCGCTAAAAAGAAAAATATATTTTATTTCAAAAAAAATTATTTAAAACATTTGTCTTCGATTTTTAATTGCTTAATATTTGAATTTTTTTATTTCTGGTAAAATGTTTATAATATTTTATTAATATTTCAAAAATATTAAAATATATTTAAATTGTACAATTTTTACTATTATTTATTTTTATATAATAATAAATAATAATAAGGTAAAACTTTTGTATATTTTAAATTTTTAGACAAACTTTGTACAATATGATATAAAATTTATTAAAAAATATGAAATAAACTAAAATATTGAAAAATTGAGTGAAATAAAAAAATTTCAAATAATCCTAATTTGTTCGATTAGTTTATTAAGTGCTACTATTTTTGCCAAACATATAGGTTGGAATAAAATTCTTGGTACTAGCTAGGATCTACTATTTATCAAAACTTGAAATTTCCTATATGAGAAAACTATCCGGTTCTCAGAATAGTATTTTATGACAAATTCTGTATTGTATTCAATTTCCCACCTTACTATGTTGTATTGATTTATGAGCTTTTCAATATTGAATTATAATATTGAAATATGATTTTGCTTTGTTGAGTTATGGATCGTTTGTCAACAATTTCACTATGTTATTTCAACTTCTAATTTTCTAATAAATATTTTAAAGTATTTTAATGAAATTTTAAAAATATAGATAACTGTACATCATAAACTTTATAGATATATAATTTTTTAAATAAAAAAGAATATACTCTTTCTGAAAAAATTTAAAATAAATATTTTTTTTAAAAAATTATTTTAAGCACTCTCGAAGGATCTCTTATGTGTGATATGAAATAGAACACTTTTAACTTTTTTTTCAAAAGTACTTCTAAACAACTCAAATAATATTGTTGCATCTCCTCTTAAAAGACTTGTTTTGGGTTCAATCTCAGCACTTTCAACAGCACATTACAATGGAGATAGAAGAGTTAGATTACCCATAACAGCTTCGAAGTATTCGAACTAAGAGGATGCCTGAGATGATCTCAGTAACAAATCCAAATGTATAACACAACGAGTTGTCGCCGACAGGGATACATATAATCAGGAGTCTTCAACAGGAACAAGTTCCAATTTTCCGCCGTACTTTTGAGGTAGCTGTGATTCATCAATAATTTCCAAGAGTTTTTCTTTCATGTTCTTATCCTCCAGGAATATAAACTGCATTATAAAGAAAAATCACAGAAATTATATTTATTGAAGATCTAATCAGATTATATATAAGGTTTAGTATATAAGCACTCCGGTATTGAGTACACTTCTGCAAACTCCAAATTATAACCATCCGATCTCTCGATCAAATGGTTGTGATACAATCAAGCGATCGGAGCACGGAGGGCAAACTCATCATCATTTTAGAGGGCGTGTTTTAAATAAACGTGATTGAGTTTCGCAAAATTAAATTTTGTAAAAATAATGTTCAGTAAAAGCATAGTTTGAAATAATATTGAAAACAAACGTATTAAAGTTTGAAGTCAAAATTTTGTTAGAAATAAAATTCGATGTAAAAGTAGAATTGAGTTCAGAATAAATAATTAAAATACGTGAAGTAGTAAACTCAAAATTTGAAAAAAGAAAGTAAAATTCGGTATATTTTGAAGCAATCCCTTGCTCAAAAACATGGGTGGACTACAGCCGTTGGATAAAGCGATTATAAGATTGAGATTTAAGTACCTATATTTCCACTCTATATATAATAGATGATCTATAAGATGTTATGTTGATTACAAAATCAGGTATATATACCTTCTCTTTGCTGTTGTTATCAATAAAGGGACATATCATCTTCCATGCCTTCATAAATATGTAAGGAACGTGAACTAGAAACAGAACGCCGAGTCTTTCAGGGTAGTTGTTCTGTAAAACAACAGAAATAATTTTCACGTACGTTCAGATAACACAGCGGAGCATGAAAAATACCAAATAATTCTTTCATTACGAAAAAAAAAACCTGGAGAATGTCTAGAGCTCCAAAGTATGCACGGATATCACAATTTGGGTAACCCCAACCTTGAAGATCAGCAATCATGACGAACTTCTCCTGCCCTCCTTCCATTCTGCGCACAATATGAATTTTTCCTTAATTAAAAACATAAAACAGACAGTACTAGAAGTTTCTAAAACTCTCTCTGGTAACTTGTTTACAACATGTATATATATATCAGCAAGGTTTAACATACCTGGAGCACAATTTGTCCAAGAAATAAACAGCAAAACCTGCAACGCAGCGAGGAAAACCATATCCATATATGGGAAAATTTTAAGATATAACCAAAAAAATAAAACTTTTAAAAGAATCCGAAAATTTTGAAGGCATACGCTTAAATTCATTGACATCTCGTTTAGAAGCAATATGCCTGTTGGCTAAAAGAAGACCAATGGGGCGCCCTTTCCTATCAACTCCTTGAATGAACGCTTTCGTTTGAGAAAGCTCGTTCTTGATTTCTGATTCAGAGATGGAACCTTTAGTGGCGAATATCCACCTCCAGTTGATGTGTTTCAGGAAGAAGGTTGATGCTTTCTCAATGTCTAAATCGCGTGCACGTAAGAATCTCCGAAGCACCAAATCATCTACTTCCTATGGAAAGGAGATTGCAGAGATTGCAGAGATCCGAAAAAGAAAAAAGAAACAGAGGCATAAAACAGAAAAAGAGGAAGAACCTTAGATCTTGGATCCTTAGCTTCGACGATTAATCTCATTGCTGCCACTTTCTGCTTCTCGATTTCATCCCATTGATGACCCTCCATATCTTCAACTTTTGATACTGATGAAGAAACTACGAAGAATGATTGTGAGTTTTTTTGACAGAAGTTGTAATGGAGCATTGAAAGCTTTGCAGAGTGAGTAGTACTGGAAAAAAAAAGACACTCCACGAGCTTGACGTAAGGACCACCGTACCCTCTTTCACATTGAACACGGACAATTAAACTTTAACTAACAAAACAAATTTAAAGAAATTTTTTTTGTCAAAAGGGTTTCATTTTAAACATTTGTTTACATTGTTAAACAAAAAATATTTTGGTTATCGTCAAATTAGGTTTAATTTAGATCTTGTTAAAAAGATTCACGCGTCATATGGATTAATCACGTAGCTTGAGATTGAAATATGGTGATGTTGGACGTTCGTTGCTCTATCAACTACTTAAAACTAAAAGATGGTTATTAGTGTTAACGGTGAAGTGAGTTCCCAACAGTTACAGGCGTTATTTTTGGATTGCAAGTACAAGCTAAAGCCAATAATTTTTTTTCGCGAACTTCTTTGAAGTGGCGATTGATGCCGAAGTCCTGCTAAAGAATGCGACCGGCCTATTGTCGTGAGACAAAATTGCACCAATGTCTTTCCTAGATGCTTCAGTTGCTACCGTGAAAGTATCAGAAAAATGTAGAGCAACAAGAATATGGATATTGCTCGTAACGTGTTTCAAGGTGCGTTCTTTTAACTTAGTTGTTTAAAAGCTTGTTTTGCTTCTGAGGATCATTAAATGAATCAATCTTCAAAAGCATGGTTAGTGGTGCGGAACATATTCATAATTTTTAACGTATTTTCGATAGAAATAGACGAGGCTAAAGAACCCACATACTAGTATGAGCCATATATTAGTATGTCTATCCAAAAAAAATCAACAGAAATTGCTCGAGATAGAGGAGGAAATACCTAAATTAAAAGAGAAGATTAGCTCGTTTGACATTACATTTTAGAAAAATAATTTTTTAATTTTTAATTTTATATTTTTTAATATATATTTTATAAGTATATAAAAAATTTATTTAAAAATTTATAAAATATAAAAAATTTTATATAGTGAATTTTTTTTATTTATTGCATAGTTTTATTATATTTTTAAAAAAATAGAGCTCGTTTTTTAACAAAATTAAAAATATTTTTTATTTAAAAAAAAATTATTTCATAAGCAATTTCAAAAGCTTCCGGTGTATATTCGGAGAACACAATTCCGAACAAACTTTTACATTTGAAGTTTGATACCTTGTCGAATAATCTAAAAGTAGATGTAAAAATAAAAAATTTGATGAAGAGCTACAGAGAGTATTGTTCTGCACCATTGCAAATATAAATGGATTGCAAGCGGCACTCAATTCGAATTATAACGTTTATGAGGACCAAAACTTAGATAAAAAATATTTAGTAGATATAAATTGCAAGTTAAAAACATTTTCATGTTAGTACTTGCTTTTCCGATTTTTATTTTGGGCCCCTTGAGTATGAGGTGTATGAAATGCAACATGAACATTCGAGGGAGGTTTGTTTGAGGTGGAAGCAAAATTTAAGAATCAAAACCACCACCGTTTTGTTTGTTTGGTAGGGATTTAGAAGCGTTTGACATTCTATTTCAAAAAAATAATTTTTTAGTTTTTAATTTATATTAATAAGATATTTTTATAAATTTTTAGAAAATTTATGTAAATTTTCAACAAAAAAAAATTTAAATTATAAAATCTACTTTATTTTTAAAATTAAAAAAAAAATTTTAAAACACTATTTATAAAAATTTTTATTTTAAAAACACTTCCAAATACTTATTTCAACAACTAGAACGTGTACAGGGTACTAGTGTTAAAATAAATGTTTCCATAAAGAGCCTGTATTATTTTCAATCTAAAAAAATTATTTTTTAGATTCCTTTTTAAAAATATAAATATTTTACTTGTTTTTAAAATTAATTTAAACATTTTACTTATTTAAAAATTATTTTTAAAACTCACTTTATCGAAATTGATACATGCTTTAAGATTTATGAGAGCGTATGGAAACATATGAAAGAGAAAAAAGCTCTTTATTTTTTTAAATTATATATATATAATTTTAATATTTTAATTAAAAAAATAAAAAATATACATATAACAAATTAATAGTTATAAAATACTTATTGAGTATAAAAATTTAAAAATAAAAATTTGAAAAATAGCGATAAGCACAACCAGAATGTCTCGTATATTTTCTCTCTATGCTTTTTATGAAATTGACATCATATTTAAATCTATTTAATTACATTTTTCTACATAAAGCAATCATCAACCGCGTCGCTTTTAGAATATAACTCACTGCTATTAAACTGAACTTAAAAAAACATAGATTACAGAACTTTTTTTAAAATAATACATATTTTTCATTTATATTTACAAAATTTTATTTTTTGTTTAAAATAAATAATAAAATACATAATAATAAAATTTTATTAGGAAATGTTTTTTATATGTTTAAAATAAAATTTTCTAAAACATTATAAAAATATAATTAAAATATGAAATATTTTTTAAAAATAAAAAGTAGGAGAAAAATTTTCTAAATTTCGCTCATAGTATATTTGGTAGAGCAATTTTCTTTTGGGTTCTTACTATATTTAATTTAGATTTATGGGGCCTCTTACTATATTTAAAAGAAGTTGTTAGAACTCAGAAATGGTATAAAATATTTTTAACTTTTTAGCTTCTATAAAAAACCGTAAGCCTTTAAATTCATTTCCAATTATTTAACTTTTTAGCTTCTAACACCTCATCAAATCATGAAATCAAACCATTTCCAATTATTATTATAATAATCAAAATTTCCATATAATTAAAATAATCTCTATAAGACCAATTTGATTATCAAAAAATTATTATTTTCATTGTTAAGAAATAAATCACTAACAAACCACTTTATTACAAACATAACTTAGAAAAAATTGTTTTAATATCAAAGCCAGCTACTATGTATTCACTTGCTCTCCATTCTACGAAGGCGATGTTTTTTTCTCTCTCCAGACTTCACCAAATTATTTGTTTTCTTTGAAAGATGAATTTCTCCTAACAATTCAACTGACTCTCCTACGCATTGTTGTACAACCAAAGAGATTCTCGAAGCTTTATAGTTGCCTCAGCTTTCTTTTCCACACCCAAAGATCGAATCTTTCAAGCTTTCTTTGATTCTTTCTTTCGCTCTCTCTCTAAACTTGTAGGTTTCTTGGATTGTTACCAGTGGAGATGAGACTAGAGTTTGGGATTTGTGTTGTTGTTGCTCTGCTTCAATTCTCTCTTACTTGGGCTCAGAGTCACCCGACAGAGAGGATCTCAGGTGATGTTCTTCTGCAATTTCCGATTTTTTAAAGTAAAATGTTGGCTCTTTGTTGTATTGCTGCTAGATTTGATGTGGGCTGTGGCTCATTTGGTTTCTGGTTTACTCATCGCTTGAAAGATTTAGGTACTAGTACAGCTGGTTGATAAAATTGGGAATTCTAGTAACTTTTGAAGTTCTAGCAATTTGTTTGACCAAAGTTTGATGGAAAACCTTAGATTTGCACTGTTAGATTCTGGTGGTCTCGTTAGGGTATGTGTTGGAAAGTTGAGATGTGTTGGAATTGACTGATCTGGCTATAGGTCTTTACTTTTTCCAACATTACTAAGTTAGGGATTCCGGAGAAATGATTTTAGAATTTGCTTTGAGTTTTTGTCTGGTACTCGCTGAAGCAAAATTTAATAGTTCTTGGGTGTCTTGTTATAGTTCATTTTGAGCTTTAAGTTTGAACTTTGTCCAGAATGAGCAGTTCTCGACTTGTTACCTGGTGGTTGAAGTTGGCAGTGGTATAAGTCACAGTTCTTTGTGCATTGTTCGTTTTGGAGCGGAGCTTTGGTTCTAATTAAGACGATTGGTGCAACTATTTATTTGCTTTAGAATTTCTAGACTTCTAGCCGATGACTGTTCTTTGTTTCTGAGTGAGGGTTACTCATCAGGTGACTGGATGTTAGGTGTGGGTATCTGAATAGTTGCTTGCCTTTCTATTAGCTGATTAATAGGCCTTGTCATGGAAGTTTAGGATTTACTGTTCAACTTCATGTTTTACATGAAATAAGTCATTTGCCTTTCGAATTTTTATCTATCCAAGTTTGGAATTTGCTTTCAAGCTTCGTTTTGTTCAATAACAACTACTTAAAGAAAGTCTGCATCATTTTGAACTTAGACTGATTAGTCTTCAAAGTGTTCTTATTAATCTGTTTTAGTAAACTGTTGAAGTACAAAATGAAGTTTGTAGTAACTGAAGGCTGTAGATGTGTTTCAGATTCCTTGACATGTTATGACTTTCATTCGTTAAAAGATCCTCTCATGACGTTCCTAGGCACCTAAAGCCCAAATAAGAAAAGGAGCTTTCTACTCTAACTTAATACCACAGGATGATTTTGCTGTAGGCAATACAAAAGAAACATAGTTTTGCATCATAGTGTTACAGGAATGGTACAGAAAAGCGATAAGTAAATTGTGAAAACCTTATGATCCTACTTCTTACTCTTGTGCTGTTCTTGGCATGTTTTAGTTCTATACTTCATCTTAGTAAGCCTCAGTTCTGTGAGTTTAACCTAGATATGAGTGTGCAGCATTTGGCACAAGATTCAATTAGCATGCAACCATCAGAGGCTAGCATTGAAGTTTCCATATGTCATATTGAAATGCAAGTATTCGATGTAGTTCTTGGCCTCCATCATCTGTTGGTGCTGAGTCCTGACAATGTAGTTTTGTTAATCTATTTTTTTTTTTCTTTTAATCGATTATATTAGTTGCTTTCACCATAAGTGACAATGTGTTTTTTTAAATTGTTTTTTGTTCATCTGTGCTTATTGGTTAGCTGTACTGTTCCAATGCAGTGTTTGTTTGTTCCTTTTCTTTGCTTATTTTGTCTTTTGCATTTTATTGTACTTAAATTGTAATACTTAAAAAATATAAGCATCTTCTTATAATTATAGATAGATTAACAAATTGAATGTTGTCAAAAGCTCTGTTGTGTTTTCATTGTTGGTCAGTCATAATGGATCTGCATCTTCTGCTAATGCCTGGACCTGTATGTGATTATTGTTTGTCAAATTCCCAACAGAGTAACAGTGAGCATCTTTCAAATTTGTTAACCACTATATTTACCCAAAATTTATTGTTTGTCCAATTTTCTGGGATTGTGTTGTGCAGTAATTTTGTTATTAATCTTTTAGCTCTAATCAACAGGAACTGCTGGAGATGTTCTTGAGGATGATCCTGTTGGAAGGCTGAAAGTCTTTGTTTATGAACTTCCCAGTAAATACAACAAGAAGATTCTACAGAAGGATCCAAGATGCCTCAACCACATGTTTGCTGCGGAAATCTACATGCATCGGTTTTTGTTATCAAGTCCTGTCCGGACACTTAACCCTGAAGAAGCTGATTGGTTTTATACACCTGTGTACACAACTTGTGACCTAACACCTAGTGGCCTTCCTTTGCCCTTTAAATCTCCAAGGATGATGAGAAGTGCGATACAGTTGATTTCCAAAAACTGGCCTTACTGGAATAGAACTGAAGGAGCTGACCACTTTTTTGTTGTACCCCATGATTTTGGAGCATGCTTCCACTATCAGGTAAGAGCAAAGTATTAAAAAAAAAAAACTTTGTCTTCATTGATTTCATGAATAAAAAATTCCACGTTTTTTAGTTTATAGTGATAATATCTGTGTACTCCAGATTTCTACTAGAGCTATGCTTTTATGGCTCTGGTCACTACAATATTAAGCTATCCACAATACCTCGTACTTGCAAGTTTCCAGCTGTCAATTGCATTTGTCAAGGATCTGGAATTGCTGTAAACTGTAAGAACAAACATGCATTGTGATATTGGAAGACCCTTTGGTACATTATCTTAATCATCCAAGAGTAACATGTGACCATTGTGTTCTGTTTTTGAAAAGATCAAGGCCCGAACAAATAATGGATGAATTTGTTCTATTCATTGGTTTTGAATCTAGCTTGGACTTTAATACATACCAGATAGCAACGTAGAGGTGTTTGGCTAACTTGAATGCATTCCCTTTCAGGAAGAAAAGGCTATTGAAAGAGGAATTCTTCACCTGCTTCAACGTGCTACGTTGGTTCAAACTTTTGGACAAATAAATCATGTTTGTTTAAAGGATGGCTCTATTACCATTCCTCCATATGCTCCTCCTCAGAAAATGCAGGCTCACTTGATTCCACCAGAAACTCCTCGATCTATCTTTGTCTACTTCCGTGGTCTGTTTTATGATGTGGGGAATGACCCAGAGGGTGGCTATTATGCAAGGTATGTGCCCAAAACATACATTCATCAGTAGGAGCCTCTTATGTTGCTTTTGCATGTTCCCATTATTCTTTCTCTTTTGTCCTCTAGAAAATCAACTATGTTTGAGTGATATAGAACCACCCTTTTTTGCTATTTTAGAGAACTCTTGGAATGTAGACCTATATGGTACATTTTGCACATCAACATGGTTGACTGACTGGACATAGTTCCAGAGATGGCAAGTAAAATGATGTGACCCACATGTAAATAGAAGTTAGAAACTAAATTTAAATTCCGATAAGCATGTTCCAATTACATTCTCTCGGAATGTAGCTCATGCATAGTCCTGATTATTTGACAGAGGAGCTCGGGCATCAGTGTGGGAAAACTTCAAGAACAACCCGCTCTTTGACATTTCTACTGAGCACCCAACAACTTACTATGAGGATATGCAGCGAGCTATTTTCTGCTTGTGTCCATTAGGTTGGGCTCCTTGGAGCCCTAGATTGGTGGAGGCAGTAATTTTTGGTTGCATTCCTGTTATCATAGCTGACGATATTGTCCTTCCATTTGCTGACGCCATACCATGGGAGGAGATCGGAGTATTTGTAGCAGAGAAGGATGTTCCAAGATTGGATACAATATTAACCTCATTGCCGATTGAGGTTATACTAAGAAAGCAAAGATTGCTAGCTAACCCCTCAATGAAGCAGGCTATGTTGTTCCCACAGCCAGCTCAACCAGGTGACGCTTTCCATCAGATACTAAATGGTCTTGCCCGAAAGCTCCCACATGACAATAATGTTTACTTGAAGCCTGGCCAGAAGATTCTTAACTGGACTGCTGGTCCAGGCGGTGATCTCAAACCTTGGTAGCCATAGCATTGATCAAGGCTCAGCTACTAACATATAAAGCAAATGTAAATCTGTGGAGTTATTTCTGTGTTTTATTTTGTTTTGAGATAGAGCTGTTGTTGTATACTAGAAGCTTTTTACCGAATGTCCCTCCCCCTTTTCTTCTGTTAGCATTGGATATATTAACTTCGTAGATTACGGACTTGGTAGTTGCAATTGGAGTATTGAGTTCTAAGATGTCTCTTTCATTTTTTTAAAGATATTAGCATGATAATGCATTGTTCATCTTCAGTTTGTGCTTGTAATATTATTTTAGTCTGCTGCTACTCATTGGATTAGTTCAAATTGAGGATTTCTGCATTTTAATTGGTCTCAAATTGCTCTGTCAAGAACTTGTCAAATGTCTTAAGCTGAATTACATATGCATGCAACAGCTGCCAGTTATTATCGTCTGAACAAGTTAAAGCCCATATTGGACTAAAAGCTTATTTTTTGTAGAATTTTACTAAAATTATTAGAGGATCGTTTTTATCTTCACACGGCAATGGCCATCCACAAACTGTTTCTCTCTCTCTGCTCTGTGAGCAATTGAAAGAAGCAGCTCTCTAACAACAATGGCTAAGTCCGTGTTCGTGGGTTCTCTAACTAACCATTTAGCTGTATCTGCTCCTTCTCCTTCTTTCAAGGTTGCTTCTTCTTCCTTTTCTTTTCTTGAATTAAAATTGAATAACTCACAGTGCTGGTTTCATTATTTTCTATCATGAATGAAACTCTTTGTCAATTAATCTTTTATTTATTTGTTCTTCTCTCACTCAGGTCTCTACTGCCTCTCCGAAAAGAACTACCAAGCTTAACATTAAAGCGGCAACGCATGGTGAGATAGAGAGTTTATCCACTTCATTATTTCTTAATTGTTAATTAGAAGAAATTGGTGCTGATGCTATCTTGATTTTTAGACCCGACAGTTCTTCCACCGTAATTATTTTTAAGTTCTTATTTGAAAGATTTGTTCTTTGCAATTCTTGATTAAGTGTTGGCAGCTTAACTTATGTAGATGGTATCTTGTTCTTTAGACCGAAATACTAGTTCCGCTGTATTTTTCAAGTTCTTTTTTGAAAGATTAGTTCCTTGCAATTCTTGATTAAGCGGCGAGAGCTTAAATTTATGTAGACGGTATCTCTTTTTCTAATATAACACTAGTTTATAGCATAATTTTCTATATTTTTACTTGAAAGATTAGTTCTTTGCAGTCTTGATTAAGTGTTGCAGCTTAATTAAGCTCTTTATGAGTTAGAGATGATTTTCTTTTGTTAGCTGCATGCTAATTTAATTTCAAGCTGTCTAATGACAAACTAGTAGTCCAGAGTATGGTTGTTTTTTGGTTTAAGGAGAAGATGCTCCCAAATTATGGCTCTGTTGAGGTTTTGTAGTATGGCTGTGGAATGGTTTTGTTTCATTTGTTTCATTGGTGCATGCAGATTGCAATGGGTATGAATATGATTCTGGAAGTTTGGAGAGAAGGAAACTACTGTTGCTTTCAACCATTGGGCTTGCATTGGCATCCGGATTATCTTTAGAAGCCAAACCAGCATCAGCAACTGAGCTGGTTGATAGTAAGTGTGATAAACATCTGTTTTCCTGCTCCTATCTTGTTTTTATCATCACAAGATGAAGATATGCCAGTAAATTGCGATATAAAATCATGAAAATTTGGGAAAGAGCACAATTTTTGTTTTTTGGTGCATGACTTCTTGTTGTTGTTTGCTGAATCATGCTCTCTTGTTGGTCTGACTTTAACAAACTTTCTAAACGATGTTTTCCTTATTCTCAATCTCATAGCTTCTCTTAAGCATTTAATTGTACTTTGGAACAAGGAAATAGAAATGTTAGAGAAGGTCTTAGTAGATGTATAGTTGTTTATATTGAGTATTTGAGCTGGTGAATCTCAGTGCCAGCACTCCGTGGAAAGGACTATGGTAAACCAAAAATGAAGTATCCTGACTTTACAGAGACAGGATCAGGACTTCAGTACAAGGTGCGCTATCATAAATTGAAGATTGTGTTTTCAGTTTGTTTAACAGCTTATTGATGAATCATCTGAGCTTATTTCCTTTTACGTGCAGGATTTACGAGTTGGTGAAGGAGCTACACCAAAACCAGGCGAAATAGTTGTGGTATGAAAAGTCGAAAACTTATTTCATACTTGACATTTTCCTATAGAAATCAATTCTTGACTTCAATTACAAGATTAGTAGATTGTTAATTGCTTTATCTCTTGGGACTATGTGATATACATAATTCTCTGAAATAATGCTCTATTCCTTTAGTGACAGGAGTCATCTCTGGCTGCATATGTAAGCTATTAACTTACATAAATTCGTGGTTGAATTGCCCCAATCTGATGCAGATATTAAATTCTGAATGCATTTAAGGTTGATTGGGATGGTTATACAATTGGATATTACGGCCGCATATTTGAAGCCCGGAACAAAACAAAAGGTGGTTCATTCGAGGTACAGAATGAATGAGCACATTTTATGTTTTGGTTGCTGTAGAACAGCAGCTGTTTCCTGTTAAAGAATAAGAAGGTAACAAGAAACTGTAGATTTTTATAGGCCTGGGTCATCTTGTGAGAAGCTCTTTGCTAAAACTCTTGCGTCTCTTTAGTTTAAGTAATATTAATTTCTGCAACTAGCTAATCTTGTAAGATGTGCTTATGCAGGGAGATGACAAAGAGTTCTTCAAGTTTCAGATTGGATCAAACCAGGTGACCAGACAATCTTTCAGATATTACATATTATTGAGAAGGGGATGTCTTAAAAAGAGTTTTATAGTTCCTATATCTTATCTCATAAATTCGTGTAGTATGTCAATTTATAGTCCTCACTGCATCCATAATCTCTTGTTTTGCAACTAGTCACCGAAGATATCTCTTCACTTTTTTCTTCCATATAGGCAACTTGGTTCATTTACATGTACTACCTAGAAAGTGGTTTTAATTTATGATTACATCTTCCTTCTAAAATGCAAAATGTGGTGAAACTATTATATGGTGATGCTTTGGAGAAGAGAAAATTTAGTGTAAGGGATTATACAGGATGATTACGTTTTTGGGTCCATTTTGATTATACGAAAAGCAAACTCTCTGCCCTAAAGGAATACTATAGAGGTTCACTTGCATTGACTAGTTTCTTTTGGATTTCAGTAACAACTTGGTTAGTTTTATTTGCCCTGTTTTTTTTACTCTCCCTTTTTGTCGTCCTTGTCTAGAATCTTTCAATCTGGATGAACCAGATAGCATTATTCTTGGTACTAAGTAGCTAACCTGTGTGGATCTAGGCTTCTATGTGATCAATGGTCCTAACTGTTGTATATTGCCGCATGGTATTGGTCTTTCTCTTCAATCTCCAAATGCAGGTTATTGCAGCTTTTGAGGAAGCTGTTGTGGGTATGTCTCCTGGAGGTATACGCAGGTGAATAAAATTTCTCCTTTCATTTTAAGCAAACAAATAATGGCATTTCTTGATTAGCACTTACTGCAATTTCATCCTTCATATATCTATACTGTCTTTTGTGAAATAAAATTGTAATATGCCTGCTGTGGGAGAAGTGGCTCTCTTCTAATTGCCTTACTTCACAGCAATGCAGGATTATAGTTCCTCCAGAGTTGGGGTATCCTGATAACGACTTTAACAGACTTGGTCCAAGGCCAACAACTTTCTCGGTAATTAATATTCCATACAGCATTATGTCCATTGCTTCTAGCTGAAGTCACGCATTTACGGACTTCTTATTCTATTGGTTCCAGCTAAAAGATTTTTTCCTGGTTTTTGTTTCACAGGGACAAAGGGCTCTAGATTTTGTGCTGAAGAACCAAGGGCTGATAGATAAGACACTCTTGTTCGATATAGAGCTTCTCAGAATCCTACCCAACTGAGTTTTGCAGGTTCAGTCAGACACTTTGTTCTTTGATGAAGTCCGATATTTTGCTAGATTAATTTTCAAGCACGAATAAATTACTTTTGTTTTCTTTTCTCTTCTTTCCTTTTTTATTGTGGGCAGGAAGGAAATTTTCACATCAATGCGTATAGTTTCAATATATACAATAGAGCTGCATTCAAAGTCATATTGGAGGAGTGCCATCGTTATTTTGTTGTTAATGATTTTTGTTACAGTGTAAAAGATATCTCATCAGTTGCTCAAACTGTTTGTATATTTAGTTCATCTCTACCTTAGTAATTTATACGTATACACAATAAAAAAACTATTTAAAAGATTCAGTTACCAGCTTAGGACTTGTATTAGTTGTAGTGAAGTGAGTTTTTTGAGAATGGGGATTAAGAAATGAGTGAAACTTTTGTATTTAAATGTAGTTGAAAGTAAGTGCGAAAGTGACAACTTATATTTGGGTGTATTTGAAAGTGAGTAAGGAAATAAATTTTTGGCAAAAAAAAAAAAATCTAACCAACTGATACGTACTCTTAATGGTTTGCAGTCCTTCTCCCCTAATTTAAGTGCAGCTGGTTTAGGGAATATCATAAGTGCTTATAAAAAAGAACTTTTATACTGATAATATTTTGTTCTATTTCAAAAGATAAATTTTATTTTTTTATCTTAAAACATAATAAAAATAAATAATAAAAAAATTTTAACAATGTAAATTTTTTATATTCTTTTAAATCGTTAAATAAATTTGGTAAAATATTGTAAAGATTTTTTGAAAAACACAATAGAAAAAGAGCTTGGAAAAGCCGGGAGAAGCAACGCAAATGCACCCATCATGAGTGTTGATGAAGCTTGACGTACCCTTCAGTGGCCATCCCTGACTAAAATGTTGATTAGGGAGCAATCATGTTGAACCAACATTTCTATAGGCTATATTTTCTCAAACTCTCAGAATAAAATGTCACAACTTCCAGTTTAAAGTAACACTCAACTCATGCTACTCAATAATTACATAAGATCATCTAACAGAAGTTTGCAGATACAATCAATCAGAGTGGTTTCTTTAGCTAGCATTACTTATGAACTTTACAAATTGCATACCAAAACTTTTGTTGGAGAATATGTTTCACCAATTGGATAATTCAGATAGACTCCTTTCCTCCACATTAGACAACTATGTACTTCTATTGTAATCTCCTTGCACCGCACGAGCAGCTCTTAGTTCAAATGCTGTCAACTTTCGAAGATGCCTTTCACGTATATCATTCCCTTCTCACTGAGCTGAAGTTCTTTCCGCATCTGCTCTACTTGCTGATCATCTCCACGAACGACTACTTCTGAGAGGTTGCCATTTTCTCCTAGCATCATCTTAACCTTGATTTCTTCTTTTCTAGAGGCCCGGACCCAGTAATATATTCCTCTGAACAAGCATTCATATTAGAATCTTACTTACGAATTTTGAAATGCGGATTAGGGAGAAAAAAAAAAGCGTGCATGAGCCTAGAGAACTTACGCCAATGGACTTAAAGTCATTAGCCAGAACCAGTTGTTTCCACCTTCAGGAACCGCTATTGAGAGGACAAGGCCAACACTCCCAAGGCTTATGCAGGTGCAGAAAGTGAGGAGCGCAGCTTGCCCTCTGTTTGGAACCATCATGCCCTCAAATCTGTGGGATATAATTTCATTTCCAAAAAAACAGAAAACCAATGGATAGTGAATATGATGGAAGGAACGAGTGATGACCACAAATGTTTTAAAGCTTACAAAAACACAATTCTATATTCATTGTTAATCGACATGTAGATTAATTTTGTATTCCATCACTATTATGAGAAAGAAAACATTCATATTGCTATATTAGCCTTTCCAGGAAAAAACAACAGATGCCAAATCAATCTAATTGAACTTACGTGATTGTCTCTCCACGGTCTGTCACAGCAAAATTGTTGCGAGTGAAGAAAGAGAGGATCTCACCAGCGACCTGGCTAGGCTTTGCCCCTTCCTTCACAAATGACTTTTGGACAATCTGCCACATACAGCATTACACTACTTAAATATGTACAAAAACCGTAGCTGTAATTCAAACCAAGTTTGGCAAGAAAGATGATGCTTTGTGGTGCAGGAAATTGATTTCCCAACTCAAAGCACCTCCATACAGCAAAATTCGCTGTCACAAGAAAATTGAAGTGTGTGCTTGTGTTCAGCATTTTGGTGCCGGAAAGAAGGAAAAGAAACACCCTACAAGCTTGGTAGTTGGTACAAGAAACACTTTCTATAGCAGTTGCTTCTCCACCCATTTGCAGAAGCATTTCATAGTTACAAACTACTGGGAATTTTACAAAGTGATTATGCTTCCAATACCTGTTTTATGGATATTGCTGAACCCAATTTTGAACGAAAAGATTCAAATTAAATCTAACTCATACAAGTCCTACAAACTTCTTTGTTTTTAAATGTTTAACCAAAAATACTAAAAAGTGCTTCTACAATCTTGTTTTCTAGCGATTGTAGACTTGCAGAAGCAATTATTGCTTGAGTACAACTCTAACAAGGACCAAACTCTTCTGAAACACTGCTTATGTCTATACTCACCAATTACCCAAATTCCACAAACCATTTTCCCAAATAAGAAAACTCTAAACACAATAATTTTCACCAAAAAGACGAACTTTGAGTTTAAAAGTCTATATAAAATGCTGAAAAAGAATATATATATATATTTTTTTTCAGGGCAGCTCTAACAAATTCTTCCAAGACACAAATCCAAAAAAGCTTTTCATGTAATAGTTTTTTCACATAAAACATTATCTATAGAAAAGCCTATATAAACCGCTATAGAACATAAATTTCCAGAAACCGAGAAGAAGCAATTAAAATTAGATAAGGGAACCAAACCTTAGACTTCACAGATCGTTTAATGAGTGACCAAAGCCCAGGAACCGAAATAACAAAGAGACCAAGCGAAGTGTAGTAGCTCGCCTGGGAGTACCCAACACTCTCCACTGCCGCCTGAGAGATCTCTACCACCGCCGGTTCATGGAACACAGCACGAACCGGTCCAAAGCTTTGTCTTCTTCGCCGGACCGGAAACTGTCCGAATGGGAAACTAGACGGGACCAAACTGGAACTTGACGGAAGCAACTGTGGTGATGCAGCTGGTGAAGGCAGGAGAAGCTTTGCTGCTGTCGTCGCCGACATTGTTGTTTTGCTTCAGTGAATGGATTGCAAGAAATGGCGCACTCTTTATCTTGTTTTCTTTTAATCGTTAGTTCGATTTTGAAGAAATTGTTGTAGTTAATTGGGCTGGTAAGGAGTTGGATACGTGGAACTGTTATAGTTCACTAAACGAATACACAGGGCTAAAAACTGGGCCTTTTTGGGCTTCCTTTTAATTGCGCAATAAAAGACCTCTACAAATTAGGTGTTTTTTTGATACATTTTGCACTATTTTATTTTATAAAAATTTTACGGTTCTTAATTAATTATTGTATAATATTTAAAATTTTCAAAATTTTAAAAATATAAACAAATGATATATCATAAAATTTTATAATATGATTTTTATTATATTTTATAAATAAAAAAATTAATTTGATTTTCAAAAAAATTTTAAATATGTTTTTGAGAAATTTTTTTTTTTAAATTGTTACAAATATAGATGCAAAAATAGGCAGGCCGGTCCGGTCGGGGCAACTAAGACAACCGGGTCGGCCCGGTCCTATACTCAAGTTGGGTCGGTTCGGTCCGAATACAAATTTTCAGATCCGATCCGACTGTTTATTATTTATTTATTTTTAAAATAAAAAATTCATCTCGACTCGAACATTAAATCCAAATGAGAAGTTTACTTTCCTACAGAATTGGGTCAAAGTTACTTTTCAAGTTATAAGAACTTATCATTTAATTTTAGACACCAGACATCATTTTAATTTGTTTCAAATATTTTATACTTTCTATTTTCACCAATTTAATTTTTTGGTCAAAATTTGACAAATCTGAATATTCTTTGTAGTATATATTACTATTGTGTACATCCAAGTGTCTAAGACGTTCAATAATAATAACATTTATAATATATATTACTATAGTCATAATTTTCATGAATGGTGTTAATTGCCAAATATTATGAATACATTTAACAACATAGTCTTTTATGCTATTTGTGTATTGACTTTGAAGAAATTGAAATTGACATATGTACCTAAATTTTGTTACAGACTTTCGGTAGTAGATTTAAGAACATAGTTTTCTAGTAGGAAGTGATTTCTATGAAGTAAAAAAGTGAGCTTTTTGAAAGTAATTACAAAAATAAATCATCCGGAAATAATTTTTTTAACGGAAAAAACCACTTCCTGGTGCAGAAGTTATTATATGTTGATATAAGTATAGTCTACTTTGAAATTTTCTTTCTTATTTTTTCTTTTTTTTTAAAGTCTAAACTTGAATGCTGTATAGGCATTTACTGAGCATAACGATTAAATTATTTCCCTAAAACTATAGTATCAATGTTGTTAATTATTTTATTTCATGATAATATAAAATAGGCATTAATTGTCTTTGTTAACTCCATGTAGGTAGGAAAAGTTATAAATTCCAAAATCTCTGAAGCTATTTCAAACTTCTGATTTAAAGTGAAAATCATGACAATCAGATGAGTCGTAAAAAATAACTGAAACAACAAATCCATGGTGCTAAAAATTGCTTCAACAATTTCTATTACATAAGTGATATGCTATATGTTCTACAATTCAAAATGAACTGATGCATATGAAAATAAAAATACGGAATCATTTAGTGACCTGTTGATTATCAAATGCTGAGTTGGTTTTCATCACTTCAATCTCAACTGGCGTTTTAGTTCTGTACTTGTACCGCTTTGCAAAAAACAAGAACACGCAGAAGTTGATCAAACTCAGTACTGCAAGTAACCAGTAGAAGTAGTCGAATCTGCCAGTGTTAATGTTCTGAGCTAACCAAGATGGCCGTCCTTCAGCTTCATTTCCAGTGACAGATTTCACAATGTTGTTGATTACAGTTGCTGCAAAGCAACCAAGTCCTCCAGCAACAGCGGCGTAAGCTGATCCTATGCTTCTCATTGCATCAGGTGCTTCTTGATACAAGAACTCTAACAAACCAACAATGCAGAAAACTTCCGCTGTTCCAATCAGACAGTACTGAATTAACAACCAGTAGGCACTTAAATCAGGCATAGGAGTCAAAAACAGGAACTTGTATCCATGATCGATCGCATATTTCCTTCGGTATCTTTCGAAAACTCCTGCCCAAGCAACAGATATAATTGACATTGCTAGCCCGAGACCTACTCTTTGAAGCTGTGAAGCTCCCTGTGGATGACCAGTGAGTCTGCGTGATAATGGAGCAAAAGTGGAGTAGTATAGAGCAAGGATCATGAAGATGCTGAGGCCAGGGAAAACGGGCATGCAGGTGACTGGAAGCTTCAGGTGGCCCATATGAGTGTTGAGTGTGTATGCTTGTTGAACCGATAGTGTCAAAAACTCTGTTAAGATCACACTCATCATGATTGTGCAGGCAGGAATTGGTAGCATTTTCAGTAATATCTTCACTTCTTCAACTTGGGTTACTGTGCATAGTCTCCAGGGGCTAGGTTCTACACCGTCTTCTCGCACTTGAAGAGCTGCCTTATCCAAGCACCTAACAATTCTCAAAAACCTTTATGATTGAAACCTATGAACATATGGATGAAATGGATTTATGTTATAAATACCTGAAATCATCGGTATGTTCTATTTTGGCACTACCCTTGATGGCAGATTTCTTGCCAGAAACCTCATACAAGCCAACATAACCACTGCTGCAAAACGGAATGTTTCTCTTTCTGAAAGCAGAGACAAGAACCTGAGCTACACGAGTAAGAGGACTACCTCCTGGTAAGCGATGCCTATAAAGGGGAGTACCAATGAAGAAGACCAGATTTGAAAAGCCCATCGCAATTGCTAATGAACCAAAAGCAGAACCCCATCCGTATTTCATTTGAATGTAGACCACCATTGTGAAGGCGACTATTGCTCCAACAGTCACTGAAAGATAGAAGAAATTGAAGAATCTGTCTAAGTGAGCTTTGTAATCTCTACTGTTTTCATCAAACTGATCAGCGCCAAAAGAAGAAACACATGGTCTGATTCCTGCAGCTCCAAAGGCAGTGATGTAGAGAACTATGTATAAGTACATCATCTGCCATGATTTTGGTTGCTCGCAGTTGCCTAGAAGAAGGTTTAGCTGGTCGCATTGAGATTGATTCGGTGTAAAGAAACTAATCGCTGCACATAATGTGATCCCTGTAAGGCCCTAGAAACCAACAAAAAACATCAATTAAGAACAATTCAACAAGAAAAAGGAACAATCACGTTAACAACCATTTGATAGCACTAGAATCAAACGAACGTTGTTACCAGAAGATAGATAGTTGTGAAGATTGCGATTGTCCAATACCGCCCAAGATAAGCGTCAGCAAGAAATCCACCTATCACAGAAGAGGCTTGTGATATACCTAAGAAGTTGTTCACTGCATCTGCTGAGCTTGAGAACGGACGATGCATAACATAGAACATGAAAGTCACCATGTTCACTGACAACCCAAAGTAGGCCATTCTCTCCGCCATCTCATTCCCTGAACAACAATCCAGAATATACAAACATGAATTGAAAAATGCATCAAACATGAACGTTCTTTAAACATTGAAGCACCGAGCAACACATGGTGATCTTCTGATAATCTTTTCAGCTGGATGCAAAAAGTAAATCAATCCGAAGATTGTTAACTAGTTTTGAAAATTAAAAATGAAAATCTTGCAAAATTTTCATTTCTAATCAACTGAAAATATTTTGCTAAATTACAAGCCGGTTCCGTGAAGCATAATGTGTGATATTTAGAAAAATATGACCACAAGATACAAACAAATGCCAAGAATAGTGGCCAAAAATACAGCAAACAACTTTTAGTTGAACATAGGAACCAAAATGTCTAGATCACAGCTACGGATATTCTATAAGAACTCCACTGAAACATCAATACTTTCTAAATATTTTGCAGACAGCATGAACGCATTCAACAAGCATAGATCTTAAACAAAAGCAAGCATCATACTAACAACTACCAGGTATTTGGGGAAACAAGAAGCACACATATAGGTTCTAAGTTAAGAGAAGAGTTACTAACCAAAAATAAAGAATGCTGCTATCCATCCTCCTGTCTTGGACAAGTCCTTGATGGGCTTCCCTTTGACATTTACCGGCGTCGTACCGCCTATGTACTGACCACCAATCGCCGTATGGAAACGTCTCTCATCACTCTCGGCGAAATAAATTCCTAACTTTTTCTTCTTGTCTGATTCTCTAACACCAGTTATTACCGGAGATCTCCCTTGCAAGCTCTCCGGTGACTTGATTTCCATTGAACCCATCTTTTAAATACCTCGTCGAACAACTTGTAGGCGTTCCGCCTTCAAAAGTAAAATCCAAATAAGCGCAAAGAAATAACTTTCTTTCTACCGGGAAGATCAAACACTTATGAAACAGAAGCTTTAAAAAAAACACTCTTCTCCAAGATTCAAGAATCAGACAAGAGCTGAAAAATAACAAAATGTTCCACTGAAAGAATTCCAAAGAACTGATTTTTAAGCTTCAAGAAAGCTCAAAACCAGACTTTTAAAACAGCCCAGAATCTGAAAACAATTCCGAAGAACCTATTTTGAATATATAGAGACAAACTGAACAGCGTGTATGAACTTGTATCATGAAAATTTGATGAGTGTGGGCATTGAATGTGTTTGCACCTACCCAGCTAAATCATTGTCTCCCATTTAAGAGAGTGATGGAGAGAGTGAAAGAGCGCAGGCCTTACATTAATAGGCTTCTTTGTTCTTTCTGAGATCAAGGAGAGTGAGGTAATCGTTGCCGTTGATTTCAAACTTAAACGGTAGGTCCAGAGATGGTGAAATGATGGTGATGGGAAGTAGTAGATGGCAAGAAGTTGGTGGTTGTTAGGGTTTAAGAAAACCTTAAAACGTTAACAAAACATGTACTTATCTTCTCTCTATAGAACACTTTACGTGAAAACCATACCATTCAAATAAATAACTTTGGTGAAGAATTAGATAAATGCATAACATGAAATATTAGTTGATCAGAGACGATATGGACGACGTAGGTGATATTGCGAGTGATTATAAAATGAAGTTTTTTTAAAATAAAAAATATTTTAAAAATTAAATTTTATTTTTAATAAAAAAATATATAATAATAAATTTTTATATTAAGCTAAACTTCCGTTTAATTGGAAAAACTTCGGCCATACTCAAGATAGCTGAAAAATCACTTTTGTAATTTCAGAAAATTTGAAAAAGTTGAGTGATATTTGTATAAGTTTTTTGAATTTAAAAGTTCAAACACCGTACATAAAGCCATGCCAAAGTTCATATATAGTACTGGTGTACAAATGCATTTGATTAGGTTATTAATTGCTACATGTTTATGGTAGTTTGTGGGTCGAGAAATTTCGAATGGAAGTACTAATGATCCATCAGGGGTTATATTTTTATTTAATTTTGAGAAATAAGATTAATTTTTTTATTATAAAAAATTAATCAAAGTAAGCAGTAAAAAAATTTTATTACGTAAAATTTTTATATTTTTTAAATTTTTAATAAATTTTGTAAAAAAATATTAAAATGTTATTAAAAAATATGAATTGAAAAATTATTTTCTGAAAATATAATGCAAAACAGCTGCAGCATAGCCATCAAATGCATACAATAAGGAGGAGGGAAAAAAAAGAAAAGAAAAATGGTTACACATTTGCCTTGTTAATTTACTTTTGTTTTGAATTGGAAATATTTAACTTATTTAAGAGATTATATTGGTACCGAGGAAATGTAGTTTATGAGATCGTTTGTAATTATAGGTATAAATGGGTTGGGTCAAACATGCCGACTTGAATAGTGACAAAATCGAACCGATCTTATCTGTCAGCGAGCTCGAATACTGTTTTGTTGACTGATCACATTGGCTTGATCTGCTCAACGTTGACTGTTTTCAAAAAATTAGTAAAACAATTATTATAAGTGATATTATTACTTATTACAATAAAATGCGCACTATATTAAAATTTGAATTAAATTTATTAACATTTTCTAATGCGAGAGCTAAATAAGATTATTTAAAAGTTGTTACACATTATTTAGATTCACAATAGATTATACAAAAAGAAATAATTGGCTTTAGACTTATTGATTCCACACATGATGATAAAAATATTTCTAAGCGCATTATAAGTGTAGTTAAAAAATGTGGTATAAGCAATCGTATTATTTCTATCACACTAGATAATACTTCAGCAAATATCAAATTAATTCGAATTCTTGAGATGAAGCTAAGCTCATATATTGAAGAAATTTTACTACATCAACGTTGTGTTTGCGATATTATCAACTTAATCGTACAATCATATATGCAGCTGGTAAGTGAACAGATTAATGATATTTGTATTGCTACTTTTTGGTTTACTAGTTCAAACTAACTTTTAGCTTAAGAGATATTGTCTAACAGAACATCTGGAGCTTCGAAAGTTCAATCTTGATATGTTAGTAAGATGAAATTCTATTTATTTAATGTTAAAAAATATTTTAAATTATAAAAATGTGCTTATTATTTTTTATAGTACAAGAATGTCTAATAACATATTTACTGAAACTAATTGGATTATAGTTGAAAATTTTAGAATTTTTAGAAAATTTTTATGATACTACTATTTTATTATCTGCTATTTACTATCCTTCTTCTATATTAGTTTTATATTCAATTTTTAATATAGCTATTATGTTGAATTTACATATAACAAATCAATTACTTAGACCTATAGTTATAAAAACGACGAGCAAATTAAAAAAATATTAGTATGATATTCCTCTTTTATATTATTTTGTCTTTATATTAGATCTTAGATTTAAATTTGTATTATTTTTTAATATTCTTATATATATTGGTATGTATTTGAATATTTTTTATATTAAATTATAAATAACTAATATTCGTAACAAGCTGTATGAAGTTTATGATTTTTATGAAGTTAGATTTGGTAATTCGCGAAATCAACAACAACAAACTTATCAAAGTAAGAAGAAAAAAACAATCAATTGGTCTTTGATCTCCATCAAATTTGGCTGAAGTTCAACACTATCTTCAACTTCAAGCAGTATGCAATTTTTTTTAGACTTGAACAAATATTTTAAATGAGATACCGTCATTATATAAGACGATGAAAATTTGGCTTAAATTTTAATATTTTGAACTAATGGAAACACATTTAATAAGATATCTAGTACTTTCTCAATTAACTCATAATATTTTGATTATTTCTATCTCAACGGTGTCTTTAGAATCGGTATTTAGTACAGTCGAAATGATAACTAAAGAATATAGAACACAATTATTAGTGAGATGGTTGAAGTGCTAATTTGTCTGAAAGACTGGGAGCTTGTGTAGTCAAAAGAATGCAGCATATAACTCACAATAAAAATCTGACTGAACAATTTTCAAAATTATTTTTAACTGAAAATATTTACAGTACAAGAAAATATATAATTATATACATATTACAAATTTATAATAAATTTTTTTATATTTAATAATAATTTTAAAGTTATTTTTTTAATCTCTATACCATACTTGAAATATGAGTTGTACAAATAGAATCAATCAACTAAGTACTATAACAAATTTCAACCAAATTGATTCGAAACTTATAAAAGTATAATGCTTATCTTTTTTTTTGAATCAAATTTTCACGTTTCATGTAATCTTTCTAATAGTGTCCATTTTTTTGGAGGGGGTCTTTGCTTGTCCTTTTCATGCGTCCTTCGGGCCTTCTTTCATCATCCCGGTACTTAATAAAATTATAAAATGAGTTCTTAAAATTTTATCTTCTCATGCACAAGCATACTGTGTAGTTCATTTACATTCCGTTTGTCGTTTAGGTAATTATAGTTCATTTAAAATGAACATATTCTAGAGACAAAAAATTAATAATAAATAGAATTATGAAAGTGTCATCCATGTTTATTTCTAAATATTTTAATCTTACTGCGATTTGACATTTTAATGACATGCTCGTACATGATACAAGAACCATCAAACTTCATGGTGATTAACGTATCAATAAGTGTCCGATAAGTGACTTATCAGCTATTTTACATATTCTACTACACTTTATACTATCTAGGTTGATCTCCATCCCCTCCTAAATACAATTTTGCTTGTTTTGAGGACGCTTTTCCATACTTCTAAAAATTTCTTAGCACTTTCGGTATTATAAAAAGTTAATTTAATATTTTTATAACAATTATTTGATGAATGTTAAGTTAGTATGTCGATCTTTCTCGAGTTTTATGAAAAGATCTTTTTTCATCACTACCGTTAGCAGTAAAAGTTCGAAGTTTTTTAATTAAGATTGCTAATTTAAGATCTAGTATACCTAAGTAAAATAAAATTTGTTCACACAATTCAAAAAAAAAAAATCTATTAAATACTAATACAGATGAAGTATGCAAGCACAACTGAATATATATATATATATAATTAGATATGTTAGTTGTGTTTGAATATACAAAATAAATATACTAGAATAGAAAAATCGTGATGCCATATTTATAATAAGAACTACTAATTAATCTTTGGGCATTTCTAAATGCCTTATAAATATGACAATTATCGATAATAAAATAAAACATATAAAATAATGTCACCACAATTTCAAATATCATATAATTTTAGCATCATATAAATATCTATCATATAATTTGATATTCAGAAAATTTATATGGCAAATTTGATGACAAACAAAATATTATAATGTTAATTCAAATTAAATACAAATTTATATATTTCAAGTTTGTAAGAACTTAAATTTTGATTATATTTTGGTGACTAATAAAATATCATAACAAATAAATATAAATTAGAAGCAGAATAATTGGCACAATCATTGATAGCACTTATACATTCCTGTTTATGCCTTCCAGGTGTTTGTTGAAATGCCAGGGATATCAGGGCCTTGTGTTTTTTTTCGGTGTGTAATCTGAAATATTAATTAGCATACATTTTTGAGTACCTTAGGAATCTGATAAGGTGTTGTTTGTTGTTGATGTTATTTTTAGTTTATTTTTAAATATGATGAAACTCTGAATGAAAATTTGATAATTGCTTATATATCACTGTATGAATGAAGAAGGTGCAATAGAAAATGCGATTTGCTTATAAATTCATAAGAATCGAATTTTTTCACCTTTACAATTCACTTCGTTTTACTAAAAAATTACTTCTAACAATATAAAAAAACAAAAAAAGTTACTTTAATTTATTTCTTTCAATAAAATAAATATTATATTTATTTTTAATAATATTATATACAGTAATTCACTTTATAGTAACTTATTTTAAAATAATTTATTTTCAGTCTAAAAGAACTAATTGTTCGAAAAAATGTATATACATGATTGATGCATTTGCAGAACTCTCCACACTTTTATGTCTCAACTTTAGAGCATATTTTTCTAAGCCACAAATTCTATTTTTTTAAACTCATTTTTAATATAAATAAATAAATAATTTAATATAAATTTTAAATTTAATTTTAAAACTTAATATTAATATAAAATTAATATAAAAATTTATTTTTTATTAAATATTATTTGTTTTAATTTAATATTTTAAGCTAATTTTCTAAAACTCAAGTTAACTCCAAGTAAACACATCCTTATTTACAGCTTACATAAATCTACCCACAAGTAATGCTAGTAGAAAGTAGTGCACTTGGTTTCTTTCTATCTCTATTTTGTTCCGGTTCGGTACTCATTCTTCATTGTAAATAACCTAAAATTATAAAAATCAATATTATAGTCTATTACAATATAATGAAGTGCACAAAAAAAAATTTAGTGGTACAGAAGATTTACATTTCGAAAACTTTTAACAAATATTATTTAATAATTAAAAATTTATTAGTATTTTAAATTTTATAATTTTATTAGCTTATTTTACTGAACAATCTAATTTAGTGAGTGTTTGGAAGTACTTTTGAAATAATTTTTTTTTAAAATAAAAAATATTTTTGTTCTTTTTTAGAAAATAATTTTACTTTTTTTACTTTAAAAAATGCAATAAAACAATTTATATATAAAATATTTTTACACTTTTTAAATTTTTAAATAAATTTTCTAAATATTAATAAAATATATATTAAAAAGTTAAAAATTAAAAATTTATTTTTTTTATAAGCTGAACCAAACAGCCTCTTAATATTTTGAGAGCCTTCCTCCTTATTAACTACTTAACTAAATATATAATAAGCTATCAATTATTTCATATATCAATAGTCTATTTTAGTACATTTTTATAAGGTTTAATTGCAGCAATAATTATAATTAGTTTACATTAATCATTAATGATGAGGAAACTCGGTCCAATTGCACGTTTGATTGCGCAAGTGAACCGCTTCAAATTTGAATTCCAAACCGAATCTGATCCTACTGAGCCCGAATCGGGAATCTGGTATCAAAATTTCCGGGTCGAACCTGATCTAGCTGGAGAACGTGGGCCCCACAATTGCTCGCGCGCGAGACGAATCTAACGTCTGCGACTGCGAGGAAGCACGTCTCTTCCCCCGATTTGTTTCCTGTTTCGGTTTTCTTCTCTTTTATCTTTAAAAAAAAACCCTATCTTTGTTTCTATCAATCTCTCAAATCAATCAAGCCTCTCTCCTTTTCTGTCTCGGTCAATCAACAATTCGAATCTTCTTCGCAAAGGTACGAATCGAAGGTTTTGATTCATCTTAGTTTTGTGAATTTAATTGGATTGGATTGGATTGATGAAGGCGTTTTCAATTCGATTGGAGAGTACGCGCTTTTGATCGCTTTTAGTTTCATAACTTCATTTTCTTTTTGTAGATTTTTATAGAATTCTAAATGTTTTTTTTCCGTTGGCTGTTGGAGTTGTTTTGTTTTGTTTGTTCGAATTTGTTTTTTTTTTTTTTAATTTTTCATTTTCACCATGGTGGATTTTGACTATTCAAGAAATTCTCTTGGATGGACTAAGCTCAATTAAGTGGTTTATGTCACTTATAATTGAATTGAAGGTCTTTGGTGTTGATTAACAATGATATCTTTATTTGAAGTAGGTATATGTAGTGGTGTATGATTAG
Source organism: Acanthochlamys bracteata (assembly GCA_019914995.1). NCBI lineage: Eukaryota > Viridiplantae > Streptophyta > Magnoliopsida > Pandanales > Velloziaceae > Acanthochlamys > Acanthochlamys bracteata. Next base: position 2,029,334 of record CM034131.1, on the reverse strand, counting down.
AAACTAAGGAAAGGTTATTCACTTTTCAGGGAATATTTATCATATAGGAGAGTAACAGATGAGTTTTTTGTTGAGATGACTTTGAGAATGGCAGCAGGTCAGCAGAAGAAGAGATTGATAAGCTCTACATTTAGCGAACAATATAGAGGAAAGAAAAAGAAAAAGTTGGACTTGTCTGATTATTTGTTGAACTTTAAGCCGCGGACTATTTTGGAGTGGGATTACCGTCAGAAGAGAGCTGTAGCAAAGAGGGAGCAAATTTCAATTACATGGAAGGATATTGCTTCTTTTCTTGATGCTGTACCAGAGGTTCGGTCAGGTCTAGCTGACGTGCTTTCCGTGCCTAATGAAATCTTTTGCTTGGACAATCTGACTGAAGTACTTTCTTATGAGGTATTTTTATCATTTTAGTTAAATGTGATGTTTCATTTTTTATTGTTGCAGCACCACATTAGCTTAACAAAAGCTCTGAAATTTTCACCAGGTTTGGGCAACATGTTTGTCAGAAGCAGAAAGAAAGCTTCTTACTCAATTTCTTCCCCATGGGACAGCTACTGAGCAAGTAGTTCATTCTTTGCTTACTGGTGAAAATCATCATTTTGGGAATCCTTTGATCAAGTGGTATGAAGCTTTACCCTTTTTGAGGAGTTGATTTTGATGTGAATGTAGTTTACCATGTTTACATTATGTTATAGTCTTGTGGCAGTCTAGATTGTTTTGTTTTTCTTTCTTATTTTTTAATAAACTTTATTTTATGTTATTGTTAAATGCAGCTATGAGATGTATATGTTTACTATATGCTAGCAGTGTGGATATCTATGGATCCTGCATCTTTCTCTTACTTCAAATGCTTTTTGGTTTCAAGATGTTCTTTTCTCCAACTAATGGATATGATAAGCGTTTTAGTCCTGGTTTATGATGGTACTGACTTTAGTAAGACTTAAGACCTTAGTGCATGGGGCCCAGCTGCCTGCTGGTGTGTGACTCTCGAACGTTGTGTTCCATTTGTAATAGTTTGCAGTGAAACTATCATAATAAGTTTTAACTTGTTATGTCAGACCTACTATATAGGATTCTGAAAACATGAGAGCCTGACTTGTAACATAGGAAACTACATCGTAATTTTAATCACTTGATTATGACTGAACAGTGGCGGTGATTTTAAATCGCTAGAGTATGGTTGAATGGTAGTGGTAAAGTTTCAGTATATACAGAAGATAAGTATGGTGGAGACAAGGGCATTGCAATTTGAAAATCACTAGAGTATGAGTGAAAAGGGGTGGTAATTTTAAAATCACTAGATATGACTTAATGGTAGTGGTAAAGTTTCAGTATTACAGAAAATAAGTGTGGTGGAAATTTGGATTTTTGTGTTGGATGTGTAGATATACAATAAAGAATTGGATAAGAAATGAAGTAATCAGTGAAAAAGTCAAAGTTACATCGATTGAGACTAGAGTGATGGGAACTAGGTTAAGGTGGTATGGCCATGTAAAGACCTCTGGATGCTGGTTCGAAGATACAGATTGATAGAAGCTCTTTTTGTTAGGAGAGGTATAGCAGCTTTGTCATTGTGATCAATAATTAACAATCACTGATAGAAAGCGATGAAGTTTTTCTAAAAGATAATTTCTTCAATTTAGTTTATGACACACACACACACTTTCCCTTGATACACTCTCTGCACTCCTTATAACAGCTATTTGATCAAGCGATGAGGGACTGAAGAGGGCTAGTGCGTCACTTTTCTTTCAAAGTCGCTGATAGAATCTTATCCGTCATCATTTAATCGGACGGTTGTAGGGAGATGTCGTAGGTGGTGTGTATAGAGAGAACAAGGAGCGGTGTGTTGTAGTGCATATATTCCCCTTCCCGTTTTATACACACACTCTTGCACCACCATAATGTAGTCGTCCGATTGCCGCGGTTCACCCTGCATTTTTGAGAAAGGAAATAATGCATTTGCCCTTTGTGTCTGCAATCTCTTGATTGAATCATAGCCATTTGATCAAGCTATTGTGATCAATATATATATATATATATATATGTGTGTGTGTGTGTGTGTGTGTGTGTGTGTGTGTACATATGGTGGGAATATATGCACATCACTTTCTAAATACACGTCAGTGCATATCAGCATGGTTTCACCGGTATAAAGTTTTAAATTTAATCTCCATCGTTGGATATGTAGAAATATGAGTTAGGAACATGCTGATAAGACTTTAGCTCAATTGGATCACGAATCAACTGTCATCTGACTTTTTGATCAAGATGATAAAAAAAGAAAAACTCAAAAAAATACATCTTTCTATCATTGTGACAGAAAGTGATCAAGAAGTATACGTTGTGGTAGTGCTCAATTGAGTTTTTCTTTTTTTTATCATCTTATATGGTGATTTTATGGTGAGGATAGGGGCACCTATATATTGTGAGAATAGGGGCACCCCATCTTTAGAGCAATTCTCTTCATTTAGAGTTTCAAATTCAATCTCTATTGTAAAATATGCTGACAAAATTTCAGCTCAATCGGAATATGAATCGACTTACACCCTGCGTCTTGGTCAAATGATATAAATAATAAAATTTGATAAAGATATTTCATTTTATTTTTTGTCATTTTGATCAAGAGACTGGATGAAGATCGATTTGTGGTCCGATTGAGCTAAATTTTTGTCACCTTATTTCTAACTCATAGTTTTTTAAATCCAACGGTGAAGATTAAATTTAAAATTTTTTACGCACTTTTTTTGGAAGAGGATGTCCCGAAGGGTGGGGTGCCCCTATCCCCACCCATATTGGGTAATATGGGTGGGGATAGGGCACCCCACCCTTAGGGTACCTCTCTTCATATAGAGTTTCAAATTAAATATCCACATTTAGATATGAAAACTATGAATGTAAAATGTGCCGACGAAATTTCAGCTAAATCGGAATAAATCGACCTCCATCCAGTCTCATGATCAAATGATATAAATAATAAAATTTGATAAAGATATTCTTTTTCTTTTTTATGTCATTTTGATCAAAAGAGTGGATGGAAATCGATTTGTGGTTCGGTTGAGCTAAAATTTTGTCACCGTATTTCTAACTTATAGTTTTTCATATCCAATGGTGAAAATTAGATATGAAAGTTTTTACGCACATTTCTTAAAGAGGGCATAGAAGGACATTTTTTACGCACATTTTTGCTTAATAAAGTACTCTGGCATAGAAGGATGAGGCTTATTTGTTGTGAAGAATGACTGAACCAAGCTAGTGGCCTACTAGATCGAGATACATGATAGTATTTATGCACGTAGCTCTGTCAGAATAGCTGCTCTATAAAGTCTGGTAGAGTTGAAGCTTGTTGCAAAAGACAGTTGCTCCAGTGTAGTTTGTGAGAATGCTTGTTCTTAACTTCTTGAGATATATAATCTTCGCTTATTTATTGCACGCATGCTTTCTTTAGCTCCCAGTACTTTGATGATCTTACCAGTCCTATAGCTCACATACTTTATCTCTTATTGGAATATTCCTTGGAAGAATACTTTGTCATCTATGGTCTTATGGTACAAAAGGAGATTGTCTGTTCTTTACATTTTAATCTTAAGAAGTGTGGAAGTCTTGACTTATTTTCTCCAAAAAGTTTGTGAGAAAAACCATGCGAGATTAAAATGCTTCAGTGATATTCAGGACCATCTCTGGTTTAGTATTTTCACAAAGAGATCAGGCCTGTTCTGTATTATTATATAGATACAAATTTGGATTTGACAATGACTTGTTTTCTGAATGATGGAACTTTCAAGTTTCTCAACTTTTACTTTGGTTTGCTATATTATAATTATCTTTTGACTAAGTATTAAATTTTTTTTTTTCATGATTGAGAGGGATTGTCATGGAGTCTTTGGTTATAGTATGTGTATATACGTTCCAGTCTTTCACGGAAAGAGATGCTCTTGGTTACTGCTTTTAGTTTTTCTGTATTTGGTAGAGTCTATTTCTAATTGGGCAATTTGCAGGATGAAGTATTCTGAGGAGAGCACTTGCAGTCGTAGATGAGTTGATTGTGATGATATGTCTTCTTGTTGCTATCTAGAATGGCAATTTTATGTTTTCGCCATTCCTGTTGCAATCATGCTATACAATGTGTATCTGTTGCTTAATTCAATTATCGATGTTCATCTGAAGTTCTGAACATAGAAGCATTTCCCAATTCTTGACTTAGCTGCTCAGTGTTTAAAAATTTTTGTAGGTCTTGTAAACTTTGTTCCGGCAACCTTCATCCAGATGAAGCTCTTAACTCAGAGAGACAAATTAGAGCCAACAAGAAGGAATATTGTAAAGATTTGCACAAATATCATACTGAGTATGTCAAGAATATTTCTTTATAGTAGAAGTGGCTTTTGTTGTATTAGATCTTTCTGGGTCAGGCCACTCCAATTTCTGTTGGCTTTCTTTGTATGTTAGAATGATTTATTCTTTTTGTTTGTTGTTCTGGTGGCAGTATGTTGGAAACTCTAGAAAACTGGAAGGAGATATGGACAAGTAGCCAGGATCCTGAAAAATTGAGGTTGTTACCTATTACTCTTTTTTCACTCTCGTAATTGTATCAAATGTGGGATTCTTCTAACTTTTTTGCCTTCTCACTCTTCCTGTGTCAATGGCTGAGTGAGCTTATACTCGAGATGGCACCCTCATTTCTTTCTGTACAAAGCTCTTTTTCTTCCACCCTCATGCTAGGCTATCATGTAGATTACTGATATGGAAAGTGCTTTAAGTCTTGTGATTTATTGGTCAATCCATTATAATGGGACGGGACCTCATTTTGAGGTTCTTTTGTAAAGAAAATATGAGTTTATTTCTACAGAACAATTTTGTGGAGCATGATAAACTTCCTTTGTATCGTTTTGTTTTAACAACAATGTAAAAAGCTTCAGTGATTGACTATTTTTTATTTTGTTCCATTAGTTTTTTCTATAGGTTTAAGGAATTTGAAGTAGTTTTTCTATATCATCATCTAACACTAAGCTATGCAGGAAAGCTTTTACCAAGAACAATGGTGGTGTACTAGTTCCTTCAGAAAGGAGTTACAGTATTTCTAATTTGAAGAAAGACTTACCATTGAAGCTGTGCGTACGTAATGGTGCTGTTGCGAAATATATGTCATATATCAAGGTGAGATAATTCTTTTTGCAATTTAAGTCCCTCTGTTGTTCCTTTAAGTTAATTAGCCTGTAGAATGTAGCTTGTGCTGAATGTTTTTGCTTTAATCTAGTTTTTGATAGAAGTGGCTTTGGATTTGAATTTAGCGAATATTAGTTTGCCTTTCAAATTTTTGCAATATCTTTTAGGTTCTTTTCGTCATTCTTGGCACAAGTATTCCTCTTTGTTTCATTTTCTATTCCTTGTAAAATGTGATGAGGTTTGGTGCCCTGCAAAGATTTTTTATTATTTAGTTGGTGTGGCTAAATTTTAAATGTATGAGTAATAGCATTTGCACTCTAACTAAATGTATGAGTTGATACCATTACACCTTGCTTTATTCTTGATTCCTTTCATGATACTATTACTTGCACCTTTATGTTGTTGTTTCATGTAGCTTTATTTAGAACTGGAATCAACTTCTATCTTTTAATGCTGAGAGTAAGACACATCTCCCTTTTCTCTAAAGTGAGGTTGAAATCTGTTCCCTGTTATTTAGATATGCTTTTTTTCAAGCTTAGGTCCTAATTAGAGTCTTTGCACGTCTGGCAAGCAACTAAACTGATCTCGAACTTCTGGCAAGCAACTGAGATGCTCTTGCTTTCTTGAAGTTGAACATGTATAACTAAGTTGTACGTTGCTCAGGTTCAAGTTTTAGCCAAGAAAGTTGAATTTCATGTAATATATCCTTTTCTAACTTTTACCATGCTTAAAGCTGAGAAGAACAATATTGATTGATAAGTTGGCTGTCGTACGCTCATCATTTTTCTTATAGTTTATGTGCTTTAGCGTAAACTATGTTTGGCCAGAACCTGGTACTCAACTCGGTCCTTGAGGAGCCATTTGATGAAGTGTAATACAGCATGCTTTAGCTTGTCCAGAATCCATGTTGAAAGTCAAGAAGATATATTATTACTTTGAGGATGTGATCCTAGCTGAACTGCTAGATGCTTGAATTTTGTGATTGCATCTTTTATGTTCTTGTTTTGTCTTATGTATTTTGTGAAGATTACACTAGGTGGATAGTGCTTGGTCAGTTTGATCTTTTTCAGTGTTCATGTATACACACAAGTGGATTTTCAAAACATTTATTTGCATTTTCCCTTCCTGCTTTAGTTCCGTAAGAAGCACTGAATTTAAACTTTATATTGCCTTTGTACATCTCAGATAAGCAGAAAGCAGCTTGAGATGATAAAAAGCATGAAGCAGCCTGGTGATGGGATCCAAACCAAATCTCTTAACTGTGTACTGGGTGATATGGAAAGCTTTCATGTACAGCCTTATGAAGTATTCGAGGAGGAAGAGCAGAAGCGATTGCACGAATACTGGTTGGTATTTCACATAGAAATCAGCATTTTGCTTATTGCATTTGTGATTTGCTGAATACTAATTTACTTGCAGGCTGCAAGTGGCAAATAAAGACATTCCTGTAGCTTATGGCGATTGGAGTACTAGGAAATTGCAGAAAGAGCAACGGAGCAAATCTTTGGAGGAAGAGCTTGTCGAAAAGATTGCAATATTCCACAGTAAGGTTTGTGATTTTACTTCTTTATGGAATTAACGATTATGATAAGAACGTTGTAATCTCTTTACCTTTGTGTGTACATTTGATCTTGGCTTCTTTATATGCTATATCTTAATGATAACCTTTTTCATAAAGTATAGTGATTATACATTTCCCTTCATGGTCTGTTAATTGTTTCTTATCTTTTAAATCTATCATATATTGTAGGCTTTCTACTTTGTTGGGTCAATAATAAAAGCAAAATTCATTCTAGTGGTTTGTTCTCTTGTCAGACTATGGAGGCAAATGATATGAATCAAGGAGATGATAGTGCAAGTTCCAGCCATCAATCATCAGGTGAGGTGTCGTACCATGAAGAGGATGATTCAAATGCTTCTTCTGAAGGTGATGAACATCCTGTGGAAGACACAGCTTCCCAAAATAGTCATCTGGAGATGGATCCAAGGCTTTCAGGTCATGGTGGCCAATATTCTTCTGAAGACACCAATATGGAATGTAAAGCTTCACTTAACTCTCATTTGGGGAGAGGTTCTAGTGTTACAGATCAAGAAGGTGGCGGATATTCATCTGAAAAGGTCAATATAGAATGCTTAACTTCTCTTAACAGTCATTTGGAGGACAGATCTGGAGATGCCCAATATTTATTGAGAAGGACAGATCTGGAGTGCATTCCTTCTTTCAATGGTCATCTGGAGAAGCGTTCATGTGTTTCAGATGGACAAGCTGGAAAATTTTCACCAGAAAATACAGAACTGAAGTTTAGGACTGCTGTTAATAGTCATCAGGAGATGAGTTCAAGAGTTTCAGATCAAGAAACTTGCAAGTATTCATCAGATAAGACAGTTTTATTTGGAAGGAGAGATTCTGAGGATCATGATCATGATGCAGAACCTAACGGTACTCAAATGACCATTGGCTATTCTTATAAGAGAGCAAATTCTTCCCAAGATGCTACTAATGGGTTATCTGACCTTAGCATTCTGCAAACTGGAAATGGCTTCTTCAGAAGGGACAATTCTGAAGATAATGTCATGCAATTGCACTCCATCGCATCTAGCAAAGAAATGTGGCAGGATGAAGCTCGAGTCCAGGAGTCATACTACCATGCTAATCCAGAAAGGCATGGATATAATTCTGGTGATTTATCTGTTAGACAAACGCAAAATGTTAGACAACTACCCGATGGTAGCCACCATAGTATGCCTTCAGTTAATTTGCAAAAGGAGATGCTTGAGCGACATGCTGAAGACCCTGTTCTGTCTTCGATTCCTATGAACAATGTAACACCAATCTTCACTTCATACGACAGCCAGGACCCGCACAACCTGCTTCAAACCTTTACAAAGGGACGTGAACTTTTATCATCATATTCTCTAGCTTATATCAATGGCATGAAGCAATCTGGTCAGCAATTTCTGATGGCCGAATCTGGTAATTTCTCCCACCAGTTTGACAAAAGGCAACACTTTATTGATCAGAGGCAGCTTAGGCAGAAAGATTTGTACATGCATCAGCTAATGAGTGGGAACATGCTTTCTGGGCATCAACATTTACAGCAAGGGAGCTTTGAATTGGTTTCTCAGCAGAGTGTGCCTGCAATTGAACCTTCTATGCGCCCTAGAGTAGTAAATAGCAATTGGTTTTCTGGTGGTTTTGATACTCGTAATTCTTTGCTACAGTCATCCCAGCAGTTGTCTAACAGTGGAGGGGAGAGCTTGGGAAATGGTGGTAGTGCTTCTGATGGAAGTCTCTTCAGTTTGTTGTCATCCTGCAGAATGATGCCGCCCTGCTCGCCTTCCCAAGTAGCTAGGCCTGGTCAGTTTGTGCTATCGAGGGATCTTAGTGGTGTTGACATCTCAACTGGTGAAAATATTTATACTCGTCCCCCTAATCAATTGATAGGATCAAGCAGTCTCAGTGCAGCTGCAGCACCTCCTTTTATAAATGCAAATAGTCTTTCTTGGTTGAACTTTCAACACCAGAACACGAATTTCCGTGATTTTAGTGGAAACCAATTTCCAACGCTGTGGAACCAAAGCAGTTGACTGAACTGAGGTTTAGGCATTTAGTATTGGTATGTGAAAAAGCCCATGCAAAATTGGTAGGATGCGGTCACCGAAGTTCAGCTAAGGTTATCTTATAGTAGAAAGCAGGGACTTTAGTCTGTACATACAGTTCCCTGTATATAAATCTGAGCGAGAGGATTTTAGGAGAGGAATTTGAGAAGAATAGAAGATGTGTTTTCTTGGTGTTCTTTTTCTTTCTTTTTTCTTTGGGCTTATTTATTGCATATCTCGGTGGTTGTACTGCCCTTCTAAAACAATAAAATCCTCAATTCTAGCTAACGTTGGCTATTAATTTTCTCTTATTAGTGAAATGTTGAAATGCTTTTGTATCTCTTAATTAAAGAGTTTTGTCTGTCACTGGTGCTCACCTTACAGGAACAACTTCCCCATTTTGCTACTCATTTCATATAAGTATATGATAATTGCTGCAGGTTTTTCAAATGCTTTTGATGGAATACTGAATTGTTTAAAGAGGTACCTGTCTAGGTTGCTTGCTTTCTGGAAAGCCAGCTTTCTTCTTATGTGCAGAAAAGAAAAAGATTGCTTCGGTAAGTTTTTCTTCGTTCAAATTTGAGAAGAGAAGCGTGTCTAGTCTTTATGCATCTTTTGAACCCAGTCGTGGCAAAATTTCATGTACCTATTACCTAACTTCAGGAACTTTTTGGAATGTTTTATGTGGCACATTTATACTTGCACAAAAGTTAAAATGGTAAACCTTTATGTTCCATTTATGTAGCTATCACTGTCAGTAGTGCACGATCGAAGTTGAAGAAAACAAAGATAATTCTTCTATCTGTTACCCAGATACTTGTATTTCATAATTCTTTTTGATACGTTCTAATGATAAAGAACTGAATGAATGTTCAATTCCTGATGAAAGATTAGCCCCATCCATATTCAGATGAATGAAACAGAAAATGAAGAAGAAAATAACTGTAGAGTAGTTTCTTGCTTTCATGGCGTGTCTTAAGTATTATGTAGTAAAATTGAAATTAGATAAAAAATAAAATTTGAAAATAGTAATCATAATATATGAATCGGAGTTCGAAATTAAATTTTAATAAAAAATAAAAATTATTATGGAAGAAGAAAGTGATCGAATTTAACTGTAGAGCAGTTTCTTGCTTTCAGGACAAGTACAGTACTCCAAGAATCTGGCAATTAACACCAAATTTCATCACAGCAAAACAAGAATGGAAAGAAAAACTATAAAAGCAGGGCACATGAGAGTTGGAGTTTTTGATCTTTACAGATGTCAGCCTACGGTATTCTACGATGCCACTGACTCCATCCATGGCGGGTCCCAAGCAAAGCCAGCACAAATCCTTTCCCTTTCCATCAAGACTTCTCCACTCTTCCTTCTTCTTAATTCTTCTTCTTTTTCTTTAATTTTATACTGGCGAAGATCGTCATATAAGTGTCTGCTGTTTGTTGTTTGTTGTTTGTTCTTGGTTGAGAGAAAGAGTTGTAGATTGTTGTCGTCGTTGCTGCATGCATGCATGGCGATGGAGAAGGTGAGATCGATGGTTTCGTTCATTGGAACGGGGAAGGGAAAGAAGGAAATGGTGCGGATGGATAGGGAATCTGTCATCCCTATTATGAAACCCAGGCTTTTCATGAAGCTTGCTTCTCTCATAGGTATTCCTGCTACTACTACCACTCAAAAAATTTGCTTCTCTCTCTTTTGCGTTGCTTCTCCTTGCAAGTTTTGCTCTTTTTGGGTATATTTCTATCACTAGTTCCTGAAGATTTTTATTGGGTAAGCTGTTCTTTTGTTGTTGTTGAATTTTGATACTAGAAAAGTTTCAGGGTATCCTCTGGCTACATATGCATGATGATATTGGATTAATCATATGTTTTGGGATAAAATTGAGGGACTAAACATGGATTTTGATTAAAGTAACAGTTTTGGTGAAAAGGAGATAATAGGATTTTTTTTTTTTTTTCAAAAACCACTCATACTTATATGTTTAGGAAGCACTCATCTCTGCCTTTATATGGCCTGACTGTTTTAAAAGCTCAAAATTGGAATAAAACAAGTTAGCTATTTGGTAGTCTACAATGTTATGGTTTTCTTAACACTGGAAAAAATGCTGTGGTATCATTTGCAGAGGATGAATCGGACAGAGCAGAATTTTTGAAATTTTGCAAGAAAGTGGAGTATACTATACGGGCATGGTACACACTACAGTTTGAGGATTTCATGGTAACTTGAATATATGTTCTGATTTGTAGAATATTATTAGCTAATTGTTTTACGGTTTACAAGATGAATAAGTTCTGCTTTGCTGCTACGATCTTTGGTATACCTTAATGTGGATAAATTAAGAGTATATGGACTGAGTAATAATATATCGCTCTGGAATTTTCTTGTTCATCCTCACTGTATGTGTTTGCAGCAACTGTATAACTTCTTTGATCCTGTGAATGGTGGAGAAGTATTAAAACAACAGAATTTACCCCCAGAAGAGATCGACACACTGGAGTGCAACTTTTTGAAATATTTGTTTCAGGTAGTAGCAAACTTTCATAAGCACATTCTGTAGTTTGAAAGCACTGCCCAAGGTTAAATACAGAATAAAACATAGTTCATAATCAGTATAATGTTTTCTCCTTAACAAAAATATCATTTGAACAATTATTTCGAAGACCAGTGTGTTGACATCTGACGTACATCTAAAACGCTATTAGCTATGGATACATTTCGACCTCTCATGAATTTCTGTTCTTGTGGCACTATGCAGATAATTGAGAAAGGCAACTTCAAGATAATGACGAATGAGGAATATGAGGTCGCACAAACTGGGCAGTATCTCTTACTTCTTCCTATCAGGGTGGATGAAACCAAGGTATAGCAGACTTCAGGAACATTACCTTCTTTGCTTGCATCAGTTTCATGAGGTTGATGTTTGTCTTTACCCCTGTATGTTGCAGCTTGACAAAAGGCTTCTTTCAAGGTACTTTAAAGAACATCCACATGAGAACCTTCCAAACTTCTCAGACAAGGTAATCACAAAGACTCTAGCCATAAATCAGTCTTACTACACTCCACCCCACCCCTTGATGCAATAAATTTAATTCTTAAAGTAATTTTACCTGTATACTTGTGTATATTATTTATGTTAGTTTGTTTCTGTTACTTTCAGATTTGCATATATTTCATTATTACAAAAAAGTCTCTTTTATTATTAATGATCTTCAAAGTCCAAAGTGTTGTTGAAGTTTGTGCTTAAACTGCATAAAAGAAGATTACTCCATTGTATCGATACTCAAAATTTACACAAAAATGTTTTTATTACTGTTGTATGAGAAGAGTGTTTGAGGTGTTCAGTGTTCTTTGTTCATTTGATATGTTTCTGAATGAATATTAATTGTAATGGGGAACTGCTGTTAGGACTCGATAGATTCATATATTTGCTTGGGCTGGTTTCCTCCAATCTTTGTGGATAAGATAACGGGGCTGCATCATCTTCTATGATCCAAGGCTTTTGCTTGTGTTTCATCAAGCCTCCAACCACATACCTTAATTCCCTGTTGTTTTCATCATAGTTAATACCAGATGGCATATTTGATTCTGGAAAGTCATGAAATTTGGAACTTGAAATTACCATCTCTTAGATTCTGAAAGAGCTTACGGAGGAAATCCTCCTTTTAAAAAGAATAGGCTACGGTTTGTGTCTGACAAAGCTTGTAATTGAAATTGTTGTTTAGCTTTTTTTTGTCATTGTTGCCAAACAAATGGTGTTTGTTCCAAATGTAAATTTGCTTGTCATCTATAATCTTCAGAAAGTATTCATAACCTCATATGTTTCTTTGTGCTTATATGAATGTGGAAGTACCTAATATTTCGACGGGGCATTGGAATTGATCGTACAACTGACTACTTCTTTGCACAAAAAATTGATGTTATCCTTGATCGTATCTGGACATGGCTGCTCACAGTTATTGGGTATGCAATATTTCTTTTTTTTTTTTTTTTGGGGGAGAGAGGAAAAATCTTATGGATGCCATTTGTTAGATATCTTCATTGCTAATCTAGTTGTAGTCAGTTTTTGATTTTCATAATCGTATTATGTTCAGGCTTAAGCGGTTTCTATCAAAAAGACAAATAGGCTTGATTACAAGAGATCCAAAGAAAACTGACGAGATTAGTTCTGACTCGGATGAGCAAGACTTATACGTTGAACGAATTCGTCTTGAGGATATTGACCTCAGGTTTAATTGTCTCTCCTTATTGTATAATTTCTTGCATCTGCGTGGTGAGTTCTTTTGCGTTCTGATTCTTTTATCAACTCGTTATAGACTTCAGAATATAACTGGCAAGATTACAATTCAAGAGCCAACTTTCAAAAGAATGATCATCGTTTACAGGTACATTCATCTTAAATTACTTCCTAGCATTAGTAAGAACTAATTTTGTTAATATCCTCATGTTTATGTCAATGTTATAAAGGCTATTGCTTTTCGGGGTGAGTAAGTTGTTGGTAAGAACTAACAAGTTGATTTAATGGTTTAACCTCTGATGTAGAAGACAATGGTTAGATTGACCCCAATTTCGAGATCTAGTGTTCATGCAATTATGTCATATGCAATGATGATCTTCATTCTTTTCTTTTCTCAGGAAAGCCAACCCCAACGATAACACAGGTCGATCAATTTATGTGAAACATTTCCAAAATGTTCCTATGGCTGACATGGAGATAGTTTTGGTTAGCCTGCTTTTACTAGGTACTTATTAGTTTCAAGCCTTCCATTATCCTTACATCATGACCCCTTTTCGTTTTGCAGCCAGAGAAAAAAAATCCTAGTTTAACTCCAATGGACTGGGTCAGGTTTCTTGTATCAGTTGTGATTGGTCTTGTAAGTCTGAGGTTCAGTTAGAATTTTGATCTTTCGTGCTGTGTTTCACCATTACTAAAAATGACTAATGTGATAATTTTCTTAGGTCACTCTTGTGGGTTCTCTTCAAATGCCAAAAGCTGATTTCAGGATTGTCACAGCTATTCTTTCTGCTGTTCTGGGATATTGTTCTAGAGTCTATTTTACGTAAGCACTCTATTCATTTCAGGGTTCTGATATGTTCATAGTAACCTAGATCTGGAGAGATATTGTTCTAGAGTCTATTTTACATAAGCACTCTATTCATTTCGGGGTTCTGATATGTTCATAGTAACCTAGATGTGGAGATTGTTCTTATTCTTCAATTTTTATTTGCCTGATGTTATCTTGAACTTATATATTGGTAACAATAGTTTTCAGCGCTTGCTTTGTCTGCTATATAACTTTTGCATATCATCTTAAAAATAATTATTCAAGTCAAACCAATCCATTAGACAGTTTAACTTACTAGATGTTGTTGTCAAGTACTAATAAGAGGAGTTCAGAGAGAAGACTGGCCCAAAAAACTCAAATTTGAAGCTGAACAGGCTGTTTAGATGTGTGTCTGTGTGTGTGTAGGTGTCTAGGCAGCTTTTAGGATTTGATATATTTTTATATCGCTTTATCGGTACTATTTGAGAAAGTTGCACGGTATCTGATTCAACTGGCATCTATTACAGCATGCCTATTTTGATGCTTGTATGCATCCTAACAAAGGTGTGCAGCCTAGGCGTATCTTCATACAATAGTTTTGAGAATCCTATATACTTCGCCCACCAAGTTTTTAGAAATGCTAGAATATGGGGTTACCAAAGACTGGCATAAATCATTTTCTTTTGAATGCAGGTTTCAACGAAGTATGGCAACTTACCAAAGTCTCATTACGAGGACAATGTATGATAAGCAACTAGATAGTGGACAAGGGACACTACTTCATCTTTGTGATGATGTTATTCAGCAAGAAGTAAGCACCAACTGAATCATCCCTGATTGATGATTTTCTCTAGAAGTTATGAATCTTATCATATTAGTTGCAATACAATCACAGTATGGATGTAGATTATATGGTTCTACTCAACGCACAAAACTATTGGGGTTAGCAATAAGGATATCCATGCATGGTATGCATGGGTGCCTGTCTCTACCTGTAGGATAGTGAATCTTGTGATTCGACTGTAGGGTGACAATTCTTGTAATTCGTACTTCTTCAAATAGTTTTCTATGCTGTCATAGCTCGAGTGTTATGGTTCAGATTATCCTACTGTTTTGACTCTGTTAGATCCAAAATAACAATCATGAGTAAAATCCTGAGTTAGAATGGTCTGCCTTATGTTGGTGCAGGTTAAAGAAGTGATTTTGTCATATTATATCTTGACGGAAAGGGGGAAGGTCACTGAACAAGTAAAAGCTTTTCCTTGCATTGTTTCCATTAACACAAGCTATTGCCTGCATCATCTGATGACAAGACTGATGCTTCTTCTACATTGACTGTTAGGAACTTGATCTAAGGTGCGAAGAATTTGTTAAAGAAGAGTTTGGCGAGGACTGCAATTTTGATGTCAAGGATGCTATCCAGAAACTAGAAAAGCTTGGAATCATTTCTCGAGTAAGTTCTTAACCATCATCATTTTTGCCTTTCTTACCAAGAATTCTTGTGGCCAAAAAACATGAACACCGAGGGATTCTTGAAAAGATAATGGATCCCTTGCTCCTTTTTTTTCTGCAAAAGAGTCTAAAATTCCTATAATGCTCGTTTCATTTAATTGTGACTAGCATTGTCTTTTCCTTTCTAACGAATATCTAGGCGTCAAGAATGAAAATTGTGCCAATTTTACTCCAGTCCCTTATACATAAGGGATACAAAAGAATGTCTATAATCATCTGCATCCCAGATTAACTACCTACGATTATCTTATATTGATTATTGTCACTGCATGTATCCCTGATTAAGTTCCTTGTTCTTGGTTAAAAAAAGATGAATGCCATTCTAACAGAGTTGAAGATCAAATCATGATTGCCCAAGTATTTTTTGCTACTGTATCTGAATAGTCTCACATCTTAGTATCTAAGATCTCACTTAAAGCTGTTTCAAATCGGTTCTCCAATTTCATGATCCTACAAGCTTTGATGACATCGGTTTTGACCAGATATGATGGTTTGAGTTGTAAAAGTACTAAAAATCACATTTTCACTTGTTCATTACTTGTAGGATTCACTTGGAAATATCACTTGTGCTCCTCTGAAGCGAGCAAATGAAATCATAGGCCCAACTACTGAGGAGATGGTGCAAAAGGCTGAAGCAGGTCCCAGTAATTAATTTTTATGCACATTATATTCAAAAACAGTTGGGAGGGCTTCATTCGATTATGAGTTAAAAGAGTTTCATGTATAAACTTCTGATGTAATCTGTGTAGCTAAACATAGAATGCAAGTTTCAACCTCCTGTATATGCAAATGTGGATGTACGTGTGCTTTTGAGAGAAGGCATATATGTTTGTGGATACCGTACATGTGTGAATCATAAAGAAATTCTGCTTTTGATGATTGGCTTTTCTTTTAGGGCATGGTTACTTCATAATTTTATATGTTTTCTTTTAAATGTTATATTGGATGCTTCTGATAAACAAGGTTGGGCACCTTTCACTGTTACACGAGGTGTTGCAGATCAGAGAAGTCGCTCATAAACTGGGTTGGTGAGTTTGGGCTTTCTAGTTGTAGCACTACTTGGTTTTAATAATCATCAAGAAGGAGATTGTGGGAAAGTTTGGACAGAGCAAAAAAAAAAATTTAAAAATAAAGATTGTGGGAAATATTGCATCGCTAAATATCACAATTTATTAGCACATGAAATTTTTTGGTGACAAAAAAATCTAGAATTACCTGGTTGAAGTATGCAGATCCAAACATTAGATTCTTTCGTATATCTACTCTGTTCAAAAGGCACAGCAACAGGATTCACAAAATTATGATTAGATTTCAACTGTTTTTCATTTTCATTTTCATTTTATATTTTTATTTTTAATAATATTTTATAAAATTTATGTACCTTTTTTCTTAGTGGATGTTTGAATTATTTCAATAATATATACAAATTTTATTTTTGAAGAAAAAAAACTTATTTTAAAAATTTTAAAAATAAATTTATTCTAAAAGATTATTATTTTAAACACTCTTAACAGAAAAATTAAGGGAATTGTATGGACCTTTGTTTCCATCTTTCTCTCTTGTTTCCAAAATTTAGCATGACCTTATCTAAACTAGAGAACAATATTCATGTGTGGACACAACTGCTCACACAAATAATCTTCAACGAACTTCTCCTTCGCTGTCTTCACTCCCGTAAAATGGAAACAAAGACCTTCGTCTCCGTCCTGTTTCTCATCTTCTCATCTGTTCCCTTACATACCGGTGCACAGGGGAACGATAACAATGCGGACATTACACCACGGACATGGCCGGAGCGCTTCCATGCGCTGCTTTACATGAACTTGGGTTCTACATATGGGGACAAGCTACAAGTTACCAACCTATGGTATGATTGGCCCGCCGGCCGGAATGTCAATCTCATCCAGAAACAACTTGGTCCTTTCATCTACGATGTTGAATGGAACAATGGTACTTCCTTCTACTACTATGTCATAAACAATAGAGGTGAAGACGAAGAACTTCAGATGTCATGCCGCACAGAGTATTTTGGAGTTGGAATTCCTCGGCGAGACTGGATGGCAGGCTCCACTTATCTTGGAATGCAGTACACCGATGGATTTCTGTGTCATGTCTGGACCAAGGTTGATTTCATCTGGTACTACGAAGATGTAGCCACTGGAAGACCTGTTAGATGGGACTTCAATGATGGTATACCTGAATTTACAAAACTTTCGTGTCTTATGGATTGAAAATTTTTAGCTTTATTCTAGCACAAGACCATATATTTAAGAAAGAAACGGATCATTCTTTTGTGAAGGAATATCAACACACGTGATAACATTTGAAGAAGGAGCAGTTCTAGAGGAGTCATGGTGGCAGGCACCTGCATCTTGCTTCAGCAATAGCAAAGTTGAATAGAGAATGCAAGACAAGACAGAGCTTGATGATTTTTTTTTAAAGGATCATTTCATCTTTATGATGTAGAGGATCTCAGCCATCTTTTTAGTTTTCGGTGCTTCTGAAAATGAACCAAATCACTTATGTCTTTCTTTTACTCTCTGCTAATTCAATGTATTTTGTAAGATATCAATCCATTTTTAGCCACGAGTCAAGCGGCTTCTAAATTAACACGAAAAAGTCTGTGCTTTTCCTTTTACCTTCAAATTGAATTGAAACGCTTGAAATTTTAAATTTGAAATGAACACTATTGGAAAGTATCACACTACCACAGGATCAATCACTAAGTATAATGCACCAATTAATGTAAAACCTTCCCTACCATATTGGCTATACTTCTAAAGAAAATTTCATTAAACGCAAGCCATGCCTAATGTCCAACATATAGAGATGGAGTCAAACAAACGTGACACCTACTTAGCCATGATTGTTAAACAGCTCTCTCATCAATTCATTCGTTGGAGTTAAATCTTAAGTCTTCAACCTAAGTAGGGCTCCCAACGGGGTGCCTGACCACTGAAGAACCTCCCGACCACCCATTCATCTAGCACTGCGATCGCCTCTGATGACTTGATACACCTTGGAGTCTTGTACTGGTTCACAGACGATCCATGCGATACACAGAAATCCATCAAAGCGTCAAATGCTCCGAATTCGACTACTCTGATTTCTAATGGTCCTATTGACTTATCCTTGTTACGGTTCCTGCGATAAACAGCATCAAGCGCTTCTTCTACAGCTTCACAGCAGCTTTGCATGACTATGGGATCGATTTCAGGGAGTTTGTTGCTTTTTCTAGTGCCACTGCAGGGCTTGAGTTCCCAGAAAAGAACATAATGACCCGGAGTAGAAGAGGTGTCAGCATAGCTAGTGTACTCGGAAAGAATGCAGCCAAGGGGTTTGAGAAGGGGTGCTGCATTGGTGACAGCATGCAAGAGGTCTTCCTCATTGGTCTTGTCAGTGTCGATACTAAGGACAACATTGCGGCGGTGCACAAAACGAAATTGTGGCGCAGAGTTGTGGTATCCAGTGACCTCCAGGATGTCGCCTACTCTGTACCTGTACAGGCCTGGTTCATAGAGTGCCAAAACTTAGACAGTTTTTAGAAAATTTAACAAATACTCAATGGAAACATTATACAAATCTGAAATATATTGTTGAAACATGCTAACATGCACCATATTAAAATTTGGTTGGAGTCACTTGAAGGGACTATGTGACCAATTGCAACCCTCCTCTTATCCAAAAAATATATATATATAGAAGGCAAATTGAATTTGCCTTCTTCAAACAATGTCAGTAGCTAACAATGTCATGGTGGTGCCAAGTATTAACCAACTTCTACAAAGAAAAACTTGTAGAAGTTAGGTTCCTTGTTTACAAGAAGCATATCTTCATTTGCTTTGCCAATTAAAGCTAGGCGGTTAAATTTCTTTGCTGAGAAAAAGTTGCATGTTTTAAAGGTGGGACAGGACGAAAATAGCATAGAAACTGTTATGCCTTATGACAAGTTAGGCATATGTGCCTGTCTAGAACTGAGTCTTTTTGGCTACATTTTGGAATACTTGCTAGTAATAGCATGTTGGACAGTTCCCAAGAATAAAGATGTACTAAAAGTATGCAAGTACCAAAAGACGGTAGCTGTTGCAGTTTCCAGATGAGACAAGTTAAGGAAATTGAATGCGATGCCTACCTGTGTATGTCGTAACAACAAGCTCATAGCAATGGCCAAGCTCCACATCAACAAGATCTACCACGCGTAGCTGCTCCTGATAATCTCTGCAATTTTCTTGTGCGTCTCCATTGCACCGTGCGTTACTTTCCTTCCCATCCTCTGCCTCCCCGTCGATAGGAAGAAATTCGAAGTAGGCCATATTCGGCAGGAGAGTGTACGAAACCTCCGTTGGGGGACTCAGTGGCTTCAAATTGATCCCAAAGTAGCACTCTGACGAGCCGTACATTGTTGATACTAGTGGCAGTCCACCACCGTAGTGTTGGAGCAAGGGCACGTATTGCGCCATTGATCCTGTTACTATAACATCAATGTACTTGGTTCTGGGCCACAGTCGTCTAATTATACCCTCCCATGGATCTTGACTGCATTCTAATTCAATCGCACTGGCCAATTCTGGATTTGGCTCACGAAGAATCTTCTGTACTGCAAGTCTACAGCTAGTATCAGTGATCCATTCACTGATAGTTCCAGTTCTGATATCGTCACATAGCTCCCTCCAGTGATCTTCTAGGAACTTAATGGCACGTAGGAAGGCGGAAGCGAAGATGGCGCCAACACGGAGGACGTAATCGCGCTGCACAAGGCCGCAAAGGAGCTGACAATACATGCTTTGCTTGCTGTCGGAGCATAGAATTGTCTCATTGGGGCTGGTGTAGACGGTGAACCGATTGAATGACCGGTTGCGGAAGTGAGGACTCTTGTAGTAGCTTGTGAGCACAGGCCTTGCTGGAAGACCACATGGAGTTTGCAACTCCGGCTTCACAAATAGTAGATGCATCGCCTTCCCTTGATCTAGTCCCTCAACATATCTAAAATTGCATATTGAAGAAGAACCATTAATAATCATAAACACTCTTAATTGTCAGATGCGAGCAAGCATGCTATGGTTTTATTTAAAACAAACACTGTTCCGTTAGTGTGTCGTTCAGTGTGAAAACAGTAATGTAAAGAACTTACTGATTCATGACGGTCACTTGTATATTGTAGAAGAAGGTTTTCCTGTCCAGCTCTTCAGCAGTAGTTGGCATCATCTTTGGCTGCCCACCCGATGTCCCGGAGCTGAATTGAAGGAACAAGATTCATGTAAGCAAGCTGTGCATGCAATATATTGCTGAAAGAAACTGATCATTGCTAGCCTGTGTATATACCTCGTAAGCAGCTCTGTGATAGGCTGGGAAGAAATGATACTAGATGGCTCACCATTGGCAATTCTATCTATATAAGGCTTGATCTGCTCATAGTCCACAACTGGAACTTCCTTCTTGAAGTTTTGTCGATTACATTTGCCCTTGAGGAATCTGTTCAGGTACTCAGTTTCTGAATTTCTAGTTAGGATCTCAGCAAGTACATGTTGCTGCACTTGATCAGCATTCGAGGTTAAGTACTCAATGAGCTTGATGCCACCTTCTTGGTCGTTCGGATCACAATCAAACAACTTCATCTGCAATTTCTTTTTCCAATTCAAACAAACTTCATAAGATTCTCTCACGAAACTGAGTGAAAGCAAGGGAAGTAGTTGCAGTAGTTCTTGCCCATACGGTGATGACAAAAGAGAAGTCTATTACTTAGTGATGAGATATTTCTGGACTTGTAAGAAGGAGCTTTGGCTCATATTTAAACGTCTAGCTTTGCATGAAATGCGTACGCATCTCTTGGTTGCTTCTCAAGGAGAAAGATTATGTAAACAAGTGAAGTTGTGAGCTAGCTGGAGGATTTTTGGAATTGATGTAAGAGAGACATTGTAGTGGGAAAAAGCATATAATGTAGGGAGGAGGAGAAGTTGTGGAGGACCTACACATGTGAACATGTCTGGTAGCCTGAGATTAGATGCAGCTTTCATGGGTCAAAGCTCTTGGACATTTTATATATACAATCTGCAATCACATAGGTCTGCTAGAGCACCTTAGGATTACAAAACTCTTGCTTAGATCCATTAGGGCCAATCAGTACTCTACTGTTCTCAAGGTTATATATAAGATTATCCTAATTAAATAAGCTTTGAGTTTCACATGGAAATAGTTACATAGGTAGGTAGATTATGCATAAAGATTACATGAGTGTGAAAGAAAATAAACAACTAATTGAAGTACCTTTTGGAAGTGTGCTCTTTCAGTGTAGGTTTCCAACCCTCGAGATGCTTTTGGAGACCATCAGTAATAGTCTATTGAAACGCAACTTCCATGTCAGTATTCAGCCAAGCAGAACTGAGAATTTACATGAAAATAAATATCTGAGACAAAGTCCTAGTGCCTGTAGTGACTTAACTTAAGAGCATCTTCCTGCTGTAAACTTTCTACACCGCATAGATAAGCTGCGTTTCACTATTTCCTTAACATGACCTGCAGGCCTGTTAACATAATCTGCAGGCATCTCTCATTCACCTGTTTCCTTAACATGACCTTGTGCCGGTTCAAGCTTTACAGAACACAAGTCCTATAACAATGCTCAGAGCTGGCAGTGTGTCTCGTTGCCTTACCTCCTCAGACATCTGTTTATCAGAAATCAGGCAGTGCTCTTGATTGTTTTTGGTGTTATGTACTCTTGAAGTTGCCCTCGCATTCAATTTTCTCTTACCTGTAACATTCTAGTATTCTGGGTGAGAGTTACAAGTTCACCAGATGCTATCTACTTAATGATGAGCCTGCTGATTCCAACATCTATGGGAACTATAAATTAACAAAGGTGATAGAACGAGGAATAAAATCACTAGTATTGAAACCAAATAGTCTCATCTAATGACCAACACAATTCGAAGTCAAGAGAAAATAAATAAATGGTTTGCAACTCAAGATCCCATCAGACCTTGTCATTATAGGACTAGATTGAAAAGAAAAAAGAATAAGAAAGAAGTACAGGTAGGTGGTGTTGACATAAAACTGTATTTGATAATTTGTAAAATTGAAGCAGGAAAAATTCTTCTGATCCAGAAACATTAAGATTATCCGTATACTCCTTGTTCTAGTCATTTTCATCAAGCATGGAAGTCAATCTGTTCCAACAACGATGTCATTTCTCAATAATAAAGATGACTCAAATAATGCAAACATGAGTGGTTTTTCCTTATGTATATAGATGGTGAAATTGAGACTTGAATTCAAGTGGTGTGTGTTTGAGCGCTCTTCAGCATGCTTGTGTGTCTGCCATCAACTCAACTACCTGAAAGTACGATGGTTAGAATTAAGGACTAGAGACATTGATTATGTGTATGATAGTGGAACACAACTCCGTTTTACTTATAAAATCAGCGCCTCACAATCACATCAGAAAGTGACAGAAACCTATAACGGATAGCTTGATACGCTACTCACACCCTTAGTAGTTGCCATAATCAAAATCTTTTTAAATCACCAGATTCTCATTAAAGTTTTAATTATATATTTATCAGCATCACTGATGCTAACATCCTTCGGTTAGTCGTATAAAAGATCTTAACATCAAAGGACAATGTTGTTCAGTTATCTGTCAACGTAGGTTTATTGAATCTTCAATCATCTAGAGGGAACAATGAGGAAGCCTACATAGCTCATAATGGAAGGAGAAGGCCAGCTATATAATTACGTAGAGTCAAAAAGGCACTTATCTAAAATTCCGAGCAATTCAGAGAAGGACAAAAACCATGCATAAATTATGTTCTTAATAGAATTCAGAACAGTGGAAGCGGGATCTGCTGGATTTTGTTTGCTACTGGCGATGCCTAATTAAATAAAGGAACCAAGATGTCCTTTAGTAAAGACAGAAGTCCCAAAAGAAGGCAGAAGAAGAGGAGGAAAACAAGGGAGAGAAATTGCACCTGCTGCCAACACTAGTTTAATGCCAAAAGCCAAAAGTACTGAGGTGCTCCATTCCCAAGCATCTCTTATCTGGAACACAATGTTTTAGCAAATTGTTAATAAGATCTGGAAGCACAAGGCGGTCAGAAGAGCTGGTCATGCTCCAATGGAAACAATGGGATAAAATGAAACTGCCTCGGCTGCAGTAAATAACTGACACAAACTTTGAAGAAACTTCCAGCTTCTTGGGCAAGAAATTCCGCCCTGGATACAGCTACTTCAGATGGTTGCCATCGTTTCAAGTTCAAAAATGAAGTGCGGACACCTGGTTCGATACGTAGACCCTTCTTAGCTAATAAATAGCACCTTTTGATAAAACATCCTACAGAATGTTACCCCGTTATCAGTTACCACACCACAAATAGAGTCAGAAAATACAGATGCAAGGTCTTTCACCTACAGCCCTAATTTAATTGGCATGCACATAATGGATGTGCATTGTACATCAAATTGCCAGATAATTGATACTTCAAATAATTCCCTTCCATGCTTACAAAAGTGAGGAAATCACAGTCTCAGAAGTTACGCATTCTCAAGATTTTCTAGGTTCCGATACTCCTTAGTTGGAGTCTATGAGAAAGTCCACATTATGCTCAAAGATGGTCAACAGTTGGCTGTACCTGCTGCCTTGTCACCAGCAATGACCAGAAAACTAGTGCGATCAGTGGCTGATTATTTCTACCCTGCATAGAATATCTCACCCTGGGCTGTCCTACCAAGCCTTGAACTTATAGAAAGTAACCAACAAAACTTCAATACAAGTTTAGCCACAAGAAAGATTCAAATTCTTATAAGACAACGTTATAGGTGGTACTTTGATTATGATGAAAGTCAGCTCAATATATATATATATATATATATATATATTTGACAGGCTAATTCTAGCAAATAAGAGTCAAAGTAATGGTATCTCCACGGAAGGAAGGAAGCATACATCTGTGACGAACTTAAGATTCTTTTTCAAACTAATTGGTAATGAGAAAAGTAAGCCTAAATCTTTATGAATATCATCTCAGAACTATTGATAAACAATATGAGACTAAATTATTCTTTAATATCTGCCCTCCAGCAGAACGGTTTTTTTTTAATTGAATTGATATGAGTTACGTGTTTTGTAATGAATTGGATGAAGCGGGCGACCTGTTCTGAAATAAAATGGACTACTCGTCCTAAAATGTAGTGAATAATTGTCCTTTGAATAAAACATGTTACCTGCCTTGGAATGAAGCGGGGTATTTTTGTCCTAAAATAAATCGGATCATGAGGGCTCTAAATAGATATGGATAATAAATAGATTTAGCTTATATATTGAGCCGATCAGGTCAAGCCCGTTCTGATACCATGTGACGAACTTAGAATTCTTCTCAAAACCAATTGGCAATGAGAAGAGTAAGCTCAAATTTTTATGAATATCATTTCAAGACTATTGATAAGAAATGTGGGACTAAACTATTCGTTAACACTATGATTTAATTAATTGTAAAGAAGTTATTCCAAAGATTCTCACAAGTTACCTATTACTGGTTCCACCAAAATTAATATTTAAACCTCTATGACAACTTTAATGATGTAATGCAACACTAATGGCAATATTTGAGATTGTATAATGAAGCCAATAAGCTTCTTCATTTTCATCCACTTAGCATACATGCGATTTCAACAATAGCGCACATGCTAACAAGGAATCCAAATCATTAACAAATTATATGCTGATAACGAAGAATCTAAAACAGAAATAATCAAACATTTATAGTCTTGGAGACTAGTGATAGCACTCAGACTCAGTTGAAGGCTCAAGGAGTTACAGTCATTGAACAGCTCTAACTAGAGATCAGAACCAAATTTAATCGCATATACACTTGAACCCACCTTGCACTGCAACATGTCCTGAGGACCACGAGGCATTTGATAAACGAGGACCTCCTCGTGCTCCTGTAGGGGATGCAAACAAGTAAATTGTTCCTCATAAAATTTCCTGCTGGAAGGAAATACGCAATTGGTCTACTAAAACTAGATTATAGTAGATGACACATTGCGAGTCCTAAGACATAACAAGACAGTCTTCCTACTTGCATTAATCTGCATTCGAACACTAATTAATCCCATTACCTCAGCATGAGTCACATTGATCGAAGTCTACAGATCCAATAAAGGCAGCTCTCTATTGATCTAACAGGGGACTAAAAAAAATTGACTGAAGAAGTCTTAAAAGGATCATAAAGAAACATGCCACATGATTAGCTTTAGAGTATTATTTTGCTGTTGAGGCTAATAAAAGTCGTCAAAGATGAGCACATGGTTGCTATTCATAAACTTTTAGACACGACCATCCTGGGCTCCTGCCTTATATCATCTCCAGAATTTAATACATAAGAGTAATCTTGTTATTCATTTTAAATCCCACACTTTCTCCCAGGGAAGGCAGATGAGTGCAATGACTTTCATATTAAGATGGATTCATGGCTCTAGCACATGGGATTGCCTATATTAAGAAATTATAAACAGTTACCAGTTTACCAACTTTGAGCTCTGTGCTCTTCCAGTAATCTAAGCAGGTTTACACAAGTCTCTCCCATTTTTTAAAAACCAAAATCAGACAAGGGAGTCGAGAATCTAGATGGTTGTTACCATGAAACCATCCTGGTTATATATTCTTGATCCATTCTAATTACCATTAGTAAACAAAGGACATCTTGGCCAATAATTTTACTATACTTAAATGACTGAACAAGCTTTTGTTTAATCATCTCATTAAGACATAACCTTAACCACCCAGGAACATTACAACATAGACAATAAGGACAACTGAAAACCATTAGGATGCATGTTGACATGCCTTCTCCAGGTGCTTGCCTTTGAATCGGACCTAACTAGTACTACATAGAGTGGATTTCTCAGTCAATGTACTTTAGAAGACGATTTCAGAAAACATCTCTGCGATGTAGGCAACAACCATAATTAAGTTAAAGCTGCCTTGAATAAATCAGCACTTTGGAGAGTGTTTATTCAATTTCATGGTTAATGAAGAAAGGAAAATAACTAGGTTGAAATATCTTTTACAAGGTCACACCTTAAACAGCTTGGAAAAATGAACGGCGAGATCCAGCATAATAAGTCATACAAATGACGTGCAAGTTATTTTTAACAATATAATATCGTCTAACACCAACATGCTGAAGGTGCACGCACTGTACTATCTTCACATGTTTGCCTCTGGAAAGATGGAGCAAATGATTACTATTGAATATACAATTAATTTACAAGACATACAAAAGCCAACCTTACAACTGAATTTAGAAGGGAAAGATTACCATAGTAAAATAGAAGACGTGATCTCTACCTAGTGACTTGAGATGAATACAATAGCTTGACACACACCCAAAAAAAAAATGCTGAACATTAGAAGGGAAAGCAGAAAACTGCCTATCTTCCAGACATGAGATTCATGAAACCTTGGCTTTCATAAAAGGATCCAACATCCCAATCCTCTGTTGACGATGATAGAGTCATTAATGCAACAACAACCGAGCGCATATTTGGCCTACCCTCAGGCCTTTCCTGTGTGCAGACCTTTGCAAGTTGTGCCAACTATATGACAAAAGGAAACAACAAAGGTGTAAAGAAACTAAAGATGCAAATGGTCTTAAAAGATGCACCTAACTAACTAATATGTCGCTTTTTAAGTTTTTACCTTGTAGACCGATTCAACAGGATAATTGTCCCGAAGCCTTGGATCAACAAGTTTCCTTAGCTCTTCTCTTGAATCAGGCTTCATAAGAGCATCCTCAAACTGCAACATTCATAATAGTGAATATTCAGGAAATCATTGACTGACTAAAGAAAAATGTCAGGAACTAAACTAGCACATTCTCCAAGTATCCTAACCGCAAGTTCCTTGACTTAGATTGTGTCTGGTAACACTTATTTTGGGTTGTTTCTGTTTATCTTCAAAATGAGTCACTTTGATGTTTGGTAACTAGTGTTTATCTAATCATTTTTCAATAAAGCATAGCTGTTTCAGTAGTAGCAAACGGTTGTGTAATCATTTGAGCAACAGTCTACAATAGCAAAGTTTTTCTTTGGACAAGCATGGCATTGCCACTGCATGATAGCAACTTTCAACATTTAAACATTTCGAAAGGCTTGTGAAAAGCTTCAGCAAGACCACACGGATCCTAACTTACTATGCAGACCCAAAAGATATCAGCAGAAGGAAAAAATAAGGGTGTAAATAAAACAGTGTTATGCAGTATTAGCATTCCAAGAAGTAGGTATTACTCTGATTAGATTTTCAATTTGAAATTAAAGAAATCAAAATTCTCATGAACCCACAGAAACAAAGCAACCAAAATGAATTTATAAATTCTGTGTTGTCCCTGATGTATAATTAGATATTATATTTCCTGTACATCTCTAATCTTCCAAAGTACATATGTTTAGAAGTTTGAAATTATGATTCAGGATGACGGAGGATTCATTAACAAAAGTATTGGTCCTTTTTCCTCTTTTTCTATAGAGAGAATTATATGCTTTTATAGAGAGAGAATTGTGCAACTGGGATGGGCATGCCCGTTTGCCTATCCACCACGCACTTGTGGTGAATATATGGGTCCCACCACAACTGTGTGGTGAAAACAACTGGGATGGCATATCACAGTTGTATAAGATACCTTCTCTTTTATGTAAAGACTAATTAGGAATGAAGTTAGAGCAGGACAGACCATAGCGACAAGTCCCCTGGTTTCTGTTGCAAACCCTAACTTCATCACAGCTTCTTTGGCTGAAATAAGCTCATAGAGAACAACGCCAAAAGCATATACATCAACCTTGGGGGAAACATCACCATACTGTGCATATCTGCAAAAATCACAGGAGTGGAGAAAAACACAGTTAGAAAAAAATATAGTTTGCTAACTGAAATTAGATGGCAACTCATGCGTTTCTTGATGGAAAGGTTTATGTTCAAAATAAATCAATTCATACTATCAATGCAAGGCAATATAGGATAAAATAAAATGATCATGCACTAGCACTAGAATCAGAAAATCATAATAGGTTTTCAATGTGCATTAATGTGTTGTACAAATTTCATCTTGCTATTGCAGGTAATGATTTAAGTATTTGACGACCAAAAGTAACTGCATTGTGATTTCTAAGATACAATAGAAGAGAATAAGGATAACAAAATGAGTGGTGACTCCGATACATACTACTTCCTCGACTACCTTCTGTGCAGGAATTGCACACAAGTATAGAAATAAATATCGCAAGATTAACTCATGTTCCTTACCCTTTAACAGATTAACTCCTATTTGGAAGTATTGACACCCTCCATCCTAACATCTATAAAATTCCTCAGCGAAGGTCATAGTATTCGAACATGAAAAGGTTGTACTTTGTCCAATACATACTACTTTTTCAATTAACTTCTGTACAGAAATTGCACGCAAGTATAGAACTAAATATCATAAGCTTTCCTACCAAAAGATTAACTCAAGTTTCTTACCCAAACAGATTAACTCCAATTTAAAAGTATTAACACCCTCCATCCCTAACATTTACAAAATTCCTCAGCAAAGGTCCCCTAGTATTCTATCAAGGAAACTTGTACTTTGTCCTCTTACGTCACATAAAAGTTTCCATTAATGATAATTTTCATGGTAGAGTCATCTGTGACCAATTAGGCAATGTTCCTGTAGTGGGCACTGTTCCCCATCATTTCTTAGAGGCGGTTGCAACAGATAGAAAACAGTTCTCTGGTTTTATGAACCAAATGGCCAAGCAATACTAACATTTATCAGCAATAAGTTTTATTTTAGTAGCATTATGAACCAATGATGATAATGTTCCACCTCAAAACCTGGCAGTCAATGTTAAGGATGGAAGTGGAAGAGGCAGTTATAGGTCTAAACCGACGATTTTGATGTATATATAGTGTAAGATGACTACTTATTAGAACACTCCAACAACATAGTCTCCCGTTGTGTGCGTCTTAGCCGTCCACTTTTTACGTTCCAAATCACAAGGTAGATGTATAGCTAAATTTTGAATTCTATCTTTATGAACACAACCAAAGGTTCAGTTATATCCTATCCGGCACTTGCATTTAACAAAAAAAAAAGAAGAAGGAGAAGCTTATACAGTCTAGACCTAGCTCAGAGGTTTGAATTTTCAAAATCCTGTTTTGCAAGTTCGAAAACCAATTAGTAGGATTAGGATCAAATCCTAACTGGTGGAGATTAGAGGAGGGAAGAGAGTCTTAAAATACTACTGAATACTGCTGATAAATACTAAAATTTGGTGCACATGCATCCTGTGCTTATTTAAATACTCTGCGCTTAAGTGAAAACCCAAACTAATTACTTTGAAATCTCATAAATAGTAACACAAACTAAAATTTATGAGATTCTCACAAAAATTCCAAAATCCTTATTAAGTTTGAAACAACATTTCATGATAATTTGTGTTTTCTTGAAAAGGCCTCAGACATAATACTGCTTAGCTACAACCTATAACTACTATTAACCTTTCTATCTAACACATTTAGAATAGGGTCACTTTAGCACTTTAAATCACTGTCATCATATGGTATAAAGAATCAAATCAATTAAAGATGAAGCTACAATTAGTTCCTTACTCCGGAGGCATGTAACCAAAAGTCCCCACAAGCCGTGTTTGCATGGAACTTCCCACCTCCGTGAGCTTTGCTAAACCAAAGTCAGCAACCTGCCAAGTAGTAAGACCATAAATAAATTAAATAGATAATCCGAAACTTCAATCGGAGGAAAACAAGAACAACCTTTGCACGGAAGTTTTTATCTATCAAAATATTTGCTGATTTAATGTCTCGGTGTATATACACAGGGACTGTGTGCTCATGGATATACTCGAGACCTCTAGCTGAATCGAGAGCGATTTGCACTCTAGCAGACCAAGGAAGAGGTTCCCTGCCTGCGAATACAAATATTAATTAGATTTGAGCTACATTCAGCTGTGACCAGCTAAGCAGCAACATATTTGTTAGTGCAATGTGGTATGTTTCTCACCTATTCCACGTAAATGTTCACTAAGATTCCCATTTTCAATGAACTCATAAACAAGAAACAATGAACCTTCGGTACAGTATCCTATTAGACGCACCTGAAAAGACTTAGGGTTAGATATTTACCAAAAAATGAAAATAACAAAAAAATTAATCAAATTTTAACTCCCCGTTTCAGTGTGTTAAATCCTCAATAACCACAAAATCAAAAGGCAAATCCCTATCTAATCATTCAAATCAAGATGCAATGAGAATTTTTGGGGATGCAGCTGCATAGGCAAGCACTGCAATTAACAGTGAGTTACCAAATTTAAGTGATGAACGTGGGTCAAAACTTTAAGCTCTGCAAGAAATTCTCTTGATGCCTCCATGTCCATTTTCTTGATTGCCACTTTCTGCAAGAAAAATAAATAAATAAATCCAGATAAAGTCAATACACACCATGTCTGAATTTAGATGTATTCATATCAGAAGCTTTAAGAAAATAATCTGACTCTTGACAATAACAGATGCATAATAGAAGCACTGGTATTAACAGTATCCAGTTATCTTTTCCACTTGAATTACATGCACCTCAAAGAAGGTGACACTGGCATTCTGATCCTTAGCAAGAAAGAAACAATTCTGGATAGGGAAAATAGCAACCATGCCCATGCCTCACAAAAAATTTCTCTTGCTGACAAGATCTTTGCCAACTATCCTTTACTCAAGAAGGGTATCACATGGCTACTACCATAGTATAAAGACTCAAACATGTGCTCTACTTGTCAGTCAGTGCAAAAACTACCCACAAAATGTCGTAAGTACAATGGGTGCTTCAAGTATTTTGCTTTAGAAATAAACAGGAAAGAACTAGGGAAGGCACACAATCATTATTCTACAGATTGGACACTTAAACAAAGGATAGCAGAATGTTGTAGAAAATCAGTATGATAAAGCACATAAGGATTTTATCGGGGGAATGCTTGGGTTATGCGTGCGTGAGCCAGACTGGCTCTTATGGTTACAACATGTGGATGGTCCTGATCTTTTTTCATTGATGACCAGCTGAACCGGTCTGCTCTTCTTCTTCTTCTTCTCCAACATTGCTTTCTGCATTTGCTACATGTTTCACCGCTCCCTGCTGCTGCCTCTGCCACCTTACACAACAGCTCTCTTTCTCCTTTCAACTCACCAGATACCCAACGGTAATTGTTTTTTGTGCATTTCAGCTTATTCTTCTTCAACAATTTCAAGGAAGTGTCGCAGAAGTTAGTTTTTCCTCCAAACTTATGTCCTACGTAAGATCTTGCAAGTTAGTTGCACAAACGTGTGATATTAAGTGACTTCTTATCCACTTCCTCAAGAAGTCATTTGTATAGAGTTTGGGTGTCTTTGACTTCTGAGCTTTTAATACAAGAAGTGGGAACCTTGCATGTGTGTTTGTGTGTGTGTGTGTGTGTGTGTGTGTGTGGATAGTAATAGTTATTTATATTATAAATTATACTAATAAATATCCATTTTAATATTATATTGAATATCGATATAAACTTTAACAAGAATATATAAATACAATTTTTTATATTATGTATTATGGTCTAATGCATTTTAACTGATCATGAAACTACAAAAGTCGCTCTTACCACTTCCATAACAACAAAGCACCTCTTACTCATTCCCCACTTTCCTACCGCTTCCACAAAGTCACTATCTTCCACTCAAAGCTCACTCTCACACTTTCATCCAACTAAACACGGCCTAACTAAACCATGTAATTAAACTTAATTCTAGCATTCTACTAAAATGGTTCCTTTTGGAGTATTTCTAAGCTAATTGCGGGAACTAATCAAAAGCAAGGATTAAAGAATGCTTGCAAACGGCGCAAACACACACACACAAACAAAATCGAAATTAATACTAATGAAAAGAATAAAACAGTGAATTGAAACAGCAGAAGAAAGAGACCTAAAAAAGAACAGAACTACTAGCTAGAAACAAAGAAATAATGATTTTATACAGAAGAAGAGAAACGCAAAGAAATCAAATTATTTATTTTGGAAGAGGAGGAAAAAGAGTAGCTTGTGCTTATACGTGAATCCTAGGAAAAAAAAATGTGCAAGTAGTTGGAGACAGAAAGATGGAGAAAAGAATTTTGCTGATGACAACAAGGAAATATTAACTATCTTCATGAGTAGAAACAACAGAGAGTAGTTTTATCTATGACTTGCGAATTGGTGGGATTTTTATTAGTTGGCTTGTAGATTTCCTACATAAAGCAAGCACAGAGAGGAAGACAAATACTGAATGGCTAAATGGCAACCTAGAGAATGTACCCACTCAACATTAGTTGGGTGTCAATCCAAACTGCAGTTCTGACTAGTGAGATCATTATCGAACCCAAAAGGATGACATATACTTCCAAAGGAACATGATGGTTGAAAGCATCCTAGAGCTGCTTGTGACAGAAGGCCAACGCATGAGCCTGAATACATTTCTTGAAAACAGCTATTCATCTAGGCTAAAATTAGCCTTCATTATTCAATACTTAAATATCCAGTTCTTAATATATATGTGAAAGCAGAGTTCCAAAATTGTTCAGAAAGGTGCGCACTATATCCAATGAAACCCTTCAACATTCATCAAATCAATCAAAGTTGTGCCTGGGCTTGACACTTACTGTTTCCCTAGCATGTTTACCTGTGCACAATGCCTAATGAAAAGTTACTTCTTCTAGAGGGAACAAAAATCTATAATAGTTAGAACAAAGCGTAAAATATCTTTTCTTTCAAATTTATTTTCTATCTATATTTTCCTTTGATCATTTCAAACTAAGAATCAGATGCATCCAAATTTAAAACCAAATATACAAATAACATAAATAATAAATTATGATGTAACACTACTTCATGCTTGTTGTAGACAGTAGACCAGATGCTAGCCAGAGTGCAGGCCAAAGGAAATATCACTACACCTCAGCTACTGCTAAATATGTTTAATCTAATGATGAGGAAGAAGATACACTTCAAACTATTATTCAAGTTATAAGAATTTTTAATTCAGTAGGAAGTATTGACTTATTTTTGTTTGGATAAATTATTTTTTTGAGATATAGTATTTGGTATGATTTCCAGTTAGTAAGAGGCTAAGAGCCTAATTGAGGTCTATAAATGTTTATCTATAGTTAGCAATTTGGTAAGTTTTGGATAATTGAATTAGTAGATTTTTCAGTTAATTATGTACATTCTTCTGTTGTTTGTCTGGTATCTCCCTTATCAATTTTCAAGACTTTGATTTTGTCTATCTTATTATCGTTCTTGTTTGCATTCTCAATCACCTATGAACTTAGTGGGATAAGACCTGGTTGAAGAACAAAATTCCAAATATTTTCAGGAAGAGCATATATGCAGGGAAAATAAGCTTCTTGTGGAAGTTACAAACCTCTCCTCTAAGTTCAGCATAGTATACTGTCCCAAACCCACCACTCCCAATTTTATTTGACATGCTAAAATCGTTGGTAGCATTGGCAAGCTCTTCATAAGAGAATTCAACTGACTTATCCACTGTAAACTTTGCTAGGGGTACAGCACTGCCACCTTGATGAGCTGATGACGTAGTCTTCTCAGTTGTTGATGCACCTGGTAGTTAGAGGCAGGATCAAGTTCAGAAGATCAAAACTGATGAAGAAGTTGTGAAAATCCTTTTAAATGTTTGGATAGAGAACTATCATGCTTCATCTATAATAATATGTCTATGTCAACGCGTAATACGCTATACATTTTGAACTTTATATTACATAAAATGAAAAAATGCTTACATTAGGACAGATGTTTCAGCTTCAACTTAACTTTATTTTTCAACAACCATTTGTGAGCAAATGTCTAATTCAAAAGGTTCTTCTACAGATGTATGATGTGGTCATCATAATGTCCTTTAATCTCCATGATACACAAACTATAAGTCAAGAAACTATCCATAAGACTATGATGATAAAGCAGGCAAAGTTCAAGTTTTTGACAAAAGTTTCCAAGTAACATCTAAACTCCGATTTTGGTTCGGCTACCATTAAGTGTTTTTACCTAGAGAGAGAATTATACAATTCACATGAAAATAGTCAATTGTAATTCCAGTGATTATCAGCACTATTTGGTTACAAGAGAATAGAGGAACTGTACAAAATCATCTAAAATAGAGGTTGTGTAAGCTCATGACGATGCAATAATAAGAGACAAGAACTCTGAAACACATTCCAAAGGTTTTGTAATAAACGCAACACGGAGGTCATATAACCAAATAAAACAATTACCATAACCATTTGGTACAGAGTCATCTTTATATGTTGACGGAAGTAATGTTGCTGCCTTTGACCTCTTCTTGTATACTGTGAAATATAAACAAATGGACAATAGCGCTAAAACAACTATGACAGCTATAATGATTCCAGCAATCCCTCCCCCAGATAGTCCTGCTCAAGTAAAATAGTGAAGGTTAAAAGTTCCTCGTCAGAGTATTTATCAGCGAAACAACCGACCAAAGACGCCAATCACCTTTGCTGCAAAAAGAGGTGCATGTTAATGTTAAGGATGATTCTTATCATAGCCTGTGAAAATTAAAGTAAATTTCATCACAGCTTAAGAATCTAGAATGTCATACCTTTTCAGAATTGGGAGATAGCTTCCATTTAAGTCTGCAAAAAACCATCAAAAGAAATAAGGGGTACTATTACCTTCAGATGAATAGGCTACTAAGAGTTGGAGAAGTATTAGGCCCCATAATTTGTTTGTGCTTACATAGACATTCATTTCGCACTGAGCACACAACATGTCTACCACATTATATAAATGCATAGTTACAGGGCCTCATAATGCAAAAAAAAAAAACATTAAGGTGCCAAAATGGAAAACAGGTATGTAATTACTAGGGAAACAAATTTAGCAAAAATCACCAAATTCACTAAAAACGATTGATAAATGCCTCTCCAAGACTCCCACTAGGGACTCTTAAGCAAATGTTGGATAGGAGACCAAGTTAAATAGGTTGTAGTCCATGGGCACACATTAGCAGACCTCCTCTCCAAGAATAATTACAGAGACAGAAGCTTAAATTTTGAGCCAGTACACATGTAATCCTTAATATCTAACATGCTTGTAAAACTATTGAGTTTTATATTAGGGTTGTATCCTTGCTCCTTGAGCATTAAAATACAGCAGCCTATTGGGTTTACCACAGCTATTTTCATACAGCTCCATCTCCTAAATCTTCCTTTTGACTTTGGTATATCATTTAGTTTCACAACTGCTATGCAGCTTTACGGCCATGTTTGGCATAGCTTATTTAGTGCTTTACTCAAAAAAAAAGCTTTTAACAGTGAAAAACATGTTTGGTTGCGTCTGCTTTTACTAAAAATAAGCAGCTTATTTTACTTCTTAAAAAAAAGCATCAAAATGATGCTTTTAAAAAAAGCTACATGGTGGCTTATTTTACGGAGCTGTTAAATGACCATTGTATCCCTGCTAAGTTAAAAAAAAATAACGAAAGTATATAAACTATCCTAACCCCAACCTTCTCTCACAACTCTCTCATTTTCTTCTCCTTTTCATTACTCTCCCGAACGCAGCCACCCACCCGCTCCTCTTTGAACACGGTGTCCCGTTGGTGTATAAGCTTTTTCTCCGGCGATGTGCACCTCTCTTTTACCTCTAAATTCCACCTTCTTTCTCTCCATCCATCGCCGTTGCCTTTTCACCAACTTTCACAGCGCGGGTGTAGAAGTAGGGTTTTCGCCGGACCTCTTCGTCGGACTTCGACTGCGGTAAGCACCTAATGTTTGTCTCCTTATTCAATATTAAATTTTCCTTCGTCAATTAGTCGAATTTTAACTTATTTTTAGAGATTGCATTGCCGGACCGATGGAATCAATTTGGACGATTTTCGGCCACCAGCGTACTAATTGACATGTTAACATCTTTCTCCTAACTCTGTTTTAATTGTTTGCGTCTCACAGGTGTTCGAATTTTTTTTCCGGCCAAATTTTATTTTGAAACTTTTATTATATGGCTGTCTTTATTCTGTGACTATGATAAATTTGCTTATGTGGTAACTTAAATTTGGGGATTAAATGCTTGCTGAAAAACCATGAATGGATGACATGAGGAAATTCGAAGATTCATGACATTAAAAGAATAGCAACTATTGTCAAAAATTGGGAAGGTCTTCTTATGCCGTTTGTTCGATTGTTAATACTGGTGTAGAGGATTGAGGTGAAAGGGTAATTTTCTTTGCCTTAAAAAACATTTGAGTAATAAAGTTTGGATATGAGATCACAGCCTCAATTGATAATTTTGGGAAAGAACGGTTCCTCTTGTTGTTAGTTTACTTTGAATATGATGATCAAGATTCTCTAACAGACCTGTTTGTGGAAATGTTGTTAAATGGTGCAGATGATGGGGCAGAAGAACAAAACTGAGGCAATTCGATATGGATATGCAAAACAGTGCATGCCTTAGCATTTCACGCTTGAAAAGATGGGAGCGGGCCGAAGCCATGGGTCTTAAATCTCCTGCTGATATTGACCAACTCTTGTGCAACTATCCCTCTATGGAATGTCTCTGGGAAGGTCGGATTTAGCAGTTTCATGCAATACTTCAATATAGCAGTAGTTCTAAGCAATATGGTGGTAGTAGCAGTAGTACAGTTGCTGGCTGTAGGTGCTGCTGGTGCTGCTTTTGTTATTGTTTTTGTTGTTGTTGTGTTAAGTGTTTGTGGTGTACTGGTAGTGTAAGAAGCTTATGATATTGACAATAATAACACCTCTTCTGCTACTGCTGTGTAATGCTTTTTCTGAATGTTGGATGAATATCTTGTTTGAGAAGGAATTTGCAGCAATTAAATAGGTTTGTGATGCATAGAGAAGCTAATGCATTTTCTTTCCAGATTATATTGGTTCATATGAATTTATTTTATAGTGATTCATAAGATGTGATGGTAGAAATAAGTTCTTTTTTTCAATATTGCAATTTGTATTCTGCATCTTGTTCTAAGCCAAGTCAGTAGGCTAATGAAGGTTGCCAAAGTAACACATCTTAGCCTGCTAAAAATCTGAACAAGCAATTTTGTTTGCATGTACATTCTTACGTTTAAATAAAAGAGAATCGATAAGGATGTGATGAGTTTCCCAAATTTATGTTCCTTGTTTACCTACTTGTAACTAAAAGAGGAACATGACAATAAAGGGGAAAATGCTTCCTTACACTTGGGAGGCATTTACTTGCTCTTTCATGGTTTCCATTGTCAGTTCTCTGCCATTGATAATTGTTGTAAGTGATTCTTGTGAATTTTGAACAATGGGATGACATAACTTTCTCTTTATGTTGTTAGCTGTCAAAAGCTAGCTCTTAAGTAGCTTTGCTTACATAATTTGTGTATAATTTCACAAAGAAAACTATGTGTACCTTACAAATTCTTTCAAAAAATAACATCACACCTTTTCTTCACTTGTACTTGAATTTATTTACAAGTCTTTTATATTGAACTATGGAACTATTTATTGAACGCACACTTTTATTGGTTTGATTGTGGTCAATGTAGTTTTACAAGTTCTTTTTAAATCATATTTAAAAGTTCTTTAAGTTACTTTTTATTGATACATAATTTTTATGAAATTGTACAGGAATTTTTTTAATTTATAAATGTAATTTTTTGCCAATAATTTAAAATTTTAGTACATCTTATTTTTTATTATAAAAATTTAGAATTTTTAAATTAATTCATAGTTATATAATTATTATTTTTTTATTCCTCATAACTTATTGATTCATAATTATTCATTATATATAAACAATATATTATTATATATTAAAAAATATAAGTATAAGTCAAATTTTAATTTATAATAATAATATATAAATAGATTTTGAAAATTTTAATATAAGAAAGAATTAATAATTTTTTATGTTATAAGAAATATAAATTAAGGACAATTCAGTCATTATAAATTAATAAAAATAAATAATATGTGAAAAAAGAATTTTAACAATATATCACTTATTATATAATTAAGGACAATTCAGTCATTATATATCTCATTCACTTATAAGCACAAGTTTAAGCCAAACATATCTTCAATTTTCTTTTATGAAAAAGTTTTAAACAGTAAATTTTATCCAAACAGAATTCAATAAGAAGCAGCTTTTTAGTAAAAAAGTAGCAGCCGCTTTTTTAAACAAAAACATATAAACAGCAGCTTTTGAATGAAAGCTCTAAATTTTAATCTTAGCCAAACGTGTCCTACATCTTCTATTCTTAGGACTTCAATTTCTTGAAATTGTTGTTAACTTTTAAGTTATGAAAACATACCCTTTAACCATCATCAATGATTAAATATCTTCAGGAGACATGATTCTATGTGAACTATAATTAGATGGCCGATATCGGATGAGGCAATGCCGTAAGTCATGTTGATTACATAATCCCTGTTAATTCTATGTAACACATACTCCACAAATCAAGTGAAGAAATGAAGAATTGCTAACCTCACCTTTAGCAGGAATAAACACGATTCCATTCCCAGCACTGAAATTGGCGCCAGGGTTATAACTCCTCACCAACTCCTCCTGCCCCGAAAGCCCAGCGTATTGCGCCACCGATCTCAAACTATCTCCAGGCAGCAACGGATATGTCTCAAACAATCCATAACTCCTATTAACCTTTACATCTCCGCACGAACAATTCACAACAACATTAATCACACTATTATCAGGAATATTAGTAGCGGGATAAGAATTGACCGATTGAAGCTGCGTAGCAGTTGTGAGATTCGCGTAAGTATTCCTCGCGATGCTTGTGTAAGTCTCCCCTTTTCGGACAGCGTATCTAAACTCTCCGGATGGGTAACCACGATTGCAACCACAAGTAAACGGAATCCTGAGCCGGTTACCGGCTACAATGAAATCGGCGTTGGAGAGATTGCTGTAAGCAGCGATATCCTGTTGTGAAGCGTTGAAGAGAGGGACAACGAAAGAGATGGAGAGATTGGGAGTGATGTAGTACGAAGCTAGAGCTAGATCACAGCCGCAAGCGGCGGCGAAAGGAAGTAGAGATAAGAAAAAAGCCGCCGAGGCGGCGGCTCCGGCGATTTTTACCGGAGATTTTTGTTGATCCATTTTTGCGAAATTTTTTTTTCTGTTATCAAATTGAATAGCGCGAGAGGGCAGGACAGAGAGAGAGTCAGAGGGTTTTGGTCTGAAGAAGAGATGTTGGTAGTTAGAGGTGTACAGGGAACACGGACTTGGAAGAAAATATATATATATAAAGAAAGAAATTGGAGAAATGTTGAATGGTATGTGTTTTAAATTGATGTTGGTTTAGTCTTCATAAAATCATATTTGGTACAGGCTTTTTATAAGACTTTTGAGTATTTAAGTCTAAAAAATGTTACATTTATTTAAACAAATTCAGTAAACATAATAAATTATATGCTATAAAATAATTATATCAACAAAATTTTTCTTCAATTATGAACATTTCTAGAAAATATATCTTTAAGAACAATAAAAATTTTTAGTTATCTCAAATATGACTTAAAGTATTATTTGGAAATACTTATCATCTACTTTTTATCTCAAATTTTTATTTCATATTTTTAATAAATTTACTATAATATTTTATAAAAATTTATAAAATTATTTATTTAATTATTATTTATTATTTTTAATTTATTAATTTTTTAAATCAAAATATAACGCTAGTTTTTACAAAAATTATCAAACTTTCTTTAGGAATTGAGAAATGAGAGAGTTTTCTAAAATCCGTTTATATTATCTTTCGTTTATATTTCTAACTTTATAAATAAATCAAACTATTAAAAAAACTACTTTTAAATTTATGAAATCTCAAGTTTTAGATATAACTAAAAATAAAATCCTAATGATAAAGAAGGTATTTGGTAGTGTGTTATAACTATTTTTTTATTTGAGAAAAACTATATACTTTTAATAAAATTTAATAATATTAAAAAAATAAAATTTATAAAATAAAGAAGGCAAAACTCAAATTTACTTCTTTAAAATTTTTGAAATAAATTCTATTTTAAAACTTATTATTTTAATAGTTATTCAAAATTTCCAAAATCTGTAAATCTGTTTGAATGAACACATGGCTTGTGTTCGTATGTCCATGGCTTGGAATGAGATGGATGATAATAACGCCAGCCAATGTAGTAGTTGGATAAATGTAGGTGGATAGTGTTCGGTGTTGCGTAAGATGAACATTATAGCTGATCTAAATATGTAACCTCTGAGACTTGCTAACAGCTAGAAGTTTTTGACCAGGACGAGCTAAAGTTGACCACGCCGCCGGCGAAGAAATCAATATCTTTATCAAATGAAAAAATTAAAAAAGTGAATATCTAAGAACATCTTGCATTACATTCGGCTTTCAGTTTCGCCAAACTAAATTACATCAAAATAAATTTTATAAAATGTAAATGTTTTTTAAAATAGATCGGAGGAAAAGTTTCATCCATATACTCTTTTTCTTTGAATGTAAAACTAGAAGTAAATCTTTTAATTTCTGTACTTATTTGTTATTAAGAAAGAGTTTTGAAGTGAAATTTTTTGTTTTAAAATTTAAATAAGTCGACAAAAAATTTGAGCTTAATTTTATATTAATTGTGATATGAAAGTGAATTACAACAGAATTTTTGAAAAAGGAAGTGAGTTAAAAAATTTTATTAAACATGTCCTATGTTAGAAGTATATCTACTTATTTTCTTCTCTTGATCTAATTATTCCTGCGAAATGAAAGTAAAACTTTAACTTAAAGATAGATATTATGTTGTTTTATAACGGTGTAATATATTTTTACTCAAGTAGTTATTATAGTTGAAATAAATTTTTTAAAGGATTTGATTATTGATACAGGTTCTGTTTGTTTGTTCTAAATAATGATTCTCTTATGTTTTCAAGTATTTATTGAAAAAAATAATTTTAAATAAATATATTTTAAAAATTTTAAAAGTAAGTCATATTTTTATCTAAAATAAATAATAAGAAGTATACTTTCTAAAATTAAAATAATATAAAATATCTTTTAAAATTTTATTATGAAACGTGTAATAAAAAATTAGATTGAAAAAAAGATTATAAATTTAGGTTGCTTTTGAAATTGCTTATGAAATAGAAATTTTTTTAAATAGAGAATATTCTTGTTCTTTTTTAAAAATGAGATTTTTTTTTTACTTTCAAAAAAATAAAAATATGCAATAAAAAGATCTCATTACGTAAATTTTTCTACACTATTTAAATTTTTAAATAAAATTTCTAAATATTTATAAAATATGTACTGAAAAATAAAAAATAAAAAATAAAAAAAAATTTGAAAAGCAGCGTTTGGAATGGAATAACAAACGCACTCTTAGCCAAATTTTTTGACTTGTTTATGAAATAAAGAGCTTGTTTTATTTGTAAGTGTATTTTGAATTTTGGATGAAAAGAGTTTTTTTGTAAAATAAGCTCAGGACGTGTATGGATGATTTTTGAAAATAAGAAGAAGTTGATAGTTAAATTTTAAATTGTGAAAACAAAAACTTAAAAAGAAAAGTTGACATATTTTATAAATTTATTAGAGATCAGTCCTTATAGACTAATGATATTATATATAGAAAACAGTTTACATTATATATATATATTAATTCAAATTTTATTAATTTCATTAAAAAAAACACTACTATCATTAAAAATTAAAAAAATACAAAAACACCATCACTCAATTAACCTGGATAATTTTACAGTTTCCCCATTTACTGCTCATTCAAATCAGCTACTACATTCACACAACAAGTACAACTTTGCACCACTCTTCTTTTCTTTCTTCTCATTTCCCCTTTGTTAACTACTCGTCCAACAAAAGGAAATAATGTATTTATCCAATCGTTAACAAATACGTATAATAAATTTTTGTCACCATGCAGCAATAAAACTAGAAATAAACTCGGTATTAATGGCAGATTGACATCTTTGATCGGATCATGAATCAATAGAGAGTGGTAGCAGGAACACTGTGAAGAACAACGGTCTCAACAGTGAGTCCAGGACCAAACCCAAACAGAACTCCCCAGTCAAGTCCTTCGCCGGTCGTCGCTCTCCCTTCTTCCGCCGATCTCCGTCGCATTTCATCGAGTATAAATAGCACACAAGCACTCGACATGTTTCCGTATTCGGCGAGAACATGCCTCGTTGCTGCCAGCTTCTCCTGTTTCAGTTTCAGCTTTGCTTCTACCTGATCGAGGATCGCCGGACCTCCAGGATGCGCGATCCAGAATATCGAGTTCCAGTCGTCGATTCCGATCGGCTTGAACGCTTCTTCAAGACTTCTTTCGATGTTCTTGGAAATTAAACCTGGGACGTCCTTGAGTAAATGGAATGTTAGGCCGACTTCGCGGAGATGTCCGTCAATTGCGCCTTCAGAATCTGGTAAAATTGTTTGTGCAGCAGAAACAAGTTGGTACAATGGGCGTTCCTTAACATCAGGATCCGCACCAATGATCACAGCCGCAGCACCGTCGCCAAACAATGCTTGTCCCACAAGCGAGTCAAGGTGAGTATTAGACGGTCCCCGGAAAGTCACAGCAGTAATCTCAGAGCAAACAACGAGAACGCGAGCACCCCGGTTGTTCTCTGCAAGATCTTTAGCTAACCGGAGAACTGTTCCACCTGCAAAGCAACCCTGTTGGTACATCATATAACGTTTTACCGAAGGACGAAGACCGAGAAGGCGAGTGAGCTGGTAGTCAGCACCGGGCATGTCGACGCCGGAAGTAGTGCAGAATACGAGATGAGTTATTTTGGATTTGGGAAACCCCCATTCTTTGATGGCACGAACGGCAGCTTCTTTTCCTAGTTTAGGGACCTCGACAACGACCACGTCTTGACGCGCGTCCAGAGAAGGCGCCGTGTATGCGCATATGTTAGAGTTTGCTTCGAGGATTTCTTCTGTTAAGTGCATGTACCTCTTTTTGATCATCGACTTATCGCCTGCACGGTAATAGAAACACATATGTGGCTTTTGGGGATAAATTTTTTATAAAATTTTTATAAAAAATTATTAAAAAATAATAATAAATTTTCGGAATGCGTGCGTCGAAAATTTTCGTAGTCATATGTTTCGTGTAATTTTAGGAAATTGAAAGTGGCGAGTAACTAGCATGCATGAAATGTGAACAAATTATTTATTAATTAGAAGGTTTTAACTTTTAAAGTTGTCTTTGTCAGGTGTTGTGCGTGTACTATACGGAAGAGAACACACATCTCGAATGAATGATTGAAGTTGATAGCAAACGAAAGCTGATGAAATAGTTCTCTCGTGTATATATTGTCTTGTTTTTTTGCTGTTTCTCTAATTTTCATCAACAATAATATGAATAATATGCACCAATAATGGAAAGAGTACGTTTAAAAATATTTAAAAGAAAACGTTTTTCCAAAAAAACCTGATTTAAAATTTTTTTAGAAACAAGTTTAATTCTATTTATCTAAAAATAATACAATTATACAATAACGTATAATTTATTTGTATATTTCAAATTTTCAAATTTTCTTTTAAAAACTGAACAAAGTTATTAAAAAATAAAATTAAAATAAATTTTGATAAATAATAATAAATAGTGCAAACTACCAAATAGGACATAATAAAGCGTGAATTTTTTAGTAAAAAATCACTTTCAAATTAATTTTTAATTATAATTAAATATATAATTTATTTTCAGATTTAATTTGAAGTATAATTAAATATATAAATCACACTCACTTCTTAAATTTAATTTTTCTGTTAACTCACTTTATTTTTACCGAAATGCACCAATATTATGAACCATATATATTTTCTCCAAAAATATTTGATGTGATTGCCATCAACTATATATACAATCTCTTGCCCAACCACATGCAGCAAGAACTGCATGTAGTTAAGCTTACGCAATTCGAATTATACCTACGTTAACAAAAAAACCTTCGATCTATTTACGCGTGCATGAAAACATAAGCAGATATAAAGTACTACGTATGATACATGCAGCTTGAATAAATTATGTATATAACTTACACATTCTTTTGAACTTCTCTTTCAGTTCAGTCTGGTGCTCGCTCTTGGTAACGCGAAAGTAGTAATCAGGATAATCAGCTTGGTAAACACAGTTGGGCGGCGTCGCCGTTCCGATCGCCAGCACCGTCGCCGGTCCTTCAGCTCTCTGCATTTTCCTTATCTCCTCCACCTTCGCCATTTCTCTGTAACTTTGATCAACTCTCAGAAAACAACAACTAATAATAATAATAAGAAGAAGAAGAAGAAAGAGCGTGTTAAGAGCAGTAGGTTTTTCGTTTAAAGGGAGTTAGTTGGTTGAAGGGAAATCGAAAGGAGGGAAGTGAGAATATATAAAAGAAAGTGGTAGGTCTGATGGACGGTTGGATGAAATGCCATGTGGATAGAAAGTCTGGTCAGGTTTAAAGTAGTTGGGGGAGGGAGCTTCTCGCTCAATCTCAACGGTAACCTTACCGGACTTCTAGGTACTAATATACTTCTTTCATTTTTTTTTTGTCATTTAACTCACCGTTATATCAAATAATTTCTCTGAA
Organism: Acanthochlamys bracteata; assembly: GCA_019914995.1. Lineage (NCBI taxonomy): Eukaryota > Viridiplantae > Streptophyta > Magnoliopsida > Pandanales > Velloziaceae > Acanthochlamys > Acanthochlamys bracteata. The sequence continues at coordinate 1,984,370 of CM034131.1, read as the reverse complement.
TGAGTAATTTAGAGCCTATTTAGTTTTGTATTAAATTAATTTATTAAAAGTACATTTATAAAATATAATTTTAGTGTTAAAAGTGAGTTCAGTAAAAAGTAAATTTTTGTATTTTTTTTGTATTAAAATAAAATTTGAAAGTAAAATTTTTAGTTTTAAATTTTAAAATTTGAAAGTAAATCTTTGCTAAGAAAAATTTAGTTTGATTTAGTATTTACTTTAATTTAATGAGTTAAAATTTACAAATAATTTTAAAAAATTAGTTTGAAGTATAAATAATAAGCTCTCATTTTTTAAAAATGAGTCATTCATATTAACATATTTTTTAATTATTAGCTAATATATATTTTATAAGTGATTAATAAATTTTAAATCAATTCGAAATTGATGCAATCCGTCTAACATCAAATACAAATTCAATTTAAATAAATTAATTTGGAACTAAATTTACATATCAGATTATATATAGCCAAATACTTTAAATTTTACTTTTACTTGCATTGCAACAAATGAACTCAACAAATTTCGGGTAACTTGTTTTGGCTAGCTATGGAAAGCAATTCCAATAGTTCAGCTACATATCAGTGCATGCATTCATTTACTTGGGTCCCCAAAAATATCTTTGAACTTAACTCACAAATGAATGAAATTAATCAAATGCCTTCCTCTACCAAACTCGTTACCAACATACAATAATTTGATCGATTCCATTTCATTTAGGTTTAATAAGAAAGATCCTGATTGCTTGCAACAAAGTGAACCCATGATTAAATGAGAAAGATATTTTATTGTTTCTCTCTTCTCCACTATTATGTGGTTGTAATTTTTGAAAGTGATAGCTTAATAATGTTTCAGCAGTTGCATTAAAGGAACAACTTACCCTTGTGCTCCGAGTGTTTCGGAATATTTTTTAAATTATTTTTATAAAACAAAAAATATTTTATTTTATTTTAATAAATAAATTTTATTATTTTGATTTCAAAAGGATAAAATAATAATAATAAATTTTTACTATATAAAATTTTTTATATTTTTAAATTTTTAAATAAAATTTTATAAAATAATAAAAAAATTTATTTAAAAGTATAAAATAAAAAATTAGAAATAAGTTTTGGTGAAATGCAGTGCCACGCACACCCATAAATGATTAATGTTATTTAAATGATGTCACAAAGAATACCCTTTCATTAAGTAATTAAACATATCTAAAGATAATCTTTTGTATAGGTAGCAAATTATAAGAATGTTTTAAAAAATTATTAAAATTTAAAATATATAGATAATTTTACATCGTTATAGTTTAAAATTTTAAACACTTACAAATAACCCCCCCACCCCCAACGTCCAACGTCAGGTTACCCAGAATTGCAGGTGCATCTGCGGCGCTGGTTTTCTTGGATGAGTTTTGCGCTTATCTCGCATTAACAAAAAAAAACAAAGGGAAAAGTCCGACTGCTGGTTCTACGCTGTGATTCGGCGAGCTTATAGCACGCCCCACGAATATTTTCTTTCCCTGATTTATGCTTCATCAAAATTAAGGTCTTTGCTTTCATATATTCAAGAATGCAGTAAAATATTGTTGGTTCTCGGAATCATTTAGCAGTGACGCCTACTCTATCTAGCAAATTAGAAGTTCCGGCAAACTTTTATAGAAATGAATTCTCCTTTTGAAGAAATTGTTTCTTAGAAAATCTTGTGAAGCTCGCAAATATAGACCTCAGAGGTTGGTTCACTTGCTCTACGCTCCAATATTGAGTGCATACTTTAGCCAGGTTTTTGAATGTAAACACTCACTGGGATACTTCTTATGGTTCTCCGAAAATCATGATTTGTATCTTTCTGCGTTATGATTTTTTGCATGGTGTTCGATAAGGGCTTGTGGTTTTGCTACTGAAAGTAATTTTTTTAATTCTCTTCAAATAATTTTGTATATTTTTTTATAGATATATTATCCAAGTACTATAAACGGAGAGGAAGAGAAACTAATGGACTAAACAACAATGTTGAAACACAAAAGAGCTCTTGAATTGTTGCTTTTCTTAATAATGCCTTGTATACTATTCCTATTTATAAGAATGAAAGATAACAGATATAAGAAATTAGCTAATAAATAACTAGCTGACCAATTCATATACTAACAAATATTGACTTGGTTTAAATCTAACAAGCATTGACTAGGTTTAATTAAATTATAAAATTGCCTCCCTTAAACCAAATCACAAAGATTTGCCATTCCAATGCCTTCTTCAATCTAAGAAATGATTCAAACTTTAATCACTTTGTAAAAATATCTGCCTGATAATCACTTGAACAATCGTCAATGTTGATTTGTTTCTCGGCAACCAACTCTCGAACTTTTATATATTTGATATCTATGTGCTTGCTCCGACCACGAAAAATTAGGGTTTTGGACAATGCAATTGTTGACTTGTTATCACAGAAAATAGATGTAGGTGCATTCCATTGATGTTGTAGAAATTCTAAGATTTTGTGCGACCAAATTGCTTGAATAGTACAATTTGCCAATGCAATATATTTTACTTTTGCTGTTGAAAGTGCTACTACCTTCTGCATATCATGATGTACTCTTTGTACTTTCAACATCTCCAGCCTAATCACTATTTGTATATCCAACAAGTTTCATAACTTTATTAGTAAAATAAAATATTTCATCATTAATTGTACTTTTGATATATCTCAAAATCCGCTTTGTTGTAAGCTAATGTGATTCTTTTGGTTCCTCCAAAAACCTGCTAAATAAACTAACTCTAAAAAAAATATCGGATCTTGTAGCAACCAAATATCTCAAACTCCTAATTAAACCTTTATAAGTTGTAACATTTACTTTCTTACTAGCATCATCTTTGGAATACTTTAATTTTTTTTTCCAACTATGGGAGTAAAATCTAACTTGAAGTTCTCCATACTGAACATTTTCAAAATATCATTACCATATTTCTTTTGTGAAATAAAAATACTATCATCCATATGAGCAATCTCAAGATCAAGAAAGTAACACACTAAGCCCATATTTGTCATTTCAAACTTGCTAATTAAAGCTTCCCTGAATTTCTTTAATTTGGCCTTTGATTATTTCCAATGAAAATGAGATCATCTACAGCAAGGCATACTATGAAGATATCACTAGATTTAGTGCATTTAACATATTAAGCATGCTCATATGGACATTGAACAAAAGCATGCTCAACAAAATAAGAATCAATGCAACTATACTAAGCTTTCGGTGCTTATTTCAAGCCATAAAGAGCTTCTTTTAATCTATAAACCTTATTCTCTTCTCTTTTCTTCACATTGCGCAACATATATTTTTTCTTCTAACAATCCATTCAGAAAAACAGACTTAATATCCATCTGATGCAGTTTTCAATTATTTTGATCAGTTAGAGAAATAATCATACACAATGTATTGAGTCTACTTACTGGAGCAAAAACTTTAAAATCAATACCTATTTTTTGCTTGTAATCCTTTGCTACCAGCCGCGTCTTGAAATAATCAATTTCACCATTTGATTTGTAATTTGTCTTGTAGACCCATTTTACTCTAAGAGGCTTCTTTCTTAGAGATAATTCAGTCAACTCCCAAGTATCATTCAATGGCATGAATTTCTTCATCCATCGCCTTTAACCAGTGAGATTTTGTAGCAGCATCCTCAAAGGATATAAGATCATAATTAGCAAAAAGAGCAAATTGAATAATCTTTTCATCAGACCGGTCATTATCATTACTCAACACGTAATATTGCACGTGAGACGGGTCTCCAAATTGATAATTCAGGCTGCGAATGAGATGGAACACCATATAGGCTGCTCATCAAAAAACATTACCAAGAGTAACAGGAACAACAACTGACTTCTCTTCTTTGTTAAACCAATCCCAAACATTATGTTCATCAAAGTGACATCACGGCTTAATAACAACTTTCTTAGTCCCTAGATTATATAGTTTATAAGCTTTTGATGTATCACTTTGAGTATGTTTGGGATTGCTTATCAATCCTAATAAGCTCCTTTTCAACTCCAAAAAAAATATTCACGATTTTTGAGAAATAGTTTTTAAAATTTTGAAAGATATAGATAAAATATAGATTATGAAATGATTATATATATAATTTTTATTTTTTAATTATTTATAAAATACTATACCTAAAAGTTCTTTTCAGAAAAACTTTTTTTCAATAAGCACTTCAAAATATCCCCTATAATCAATAAAAATACATGTTTCATCTTTGTCATCAAGTTTCTTTCTCAACTGTTCCGGTACATGTGCATAAGCCACACAAACACTCCCAAATATCTCATATAACCAATAAAAAGACATTTTTCATCTTTGTTATCAAGCTTCTTCCTCAACTGATCCAGTACATTTGCATAAACCACACAGCCAAATGTATTGAGATCTCTGATAGATGGCCTTCTCTCATTCCGTACTTCCTTAAGTGTCTTATATCGACCGCTCTTTGTTGGACACATATTCAACACCTAAACAACACAAGAAACAACTTCTGTCTAAATTGTTTGACAGATTTTCAGACTTCAATTGTTCAACATACATCTTACTATATTCATGATAGTTCTATTTTTTCTCTTAGTCACTCCATTTTGTTGTGACGTGTATCTAGCTCTCATTTGATGTTGAATACCATTTCTCTTAAAATTCATCACATACACTATATTCTGTGCCCTCTATCAGTTTTTAAAATTTTAAATATAGTTAGATTTCCGAATTTAATCACAAATTATTATCGCATCATAATAAATTGTACGAAGTGTGTAACTTTTATAAGCTTAGGTTTGGCAATTTAGGAAATAAAAAATAATAAGCGCAAACCTACTAGAATAAAAATAAATTATCAATTAGTTTTTAGTTTTCATTAAGTCTAGCTCAAAGTCGATACTAGCTTCTACTTTGAGCAACGTATAATATTCATTTGATTTAAACTGATAGTTTGAAAGAGATATATTATCATTGTGGACGATGATAACCTAAACAGTTTTAATATTTGAATTAATAAAAATCTTATTTAATAAGATATCTAATAATTTTTATTAGATAATATCTTATTTTTTTATTTTAATATTATCTTCAAAATCAATATTTGGCATCAAGATAATTCAAGACCAAAAAATTCAACTGATACGTGAGATGATTGACTTACTAAATTGTCTTAAAACTTAACAGTTTGCACTTAAAATAATACATCATATAGCTCATACTAAAAATCCTGACGTGCTGAATTATTTTTAAATAAAAAAATTAATAAAATAAGTTAAAATATATAATTATTATAATATTATAATAAGTTTATATTATAATTTTATTTGATAATAATTTTAACTTATTTATTATTATTTTTTAAAAATAGCGGTAAGCTGGTCGGATTAGACTAAAGCTATATATTTGGCTAAGTTTAAAATTTAAACTTTTATATAAAAATTATTATTTATATATTTTTTTAAATAAGCAACTGCTGAGTATTTGCTAAAAAACTATTTCTTATTGAATTTTGTTTGGATAAATTTTATTATTTTAAATTTTTCATAAAATATTGAAAATATATTTGGCTAAACTTGTGATTATAATAAATGGGATGTACAGTAACTAAAATATCCTTAATTATATAATATATAATATATTGTTAAATTTTTTAATATATTTTCATGTATTATCTAATTTTTAAAATTTGTTTTTATAATATATCTTATAGTACTTCTTGCTTAATATTTATCAACCTATTAATAAAAATATTATTATTATAAATTTATAATAATTTTTTAAATTCTTTTAAATATATAAATATACTATTTTTATATATAATAATAAATGATAATTATTTAATAAGTTGGAGAAATAAAGAAATAATATAATAATACAATAACAACTTTAAACTATTAAAGATAATACCATGATATTTTTAATAGTTCAGCAATCGTACATAAAAATAAATACATTTATAACATTCATAATTATTGTTTATATATTTTATTTGAAATTGCATCACCATGCAAGATCTACTTTGTATTAATCTGATCAACTTTGTCTTCAGGTTGCATAAATTTGATTAATAAAACGTACTAATTTTTTTAATTATCAGTAAAATTACACTTGTAAATTAAAAAAAAGTTTGTACAATTTTATAAAATCCACATATGAATAAAAAGTAACTTAAGAACATTTTAAATATGATTGAAAGAGAACTTGTAAAACTACATTCACCACAATAAAATTAATAAAGAATGTGCGTTGAACAAATAATTCTCTAGCTCAACATAAAAGGGATTTACAAATTATTAATTTTTAATAATATTTAATTAATAAATTAAAAGAAAAAAGAAAAATATATATATAGGATATGATAGAAGCACATTACGTCCTTAAAAGTATATAGTGCACATGCTGACCAAAAGTGACTGACGAGACATTTATATTCAATCTCTACCGTTAGATATAAAGAAATATGAGTTGAAAATATGTTGATAAAATTTCAATTCAATCAAAATACGAAACGACCTCCATCGCAACTATTGATCAAAATAACATAAAATATTAAATTTGACAAAAAATATATATTTTGTTCTTGTGTGTCATCTTTGATCAAGAGTTCTGATAGAGATTGATTTGTATTCCGATTGAGATAAAATTTTATCAACTTACGAATTACAAAGGTCTCTCAAGCTGAAGTAAGAAAACTGAAATTCAATTTATCAAAAAAATTAATAAAGAGCTTGGTAGCTGAAGTAAAAAAGAGAGGTTTGACATACAACTAAGAATAAGTAACGAAAGTTGGGAGACTTGCGGGAAGCTGCTGTACTACCGCCATCTCATAGAACCTCGGTCGTGCGACCTCCTGACCTCCGTCATTGAACAACATCTTCGGTAAAACTTAAAAGTTTGAACTAGGGATTGGAATGCGAATTTTGAATTAGAGTTCGAAAATTTTCAAATTCCGTTTTGAATTTCGAAGAGTACAAAAGAGGTAGGGAAGAAGTCTCCGAACGACCGAAGGGAACAAGGATCAGCATTGAGAAAGACACAATTATACAGGGAGAAAGAGATCTCGACGGTGAGGAGGAGAGATGAGTGGAAAGAGCTAAAGAAAAATACAAGAGCAAATAATCCAACTTAGGAGAACGAGTGAGATAGCTAAAATATATAATAATATAATTTGGTGAACTTTATTAGGTAGCGAATTGTCCTTTAGTCCCTAAAAAATAAGAGTGCGTTTGGTAGTATTTTTGTTCCCCAAATGCACTACACAGTAAATTAGAACGCAGTGTACGTGTTTGGTTGAAACGCAACGTACCCAATTTTTTCTCATCAAAAACGCGCTGCTCTATGTAATTACAATTATATTATAACTTTAACTCATATTTACAAAATTGCCAACTCCGTCGAACCCTTACTTGCACTCGTCTCTTCCATTCGCGGCGCAGATCCCTCTTTTTTTTTGTCTCTCGATCGTCTGCCTTCTCGACGATTTTCTTTTCAAACTCCAGTCTTCCGATTCAATCCTTCACCTCTCTCGGCTGCGCAGCATTGGAGCTTCAGAATTTGCACCCGAATTTCGGATACCAAGCTGTGTGCATCTCAGCGAGAAGAGGCCGACATTACCAGCTTCTTTGAGGTAAGATTTTCCTTACCGGTATTATTTTTGACGTTTGTACTTTTATCTTCGTATTTCTTTCTTAATTTCTGCGAATTGATTGTATCCGAACTGTGGTGTTAGTTGTATTTGATCTGTGGTTATTACCTAGACAGAAATTTTCGACGATTAGTTGAAATAGAGCAAAGATTTTGTTTGTTGGTCAATTTTCTATATTGAAGCTGCTTCCTTTGTGTTAATTTTCAGCGTCATTATTTTATTCTTGAAATGAAGCAGATTTGTTATTTGTTTAATTGAATTTCTGTTATAAGTTGCTATCTTTGTACTGACTTGGAGTTCGTAGTGGACAGTCTTGGTTTAGTGTTCTTTTCAGTAAACTACTGAAATTTGTTTTATCATTGTTGATTCTGGAGCTTTATTTCGGATTTTCTAAGCTAATTTGTTTAGTGTTCTGAGCTTCATTGTTTTGTCATTGTTGATTCTGAAGTTTTATCATTGTGCAAAAGAAGAATTTTACACTAGCATTCTGTTTTTGTCATTATGTGTTGATGAATGTCTAGCATCATAATTCTTAACAAATTTTCTGTTTAGAATTAACACAGATGCAATATGTAGTATATGTGTAGAATTGACACAGATGCAAATGTAATCACAAATTTTTGTTAGTTGTTTTAGCAAAAACAGATGCAATATGTATTGTTGTTTTCAGCAAAATTTTTGGATGTTTGAAAATTATTTTGGTTTCTATTTTTGCACTAAACTTCATACAGGTGTATAGTTAGTATAAACTTTCACCCTACACTTTATGCTACAGGTATATGCTAGTATAATATAAACTAGTAAAAAGTTTTTGTATTAACTTTATAGTAGAAGTGCATAACTAGTATAAAACTTTTACACTACACGTTAGATAAAATGCATAAGCTAGTGTTGTTTTGTAGCAACTTCTATACTACAAGCATTTGGTAGTATAAAATTGTTATACTATACTCTATACCTACAAGTATATGCTAGCATAAAATTCTTTTACTACACTTAAATTTATAAGTATAAGCTAGTATAATATATTTGTACTGATGCTTACTTATAATACATATGTACGCTAATACATTTTTTTTTTGTACTAAACTTTATATTACAAGTGTATAGTTAGAATAAAATCAGATAATTGCATCTGATTTTTAGGAATAAAATAAAAAAATTGGTATTCTTCTTTAGAAAAAACAGATGCAATATATATTGCTGTTATTAGCAAAGTTCTTGGATATGTTTTCAAAATAGTTTTGTTTTCTGTATTGGCATATGTTATTTTGTTTTATCAATAGAATCTGATTTTTAGCAATAAAATTACAATTACATGTTTTCTGTTTTAGCAAAAACAGATGCTATATGTATTGCTATTTTCAGCAGCAGTTTTGGATATGTTTGAAAATTTTTTGTTTCTATTTTTGCATATATTTTTCTGTTTTAACAATAGAATCTGATTTTTAGCAATAAAATTACAATTACCTGTTTTCTATTTTAGCAAAAACAAATGCTATATGTATTGCTGTTTTCAGCAACAATTTTGGATATGTTTGAAAATTTTTTTGTTTCTATTTTGACACTAAACTTCATATGACAGGTGTATAGTTAGTATAAACTTTCGCCCAACACTTTATGCTACAGGTATATGCTATTATAGTATAAACTAGTAAAAAGTTTTTGTATTAACTTTGTAAAGGGGGGCGTAGAATATACTACAGCAGTGTTGAAGAAGTTTTTTGTTAGGGAGGGGGGCAGTGTAGTTTTCCTACAGCAGTGTTGAAGAAGTTTTTTGTTTATGGTGGGGGGGGAGTAGAGTTTTCCTACAGCAGTGCTTAAGAAATTTTTTGTTAGGGGGGGTGGTAGCAGGTTTAATGAACAACCTTTTCAAAGGAAACTAGTATAATTTTACACTACAAACTAGATCAAATGCATAAGCTAGTGTAAATTTTTTGTATCAACTTCTCTACTACAAGTTTGAAAAATTCTTGGATATGTGATTTGTATTGTTTGCAAATTTTTTATGATAGTTTTGCAGTTGGATGATGGAATGAATTATTCTATAAGTCGAAAATGAGATGTTATACATAGATAAGTAGCATAACATAACTGTGGTGAAGAATTTGCGTGCTTCATAGATAAATAATTAAATATAAGAATATAATTGAGTAATAGAGTTGTTGTAATTGTTGTTATGGTAGCTTACTTACGATATTTACGACATAAGATTTTTTTGTTAATTATACATTATAGATGTCTACGCCAAAAAAGAAGCGTCGTAGTGAAATTGCACATTGGTCTGAGAGTTATTGTAGGAAATTTGTTGAACTTGCTGAAGAAGAGATTCGAAAGGATAATAAGCCTACGACGGACTTCAATGCAGAAGGTTGGGTTAATATCTGTCGTGCATTTAATGAATATTTTAGGAAGACATATGACAAAAGTTATTCAAAAATTATTGAGATAATATGAATACTGAATGAAAATTGTATAAAAGATTAGTCTTCGGTGAGTCAGGTTTGGGATGTGATGCTGAACACAATACAATTATTGATGATGATGAGTGGTGGGATGCGAAGATTAAGGTACATTAGCTGCTTGTTATTTAAAAACTGTATTTTTTTTGTTTTATAATATTAGTTTTTAACTGATCTTTTATTATTTCCATAGGCTGACTATAAGTTGAAGAAGTTTAAGGGTAAAGATTTATCCTTACTCCATGATCGGTACGGTCGTCTACTAGAGGATAGTGTTGCGTCGGTAAGCAGAGCAAGGTCAGCAGCTTCAGTTGGGAGAGATGTCGCAGCTGAAGGCACGCCTAACCAAAAAGGCAGTGATAGTAGTGATGATGCTCTTGATGATCAACCGCCACCAGTTGTTACTACTGAGCAAGATTTATTTCCTTCGAGCTCCAGGCCTGTTTCCAACACAGCAAAGAGAAGACGGTGACTGCAGGACAGTTTAGATACACTTGTGGATGTCATAAGTTCAACTAGCCGGACAACATCTACGGGAACAGAGGGAGGACAAGCAAACAATCATCAGAAGTGCATACGTATACTCAATCAGATGGCTGGAAATGGAATCGATCCGGGCACAAGATTCTGGAGCTACTCTACAAATCTTCTAACCAAACCAACTAATCATTATGCTTTTTTAGATCAGCCAAATGTTGAAAGTCGTTTGGCGTGGTTAGAGTTTAATTATGAAAAGTATATTAGGAAAACATCGGGTGGTATTTGAATTGTTAATTTAAGTTTGAAGAATCCTTATATTTTTTTCATGAGTATTGCACTAAGTATTTATTTTATCGTCTCAATGAATTGATATTTGATGTTCGCATTGTTGAATTCAAAGTTGTGGTTTTAATAATATTATTTAACATGAGTGTTTAGTTAAGTTATAGAGTTTATGCGGTAATGCATATACTTGTTTAGTAGTTGTTTCTCAATACTGATTGGTATATTTATATTTGTGTACTGAAATGAGTGGTTCAGATGATTCGATGGATGTTTGGATGCCTTTTTTTGATGATCCAACGGATGTTTCTATAGCTTAATGTGATGTTTCTAAAAATAACGCGAATAACCAAGACAATGATAGCTGGGCACAGCTCATGATATAAGCAAGTTATCATTGTGGCTATATGTGTACATAGCAAGATCAAAAATCCGTGCCCTACATTCATACGCATAGGTCATCGACTTATTTTGTAAATATTGGAGGGAAATGAGAGTCGCTGCTACTCAAATTTTCGTATGAAGAAAGATCTTTTTCGAACATTATATAATATTTGACACGTGACTAAGGTTTCCAACCAACAAGATCAACAACGGTCGAGGAGAGCGTTGCAATATTTCTTTTAACTTGTGCCAATGGATCTTCAAATAGATTATTTCAGAAGATGTTTAATCATTCGGGAGAAATAATTTTTAGACATATTCACAAGGTGTTGAAAACTATATTACAATTATCAAAACAATTACTATGGCCACATCGCTACTAGAATGAAGGGGTCATCTAACACAAATCAGAAAACACACAATATCTTCCATAATTTTAAGTAAGCAATTTAGTTTTTCATTATAGTAATGCATATTTTTTATAATACGAGAAATTTATTTTGCTGATTTAAACATTGAATATTTTATTATAGAATTGTAGTGGAGCAATTCACAGAACTCATATCAAGGCTACACTGCCAACTGGTGAGCAGATACTTTATATTGGCCGTAAAGGATATGCTACTCAGAACGTTCTTGCAGTCTGTGATTTCAATATGTGCTTTACCTTTGTATTAACTGGATGGAAAGGAAGTGTTCACGACACAAAGATTTTCAGCAAAGCATTATGTAACATAGCGCATGAGTTTTCTCATCCTTCAGGTAACAAGTATTACCTGGTGGATGCTAGTTATGCACACAGACCTGATTATATGGCGCCGTATACAGGTGAAGGCATAAGATATCATCTCAGCGATTTTCGACGTGCAGGTACAGCGCAGCTGCGGAAATAAAAAGGTGCAAAAGAAAAATTCAACCGACTCCACTGTTCCAGCAGAAATATTATCAAACGTACATTTGGCGTATAGAAAGCTCGATTAAAATTTTAGAAAATATGCCACCATATCACATTGATATTCAACGAGATATTGTCGTTGCTATAATGACAATTCATAACTTTATCAGAAAGCACGGTACATCCGATGTGGCGTTCTCAGTAGCAGAACATGAAAGTTTTGTCTCATCACCCGTAGAAGCATCATGTAGTACGTCTAATGTTACGTAGATAAAAATAGATGCTGATGAAAATATTTTAGACTGGCATGTATATCCGCGATGCTATTGCTATGAGAAATAATTGTAAGAGAACAAATATTATCTAAAATAATTTTAACAAATTATTTAAGAAATTATTAAATATTTAACAACTTATTCAATTTAATAAATTATTAAAGTATCAATTATTTAACAAATATTTTAAATAATTATTTAACAAACTATTTTTACAAAATAATAAAAATTTTAATTTAAACATATATTTATATAAAATAATTAATTTAAGTATTTCTATTTAAAAAAATCAATAAAAAATCATTTTATTGAATATAATATTTTTAAATAAATATTTTATTCAAAATAGCATCAATAATTTGGTATATATATATTAATTAATAACATAAAATACTAACGGATAATTCAGTAATTGTGATATTTTTTTATTTGAAAAGTAACTTATCCAAAAATACTATCAAATATATTTGGTAAAAAAAAAAATTTCTATTTTTTAAAAATATTTTTTCTTTCTAAAAATTCTATTTCAAAAAAGTTATTTTTGATAAACAATTTCAAACGCTCCGGAGGCCCGACGCTGCGTTTTAAAAAAACATCAATTTGATGCATTTTGTTATAACAAAAAAGCAGCTATTTTTAAGTAAAAAAGCTGTTGTTGTCTGACATATATTTACTGTTAAGTGCGATTTATATTAGAAAATCAGCAAAAACAGGTTACCAAAGTTTGGTCTAATAAGTTTTTGCAGCCAGGCCTAGGTCGCGGCCCGGGTTGTATAGAAGGTACATTGTTCCAACTTTGATTGATTGAAAGGAACAATATCCAATGTCACTATTTCAACTTCGATTGATTTGATTGGACAAAAATTGTTCATTGTGCGTTTAAAATAAATTTTTTTAAAATAAAAAATATTTTTATTTTTAAAAAAAAACTTTTGTTTTTTACTTTTTAAATAATAAAAATATATAATAAAAAAATTTTATTATATAAAATTTTTATATTTTATAAATTTTAAATATAATTTTTAAATATTTATATATTAAAAATTTAAAAATATAAAATAAAAATAACGCTCCTTTTCCCTCTCCATTCCTTCTCCCCTAAGCAAACGGACTTTCTTCTTCTCTGCTCTCTTCACTTGCAGTGTAAACTTAGTACCATAAATTCTCTAAGTTTCTTTTTCAGAAACTTCAAATTTTCATGCAGAAACTCTACTCTGCTTTTCTTTCTTTATACAGAAAGCTTGCATTTTCTTTTTTCTTTTGCCTTGGAGTGGAGTTGTAAAAGTTGATTAAACATGGCGTCGGAGCCGGAAAGCGTTCGATCACGGGACCCACGTCCTTCAACGCCTCCATCGTCTCCCTTCTCCCGTATGGCGGTGCGAAATCTCCAAGCTACCCCTCCACCGGCGATCAGAAATCTCGAGACTGCCCCAGCAACTCCGTACATGGTGTCACCAATTCATCAAACATTTTCTCCATCGGCGGTAAGGAATCCCCAAAACACCCATGATGGGGATCGTTGCTTCAAGTGCAAGCAGGAAGGGCACTGGATGAAAGATTGCCCACAGCGGTGCGGTCAGGCACCGGCGAGTCCAGCTGGAGGAGGCCCGTCTTCTCCGGCCGCTTCAAATTTGCCGGAGTTCCAGTGCAGATGTGGTGCATTATGTGTTGCACAAATGTCTCGCACGGAGAAAAACCCCAACAAATGGTTCTTCTCTTGCTCTTCCGTAAGACTAAACCCGCTGATTAGCTTTTTTTTTTCAAGAGACAAGTAGCATTTAACTTGCTTTATTTCTATTGTTTTACCTAAAGGCGATTATGCAGCGTTGATAACTTGAGTTTGTTAATCTTTTATGTCTTTTTTTTGGGGGGTCTTTACTAGTTTCTTTCATTCGTCAACAGATAATTTGCTGCGTAGGGTTTTTTTCCCGGTTTTTGTTCTTTGGGGGTCTTTACTAGTTTCTTTCATTCGTTAACAGATAATTTGCTGCGTAGGTTTTTTTTCCCGGTCTACTTTGAGTTGAGTATGTCACATCGGTTCCAGTCTATGATTGGCTTGGTGCTTTCCATGTTAGACATGCCGTGATCTTTGGAGTAGAGGAAATTTGATCTATATGTGCTACAAAAATTAATTAGCAACTGACAGCTTGTATTTTCAAGGAAATGCGGCAAAACATTTGGTTCATAAGTGTACTACAAGTTTAATATATCGAGCATTAGGCCTTCAAGAAGTAAGGGTTGAATGTGTGGCAATATTTTGTTTCTTCTAGTGAGTTTGCTACTACTGATTGGCTACCAAACCATGCTGTTACTTAATCTTTGGTATCAACCTTCACTGGATTTGCCTGCTTGTTGTCTAAGAATGTTTGGGTGAATTCTGAGTATTTTTTAATTACACCTTTAGAAATTGTGGCCAGTCGAGATTAATGCTTCCTGTTTCTTTTTTTTTTTTTTGTTGATCTAGTGCAAGTACTTCACATGGTGCGAGAAGGTTCTACGTGCTGATCAGATGCAGCAAATTCTCAGCCCTGTAACATCTAATGAACATTATGGACCACACACCCCAAAGACACCTAAGCAGAAGAATTGTTACAGAAGCCAAGTGAGACTTGAAGCTGCTTTTGATGCAAGCAGCACGAGTCCTTATAGGAGGCAGACAGTGGCCAGTAGCTCAGATTACCCGGAGTTGCAGTGCAAGTGCGGGGCTGGTGCATGCTTTGTGCGCTTACCTCGCACTGCAAAAAATCCCAACCGCTGGTTCTATTGCTGTGATTCGGTGAGCTTCACATGCCCCTTGAACATTTTCTTTCCTTGATTAATGCTTCACCAAGTGGACGTCTTAATCATATTCATTGGTGGTGATGGTTTATAAGTCCAATAGATTCTTGAGTTAGACTTAGGCCTAGTTGAAATGCCTACCCTGTAACTTTTCACGATGTTTTTGAGTTGACTTCTTCTAATGAATAACTTGTTTTCTAGAAAATTTTATGTACCTCACAACTGCAAAAATGGTGCACATTGTTTTTCTTGCTCTACAATTGGATTAAATGTCACATTTAACTTTCAAGCCAGCATTTTGAAATGTAAACACTGTCAATGGTGCCTATGAAGCTTTTGTTAGAATATTGACCTGGATGTCACTTTTAGTGGCTCTCTATCAATAAAATTTGCCTCTAACCTTTGTGTTATGATCTTATTATATGATCTTTGAATGCTGCTTGGAAAGTGCAAATATTTTGAATGGTGCGACATATATGTAGCTCGAGCGGGTCAGATGCAAGCTTCTGATAGCCCAGGAACACCTGAACAGAACAATCTTCCTAAGGCAAAGCAAACTTATGCAGAGTGCTTAACCAGCCCTATGAGACGCACACAGGTTCTAAATACCTGTAGCCAAGCTGAAGGCAATCAGATTCTTGTTACAAATAATACAGATGGTGGCGGTGTTTTGAAGAATCCCATGCAACTAGATCAAAATTACAATGTAGCTTCTGTTTCTTGTCCAGAATGTCCTTGTGGTGCTGGGAGGTGCCGTATCTCAGTAATGATGGATGGAAAGAATGCAGGCTGGAAATATTACTCCTGTCCGATAAAGAAGGTATATTATTTTTTTTTTTTGTTTTTTGTTTTGGGGGTATCAAGACTATGACTATAATTAAATTGCCTCTGGAACTAGTCATCTTTGCCCTCATAAATGCAGCAATTACCGTCTATAGTGGTTTAATAGTGCAATTTTGAGCTTGACCTGCGGTTGGATGCAACTTTAGCCTGAAAATGAAGTGCAAATGAGTTTGAGAATCAAATGTCGATGTTGATGCTTGTAGGGAATTAAACGAAGCGTCAGTTTCAAATTGTGTTGTGAATCTTCTTCTAATGTAGAATAGGAAGAAATTAAGATTCTGATCCTGGGATTGGTTGTGTCAGCTCCTCACAACTCATCACTTAACATTTTCGTGGGTATTTATGCTTAGTTGCTAGGCAATCTGTTTAGTGTCAGTAATTTGGGGTTGCAAATTCTTTTGACAGATGCTGGAGCTTTACTACCCAAAACAAACTTCTTAGTACCACAACAAGGAAAAGAAAGGTAGTTGTCTTGCGTTTGCCTGTTAATGTCAAAATAATAAATGATGTTGAGATGATGGCTTGGCTTATAACTTTTTTACATAAAGTATTGCAATTGGATTGAGTGTTTTATTCCTCAAATCTGGTTTGGGTTGAATCTTATGCTTCTTTGGTTTCAATACGGCAAGGGGGCGTCTGACTTTATAAGGTCTGTTCAGGGACAAGGTGCCTGCAACTTTTTCCAGTGGCTGCATAACCCAGAAGAGTCTGATGAAACTAAGAACCATCTCGTCAAACAACATGAACTTCCAAGTTTCAATTTGCTCCCTGAAGACAAAGGTGTTCCTGGTAGAGACAACAGAGTAAATGAAGTTGGGAATGGTAATGACATAGGTCAAACTTCACGTACTGAGAGAATGGTTCCA
This sequence comes from Acanthochlamys bracteata, assembly GCA_019914995.1. Classification (NCBI taxonomy): domain Eukaryota; kingdom Viridiplantae; phylum Streptophyta; class Magnoliopsida; order Pandanales; family Velloziaceae; genus Acanthochlamys; species Acanthochlamys bracteata. The sequence goes on along the minus strand of CM034131.1, from coordinate 1,967,444 downwards.
TCACCTCAGTTTGGAGATCCTACTCTTGCTGTTCTTGAGATGGGCTTCTAGTCCTGCTTCCCAGTCTCAAGTGCATTCTAGAGAGGCATTAGGCAAAGTGTGAACTATAAATCTCAGGTGTCTCTTGGTTCAAGTGCGGGATGTTTGGACACTGCAAGCAATATCTGCCCCAAGGCTGAGACTTTGATAATGGCATGTTTGTATTAACTTATGGGAGTATATAACGTATATTAAGTAGAATAGGTAAGTGTGAATGTATCCTGAAGTGTTGACTGTGGGTATAGTCTCAATGTAGGTTAGAACTCGTACGGACTGCAACCCAGTTGTAAATTTGTAACAGATGCTAATTTATGTTTCCTTAATTTTGTTTCCCGTCTGATGGTAACCTCTGCTTTTTCCTTAAGCTTCCATAACAAATTCTTCGGAAAGCTTCTGCAGGTCTTATTTAGGGGGTGTTTGGCTTTGCTTTCCTCCAACCTAACTTTTCAATTCTCTATTTTACGTTTTTCAATACATATTTTATAAATATATAAAAAATTTATTTAAAAATTTAGAAAGTATAGAAAAATTCTACGGAGTGAGATTTTTTTATTGCATATTTTTATTATTTTTTTAGAAGTAAAAAGAATAGAGCTTATTTTTCAAAAAGGACAAAAATACCCTTCATTTCACAAAAGCTCTATTTTATAAGCAATTCCAAACGTCCCCTTAATCTAAGAAAATCTGTAAAGTAGTCAAAACAATATAAATTATATCTTTTCCTTCTTTGTGTTTTTACCAGAATTTTAGTACATGAAACTGCTATTCAATTAAGAAATGTATACTATATGAAAGAAAATTTCAAAAGCAAATAGTATATCATAATAACTGGATCATCAAGAACTTCGTAATAGAGCCCAAAAATGTGAGAAATGGGCTCTCCAATTAATTACAGCCACGTGAAACTCATGAAATACTCATGAACCCGGCGCCAAGTAAATCATAAATCTTACAAGATAGACGGTCAAGATCACCTCTCATTGCTGCTCTAGGTTTAGGGCAACCGCTATATAGATCTCCGTGTAACCAACGCTCCACCTCTCTCTGTTTATCACCGCCGCAATTTCTCTACTCATCGATCTTTGATTTGCAAAACCAGACTCAATTCCACAGCGAATTCAAGCTCTCTGTTTGTTCTGTCGATCCAAGAATGGTGAGTTCATTGTTGATGCAATGCAATTGTTTCGATTTTGTTCTTCGTTTCGATATGTTGTTTTCTGGAAGATCGAGCTCGAATTTCTTTGAAGTTTTGTTGAGTGGTTTTTGGAATTTGATTGGTGTGTGTTGATAGGTTCTCCCGAACGATATCGATCTTCTGAACCCGCCTGCTGACCTCGAGAAGAAGAAGCACAAGCTCAAGCGTCTCGTGCAGTCTCCTAACTCGTTTTTCATGGTAATTACACCACTCCAAGTTTGTTCGTCATTAGTTTTAAGTTGGGATATCGTTTTCTAATGTTTTATTTCTCGTTTTTGTTTCGTACTTGAAGGATGTCAAGTGCCAGGGCTGCTTCAACATGTAAGTTCCTCTCATTACGAAATATTTACTTGCATTCCTTTCCAGGATTTGTACATGTTTGATCATCTCTCAAATTTGAAGCTGCGGTGTGGCGTTTCCTTAATTTGTAACATTTAAAATCAGATGCTAGAGAATGTAGTGTGAATTGGCTTACTGCATAATTGCCTTTGCTAAAAAACTTACAAATAAACTGTATGGCTTGTATCAATACTTAAGGAATAGTTTGATTATTCTAAATGCAGGATAATGTATGCGATATTATATGATTGGTATTTATTTTGTATGGATAATTATGTTATTCTTTTTTCCAAGAAATCAAATTTGATTTTGATTATGTGTTAAATGTTTTCGTTGTACCCAGTGGTGCCTTAGTTTACACAAGCATTTCGGTGATGTTTGCTATTTGTCTGTTGAAGTTGAATCGATGATCCCATGCACAGGCTAGAAGTGATAGGTGTAAGTATACATGATGTTTTGTATTTATCTGCCAAAGGGGTAGTATGATAAAACGAATTTCCATGTCCAGATTAGGTCTTCAGCCTTCTAACTTGAAATTATAGGATAGATGCGTATATATGTTTTGGTTACATGTATTGCAAGTCATGTCCTAAAGTGTAGTCCCACCATACTGGTTGGCTGTAAGAAGCTTACTTTAGAAAGATTTGATTGGCTCTTACAGCACTCTCTAGTTATTTCTTGATTTGTCCTTACAAGTTTATCAAATTCTATTTTATCAAAATGCTATGTACTTTCTGAATATTCTTAAAATGGTACAAGCAAACATGACTTCAATTACTGATTTGATATTGTATGTCTTTTTGTTGGTGCAGAACCACTGTGTTCAGTCACTCTCAGACTGTGGTTGTGTGCGGGAACTGCCAGACAGTCCTATGCACTCCAACAGGAGGGAAGGCTCGCCTTACTGAAGGTTGCTCCTTCAGAAGGAAGGGCGACTAATCTCGCTTGATGTTGAATCTTTTGATGTTAATGGTGCCATAAAGAATGATAATAGCTGGGTGTCTTGAGGGGTTAACTTCTTTACGAGAGAGTTAAAATGTGTATCGGTTTTAGTGTCTGTTGTATTAAGTACAAACAAGTGTTGTAATTTTGCTTTGAAAATTTTGGTATGATATGTTACCATGAACTAAGTAAATATGTTATGTAGCAGATGATGCATCTTCCTATGTGTTCTTAATATTTGGGAATTTCTAAGTTTATCTGGTATTCTGGTATCCGCTAACATGTAGCAATGGAATGCTTACTATGTCAAGTTACTCTTAATTTGTTGCTTTGGTAGATGCTAATATAGTTAATATGCTGAAATTGTTTAGGACATCTTTTCCCTCAGATGTGCACTCCTGCTATGTTTGATACTGACATTCTTCTTTTCCTGTATTTTCTGCATGGCTGGCGATAGAGTGATAATGGCGTGATCTATCTGGAACATTGGAAAATTATCCCCTTAGCGTCTTTATTGCTTCTTTCAAGTAAAGACCAATTTATGCAATTTCCTGTTTCGCTTGGTATGCCTAATCGTCCAGCATCTTCTAGCTTTGGTTTTCTTTCATGTTTTATGTACCCAATGATCTGGGCTATGTTGTTGCAAGACTTTGACATTAGCATTTGTATCTAACTTCATACATCTTTCTTTTATATATGGGGTAGTTTAGTGTGATTGCTTTTGTTGCAGATCACAAGGTTATAGGGGCATATAACGTTTTGGACTAGTTTTTTCACGTAGATATGAGGGTATGTGTATGCAGATGTCCATATTATTAGCTCTGCAGTGCAGTTTTGGTAGTTTCTCATGACTTTTCTGAATTGCATGGGATTAGTGCAATCCTCTTCAATTGATTTTCAGATTGTACAGGGAGGGAAGGGTACCTTATGGTTTTGGCATTTCTTCTTAGATATCTTAATAAGGAACTCTTATATTCTAAATGATCAGGGTTAGCTGGCATGTTCTATGTTTAAGGTAAAGAAATGTTTATATTATTAACATAGTAAAGAAGTCCGTTCTTGCCTTCTCCTATTTAACTGAAGCAAGATAAGAAACAAATTATACGTCAAGAGTGTTAATGAAAGTGTGTTCTTTTGCATTCGGAAGTAATTTTTTTAACAATATATATTGTAATAACTTATTTTTAAAATTTTATTTAAAAATAAATTCTTTTTAGAGAGTCACTTAATGGGACAATGACACATTCCCAAGTCATTCCAAAAAAAAAAAAAGAACCAAAAAAGAAAAAGCATACTACATAAACATTGGAATGGACTACAAGACTTTTCTGATTGAAATTTTTAGTCTTAAAAGATTCAAATAGAACTGAGCACCAGAACATGCAGGAACTTCAGTTATTTTTGAACTTGATTGTGATGCTGAGATGAAGTTCAGGAAACAAATCCAAAACTCTTCACCCAAGTTTATGCAGCAAAAGAAATTACATCGCAATAAAACACAGCCAGTGAATAGGAAGTGTAACTGCTTGCTGTCAGCGTTTTGGGGTCCCGTCCTATTTCACGTGGTTGGACTTCCGACGAACGATGACTGGGCATCGACGCAGAAATTTCTTTAAACGACAAAACATATAATAGTGTTTCGATTGTCGTCTCTTCTTATGTTTTCTTGCACAATGCCGACAAAAAAGTTAATTAATTTTGGTTCTTCGTGGAGTTATTATTTCATTTAAGTCAATAACAATGCTTGTGAAAACACGTATATAATTTCACAAGGCAGCAACTTTGAATTAAACAAAAAATGGAAGAAAGACAACAAGGTGTGTGTCATGTGTTTTGCAATCTGACGAACATCGCAAGTACATACATGTTGTTTTTTTCCCCTTTTCGCTTTTTCTGGTTTTAGATAAGATAGGCATTTGAAGACTAAAAGATTTTCTTTTTCTTATGTCTTGCATTACTTCAGTTGTTTTGTTCCATTAACTGACTCTTCTGTTCGGTTCTTAACAAGAAGAGCAAGGATAACATCAGGACTTCGAGGATAACTGTTGCATTGCTGGATTTTTGTGGAAATTGTGCTGCTTACATTCCAGAATTTTTTATACCAATTCGTTTCAAAAATAAAATGAAGTACTGTTCGCTTAGTAGAAGAAACATGCTGTGATACTAAGAATTTGTTTATCAACCCATCAAGCTCATTTTTTTAAATTTATTTTTAATACAAATAAATAAGAATTTTAAATAAATTATTTTTATTAAAAATGTATTTTTTAAATATATTTTCAATATAAATTAAATATAAAATTTTATTTTATTAAATATTTTAATTTTTACTTTTTAATTTTATTTTTAAACTTCACTTTAGAAAAAATAAGTTTACATAAAGGTAAACACGCACTAATGTTGTTACATTTAGAATATGGAAGATAGAATTGGTCAAATACGTAGTATTAGACAAATAGAAAACAATGATTATATGAGAGTGATGTCTTTTATATATATACATAATAGATGAAAATATATACACATAATTTTTAAATATATATCGGTTGTAGTTTTATCGATACAAAATTTTAATTCAATGATCATCATTAGATATAAAAAATTAAAATTATACTAACAAAATTTAGCTCAATAGTTATTATCGTGGTGTTCCAATGTCCACATAAAAGTACATACGTCGCTGTTTCAGTTACATAAATAACTATAGTTATAAATGAAAAACCATCAAATTATTTAATTAGTTTTTAAAGAAAATATTTCTCAGAAAACAAATTTTGTTTAATAAAGCTAGCGGTTGTCTACTATTTATATGTATGTCAACAAAAGCGGCTTCTTTGCGGCTTGTCGTTTTTTGTTAAAAAACAGCTTCTGCTTATCCACCAATTTGCTAGTTAGACAAACTTCCCTGCACGTACCAATTCTAAGATATTGAAGCTTGTGGCCTGCGACCACTATATGCAAATTGAGAAAAATTAATAATCAACTTTTTTTGGCGACTAAATTTTGAAAAAATATATTTTTGTAATTGATGCAAAAGAAATGGTTTTATGAATTTTCACTTATATGAGTTGCTTTTTTCATATATAAGCTTTCATGTAGAATTCACTATGATATTGGACGAATATAGCGATATACTTGTTCAATATCAAATATTAATGGTGCTGATTTTACTCGACAAAAATTATTATATAGAAATATGATGCATACACATAGAAATTATAATAAATAAAAAAATAATATTTGTTGTATTTAAGTCCGCAATAAAAAAATACATAAGCATATAAAAGAGTTCGTATTTTATAGACTCATATAGTTATTGTATTTGTAGCAAATATTTATCGAAACGATTGATATGTAAATTTTGTATAAAAAATAATATTTAACAATTGAAATTTTAAGATATTTGTAGAAAGTTTAAAAGAGAAACGTAAAGTGAGTGTGTAAAATTCTCTTATCTTCACTAAAAGTAATGAAAAAATGGCAAATATCTTTTGGAAAATAAATTCATTCAAAGAAATGGTGACTACTTCAAAGAAATGTTGTGCAAGTTTGAAACATTTTGATTGCTTTCTTGTATATAATAACAAGTGCTGGTTTGTTACTTGAGGAGAAAATTCTATAACATTTTACCTTCAAATTGCCTTCTTTTTAGATAAATTCAAATTTCTGCATTACTTTTTCCAAGAACTTTTTTTTGGGACAAAAATATTGTTGAATAATATGAAGGAAAAAATTCAGACTAACCATTACTTGGTCTAGCAGCAAAATCATACCTAAATTTTCATGCTAGTTGAAACAGTCACATAACTTGGATATAATTTGTTTACTCATCAGCAAATAATTCAAAATATATTTAAAATGAGTTTTAAAAATAAAGTTATTAAAAAATAATTTTATGAGAATAAATATGTAAAAATAAATATAAAAATTTATTTAAATTTTTAATTTTTGATGTAAACAAAGAGTAAAACAAAACACGTTCAAAATGAAGACAAAGCCATTTATTTTAAATTAAAGACTTTTTTTAAATCTCATTCAAAGAAAATATCTATCTAGCGAGAGTAAGGATGCGTTCTTTTCGACCAAGAGCTCACTTTCTTTTAACTTTTAACAACTAATTTTTAAATACAAAATAATATAAAAAAATATAATAATTTACTTCTAATTTATTTTTATTTATAAAAAAATATAAAACTTTAATTCACTTTCAAATAATATTATTTATAAAAAAATTTATTTCTAAAAACTCATTTTAAAAAAATTTACTTCCAAAATCAAAATAAACACACACAGAGGACATGCTTTGGAGTGTGTATTGCAGCTTTTCAATATTTTATTTTTAATTTTCTTTCTCAATAAAATTTATGATATTCTAGAAAATAGTAGTTAAAAGTATAACCTATTAAAAAATTGAAAATTATAATAAATTATTAAATATAATAATTATTATAAATAAAAATTATTGTGTTTTAAAATTTTTCAAAATAATTTTTTATTTTAATCAATCTCAAACTTTTCTAATACAATCCAGAAATGGGACCAAGATAAGAAGATAATGATGGGCCTTGTCAAACAAATGCCTTGCATGCTCTAAATAAGTAATAACCACCGAAAGACAAATTTAGTTTGCAATCAAACTCAAAAATGCGGGACCCACTTTGTAATGATTGGATTCATGATTTTCACTAACTACCCTTTTTAAATTTTATTTTTTGCTTTAATAGAAAGTATTGCCTATCCTTTTGCTAATAACTTATAAATTATTAGAAATTTTTCAAAATTTTAAAAAATACAGATAAAATATAAATTATAAAATAATTATATGTATAATATTTATATTTTAAAAAATTTATAAAATAATATAATTAAAAGTTTCTTTTCACAGAATTTCTTTTTAATAAATATTTCTAAATATCTCCTTAAATTCTTTAATTATTTTTCTTCTGTTTAACATATAATTTTTTGTGATGCATAATAATATTTTAAATATTTATATTCCCTATTAACTCTCCTCCCCTTGTTTTTGTTTTCTTTCATTAGAAATTTATTTTATGACAAAAAAATCATGCAGAGGCTTCTTCTGTGAAACCTCCCATAACAAACAGAAGCACTCGCTTGATGTTTTCCACCAAAAATTTAACAAGAAAACAAAGAACAATCTTCTTTTTTATGTCATCTAATAAGTCTGTCTCCCCTAATCTTCTTGTCGGTTTCTCCTTATTTGAATTTTAACTACATGTGTAATAAATAAAGATTCAATCTTTACGAAGAAACAAATAAACAAATCTTGATTAAATAAATACATGCCATAAAAAATAATAATAAATGAATTTCAAGGCCGGTGTGTATTGAGAAGAGTTAGGAGTTGACCCAGACCAGAAGAAGCAGCAATAAATTTGGATAGGGAGCAGCAAGAACATACATAAATAATCAATCACCCAAAACATTTTTTCTTGCTCCAAGGTTATTTCTTACTTCTTTCTTGGTTCAAGTGCCAATCTTTCTTCTTTTTCGTTAGATATCTTTCTGAGAACTCTTAAGAGAAGGAGAAATTTTCTTTTTTTTTATTTTTTTAATTTCATATTTTAGATTCATTTTGAGCATTTCTAGCTTCGGGTATTGCTTGAATAGCAACAATATCCTTCACTTTTATGTTTCTATATTCTCAGTATGTTGTTATTGCTGCTTTGAGCTTCTGAAAGTAGTAGAGAAAATTACCTTGTAAATCTTTATGAGAGTGATTTTCTACAAACTGGATTATGCGCATTGAAGATTAGTTGCTGCAATATAATTGGTAAATGCAATTGATGGCGTTGAGCTGGGGATTTGGAGATTGGACTAATTGTAACCATTGAGGATAGTTTTTGGGTTGCCTTTGTGGTGCTTGGCTTCTGGTTCCTGAGAAACTCTTCAACCTCTGGTAAAGTTGGGATATTTGATTGAGATGTATGTCTGCAATTGTTTATTGAGATATTTAAGTATTTGGGTATTAATTCAGGCTTCTAATGCTTACTGCAGTTTGAATTCTTTGTTTGAGCAATAATGGCGTTGACGTTGATTGCCCGAGTCGGAAGGCATAAGCAGCTTTATGATGAACACTCGCGTCGTCTTGTTGCAGGGTAAAATCTTGTTATATATTTTTTTTTGGGCAAAGATTGATGGAGGTTTGTCATAAGTTTGTATGATAATAGGAGAGTCATACTTGATAGGTTGTTCAAATAGCTGAATGGACTTGGTCATCATGTTGAAAAATTTTAAAGTAACTTGCCGCAATTTGCTTTATGCACTTATAACTAGTAAAGCTGTTGAACATTAGTTAGAAAACAAATGCTTATAATTAGTTTCTTATGCTGGTAGTAATTTTCGAATGAGGTATATGGTATCATTTTGACAAGTATAATTCTTGCAATTTTGTTGTTGTTTTTATTGTCTTTTTTCTTTTATAAAATTCCTTCTGAGTATTTGTTTGTATGTCATTCTTTGGAGTTCAAATAAACTTTGCAGGATGCTTAGTAATCTAGGTGGGCTTCTGTTATTGTTTCAAAAATCAAGTCTCCAAATTTTTTTATTTTTTGAAATCAATTGTTGAGAGAAAACATATAGCAATGAACATATGAAGAACAAAAGATGTAGTAATGAACATGTGAAGACTATAAAAGGTAAAGCTACTATTGGTAAGAAAAAATATTTACATTTCCTGAAGAAACGTTTGATCGACAAACTTCATTTGGTTACTTTGAATATTTTGAAGTATAATGATTAAGTTACGAACTACTGAAGAGAAAATGATGAGAAAAAACTTTCGGGTTTAGCTTAAGGTACAAATTTGCAGGTATATAGTTCAGCTTTAGAATTTTCATTATGATCTTCTGATTACTTTGTTGCAGATGCATTCCCTACAAGGTAATACAGAATTGTGTTGGCGATTTGGAAGATAAGTTGGAAGTCCTTATGATATCTTCACCTAACAGGGCAGATTACATCTTCCCAAAGGTAGGATCTACCTGTTCCTGAACCTGGAAATTCATTTTCGTTCAAACCAAGAATTATTCGAAAATTTTAGAAGGATACTTGACAATTCGTTGATTATTAGGGTGGTTGGGAGGATGATGAGACTGCAACTGAAGCAGCAATTCGTGAAGCTTTAGAGGAAGCTGGTGTCAGAGGAATAATTTGTGTAAGTTCTTATCTCTTAGAAATCGTGAATGCAATGGATTCAGTAGCAGAACATCAAATATTTTCACCGAAACAAGATGACATTCATAAAGTTTATGGAAAAAAAATCTTATTTTTGAAATTTCACCAAAAAAGATGACATTAGCAACGTTTTCAGGCCTCAACACGGCAAATGCTATAAGGGCAAGCTGATATGATTCATATTTGATTTCCTCTTGAAGTTGAAACCTATTACATTGATTTTCCTTATCTTGCATTAATTATGGACCATTTGCATTCTGTATCATCAGGGTTTTAGTTTTGTGTATGCAGGCTTCACTAGGAACTTGGGTGTTCCGTAGTAAGAGCAGACAGAATAGTTGCTCTGAAAAAGGAACTTGCGTAGGTCACATGTTTGCTATGAAGGTCACAGAAGAGCTAGAAATTTGGCCAGAGAAGAGCAGCCACCAAAGAAAATGGGTCAGTGCATATATATAGTTTCTACAAATACTTATTTTCGTAAAACTTTGGTCGGAGTTTCATAGAACTAAAAGAATCTGTGGTTTCCTGCTGCCTACTGATAGGTGAAATTTGGAGAAGCGAAGCAGTTCTGTCGCTACGACTGGATGAAAGAGGCTCTCGATGCTTGGAAAAATCTATTGCTTGGCACACAATCTTCACCTGCACCGGAGCTAAGTGAAGCTTTAAGTTACAGCTTTGTTCAGCCTGCCGTTGCTGAGCATCTAGTAGAGAGTCCAATAAATGCTTTCGGTTGATCAATAATATCTAGCAGATTCCCAGTTTCCAGTGTCCTAAACTCGATCACCAAGTCCTTGATCGATACTCCCATGTCTTTGTACCATTATAATATATAGGGAAGTGGATGCTAGATCAAATGTTAACAACCTAGGTAATTCACTAATTTGTAATGCATATGGCCGTCAAATATCAGCAACCAGAAGTTGTAGATGCGGATTACAGTCAAAATGTTGGTATAGGTTGAGGTCATCTGAAATCAGGTCCTTAGGGAGATCCATTGTTCATGTAAGGCACCTCTGTTTCTTTAACTTCATGTACTTGGTTGGGATCCTGTCTTGTCTGAATCCTGAACTTCAGATGAATGTGAAAAAGCTAACATGCTACCTTCAATATTGTATAGTCGATCCGTAGTATTCGTAGGTTGTTTTCATTTTTGTGTTTTACCATTACCCACAGTTTAACTTCCTGTATGAGATTTCTCGTTCATCTTCTACATGAAAAATCCTTAAAAGCAAGTATTCATTCTAAAAGATGATGCAATTCTCTAGCTTCAAATATTTGTTTCTTCACAATGATTCTTTTTGTTTTATAAAAAAAGCTTTTAAGACACATTGTTTATTTGCAAAAACTCATCCGCAGAAATGTTGGTATCTCACTTATCTGTAGATAATTCTTGTGCTTGGATATTATTATTATGTTCTTTTTTAACTAGTGTTTTGTATATAGGAATGAAAGACTTAAACTGAAAAAGCTACAATACATTCACAGCTTTCCATTAGCATGCTTGAATTGTCTCTCTCATATAGGGAACAGAGCATACATAAGATAAAGTTGGTAAAGAAGTTTTATCAGATCCCATAACACAGTCTTAAATCAAGAGGTTTTCTTTACTTTTCTTTCAGAGTGCCTTGTGCCTTTGCATATGCCTTGGTAAATTAGTTTCGATTTTGTCGGCATTAACTAATATTCCATGGCAAGATTTTGGATACTATGTGTTTTATTTGTTCACAAATGAGTAATGAGACACTTATTCCTGCAGTCATAGAACTGCAAAAGCACAAAATATGTACTTAATTATAAACTTTTTGAAAGACGAGTTTATTCTTTTAGCTTAAAAAAAATTATGCGTATACTAATTCTGTGACGTACAAATCACTCCTATCTAAAATTTTAAAAATAAAAATTTAAAATTCTGCACAATTTATTTTAAAAATTAAAAGAATAAAATAAAATGCACAGCCAAACGATCCTATATTTCTCCTCTTATGATCGAAAAGAGAAGTCTCTCTTTCCAAAGAGCTTTGTATATTACATATATGATCACTGATCTTTGTAGAGAGCAGGTTCTGAAAATAAATAAATACTTTCTTTACTCCTAATAATTTATGAATACATTTTTTAATAGATCTTTCATATTTTCTTGGATATGAAAAATCTTGGTTTTATGAGAAACCCTGTCAAGAACTAATGACCAATTTATCAAGGACAAGGATTAGTTCAAACAATGATCAGAAGCAAAAAAATAAAATAAAGATGAGATAAACTTGTACTACATGCATTTGGTTTAGTTAGAAGCCAATAGTTTTTCTGCTAGAATGAAAACCTTCACATGCAACCCAACATGGCTTTTGACTCATATCAAAATGATGATGGCCTCAAAACTGAAAATTCTAATGATTGGAGAACTCTGCCAACAAAAAACAAAACATATATATTTCTTTTGCAACAAAAAAGATTAGAGAGTTAGGTGCCCGTGTGGATAGACTTATTTCAAAAAGTTAAAATAAGTTAAAAACAATAAAATAAAAGTGTTTGGATGAACAACTTATAAGTTATTTTTTCAATTTATTAGTCACAAAAATAAAAGTTACGTTGAGTAACTTTTTCAAAACTTTTTTGTCTATTTGAAAAAAATAACATTATTGATCCTATTAAGTTAACATAATTTTATATATATATATATATATATATATATATATATATATATATATATACATATACATATATATATAATTATTATAAAGGATATTTTAGTTTTTGCCAAATATCTTATCTAACTTTTTTTTTAAAAATAAAAATTTATCCAAACATATACCTCTTTTTTTAAAAAAAATTTCAGCTATTTTTTTTTTTAAAAAGTCAAAAAAATAACTTTTATCATAGAAGTTAAAATTTTTAAATTTAGCCAAACGGATCCTTAATTCAGAGGACCCATTGTAAAATTATGAACATTGCTTTTGAAAGTTGAATGTCTTGTGAAACTTATCATTGATCCCTTTCCAAATTTGAAGCACATGGAACTGCAATAATAATAATAATAATTATTATATTAAAGTAAGTTTTTAAAAAAGTAAATTTCTTAAAAAATAAATAAAAATTTTATATTTGATTATAGTTAAAATTGAGTTTAAAAGTGGTGAATCTGAAACCCATTTTTCCAAAAAAATAAGTTCAAATCTAAGAGTTCTTTTGGCATTGCTTTTTAGAATAACACTTTTTTAACTTTTTAACTTTGCTATTTTTAAGTAAATATTCTATAATATTATATAAAATTTATTTAAATATTTAAAAGTATAAAAAAAATTTATGCGGTAAGGTCCAATTTTGCTTAGTTTATATCAATTATTTTGAGATAAAAATAGAACTTATTTTTCAAAATAAAATAAAATTACCTTTCATTCTATAAAAATATTTTTATAATTACTCCTAAACATACCCTAATATACGCCCTATTTATCCTTCATATATATGACTTATATATATAAGTGATGTTGGACTTTATCTGCATTCAACAATCTACAATACAAAAACTAAATTCAGTATACCTAATCTCACTAGTTATTATTATTTTCATCATCATCATCATCATCATCATTATATTATTATTATTATTATTTTGATTGAAAAAGTTAAGAATCTACTTACTAACTTCTTATGAAATTTTCTTTCACATACATGCCAAAGAGAGTCATATGAGGAGCTCCACTAAACTTCAGAGGTTATGAGCAATTTATTCAAAGCAAAAAAGTTCAACAATTTCTCAAGCGATTCGACGAAATTAAAAATTCAAGCATCTAAATAATACGTTTTCTTTTAAATTTTTAGCATTCATATAGCAAATGGAAAGAAGATTGAAAATAAAACTAACAAGAAAACAAAAGACTAATTAATTAAACTCATTAGTGTCTTGTTAATAACAAAGGGAATACTACTTTAATTATTTTCCTCCTTTAAGTAATTAAAGTACAATAAATAAAAAATTATATGTACAATATCCAATCATTAGATAAAAAGTCTTAATTGATTAAGGGCATATTTAGAGGAGCTTTTTTTTTCTATTTTTTATTTCACATTTTTTAATAAAGTTTCTAAAATATTTTACAGAATTTTTTTAAAATTTTAAAATTATAAAAAAATTCGACGTCGTAAAATTTTTTTATTAGTTATTATTATTATTTTTTTAAATAAAAAAATATAGCTTATTTTTTAATAATTTTAAAAATTTTTTTAAAAACTTATTTTTAATAAACACTCTCAAATATTTTCTAAATTTGAATAGAAGAGAAAATTAAGAAAAGATATTGTGATCTACATAAAAAGGTTTTGATTCGTCCCAATGATTCAATTCAATCACTAGCTCATGATGAATCTAACTAAACCCAGATGCCTTTCCTCTCTACTTACTATTAAAAAAAAATTCATATCAATAACTATAAAATAAATTTCTAAAGATTTTATGCATAATAACAAAAGCACATGCTAATCATTTTCAAAGACCCATCTAATCATGTGACATTCAAGATTTTGCTTACCAAGGTATTAATCACCGAACAAAAAATGATGGAAATTTTTTTGCGAAACTAATTAAAATCCATGTTAACGGCTTCTGATTGGTCGTTAATTTTTACTAACCGACCAGAAGAAAAAAAAAATTCTCACCAAAATTCAAACCGTTAACTGACACCAGAATCACAACTGACTAACTAACATGCATGGGAACAATTGCTTGCTGCAGGTGGTTTATTAGGTTGAGAAAATTTTAATTATTCAAATCAAACATAGTAGCGCGTTATTTCTTTATAGTTATGTTCATGATTTCTATATATCTCTTGCTGCTAGAGACCCAATTGCATGTTACCGCTTGTTGAACTACTGAGTGGCACTAGCAGATTCAGGAAAGAAAACGTTTGATAGTATTTTTAAAAATGTTATTATATTTTTAAAAAATAAATATAAGATTTCATAATATATTTTTTTATATTTTTAAAATTTTTAAATAAATTATAAAATATTATAAAAAATTTATTAATAAAATAAAATAATTAGAGTTGAATGAAACGCATTTCCAAAAGTCGTCTCAATTCTGTGAAAAACATATGTTGTTGCCTCAAGCTAAGCTAAAAATGTATGTTCCTTTTAACCTAAGTGAATTCTTAAAAAAATAAAATTTTTTAAAAATTGATTATAAATGATAAATTATTATAAAGTTAAATAAAAATAATTATTTTATAAGAGAAAGTCAATTTTTTTGTTAAAAAAATACAGTCTAGAAAGTAGGACATTGATTTAGATGACTTTGCCTTTTCTCATTAAGGTTATACTTGATGACATTTTTTGGAAAGCTTTTGAACTTTGTGGAGTTTTGACATTGCTTATGGAAGCTTTTCAATAAATATTTTTTATTTTAATTTTTATAAATTTTTTATAGTATTTTATAAATTTTAATTTAAAACTATATAAAAATATTCAATATTGTAAATTTTATTATTATTATTTATTTTATTTAGGTCATAAAAATAAATCTTATTTTCTAAAATAAGATTCATTTCATAAAATTATATGTTTTGTAATAATTGTTTGTACAAACTTTTTTGTTATTATCTAAAAGTTCTGAAAAGTTTTTATTTTTTAAAAAAAAATTATTTTTTCAGCTCTTCCAAATTTTAGATAAAACTAGAAGAGTAATACGCTTTAACACCCTCACTGCGTAAGGATGTTTGGCATCACGTATTCCCAAACGCGAAACCATTTTTTGCTACAGTCATATATAATTATATTAGTATTTTAAATTATTGTACATATAAGATAGATATAGAATTATTATACATATAACATTTTTTAAAAATTATATGAAAATGGCAACTCTGTTTCTTAATAAATTTAAAAACGATGTTTCTCTTAAACAACCGGAGGTATTTGAGATTGCGTTTTCTAAATACTTTTTTTTAATTTTTAATTTTATATTTTTAATATATATTTTATAATTTTTTAAAAAAAATTTTTAAAAATATAAAAAAATTCTATATAATAAAATTTTTTTATTATATATATATTTTTTGAAAGTATAAATATAAAATTTATTTATAAAAAAATATAAATATTTTTTATTTAAAAAAATCTATTTTATAAGTATTTTTAAGCGCTTCAAACCATTCTAAACATTCCCGTACACAAACAATAAAGAGCTACTTAAACTTTTTTAAAACAAAATATATATTTTTTTATTTTAGAAACAAACTTTTTTATATTTTAAATTTATAAAATAAAATTTTATAGCATTAAATTTATTTATACTTTTAAAATTTTAAATAAATTTTATAAAAATTTATAGCAAATTCATTAAAAATAATGAAGTGAAATAAAATAAATAAAATAGAGAAAGCCAAACAGCTCCGATAGCATCCACGTCGGCAAATCCAACCAGTTTCTATATCATGACTCTTGACCTTTTTCCTATAGGCACCACTTTAACTGGTTGGGCCCCAACCCTAAATAACTTCTTGTTGTTGTTCTTGAAGCAAGATTCCCTTTTCCCTCTCTATATAAATAAATTAACAACCCTTCCCATGCACTTCTACAACATCTCTATCATTCATCAAACACAAAACCTAGTCAAAAACATACCAACTCTCTTCTACCTAATAATTCTATGGACTTGAGCTTCTTCTTCTCGTCATCATCATCATCTGCTTCAAAGCAGGAAAAGAAATCCAAGAAGAAACAACAACATCAGCAGCATCAACAAGACAACAATGACGGAACGCGATACATCGGAGTCCGTCGCCGACCGTGGGGTCGATACGCTGCAGAGATACGTGATCCTGCAACAAAAGAACGTCACTGGCTCGGAACATTTGACACTGCTGAAGAAGCTGCTGCTGCTTACGACCGTGCTGCGAGATCCTTAAGGGGTCCTCGTGCTCGTACGAACTTCGCATTCCCTGACCTTCCGCCAGGTTCTTCTCTCACTCCCTTCCTCTCACCTGATATTTCTTCACAGAACACTTTTCCTGCTTTCTTTACGAACATCAGCGGTGATCATAGTGCTCAAGCACCAAACAGTTATTATCAACAGCAGCAGCAGTATTATGAACAGGAGCAAGCTCATAATGCGTACGACTGTGCAGCTTCTATGCAATCGATGAGTGTTGATCATGAGTCTTCTGCGATTACTTCGCAGAAGGCTGATCCGCAATCTCCAATAACAGCTTCTGAGTGGCCGGAATGGCTTGACTCTGGTGAACCAGTGCAGTGGGCAGGGCAAGAGTACTTCGACGAAGGTTACTTACACAGTCCTCTGTTCGGACCAATGCCTGCGGCGGACGAATACGATCCCAATGATGGATTCCAGCTCGGCGGTAGCAGCGGTTCGTCGTCGTACTACTTCTAGAAGCTTATTATATCAAAAGAGAGCTCGCGAGCGCGTGCTATGGCGCGCCGGAGCAATTAATTGTTTGTGTTTTGGTTTCATGTTCAATTTGGTTTTCTTGTTGTTTTTACTTGAGGTTTGATGTTAAAGGGAGTCTTAATTCATTTGAGTCAATGTGCATGCATGTTCTGTGAGTGTGAACGCTAATGCTTTCCAAGGAGTTGGATATACTTAATATTTTAATATAATACTTGCTATATTAATAAAAAATTTTCTTGTTTAATGGTTTTAAAAATATGATTAGTGCTTCTTCTAACAAGGTAGGTTTTCATTTGGTGTTTCCAATCTTCCGCTTTTAAGGTTGGGGAAGTTCCTCTTTTCTTGTTTCGCGCTTAGTGATTCTGAAAGGGCACAGTGGACGGAGGACCACTTAAGTACATGAACTTGCAGATTAGGAGATTTCTTTTAAGGGAGTTCCGGAAAAGTTGTGTTTTATTTATTCGTAATTTACTTTTTCATGACAAAATATGTACTTCGTATAAATTTTTCTATTTACTTTCATAAATGTATTCTCATAGATTTACTTTAATAATTCGTTTTTAGAAAACTTCTTGATAACTACAGAAGCCCTAAGTCACTCCTTGACAAATAAATAAGCCCTAATTTCATGATTTTTTTTTAAACTAATTGACCAGCAAGTGCTATCAGAAATTATCCAAAACTAAAGAACTATGCACCAGCTAAACAAAGTTATATACCAACATAGTTTACATAGCTTACATATAACCATATATATGCACTATTGCATATGCATTCATTAATTAACAGAAGTAATATCTTCCTCCTAGAGTCTCTTCATGCATATAAGCAATGTACAAAAATTGTTCCAAGTTCTTGCAATATTAGGTCGGATACAATTTGATGCAGAAGGGAAAAGGAAACACAGAAGAACTTGAAGGATCCCATTTGGAGAAGGACTGCTCAATGAGAATAGAAGAATCACTAAAACATGTTATAATAGAGACAAGTTGTTGTTTAATCTTAGAAGAGGTGCTTGCTGATAGTGCTTCTAAAAGTTGCTTTCACTTTTAAGCTAGAACATCACCCTCCACCGGCAAAAGTTGGAAATACTGTTACTGCAATAGCCATCAAAGTTCATACTGCAGCTGTCTTGAGCTACTGGTATTACTAAAACTGAAAACAGTAAGCGCAATGTTAAGGTTTCAAATTAGGCTATGTTCGAATTAATAGTGGAGAAATCTGCTATGATGCTCAAGTAAAATAAACTAGCCAACTTAGATATGGGTTAGCAATTTGCTTTGAGCTACACCAAATTGGGGCATGATTTTGTGGTTTTAACAACTCATGTTTCTTTTAAGTGGTTAATCGATTATTTTAATTTGGATATCTATTTTTTACAATTGGTATTAAAATTCGGTTGGATGGAACAATCTGATGCGTTGATGGGAGAGATTATTAGACCTTCTAATTGGGTTTGCTCTGGTAAGCAGTTGAGGATCTTAGCTATGGTCCAAGTGAAAAATAAACTAACAAATTTGAAAATAAATTAGCCTCTTGCTTTGAGCTGAATCAATTTGCGCTATGGTTTGGTGGTCTTAACAACTCATTATTTTTTGAGTTAAAAAAATAATTTTATTTTTCAAAAAGCTTTACCGAAAACTTTATTTCAAGAAAGCATCCTCTTTTAGCAATTCCAAGTGTCCTGCTAAAGAATGCTTCAAGTTAGGGAAGCTACGTACGGAACATTTGGCTTAGTTTATTAAATGCTTTTTGTTTAAAAAAAATTACGTTTTTAAATAAATTTTTAAGTATTTTATAAAAATTAAAATTTAAAAAATATACAAAACTATATACTTATTGTTTTAACTCAAAAAATTAAATTTATTTTTTAAAAAATCTATAAACAATTTTTATTTAAAATTTTTTTTTTATTATAAGAACTTTGAAGCGTCCTTTACAACTTACAGTGCTGATTGATTGATGGCAGCAAAGTCTTGACTAGAAACACAAAGCAAGTTCATGACAGAATATTTTTGGCTTAACCATGAATTTTAGTCCAGCGGATAACAATATTCCTGCCCCCTTCAAATGATCTAAAGCTTGTACGAGGCATCTATATATAGGGAAGAATGGTAGAGTAACCCTTTTAAATAAGACGTATGTGTAAAATATGCAATCTACTTGTGCAAGTCCGGTACAAAGTTCAAAACCGAAGAAATTGATGCAGTTTATTTTCCTTAACTATAATGAATAATTCTCAATCATCACTAAGCAAAAGCATGATTTCTACTAAATTGCATGCGCTTTCAAAGTTATCGTCAGAGATAAAAATCTAGGTGGAACACGGGCTGGGCTGTGGCCAGGCCGAACGATCCAGGCCACGAACCGCTAGGTATATAGATAGTGATAGAATCGGATTGACTTGGTCTGATTTAGTCTGTCGGGTTGCCGCTCGTCTAGTTACCGTACAAATAATGTTGAACGGTCTTTGATTGTTGACACGATCACCATCAAATAAAAAAAATTTTAAAATTTTATAAAATTATTTTCAAATTTTTAAAAAATATATAAAAATAATCATTCTCACATCAGCGAACACCAGTATGCGTTTGTGGTAGGCTTATTGTTGCTTACGTCAACCATACTCATTGCGCATTATTATTTACTATTTTTTTACAATTGTTTTAAATTTATTTTAATTCACTATTTTACATATAAATAAATCTTATCTTCGTTCACATTTCACATAACAAATTTTCTCTCCCATTTTTCATTCTCAAACTCATACAAATTTATAAAAAGTTTTCATTCTTGCAACTTCAATAACTACGTCATAAGAAGCTTTTACTTTAAATATCTGCATTTGCATCCCTTGAATTGTCTATGACCTCATCAATTGCTCCAAAGATCCATCTAATATGGATCTAACTCAATGTCCCTAAATAATTTGGATCGAATTTAAGTAGTTTTTTTTAATCTGACGCAACCTTATAATTTGAGGATGAACATTCTTTTGCGGTGCAAGATGCATCCTCAAATTAATTTTCATACTCAAATCGTAAGATTGCATGAGGTTAAAAAGATCCAAGTTACATACAAACATTAAGTCAGACTCATGCTGATGCATTTTTGGAGCAATTGCGAGCTCATAAACAATTTTTGGAGCAATTAATTGCAGGCCGAAACTAAGTGCAGGCAATTTTTTTTTTTTTTTTTTTCTTCTACCTATGTCTGTGATACCAATCTTATTCATGGCAGTGCCTTTGGGCCCGTTCACATCTCTTTCTCCCAACATCTTTATTTGTTTCTAACTAATGGCATCCGATTCTTTCCCTTTCTCACCATTTTCTTCCTTCTCGGCCACGACACCCTACAGACATGTTTAAACACCAAGGTGACTATCAATTCGATCATATCATAACATTTCCAACTTTTCATATATTTCTCAGAATAAGCCTAAGAGTGTCAAGGTTAACAATAAGCCATGGCAACCCAGCCACCACCTCCCAGTTCCAGGCGCCCATTGTTCCGCCTGCTTACGCAAGCCCGATTGGAACCGCAGCAGCCTGGAGTGTCACCACTATTTGGTCAAGTTTTGGTGCCAATGTCAACTGTTCCAGTTCCCTCACAAGAACAACCGCGACCAGAGCCAACAACGCAAGTACTTGCTCAGGTTGTAGTTCCAGTGCCAACTGTTGAAGCTCTATCACAAACACTAGCAGCAAGAGAACCAACACCACCGCCTCCGCCGCCAGTTGCAGCTCAACCTCAGCCATACCCGCAAACAGAGACACCAAGGCGTGCTACCCAGTCGCCTAGAACTACAGCGGTACCGCCGCAACTATCAGCTGACTCTAGACAAACGGCATCACCAAGAGCAAGAGAGTCTCCAAGAGAAATCAAGACCATTAATCCAACATCACCACAATCACCTAAACCAAGTCCAAGAACTCAACTGATGCCTTACCCTGAATACGAAGCCAGGCGAGCAGAAGGGCAATCAAAGAGCATTTACATGCAAGAATACCAAAACAAAAACCACAGAGGAGAGTCCTACAACCACTACCGCAAGGGCAACAACAGCAACATTCAAGATAGCTACTATACTACCATGATTCCTGAAAGCAAGGAAGAAAAAGGCGATTTGACAAAAGTTTCAACTTGGAACAAGCCACATAATTCTGCATCAAAAACTAGCTCCGAGGACGAGGGCATGAGGGTTATTACAGTTGCTGGCAAGAACATGGGCGCACTCATGGAGCTGGGTCATAGACAGAATAGAGGTAGAAAGCTTCATGAAAACCATCTGTTTCATTCATCAAAGCATCAAACAGAAGAGAAGGAGATCAATGGCAGTAAAACAGAGGAACATACTAAGGAGGCAAAAGGAAAGGGAAAGGTGAAATCGATGTCTGCAATAGTGAACAGCAATGTGCAGGGAGTGAACAACTCACTGTTGCTAAATAGCACATGTAGCCACAATAGTCCTGGTGTCCACATCACGCCCTCAGGTAGCCGCTACCACAAGCCAAAGCCTTAAGACGAAGATAATCACAAGAAACAGTACTGGTAATTTGGTTAGTCCATGTCAAGAACACAATAAAAGCGAGGAAGGAACATTGCCTATGTGATTAGATATCTTGAGGTGTTATAGCCGTTTAGAAAATAATGTGATGGTAATGATTATGTAAGGGAATCATATTCATTATATAGTGCAGAATCTCTGGAGTGCAAATGTCATTACTAAATCCTAGTTGTATACTGTATCTGTATTGCAATTTGTAAAGAATGATGTAAGAAGACCGGAAATAAACACTTAAATATTTGATTCCAGGTGTTTCTAGGTTGCACCTTGATCTTCTAAAACCAAATAAAACTGCATTCAGAAATTCTCCATATAAGGGATTCTGTATCATCTAAAAAATCCAGAACTACTAAGGAAAAGCAGCAACTTTTTTTTTTAAATTTTTGGTTGGAATCTGGGGAAGGCTCTTCAGGAAGGATGTTGTTAGGGGGTCCTTTGTCAAGGCTGATCAACTTGGTCATGCGATAAGGTAAGGATGATGTCCAATATAATATGATGGCCAGCTTTTATTGGATTTTGGATAAATGATCTGCCTCAGAGAAACGCAATGCCTTCCTCTCTCTGTGCGCAAAGCCTGCAGTTATAACGTATATCAGTTCTCCGGAGTTTATTTTCCTGCCAAAAAACTCGCTTTCAAATACATTAAGCACAAAAATTCACTTTCAGACTCGCGTTCAAATATAATCAAACACAAAAACTTGACTCATTTCTCAACCACAATAAAAAACATCGCTTTTCAAAAACTCATTTCATAGGAATTCACTTCACTGCAACCAACAAGCCTTTAGTCTAGCACCTAAGAATCTTCCTACAAGTGATAGGTTCCAAGGCTATCACAAAAACATTTGCGTACATCAAAGTTAAACCACATTGGTCTAATGTTGCTGAAATAGCAAACAAAATAGAAAATTATAATGGCAGATCTCTCGATTACAAAAAAACAATTACTTCATTTATATATAAATTAGTAAGGTAGTCTCAATACATGTTCAAATGTATCAACATATATACATTATAATAATACAACTTTGGTTTTTCTCCAATTCTTTCGCATGCTCTACCAGTACTCTCGATATGGTCGAAAATGCTAATAAAGTAGAGCAAACAGTATCTAGAATAGTTGTAGACATACAATTACATACAATTTTAGCAGTATATACTTAAATAACTGTTCTAGTATAGAGAACCCACGAAAAATACCATCTACACGTGTTAGGTATGAAGTTTTTCTCCAAGTCATTTTAATCTCCTATGAAGTTTTTAACGTGTTTAGGCAAAAATATAATCCAATAGATTTTAGAACCATCTAATAATTAACCATATTTTTGCCTTATTTTACTTTATCTATGACTAATTTAATTTACCTTTGTACCCAACAATATTTCTTAAGAATGAGTCAACAATACTATATTTCTTATCATCCGTTATCTTGCTTAAGATTCTAATCAAACTTGACTAGGACCATCATTAATGTGCACTAAGTGTTAGCTTTTAGAACCAAATTTGCTCCAATCACCGCTCACCGTGCGGAGAAATCAAGTGAGCACCGCGTACGGTCGCTCATTTTAACCAAATCATCGGCCTGATGATCATTGTTGATGAGACACCATATCGGTGAAATTAATAGTAAATATAAGAATTCCAAACCGAAGGAGCAGGCTCATAGATTAGAAAATTCAGTTAAACCTCAAAGCTTACTTTAATATATTAATTTATTTCTTAATTTATCTTTACTATATGAGAGTATGAGACTAATTCAAATCATTTTTTGTACCCAACACATGTATACCTTAATATCACACGTCTCTATGTCACCATACCTTAAAATTAGTGAAGGTTATTTGTGAGTAAATTTCAGAAAGGAAACGCTATTTTTCTCATCTGGTCAAACTGAGCAGAAGTTTCTGAGTGACGTGACGGAACTCATATACTGATATACAGAGAGAACAAATAAAAAGTTCGATGTCTTTCGTTCGTCTTCCCCTTTACCTTCTCATTCTTCACAGTGTTTCTGTTTCAACCTGCCAACGATATAAAACGATTAACCTATTTTGATTTATCTCTCTCATTTTGTTTCTACCAAAATGAAGCCACGGTTGTTACCCAGCAACGGTAGCAATAAGAAGCGCACGATTTACAGAAGAGAAGAATAAGGAGAACAACCTTGTGGGACTCCCTGCAAGAGAATCAATATCCAAACCAAAAACAGGAGAAATCAAACGAACGTTGCCAGACTCGATGAGCTTGACAATCAGCAGCAGACTATAACTTAGCTGAGAGAAGTAAAGCAAAATGTGAACCAACAGATACTGAAGCTTATGTCGCACACACCACCGGACCACTGAATCTGTAAAGGACCTAATGAGCGTACAAGCAACTATCATCAGCATGATCAGGTTGATGTTGGAATGAGTTTATTATCGAGATTAAAGAGTTTGCCAAGTCATAGTTTAAGATGTACAAGCAGCAGAGTTTACTTGGTCAACTTATAGAACTTCCATACATTCAACACAGCACCCATGACAATAAATTCTTTCATGCAGTAGACAGGCCTAGAACCAAATGCATATATTCTCAGAAGCCAAAAGCTGCCCAACTCAGAGCACGATAATCATTAGCCATGAGCACCAGAAAAAGGTAGCTATTGAGGATCTCTTCCAGCCATATCTCTACCTTGGAAACCTGGAGCCCCACCTTGATAAGGACCACCTCCTTGGTAAGCATTACCGCCCTGATAAGGGGCACCTTGATTGTTTGTTCCACCAGCCTGGAAATTTGGAGAAGGTTGATTGTTTGTTCCACCAGTCTGGAAATTTGGAGAAGGTCCTGGGTAACCAGGGTTATTCCCTTGATAGCCAGGCAGACCTCCTTGGTTCGGACCTCCGCCTTGGTAACCCATGTTCCCTCCCTGGTATGGTGGTGGTGGTGGTGGGCCTTGATAACCAGGTCCCCGTTGGTAACCCCCTGGTCCTCCTTGATAACCAGGTCCACTAGGCGGTCCAGAACCAGGGTTCATACCCTGATAACCCTGGCCTCCCTGAAAAGCAGGATTGTTAGGAGCATAACCACCCTGTGGATTTGGCATTTGGTTCTGAAAGTTATTGGGCATTCCTCCTGAGTATTGTGGTCCCATGTTACCAGTGTTAGCATGAGAAGGTGGAGGCATGTCCCTTGGAGGCATGGCATGTTGGGGCGGAGCGTTAGGCATCTGTGCAGGTGATACTGCACCTGGAGGAGGGCTGTTAGGCATTGAAGCAGGTGGCACATTGCCCGGATGAGGGCTGTTTGGCATGGGGGCTGGAGGAGCTTCTCTGTTCTGGAAATTCTGCATATTTTCCCTGCGCCTCTCAAAGTTTCTTGATCGATCAAAGTTTCGGGGCCTATCATTCCGTCTTGACCTTTCATTTGCTCGAGCATTATTACGTACCCATTCTTCATGGTATTTTGGATCATAAGGCACTGCTTGCCCATTTATAAATGGCTCCCCTGCAATGATAAAAAGTAATAGAGTTATGGTGCACAGAAAAGTAAAATAAATAATCCTGAGAGGTCAGGAATACTAAAAATGAAAGAGAAGCAAAGCTTAAAGAAACAACTAATTCGCAAAGCTAAGAAACAAAATTTCTAAATGGCATGTTCATAAAGGTGCTTCAAGCAACCATATTAAAAAAGAGTTCACATAGGACTTGCAGATACAGAGTACTATCAGGTAGTACTAAAACTATTGCAATAATCTTGTATAGCGAAGCATAGCCGTCATTTGCTGACGGTTAAGCTCAATAACAATATACTGCCGAGATTTACATTTTGTTCTAACTGCAATCTCAGCACATAGCTCCAAAACAGTCACTTAAGCTCCAAACGTTATCACTAGTTCTTGCTTCATGCCCTAACAGCCATTTCAACATCCAAGCTTTATTTGGAATTATTTCATTAGGCATCAACAAAATCATAACAATGCATACCACAAATTTCACTTTAATAACATAACAAGAAGATGCACAAAGTTCTTTCAGAAATAGAAACCACAACTAATGTGTAATTTAATTCCCAAAACTTTAGTAAGAATTCAAAAAAGTAATAACAGATTTAAAAAAGAGCAGCTGATACTTATATATATGAAAGCATATTAAGCAAAAGTTATTTGGAAGGAACTTCATAGCTGAACGAACAGAAGAACCTTAGCACTAAAATGATAAAATGAATCGAACATGACTACCACAGTGAACAGTTTAATAGATTTTTTGGGATGTTAACCTCAGAATAATCAGGAATAGTAAAGTATGTATCATTCTTAAAAGGATTCTAATAGCAATTTGTAACAATCTGAATAATAAAACTTCATATACAAAGAGAGGAAGTACAAGAAAGAGCAAGGACACTAAAAGAAGTGCCATAACGGAATATTGCAAAAAAATCCTATGAGAAATCACAGACTCATACGGAAGAGAATAAGAACATATAATTAGTGACTTCATAAAAAAGCATTTGCGGGCGCTTATCTATGGAAGCCTGTAGCAATTAAGAATCAGAAAACCATGTTGCCTAAATCTTCATTGTTATCAGGCCAAAAGAGTTACTGAAAAAAGATAACAGATACTAGCAACTATTAGGAACACGTGATAAAAACAAATGAATTTTCCAACTCATAACAGCTATATAAACAAAATATAATGTTTAGAAGAAGGAGATAGCGACTTTTTACCTCCATAATCCTTGTTTTTGACATCCAAGTAAGAATCAGGAAGGACCCAACGAACCTTAGGAAGAGCTGCATTTGTTTAAAGAAATTAAGCCGTTAACATCAGAGCGTGCGCCAAAAGAATATGTGAGCCAAAAGAATACCTTTGATCTTATGAGAAAGCTCCTCCGAAACAAGAGCTCCAAAAGCAAAATAGTGCTTGGTTGAGACTGAATAAATTTTCATTCTTGCTTCTTCTTCACTACAAGATATAAGAATTATGGTTGATAGGCATCCTTTTGCAATTCATACACAGACTGAGTAGAATTTCATGCTTGCTTCTTCATCACAACAAGATAGAAGAATTACGGTTAACAGATATCCATTTACGATGTGTACACAATCAATTGCAGGAATACAAGAGGAGAGATAAGTTATCCACATTAAACAAACCACAGGGAATATAAATAAGAAAATCCTAAAGAAGATCGTCTATTTCCTATTCTGCAATTGTGCTTGCCCTCCAAGTAGTGCCAGTAACAAATACTTTAACGTGGACAGATTGAAACACTACAGCAACAAATCATATGCTTCATACTATTTTTTTGGGTGAAAGTGCAAAATGCAAAGGGCAGAAAGCATTACCTACAGGAAGGATCAGACGTCAAATATGATAAATTGGACTTTCTAACAGAAATAAATGGACCAGATTTACAAAAACAAAGCAAGCAGCCAACTGTACTATATCGCCATTGTTGTTACAAATAAATAAATCCCGCATATACATGCACTCACAACAGAGAGCATCGTCCAATTTCATAACTCTAATCAACAATTATAATCTCAATCAACCACCTCAACAGCAAAAACACTGACCTAAAACATTGATCCTTGGTGACTTAAACTAACAAATTACTATAGAATTGCACTAAACGTACACCAATTCATCAAATCACATATGTAATTCCACAAAACGGATGAAATAAACCGACAAAAGATTACATATCTGTTAGATACGCAGATAGAGTTTGATTACCTGCCGACAATTTGAGCCAAGGTTTTGATGTAGTAATCGATGATCTCATCCCTAGTCCAGTTAGGATCAGGAGGCTCCATGACAACAAGCCAGTGCTCGAAATCACATCCATCGAGCAGGATAGTCTCTTTCGGTGGCCTGTTGCTCCAGTTCGGTGATGAATCATTCAGGGAAGAGGTCGTAGGACGTGTTGCGAAGCACTTAGACTGCACCGGAGTTCTGATTCCAGGATTCAGAAACCGGGAAACAGCGGCGGAGAGTGGTCGGAGAAGAGACCCACCGCCTCGGCGGAGATGGAAACTCGAAGCAGAGTAGAGAGAGAGGGTGGAGATCCTCGAGATCATTGCTCGACCCGCCATGGATGAAACCCTAATTCTGGTGATGGGAGACGGATAGAGAAGAAGAACGAATGATAGGGTTTTGTTGAACCCTCAGGCGTCGAGATATTTATTAAAAGTTTGTTGCTTTCTTTCCTGGGCCCTGATGGCTTTAATAGGCCAACAACAGATTTCACTAAATGACTTTTTCTAAGGCGTTCATGGGCCGAAAGTTTCAGAAAATTAGAACCATCATGAGGTTTTTATTTAAATTAAAAATTTTTATAAAAAAAAAAAAAAAGAAAACCATCAATCTTTCGTTTTGGTTTTAATAAAGAAGCATGGATCACGAGCAATTTTTGATCAATTACAAGAACATATGGATCTCTTTTAGCAAGTGATACTTATCTGTAGGTCTCAAGTGTCGTAGTCTTGAGTCTTGAGTCGATCTTTGGGTTCTCTTTCTTAACTCTTTTTCATAACGTTTCGGGCTTGAACGATTGCATTAAACTGTTTTTCAAAATAAATTTTTAAATATAATTTTTATATTTTACTATATTTAAATGCTAAATTTAATTATAATATTTTGTATTTTGTTGTATTAAAAAATAAATTAAAACTCTTTTGTTAACGAATATTGAATTCGGTTGAAATTTGAAACCAATACGGTGCTATTTTTCTAATTAATATAGACAACACCAAAGCTTCAGATCTATTGACATATTTTCTCTTCACTTTGAGATTTCTTACTGGTTTTTAATGGACAAATGTTAGCTTCCAGTCGAAACACTGAATTAGAAAGACATTGAAGGAGTCTATGTACTGCAACCTTTAGATTGATTTTTAAGTTATGATTTTATCTTTCAGTATTTTAGAGCACGATAACAAAACTCGAATGGAAAATTACGGCAAATCACAGGCATTGATAAAAACTAATAAAACTCTGATACGAATAGGAGAATTGAAGAAGATAATCTATCAATCAATCGGAGAACATATGCTGAGGACGAGAAGAACAGGGAGAAACAAAAGAAGCTGAAGTCCGTGGATGCCAAAATAGAGAAAGCTCCTAGGGTGGCAAATGACGTCACCGGAACCGGAGAACGGCAACGAAATGTCGGACGTGTCCGGGGTGCATGCCTGAAGGGTCTGAAAGACAGACGTCTTTGCATCCGTATTCAGAAAGTGACTAAGAAATCTTGACGCCAGACTGTTTCGGGTCACCATTCAAATGGTGACCTGGGCGCAGAACAGGGCGCTTAGCAGGTGCCCTGTTCTGGCATTTAAGTATTTAGGTCCATTAGGGACTTTTAAAAATTAAGTTTAATTTCTATTGTAATTTCTTTTAGAGGAGTTTACATTGTAGAAGAGTTTCAATTAGAATGGAACTCTTTAAGTTATAAATAAAGAGAGATGCCATAGCAATAGGCATAGGAGATTTGTTCTTCACTATGTGTATTTTCTTCATTCTCTCCACTTTGATCTGGCTTCTGTATCTTTCCTTGTTCTCTGGATTACATCAAACTCTCCATTACTTTGAAAGTATCCTCGATCCTATAATCATATTTGCTACGAGCCATCCTATAACCGATCCGTGATCTGATTAGAATAAAATTTGTTGAATATATTTACAATTTTTAGTTCTACATGTATAACAATATAAATTAAAATTGGAGATCTTTCTGATTATTTTTAGTTGAAAAAAACCAAAAAATATTAACAGAACACAGAGTATATATATATATATTTTTTTTTAAAAGAATCAGGTGATATATTAGGCTGAACTGTTGTGCTTCGAGCTTCAGAGTGCTTGAAAAAACAACTAAAAGCATCCTCTTCCAAGTAAGCAATCAGGTCTCTGGTACAAAAAGTCCCCAACAATGCCATCCATGCCGATCACAGACACAAAAAAAAAAACAAACAACCATTCTGGTAAACTCCACGACACTTACGAATACAATTGTAAGGACATGTTCAATATTCATATAACTGAACTGTGCGAACGCTATTGAACCCAAAAACTTTACATTCCGCAGACCACAGATTTTATCAATAAGCAACTAAGAAACTCAAAAAAGAATCTCTCATGTAACAGTACCCCATGCCAAACATAATTCAAAGTAGGAATCCTACATAAATATATATTCAAAACATTCATCCAGAAGAACGTATAAAAGTTGTCTGGTTGCTCTCAGAGTTCATAGACGATCGCAATACAACGACATGTGAAAGTCAATCTAACATAACCTTATGCTTCAAACCTATTGCATGTCCATAGACACCTGCCGCCACTCCCCCTCATCAGATCTTTTCCACAGTGTCAAATTATACTTTATTTTGACCTCAGTTGCATTATTCTTTGTCTCAACAACTTTTTCTTCACTAGCCACAGAGAGCATATCTCCTGTCAGGGACCATGTTACCTTCCAAACAGGATCTTTAAAATCATGCAAAAGTTTACCCTCCCATTGTTCGCCATCCTTTGTTGCTACCCATATGATCACCTTTCCATCCCTAGATGCACTAGCAATGGTAGACTTTGGAAGTCCAAGGTTAGGTGCCCAAGCAGCATCTGTTACCCCATCCGCGTGCATCCGAAGAGGCGGACAGTCCATCCTCCAGATCCCATCTTTCAGCTTCCACACTTTGACAGCAGTATCCAGCCCACCGGAGGCAAGCTTTTGAACAGGAACAAGACCAGAGGCAACAAGGATACCTGGTGCAGTTATGGGGCCCATGAAACAGACATCACTCTAACTGGGTGAGCCCGTTCAATCCTGGCTGTTTCCTAGGTTCCATCTGCTCTGGCAGTGAAGACTGAGATGCTTCTATCCGCCGATCCGCATGCCAGGTAAAGGCCGACTTCATGTGGTGCCCATGCTATGGCATTGATAGAGACTCTGTGTTCAGTGAACACTTGAGCTTGATACCACTCCTCAGGCTTGTTTCCTTGCTTCCATATAATCACACGTCCATCATAACCACAAGAGGCAAGCGTGGATCCAAATTTTGGATGTTCCCATACGACCTGAAAGACTGCACCTTGATGGCCATTAAGAGTTGCAATGGGCTGGTGCAAAGAGCCGCTCACACCAATTATCCTGATAGTCGCATCTGATGAGACTGTTGCCAAGCGCTTGCCATAATAAACCATGGCAACATCATGAACAAGATCATGATGGCCAGTCTCTATCTTCTGGGATGGCATTGCTACAATCTTCTGCTGTATCTACAAGATTTGAGGCACATAAATATGAAATGATGGAAACTAGTAGAATACAGGAAGAAAGAGAGAATGCATGCACATGCAGCGACTAGCAGAAAACAAACACAAGGCAATTCTACCAATCAATCCAAGGATCACTCCAACAAAAAAGAAAAGGCTCATCATACCTACAGCTCCTAAAAATGGGAGCGAAGTAGGAAAGTTAAGTGAGAAGGTCAACTACTTGAGAGGCATTTGACAGTTTTGCTTTATTAAAATTATGTTTATCATAAAAGCATAAGAACAGATCTACCCTATCCGAAGGTGCTTTATGAATTTTTTTCTTCTCAATACCACCACCTGCAGCATATTCAAGATTCATAAAACCAAGATGGTGATTGATCAGCTAGGAAAATCTCAAATCAGGATCAGCCAAATTTGAATCAAAGAAAAGAACAGCAGACCGTACTGATAAAACCATTTAAATAGAAAACAATACATATGTCCATACAATCCCATTCAGATTCCATATAAAACCTCAGCAATCTCGTTTGATCAGATGGATCCGACTAGCCCAACCTGATATTATCAGTGTCATCCAGGAACAGAGAGCATAATCTTATACTTTCCATCAGCTTGTCATGCATCCCATACATGTTTAAACACATACCCAGACTTCTATTTCTCGCTTTTGCTAAAGAGTAGTTCATAGGACTCCTAAAAATTAATACTGTAGCACTTCCATCCAATTTTAGTATAAATTGATTCTATACAATGCCAAGACTATACTCGTTATACAAATATGAAACTTTATTTAAGCAACCAGCCACTGAAGTTTATAAAAATGTGACAACAATGTAAACTGGTACCTTAACTTTATTCTGGAAAGAAGGTTTATATCTCAGTGTTGGTGCGATTAATTAAAAATCGTTCAAGTAGCAGATAAATTGACAGCCTACAAAACCAACTTTTACAAGATGGTGAGGACTAAGTTGCTTCTCATGTCTTGGTTATTAAATCAGGCAATGTCTACAAGATGAGGACTCTCTACCTCCTGGAAAAAATCGATCATAGTCAAAATAGAGATAGCTACTTCAGAATTTACTTATGACTCCTTTAGACACTTTATGACTCCTTTAAACACTTTTGACGCTTATAACCTGTAGTATCGTTTACCTAAATGTGTCAAAAGTATGAAAACAAAGAAATAGCACCAACAAGCCAATAATATGTTTCTATTAAACACCCTTATAAGTAACATAGGCAAGACAACCATCACATTTAACCACTTCATAGCAGATCTCTCCACTTTTCCTAGGCTAGCGCCATTTCATGGAAGAGGGAAAGGGTGATAATTGGATCTGATTCGCTTTGGGATATTTGTATCTATCACTCTTTTAACATCTAGCTCCAAACAAAACATTTAACAACTTCATAGATTTGCACCATTGTCATCACATCCATGTCTATAGCAAATGGAGGTGAATGGCTAGTTAGACATAATAACAAATCCAAACATCTGTAAAATTTAAATAGAGGACAACAACACAATAGTTAACTCAAAAAAAGAAACAAAACAGAACTTGTTCCAATTTAAAAATATTTATGCAGCATCAACGAAATCTAGAATCATCTCCAAAGTAAACAAAATTTCACTATTATGAAACGCAAACTACTGATATCCATAAAAATGATCCACAAACAACATATCTAAACTTTACCCAAGAATCTGATGAGAACAAAGTGGCCAAACCACAACCTATACAGGTCTACTCAATCGCAACAACATGATACCTTAGACAATATGACATTGCTAACTTTATTATAGCTAACCCCTATTATTAATATACAATGAAGCATAAAATTTAAGAAAATGCAAGATGCCAGGAGATTTACATAACTGTTTAATTTAATTGATATGCCCACATAGAGAACTTTAGCTTGAAGTTAGTTCAGCTTAAAAGTAGTTTGATCATTTGAAATTCGCATTCTTTAAGATTTCTAGCCAATTTTTTTAAGTGACTATCTTCTGTTTGTGAATGTGAAATAACCATTCTCACTTGAACAAATGTCTTAGTTTATGAGATTCTAATTCACTACTTATTCACAAGTGTATCAAGGAAGTTAAAGGAAGTCAAAAGCCACTTTAAAATTTTGTATCCTTTAAGCTTTCTAGCTAATTTTCTAATGAATAATTTCTCTTCATGAATGTGAAACAGAATGCTAACTTGAACTGGCATTTTAGTTATGAGTTCCTAAGTTGCTACTGACTCACATGTATCAGGGGCAGCTAAAAGAACTAAAAAGCAACTGTTCAAGGAGAATTCATAGCAAATTGAAACAAAAAAGCATAGGGGATAAGAGTTTATGGTGTTTTAGTAATTAATTGGAATCAATTAATGAAATCACCTAAAATCAATAGCAATTTGCTAATTAAGCCTCCATATGGCAGCCAACTAGCTCGCAAAAATGCAGACAGGTTACATAATGGTTAGTGCATTTTGACAATTCTTGACTTATCAATTCAATGGGTTTTAACAGCATCAACAGGCGTTATAGTGCAATTGACACTATCAGCAAAACCCAAAGCTATAAAGAACGCATTTTAGTTATATTCATCACAAATAGCATCAATGATAGTGGCAATCTACCAAAATCGCATTCAGTGGTTATAGGAAGTAACATGAACTTCATTTGATGTTTCCATCCAGAAACTAGAAAACTCACTTCACCGGTGCAAAACTAGGTCATAGTTTCTGTGATACAATAAGGTATTTCCCCAGAATAACTTTTCATTTATTTTATTTATTTTATTTCATTTTTGCGAGTTATCA
This sequence comes from Acanthochlamys bracteata, assembly GCA_019914995.1. Lineage (NCBI taxonomy): Eukaryota > Viridiplantae > Streptophyta > Magnoliopsida > Pandanales > Velloziaceae > Acanthochlamys > Acanthochlamys bracteata. Next base: position 1,933,687 of record CM034131.1, on the reverse strand, counting down.
TTTACTGTAACGATTCAAATACATCGACTGGATCTTTGAGATGGTGTAGTCACTCGACTCTTCCCTAGTTAAGGTTCGTGCATCCTTTTGTCCATGCTCGCTTGACTGATTACCAAATTCCTTCAGCTATGCTAGAAAAAACTTAATTGACATAGCTTTGCTTCTTACCACTCACAGATCAAATCACTCAACAAAGAATAGCTTCAATCATATAATCCCAGTCTACATCAATTCAACAATAAACGATCAAAGTAACAAGCAATAGCTGGTTCAACCAGGCCCCTTATCTGACCAAGGGATTTGGCATTCTAATTAATTTCCTTGGAATTAATTACCTTAACACATTACTAGTATTTACATGTTGCACTTATACGTACTGATATTCTAGAGTGTTGTATTGACTCCCCTCATAACTGATCTATGATGTACAACAACATGGTGGCAGCATTTCCTGACCTTTTTTCATAAGTCCATTCCTAACGTTATGGTCCACTATATGAAGAATAAATGTAGCTAGATGTTTCCTAATGAAGTGAATAGTTCTAATAAGGCTTATTTTTCTAGGAACCGAAGCCTAAAGTATAGTCGTCCTTCTCATGATGAGCTTCCCAATGCATAAAACATTTTCGTCGTTATAATTTCCATTCATTTCTTTCCACCTTCAATATATAAATCCAGTCTAATACCACCTCATCCATTCAAAATAAGAAAAAGAAATTTATAGAGAAACAGAAATCCATACCGTTGGACTACCATTATCAGATCCATCTATCTCGTATGATTTATAACAAAATGACGATGTAAATGAAAAAATGAATGCAATTGTAAATAATCAAATGAAAACAAATAGAGAAACTCAATAGGTAAATCGTCCCTGAACAAATCAAAATGCGCAACCAACAGAAAACAGATTCAAGTAGTTAGATCCACAAACGTGTCAACTAACCTAACAAAGATCCATACGTATTTAATCCGTCACAGACATGTTAATTTCATAATACAACAAGACTGATGTATAGGAAATAAATCTAAAAAGAGTAACTTAGTGTACTGAAATCCTTTGGAGAAGTTAGAGCATTTCAGCAGACAAACTTTAGATAAAAAGAAGAAATCCAAAAACGTAGCGGATAGGAGAGATCAAGACGACAGGGTTGAAATCTGATACACTGATAAAAAACATACCAAGAGCTACCTTCAATCACTTTGCACCGGAGGGAAGCAGAGGAACGAAATTGAAAGAAAGGGATCTGTGTCCGGGTAGAGGAAGAGAGAGCTTGCTGAGAAGTTTTTGTATAAGACCCTCGAGGTTATGTAAGTCACAGTTAGACCCTTTTCATAATCTTAGCAATTAGGCCCTAGTTTGTTGTTTTTTTCAATTTATAATCAGTTCATCCATGGCATTCCTTTTCATAATAAAAACTTTTTCAAAAATAAAAAATATTATAATTTAGTTTAAATTTGATATTTTATTAAAAAATAAAATTATATATATATAAAATGTACGACATAATTCACATATAATATTTCATACAAAAATGTTTACCTCTCAAAATATCTAAACTATCTAAAATATTATTGCACTACTCTACATTTGTCCAAAATATTCTAAATATTTATAATATTTTACTATATTTTAAATCTACTTTATAAAATACTTTATTTAAATAAAAACTATTATACTAAAATAATGAGAATGAAGAAAATATCCAAAATAATCATACCGTGACAAAATACATGAATGAAATTAAAATTATATTATTAATCTAATTATATATATATCTTTACTTTATTTTACCATCCCTATTTTAAAGAAATGTCAAATTTAAATTCTACAGTTTTGTGTTAGAAGAAGTATGACAAAAGAATATATAATTGAGATCAAGAATAAAGGATGCGTTTGGATGGTTTATGAAATAGAATTTTTTTAAAATAAAAAATATTTTTATTTTTTTTAAAATAAGCTCTAATTTTTTTAATTTTTAAAAAAAATTAAAAATATATTATTACGTAAAATTTTTCTATATTTTTTAAATTTTTAAATAAATTTTTTAAATATTTATAAAATATGTATTAAAAAAGTAAAATTAAAATTAAAAAATTAGGTTGGGGAAGTGGAAAGCCAACGCAAACATCTAAAAGTCTACTTCGGATATTTTTAAAAAATAATTTCTAATGTTTGACTTCAAAAATAATAATAATAATAATAAGTTTGATAATAATTTTTTTAATTTTTGTTTTAATTTTAAATTAAATATATAAATTATTATAAAAATTTTACTAAAAAATATAAAATAAAATACTTGAATAAAAAGTTCATAAAATATACCACCAAACGAGCTCTATGGCATAAAGCTCTGATGTTATACCATTTCTGAAAATTTTTAAAAATAATATGTTTATAAAATTTTATGTCATTGAAATATTTGCCACACCATGAAGACACTCTCCAAATATTTAGTATCGGCATGTTTAGCTCTGCTTCAGTATACTTATTTTTATTTCAATTTTTGTTTCTAAATTTTTTTATAATATCTTTTTTTTTAAATTTATAAAGTACGAATGAATTATTATTATACATTATATGTAACTTTTATTATTCTTTAAAATTTAGAAACATTTTAAAAATTTTGTTAAAAAGTTTTTGTAAAGAAATATATTATTTTAAACAATTTCAAACAATCTTTATATCGTTTTTTAAAATTTGTTTCTTTTCATCTTTTATCTCCCTTCCCAATAAATACACACTCACACCCCATCAAATCACTTTTTAGCTATAGTTACACTATACATTCCTATATATTATAAAACACAGTTTATATTAATCCAAATCGTGTAATATGACTTAAGATTTGTTAACTAAAAGTTTTTCTATTTCCTTTACAGCATACTGAAAATTTATTTAACATTTAAGAATGAAAATATTTCCACATTCTTCAGGGATGCTTGGAACTCAACTCCACTATTTAATTATATATAAATAAATTATATATTATAAAATTATTATATATATGTGTATATATTTAAATCTAAAATAAGAAGTTTGTTTTTCTAAAAAATTTTGGATTTTTTTTAACAGCCCCAAACAATTCCTTCATCCCATCAGTGATATCAACAGTTGGTTGTGGTGTTGTGTATAGGTGCAAAAACGGGCGGGCCGGATCAGCCCGGCCCGATTTCATTTTTTATGATCCGATTTGATTTATTTATCCGATTTATATTTTAATTTTATATAAAAATAGAAATTTAAAATTATTTTTAAGCTAAAATTAAAAAATAAATATTTTTTATTTTTTAAATTTATTTTTTAGTAATATAAAAATATTTTTTATTTAAATTTGACCTGATCAACAGTCAATTTTGACCAGATCAACGGTCCATATTAACCGATTAACGTTGACCGGTCAATATGAACAGTATTCGGACGGGCCAACATAATCGACCCGTTCTGCCCGATGGATCGGGCCGGACCGACCCTATTCTGTCATTATTTATTGGACCGAACAAACCGATAGTCGGACCAGTTGACCAGACCGCGGGCCGGTCCGTTTGGCCCGGCCCATTTTTACAGTTCTAGTATTGTGTTGGTGGCAACTGCTATTGGTATCATATCTACTTACAACGAAACATTTTGTGTAAATTTGATAAGTACAAAATTTAAATTTGATAACAAAAAATAAATTTTGTGTAATTAAAATATACGCTAATAGTGGGACGTGTACGAGGACAATGACGGGTAGGTGTCGAGAGAATTTACGAGTAACAAAGAAGAAAAAATTGTGCCTACCTTAGGTGGTTCAAAAAAAAACAATAGAAGGAGAAACAAATTCACTTTCAATATATTACTGGTTTACTTAAACCGTTAAAAAAAATCATCTAAACAGCACCGATAGAAATTAACTTATTAAACTGCCTATACTCTAATTAAAATACCGCAGTATTTGAGAGTATCCAAAAACTTGGCTTACAGATGGGGAAAACAAAAGGAAACGGAAAACCAAAGAAGAATTGTCCTTGTTGTTTCTGGTCCCATAAAAAACCGCAGCTCCGCGGCGGGAAAACGCCGATTTCGTGAGGCGCTGATTTTTCATTCTCTATCAAAAACCCTAACACGAATCAATCAATTCGTCGATTCAATCCTCCCTCGCTCCCTCCGATCGATCTGCGCTCGCTCACTCCTCAATGGAGAAGGAGAAGAAGAAGAACAACAACAACAAGCTCGCCGGCGAAGAAAATGAAGAGGATGATGTTGGCCACCACCACCACCACCACCACCACCCTATGCGGTACCTCCCGATCCGCCACGTTTACTCCTCCACTGCTTCCCCTAACCCCAAGAAGGTGAAAGCCCACCAGCCGAAGCCGCCGCTGGTGGTGTATGATCGCCGTCGACGGACTACTAAATCTTCTTCACAAACAGAACCGCCGTTATCTTTCTTTGATTCCGTGGAGAGGTTGATGAAGAAGAAGAGGCCGCGGGAATTACTACAGCTCGGTGGTAGTGATGTTGAGGGAAGCAGTGGTGGGCCAAGATTGAGGACCGCTGGGCGCAATGTGGACTTCTCTGAGACCAGGAAGAGGCGGCGGACGGTAGGTCCTGATGATTCTGGTCGTTCTGCTGCCGCCAAGAAATGGGTCGAGTATGCAAGTTTATTTCTTTGGTTCTTTCTTGTTTTACTAATTTGTTCTTTTTCCTTACAGATTCTACTAAAGTACCACCTGTAACGCGTTTCTGGTGAAGTTATACATTCTCTAGGGTAGAAATGCACAAAAATGAAAACCGCTTTTGAGGGATTATCTTAGAGGAAATGTTTTATTTTTGTTTCTTCTTGATATATTTGTTTCTTGGGACAATATATGCATTCTTTAGGAATAGAGTTCTAAGAGGGAGCATATTCTCTGATCTACTTTTACAATTATGTAGAATAGTGTTTGATGTTCTTTCTCATACAACAATCTGTCCAGCAAGTGGGAGTAAGATATAAAGATCCTAATTTGCAACTACATTCTTACTTCTTGAGTAGGTTGGTAATTGAGGATGTTGACCCAAATGCATTTGTGGGCTTGAAGTGTAAGGTAAGACGTTGCCAGCACATATAGGTTCATCTGTTCAAATTTGAGATACAGGCTTGCTTGAGTTGCATCATGAAATTGTAGGTATACTGGCCTATGGATGATAAATGGTACCAAGGTTCGGTGGCTAAATATGATCAGATAACCAGAAAGCACAAGGTAAGGCTTCTGGGATTTTTCTTTCTTCCTATTGCGCAGGAGCACAGTATACTCCTTTGACAATTGTGATTGTGCTTGTCAATGGAGTTCTGTTTAAAAGCTAGTGTATATGTCTTATACTTTTTATCTGCGTATTGGGTGAATTTTGTTTGCATACATTGGTTTCCTTCGGGAATTCACTGTTTTCTGTTGTTACCCCAAGATTTTTGTAGGAGAATTTTACAATCTTAATTCAATGTATTCATTTCAATACCTTACTATTCGGTTCACTTTACATCAAGAGATCATCCTTCAAGAATTCAGAATTTTCTTTTGTATCTGCCATCTGTTTTTTCTATGGTTGAGAACTCCTCTATATCTCTATATTAACATATCAAATTGTTTTACCTAATATCAGTAGCTATCTACTGTAACATTAAATTCATTTTAAAGTCTGAATGCTTATAGAATTATGGTTCTCTAGTAGTTGAACTTCCACAAGCCAATGGGCCATTGCCCTCTCAAAATATTCACGAGTAGCCATATTGCAAGATTAGATGTTCCTTATGTTAGAAGCATGTGCATTGGCATAATCTAAGAAGGCATATGTAACTGCAGGTTAATTATAATGATGATGAGGTTGAAGAATTGGTCCTTTTAGAGGAAAAAGTGAAGTTTCACGTGTCATCTAGTGAGATGCAAAAATTGACTCTGAGGTGTGCTTTACCCAATGATGACAAGAATGGGTTGAATTATAATGAAATGCTAGCATTAGCAGCAAGCTTTGATGACTGCCAATCCATTGAACCTGGAGATCTTGTGTGGGCCAAACTTACAGGTATAATTAGGAATATCGTGCATTATTATGGTATTTCCTATTTTTGCTCTCTATTAATCTTTCAAAAGGAAGTTTTTTGTGAGTAAATGTGCTACATGTTATTAGAGTGCTACATGCTGCATCCTTGTCTTTTAACATCCTAGATGGCCTTGATTCTAGCAATGTCGTAGCTATAATTGTTTTAGTCCTCTTGACGTTCGTAGAACATTGAATAGCCTTTTTCCTAGGTTGAGATGTTGGTACGCAAGAGAATGGATTACAACTGTAGAGTGTAGGCTATATATAGTATGAACGGTGATTTAATTTCTTATTGGATGATAAATAGTCATTAAAGAAGGCAATAATCTTTCATTAGCGTTATTTATTATTTTTAATTACTCTAATTTGATTTCTCATGAAGGATTAAGCGGGATTTATATGTTTGTATGCATGGTATGCATGAACAACACTGGACATGCACACAATTTCCTTCTTTGTTTTCATCCTTCAAAGGTGTTGACATCATTGTTTTCTTATATCCTTAGTAGTCCCTCAAATTCAGGTGCGTCTCAATAAATAAAATGAGGAAACAAAAGTGCGTATGTCATTTTTTCCATGCATTAAATACTTTGACCAGATTGACCACAAAAACATGTTAGAGGATTTGCAAAGATTTGTAGGCAATCACATGTACCTAAAACCCATAGCTATTCTAGGGGATGAAGTCATACTATGCATCTAAGAGGTGAGGAGTGATATGTCATATGTGCATTCTATGCTTAATTTGGGATCTTGAATTTTATGGTTAAAATGTTAAAAGTATTGAATTTATGATTTCATTCTTTTCACTGACAAGTGATTTTGAACCCCAAAGAAAGTTGAAATCATGTTGCATTCTTGGAGTTGCTTGTAATGTTGTGCACTAACACTCTTTCTCTCAATGGTGGCAAGTGATTCTTGGCATGCTTTTAGGACTTGATAACAATCTTATAAGAACTTAGCTTTCACACTTTATTTTCATTAAAAGCTTTAGTTAATTAACCTTTTGATCTTGTTTATTCTTCAAACAGTGGTTTCTTTAATTTATAAACATTCACGAAAACATGACTGGGAACAGTTGATCCTCTGACTTATACTTACCAGCATTATCTAATATCTTTTTACAGGGCATGCCATGTGGCCAGCACTTGTTGTTGATGAAACTAAAATTTGCACAAGTAAGGAACTTAAGCCAGCTAAGACTCGGTCCATCATTGTGCAGTTTTTTGGAACACATGATTTTGCAAGGTATTCCATTCTGATAGCGCAGTACACTTTTTCCCATAGTTGTAAGGATTGCTTGGAGTTTGTTGAAGATAAATATCAAGTTTGACTACTTTAGGACTGCAAATTGTTGGACCTTATTAGGCATTGACACTGGCATTATCTTGTTCTGTATTAAATGATATCATTGTTGTTTTACCTTCTCTTTGTGTCAGGATCAATTTGAAGCAGTCTATCCCTTTTCTTAATGGGCTTCTTTCATCTTTGCATCTGAAGTGCAAGCAAACAAGTTTCTATAAGAGCCTAGTTGAAGCAAAACTGTGAGTACTTATGATTAGTCTTTATTGCGTTTTCTTGTCCAAAAGTTCTCTCTTCATTTTTTGCTAATGCATATGTAGGTGCAGATATATGTTTTGGATCTTCAATTTGATAATTGAAACTGTTGGATGTCATCTTGAACATAAAACATGGCCTAGGAACCAAATTTCGTCTGAAATTCCTACGATTACAACAAATTTAAATGTTAGTGTCATTCTAATGTTTGACATGAACAGTATGACTTGAAGGTCAAACCATATCCAGATCATATGAGATTTGGTTCCTAAGTAGTTATTATGTTTTAGATCACTTTCAACAGTTCAAATTTGCAATATATGTTTTCTAGTATTTGGAACTCATGACACCATTCTGGTTCTCTTATGTGTTACTAAATACTGGGATCAATACCCTCACCACCGCCAGATTCTGGGATCCTGTTGACAGTGTTCTTAAAGAATCTAATCCTCTGTTCTGCTATCTCTATGGCAAAACTGCCTCATAACCAAAAAGGACCTGGTTTTGCTGCTTAGAAGTAGAAGTATTTCTCATTTCTCAGTCATTAGTGTCAGTTGCATTGGAACTCTCTACTCAAGTCAGATTTAAGTTCATTTTGAAGTTCAATCATTTCAGTCAAACATCCTGATCTTCTTTTTCTGGCATGTTCTCTAACAGAGTCCAGTTTTTGCTTCCAGAAGACTCATATAGACCTAACTCTATCAGAATAACTGCAATGTGTTTTTGGAGGCTTGGCTTTATTGAATGGCAAGCGCCTTGTTCTTGAAGCATTAACCTTTTGTACATTTCCCTGTTTTTGGCACTTGTATACTTCTGGCTCTGGTTAGATATTTGTTCATTCCTTTATGGTTTGACATGCTGTTCATCAACTAGTTCAAAATCTTGTCATCTGGTGCATATTTTTCTAATGAAAATGTGTACTGATGCCACAAAATCTTACTTGTTCTGCTAAATTAGCGAAGCACATATGCCTTTCCTATTTCTGTTTGGAGATGTACATGTTAGGGGTCTTCCTTGCATGTTTAATATTCTTTTTAACTATTGAGTGTAAATGATGATATCAGGTTCCTAGGCAACCAAGAGCTTCCAAAATGTATGCTTCAGTTGCAAAAAAATGCAAATTTCGCTGATTTTCTGGGTACGTCTAGAGACGATAGTCGTTCTACTGAAGATCTCTCAGATGATGAACTGACAAGACAGTCAGCTGAATGCACTAGAACACCAGTTGAGATTGGAAACCTTTGTGTTATCAGCTTAGGTATTTCTTGGCTTATATTATATTCCTGAATGTAGACTTCTTAGCTGCTTTTAAATAACGAGACCATTGAAACTGAGACTTCAACCATCTTTAGTAGCCATGATCGCTGCAGCTATGTTTATGCTAACATGTTGGATTTATTTATTATGTATACCTGCTTTTCTTTTTTGTTTCAGGCAAGATCATTTCTGATTCTGAGCACTTTCACAGTAAGCAGCACATTTGGCCCGTAGGCTATACAGCATTGCGCAAATTTATATCTTTAAAAGGTGAACCATTTAAGAGGAATATTTTCGTATGGTCTAACCACAACCACAAGACATATCCTTTAAGTTCCTAGCTACCAATTTCATTACGGTGACTACTTTTCTAGTTGCAGATTCCGGTTCTCTAGTCTCATACAAGATGGAAGTCCTTAGAGATTCAAAGTCCAGATCCCGTCCGTTATTTAGAGTGACGACTGCTGATGGCGAGCAGGTTAGCAGTTTTATGTTGATAACAAAGATTCTTTCTTGTTTCTTTGTCTTTCAAGGCGGCTTGACATATACTTGACCAAGAACTTTCATATTGGCTGCATCGAAACTGTTGATTGTTGCAGTTATCATGGGTTCAATGAACTTTGAGTTCCTTTTCTGTTTTGTAGTCGGTTTAATGAGACTGAAGCATGGCATGAGTTGGTTTTAATGAGACATAAAGGACATTCAGATTTATAGTGGCACTGATACAAAGAAATCATCGCCATATTAGGCTCTATTTGTTGTTAATGGAATTAGCAGGCAGAGAAGTGTGTACACTATAAACAGTTTAGAATGTTGTCTTGCATTTGGAAAATTAGGAAGAGGCAAATTTGGAGGGGCAACCAAAAGTATTCTTCATTGCATAGTTTATATAAAGACTTAATCGTAACTATGTTCAAGAAGACTTCCAGTCTCTTCTCTCTCTATTTTTTGGGTGCTGTGGATGTCCGTAGTGCAGGTCTATGTACTCAAGAAGATTTTGATATTTAATTTCTTCATGCCCTGCTTTATGAATTACTTCCCATTCAGAATTGGCACATTTGGCTAATTGCTTATGCATTTTCAAAGTTGCTACAAATGTGATGCCAAAGTCAGGTGTTCTAAGCTCTTACTTTAGTTCAACTATATTATGAGCTTTAAATAGTATTCTTACATGATTTACTTTAATATGCTATAACTTTTGTTGTCAGATTGATGGTCCAAATCCTAATTATTGTTGGAGGGAAATCTATAGAAGACTAGGGGATTTGCGGTTGAATGCTGTCAATGGTGACGTTGAAGGTTGTGATTTACAAAAGCCAGGATCTTACATGTTTGGTTTCTCACATCCTCAAATTGCTCAGCTTATTCAGGTATATTATCATTTTGTTGATGCTAAGTATAGTTACTTCTGCATGGGATGTATCTCCTGTTCGGTTTACTGTGATTCTGGTTTAAATAGTTTCATCAGCATTAGTTGCTAAAAGTGTACGTAAGTATGTGCATGGTTTTTTCTTTGTGTTCTTTTAAGTTTTCTTAATGGATATATATTTCTGTTGATATGAACTAAACTCCTGTCTACAGAGCTTACCAAATTCTAGATCTTGCTCAAAGTACTTTGAGAGCTGTCGTGATATGCCTGTTGGTTACAGAGCTGTACGTGTTGACTGGAAAGACCTGGATAGGTGCAGTGTCTGCCACATGGATGAGGTATAGAGCTGTTGCTTGCTCTGCCCGACGTTTGTAGCTTCTTTTTTTTTAATTTGCTTCCCTTGTGGTTTTTTTTTTTTGAAGTTTTTTTTTGTTTTTTGATCATATGCTTATTTATTTTAACTTTTTGGGTATAGGAATATGAGGACAATCTATTCCTGCAATGTGATAAATGTCGAATGATGGTAACTCCTTTCTTTTGGCCTGAAGTTCTTATGTGAATTGTTCTATTAATTACTAAACTACATAAAATCAATCTTATCAGGTTCATGCTAGATGTTACGGTGAGACAGACGTTCCAGATGGAGTTCTTTGGCTTTGCAACTTGTGTCGTCCAGGGGCACCCAAAGTTCCTCCACCATGTTGTCTCTGCCCTGTTGTAGGTATTTGTTTTCAAAAAGAAGCCTATGAGTTGCAGTTTATATTATATATGCTATATTCTTGAGTTGTTATTAAATGAACTTTTGTAGGTGGTGCCATGAAGCCAACTACTGATGGCCGTTGGGCTCACCTTACTTGTGCAATGTGGATTCCTGGTGGGTCAAATGTTCTGTAGTTGTCTTTTGGCCTTGTACTTTAGTTTGTCTAACAATACTTTCTTCTTAGAAACATGCCTTTTAGATGTGAAGAAAATGGAACCTATTGATGGACTTAGCAGAATCAATAAGGTTTACTTCTTCTATACGTTAACTTTCTTGACAAGTACATTGTAGTTTTTAGAGATTCTAGCAACTCTAATAGTAAAATTTCAGGACCGCTGGAAACTTCTTTGCAGCATATGTGGAGTTTCTTATGGAGCATGCATTCAGGTTTTACTTGAGTTTCAGCTAGATGTTTGTGATGATACTAATTATTTAAGTGGAACTATTGTTGCTAACATGAACTTATTGGTGACTTTTGACAGTGCTCTAATAGCACATGCCGTGTGGCTTACCATCCTCTCTGTGCACGTGCTGCTGATCTATGTGTTGAGGTATCTCCATGTGTGTTATGTTTTCTTATCTTCATGTTTTCACTTTTTTTCCCTGTAAATCCAATAGTACAAGCCTTTGGAGAACCTTTTTTTTCTCCGCTGTTGTAGCTTGAGGATGAAGACAAACTTCACCTGATGTCACTTGATGAGGACGACGATCAGTGTATAAGATTACTTTCCTTTTGCAAGAGGCACAGGCAGCCATCTAATGAACGCTCGTCAAGTGAAGAGAACCTTACATCTGTGTCTCAATCTTGTTCATTGTATGTTCCTTTAAATAATCCATCAGGCTGTGCAAGGAGCGGTACTTTCTTTCACCTTATTGCTATTATCATTCGTTTAATAAAAGTGATAAGACTTATTGAGCATTGGATATTCATTTTGGTCATATCATAGATGATTCTTGATATTGCACTCTGTTTTGTTTTGATAGCTCGAGTATTAAGAATGGTTTCTTTTTACTTTTCTTGGCAGAGCCATATAATTCTTTTGGGCGAAGAGGACAAAAAGAGCCTCAGGTCCTTGCAGCTGCATCTGTTAAACGCTCATATGTAGAGAACACACCTCATGTGGTTGCAGGCTATTGTCAGAATGGATTTGGATCTGCCTTGACTTCAACTGGACTTCCAGATGCCTCCAGTTTAGCTTCTCTAATGAACATGGGAACATCATCACATGCCTCTGTGGAAAACATCTTTTCTGTGGTTGAAAAGTACACCATTATGAAGGCAACTTATAGGAAGCGACTTGCATTTGGTAAGTACATAGTTGTAAACAGAATGCTACTTCAAAATAGATTAATGTCTCTTGTAATTCTGTTTGTTTGTGTGGTCTCTTTTATTCCTGGAAGTCTCAATATGACTATGATGGCTGTCTTAATTGCTTTTAAGTGACAAGTTGTTTGCCTTTTCGTCACTCTATTGGCAGAAGGCTATCCACACACTTTATTGACAATTTACTGGTGGGTTACAGGGTAAAAGTTGATGTCATTTGGATGTGTTTGACTTCCATATAAAGTCGATGAGTTAATCTAGTGCTACAATGGAGGCCAAAGCATATGCAAATTATATTTCAGATCAAATCCAACAGTTTGGATTTTGAATTTAGGACCGAACATATAAAGTCATATGTTCATGCACAGGATGAGATACGTCGTAAAAAGGAAAATTGAAATTCTGAATGTGTATAGGGCATGTGCTAATTATCAACCTAAACTACAGCAATAGCAACAAATGGTACCAGATACAATAATTTAGCCATCCGAAATAAATTATTAGTAATTGTCCAAAATTAGTTATTTAGTCAGACAGTTTTCTTTACTTTGCAAATTAGCCTTCTGTGCGAATAGGCTTCTTTGAACTTATTATCTTTGCCTCTACAAACTTTAAACATATCACATATACCTGTAATGGCGTGATGTTTGAAAATATTCTAATGGTTGATAGTGTTCATAAGAGTTTGTAGTCTAGTAAAGAGCTTCACCTGTTATTCGAAGACTTACTGCTCATGTTTATATTTCCCCATTACATGAAAGCTTTTAACACATTGAACTTTCTTGACATTCTGTTTCCGATTATGTAGGAAAATCCAAAATACATGGCTTTGGAGTTTTTTCAAAGGTCCAGCACAAGGCTGGAGACATGGTTAGTGAGTACCATCTTTCTGAAATGTTTTGCATAGTGCAGTGTTATTACTGATCTTTTTCCCAATGTCCAGGTGATAGAATACACAGGCGAACTTGTTAGACCTCCAATTGCAGATATGAGGGAGCATTTTTTTTACAATTCATTAGTGGTAAGTTACTTTTTTTTTGTGCATATTGTTTGTATACTTGAGTGGTTCATCAATGTTTAGTGATACTTGCAGTAAAATTGAAAACACTCAATTTTCCACAATCTTTGACTGCATAGTACAAATGATGAGCTGTATCATATTCATATCGCATCTACCTTAAAAGTATTTGGAGTTCAATGGGTATGAGATGTATAGCAATGTCATCTTTTATTTTGTACTACCAAGGATAGAGACAATTCATCAAGAGTTTCCTACTTCTCAGTTCAAAATATTGTACATACAAAATTGAATATAGTACAAATATAGTGAGCCTAAGGTCATTCTGAAAAACACTTTGAACTTAAGCGTGGCACCCCTTTGAACTATGGTTCTATTGAATAGGCTTAACTAACATAAATTTTATATCATTGGCTTGGTCAGCCTTCCTTCTCTTTGGGGAGGTAACACCTTAGCCACCCCGGCAAGTCTGCTTTGGCATTACAGATGTTTTCAATGTTTCTTATTAAATATGATCTCCATTCAAGTTGGTGTGAATACAACCAATTCTCACAGTTTTGATTTCTTTTAGTAATAAGTCATTGTTTTTGGAAATATATGAAGAAGTCAAGAGAAGAGTCCATTGAGTAAGAGAGATAGTTCAAGTGGGTAGGTGTCCTTCTTATAAAATTTTGAAGATGTTTAGTGAACAGCCTATTTATTTGCCGAGCCATATTGATGCAGTAACCGTTTAAAAAGTGTGCTACAGTGCACTTAAGTACTGCAAAGTAGTATCACAAAGTAGTAATAATTTTATCTCTTGTTCTATTGTATCATGTGCTAACTCTATAACAGTATAGCTACCCAATTATTCCTGCTTCCATACTACATCCAGCATTCAAATTTGATAGTTTCTATATATTCTTTAGTTGTTTTTGGTATAATGCTATTATGAGTACTCTTCCTTGAAGCAACATTTTTAGTGACTTCAGAAAGTTTGAGTGAAACAGACATGATTAGAAAGAGTTACATCTAACTATCCCATTGCAGGGTGCTGGTACATATTTGTTTCGAATTGATGATGAGCGTGTCATTGATGCAACAAGAGCAGGAAGTATAGCTCATCTGATAAATCATTCTTGTGAGGTTAGTATGTGAAGAGTTTCACTCATTCTTTTCCTTTTCTCTTTAAAGTTTGGAAATGTGATAATTCGTCAGGCATCCTTTTCTTTTACCAATTGTTGTTACATATAGTCAATTCATGTTAATTCCATTTTTAATATTTTATTTCCCTGGATTGTTCGCTATAATATTTCCTTTCTTTTGATTGAAGGCGGAATGCTAATGATGGCACAGTGATTTTGTTTGCTTCTGGATAGTTGCTTGTCTTACTTGTTATGATAATGTGATTCGTTTATTAAATTTTGTTTCATTACGGTAAATATAGTTGAATGAAGTCATCCTCTCTTTATGTACTTAACTTAGACATATTTGATACTATGCTAAGTCTACTCTTGATGTTAATTGCACATTGTACATGGCTTGTGCTTGGACTTGGTTGTGTTAGACATGATCAAGTCCGCATGCGGAACAGTCCTTCAAGTTAAGGTTGTCTCTTTCATTGCTGTAGCACTACCAAAATATGTTGAACTACATATTTCGAATTTGAGTTACTTTATTTTATTTTGTTCTGATGCAACAATCAAACCTCATTCCTGTTTGTTTCAAAGTTAGGGATTGGTTGTATATGGTTCTAACTTGTATGAACAAATAAATATGGTATTTATAAGAATTAAGGTAAAGTCCCACTTCATGTAAGAAAGTTCCACAAAACCTCTCATACATAACATCACACATAAATAGTGAAACTCATTTTCATGATCTTCAATAATATTCTCGTTATATTATCTTCACCTGTTCTTGTGCGGCATGCTTTGTCTCATTTTTGCCTGAATAATATGTCGAGCAAATACTGTTTTATGATTTCTTATCCTTCTATTTGGCATGAGGTTGCTGATCCATTACGATTGAACTTTCAATTGCCCTTTCTGCAGCCTAACTGTTATTCAAGAGTAATAAGTGTTCATGGTGATGAACATATTATTATTTTTGCAAAACGGGACATAAATCAGTGGGAGGAGTTGACATATGATTACAGGTTTATATTGCAGATTGATCTTGTCCAGTTGCATGTTTCTACTTTTTGAAATCATCTTCCAATATTGTTTTTAGCAGATTCTTTTCTATTGATGAGCAACTTGCTTGCTACTGTGGCTTCCCAAAGTGCCGCAAGGTTGTAAATGACATGGAAGCTGAGGAGCAAGTGGCAAAAATTCGAGTTCCAAAATCAGAATTGATTCACTGGAGAGGGGAATGATTGTATTGATATCAGCTCTTTTTCTGTTGTAGATTTATAGGTCAGTAAATGGCTACTGAATTTGTCTTTAAAGTTGTTATTAGCTATGAATTTTCTACCTATACATCTTGAATGATGTTAGCTATAACTTTCTCTTACCTAAATTCTTTTTCACTTCAATTTTGAAGAACATATCTTACATCGGGTGAAATTTCTTGCTCATAATATATCCCATTGTATTTTAATTTTGATCCCATAACACACCCTGTTGTTATTTAATTGTTGATGAACAAGTCTCATTCTCAAAATTCGCGTTGATAACTTGCTGGAAATTCATTATCTGGTTGTTGAAAGAGACATGCTCCTCTAAACTTACAGTTTGTATTACAGGTCATCTTCGTTGTAGATTTTGACTTCGAGACCGAGTGTAAAGTACCAACAAGCAGTTCATGGTTGATTGGAGAATATAATCCATCCTTGATTGTTCTTCTAGTGAGACCAGGTATGCGATCTTGATATTGGTTGTTTTATCTTTTGTGTTAGATATCTGTAAAAGATAATCAAATTTCATTCAGGCGAGTGACATTTGAAAAGCATCTTTTCACCTCATGAGAAAAACAATAAGGAAGAAGGGATGTTAATGTGTGACGGTAATGGTGGAATCATCTTTGTATAGTTGATAGATCTGGAGCTAATCGTTTCCGTCGACTTGAAAATGTCGGTCCGTGTCCAAAATCGATTAGTCTCAAGTAAATCGCTTAGGCGATCTACCCGGTGGATTCGGGTTTGCCTAGATAGTTTGAATAGGTTAATTCGAAAATAATTAAAAATTTTTTTATTTCTTTTCATTGATTTATTACTGGTTGTATGTGAATTGTCTTTGACATGACTCATCAGCTCTGCCTCCAGTGATGGAGCTTTTATGGAGGCGTTTGGGAGTACTTTTGAAATAGAGCTCTTTTGAAATAGAAAATATATTTTTTTTTAATTTAAAATGAGCTTTATTTTTTTGACCTAAAAAAAATAAAAATATGTAATAAAAAGATCTCACTATGTAAAATTTTCAATACTTTATAAATTTTTAAATAAAATTTTTAAATATTTATAAAAGATATATATGGAAAATTTTATGGAAAATTGAAAAACTGTTCTAGGGATAAGTAATGCCAAACATCCCTATGTACATCCATTCTGAGCACCCATTGCTTTCTATTGCCTTCGCTGTATCTTATTACCGGGTCTACTGTGCCCGCAAGATACTTGTTATCCTTTGCCGCACTAAGTATTTGACCATTGTGATTGGTTTGATTATTATCGATTCAGTTGCATCTCTGTTTCTTCCAACTTTGATGTAACGCTGTCGGACTTTTACAGGCGATTGGCAGTTTTTTTTTTCGCATCTTTGCTGAGCTATGTTGGACTTGTTTATGCCGTAATGCTATTGTTGTAGTCACCAACCAAGTCTGTTGGCTGTTGTATGCCGCAATGGTGCTGCTGGTATATATGCTCACATACTATTGTTTTGCAACTGTCGGAGCTTCAATAACAGGTACAGGTTCGAATTCAGCCGGCTTGACTTTGTTTGTAGCTCGACATGCAGGAATTTGCCTGGGATTTAGGAGCTGGAAATTCTTGGAAAGGTTTGATAAGAGTGTGTTTCAAACGTCCGTAATTCTGGTTTCTCTCGTTAGATTTAGAATTTTGGATAGTTCATATGTTTCATTTGCACAGAACTTAGAACTTCAATTTCACATACAGTATTTTCATTCCAATTTATTTATTTGCACACCCTTCTACGCAATTTTATTTTTTAATTTTTAACTCACTTTTAGAAATTATTGAAACACAAGCACCAAACTTCATTTCCAACTCATTTTTCAGAAATTTTATATTTTATATTTTACTTTTACTGAACTCAATTATTTTCAAACACCCTAAATAAATGTTGAAAGAGTTGGTAGTGGTGATGATGGTGATGAAGATTGTGAAGGTGAAGACGATGAAGTTGGTTTCCGAATTTCAGCTTCTGTCTTTGTCAAACTTACAGCTCTCCCTTGCCATTTTTTAGCTTTCTGAATTGTAAAATTCTCTACAAAAAATTTTGCTTCTACATATTAAGTAATTTTATAAAGATTGAACAGTATGTCATGATAATTTGTTTATCACAAGTCGGTATAATGAAAAAAAAGTTAAAACAAAACAAAAAAAGGATGAAATTTTCTTTTAAAAACTAGCAAAAGAACAAAATCCTAGAAGCAATTTTGGTACTGAGTAACTTGCAATGAAAGCGATTCAATTCAACGGAGGAAAAAAGTAGCTGAAAAAGCTTGACAACAATATTAACTAAACTATATATATATATATATATATATATATGATATAGACACATGTTATTTTAAAAGTATATGTGTATGCATGTCGGTCAAAAGTGGCTGATGAGTCAAATCCAATTTTTATTATTGGATATGAAAAGAACCATGAGTTGAGAATATGTTGATAAAATTTTAACTCAATCGAAATACGAACCGATTTTTATCGGGACTCTTAATCAAAGTGACACAAAAATAAAATATATATTTTTTGTCAAATTTAATTTTTTATATTATTTTGTATCAAACATATTATAAATTTAAAATTTAAAATTTAATTTAATGCGATTTGATCTGGATAAATATGTTGATCAAATTGAACTGGTTCGTAGTGGATCGAAGCGGATCGATTGTATAAATAATTTTATTATTAATCCGGACCGATTTACGTTCGGTTGATCCGGATGCACCGAATCTATTTTTACGACTATGTTTAAAACACATGTACCAAAGCATTTGAAAATGTTTGGAAAAAGAAAGTTTTTGAAATGAAAGATATTTTTTTTTTTTGAAAATGAATTATATTTTTTAGTTAGAAAAAAATAAAAATAAAAAATTATACTTTATGATATAAATTTTTTAATATTTTTTAATTTTATAAAATATTATAAAAATTTATTACAAAATATGAAGTTGAGAAAATTAATAAGAATTTTTATTCAAAGGCTCTCCTGAACGCACCTACGTATTGAGGCACTTGTTTAATCAGCTGTATGTATTCTATTTCTGCTACAGTGTTGTAGTAGTAATGCAGTCTGTTAGAAGTAATTGTTATTCTTTTTATTTTTTTTTGGTTCTGGCTTAGTTATTACTATTAGTGGTGGTGAGGAATACCAAAGCATTTTCGACAAAGAGATGCAACATTGCATCAATCTGCAATTTTCCACTATAAGAATATTGTGCGTTTGAGATTGCGTTTTCCAAACGCTTTTTTTTAATTTTTTATTTTACGTTTTTCAATACATATTTTATAAATATTTAAAAATTTAGAAAGCGTAAAAAAATTATACATAATTTTTTTATTATATACTTTTATTATTTTTTAAATAAAAAATAAAGTTTATTTAAAAAAAATAAAGATATTTTTTATTTCAGAAAAGTTTTATTTAATAAGTACTTCTAAACGTCTCCAACATGACTCATTTCGGCGCATTTGTTTACACCATAAATTTTTTGAAAAAAATTTTAATGTGAAATAAACTAAAATTTTAAAATAATTTTTTAATTTCTTTAAATTTAATTTAAAACTTATTATTACTATAAAATTAATATAAAAATATATTTTTATTAAATATTTTTAACTTTAATTTATTTTTTTAACTCAAATTTATTCTAAAATAAACAATTATTGGAGTCCCTCTTTTAGGTTCCGTTTGGCTTAGCATTTTTCAAACGCTGTTTTTTAATTTTATATTTTATATTTTTCAATACATATTTATAAGTATTTAAAAAATTTATTTAAAAATTTAAAAAGTATAGAAAAATTTTACATAGTAAAATTTTTTTATTATTATTTTGAAATAAAAAGTTAGAGATTATTTATTAAAAACAACAAATATATCTTTTATTTTAGAAATTTTTTTTTCATAAACACTCCAAACATTCCCATTATATACTTCCAAAAGATGTATTCCCACCGATGCGCAGTAGTATGCTTGTCAATGAACGAGTAAAAGAATGGGTTAACAACCTATTATTTCTGGGAAATAGGTCTAGCGCCTTTAACTAACACTCAAGTAATTTATTTAATATAAAATAAATAAAAAATTTTAAATAAAAGTTTCTATCAATTTTTTTCAAATTAATTTCAAAACTTATTATTAATACAAAATTAATTAAAAAGTATTTTTATTCATATTTTTAATTTTTAATTTAATTTTTTAAACTCATTTTAAAAAATAAATTGATGTAAAAATAAACACACCCTTAATAACTGAGGTAATATTTAGGAATATTTTCTAAAATCTTTTAAATAAATAATATTTTTAAAAATAACATATATATTTTTAATAATTATAAATAACACTATAATTTTTTACGAAATTTTATATTTTTTAATTTAAACATTTATAATATATTTAAAAATATAAAATAAAAATTAAACAAAAAAATTAAAAAGTAAAATTAAACATGATTTTAATGCTGAGACTAATGGCCCAACTCCACATCCTATTCTCATAGTTCGTTCACGGCCCAATTTCATTTCAACTTTGTTCGGCGACTGCTCATCAGTTGTTCGACAGAAATCCTCAGAGGACACGTACACTTCCACGCGTCCTCCTGCAAGCCCAACGCAAGTTACATGGCAGTCTCTCGAATCAACAACCCTTCTCTTATTTCAACAAGAAAACGAGATAGTTCATAGGTAGGCTTTTCTGCAGCAGCAAGTGCAGTGAAGCATCACCGGCGGCACTCCTGCAACAACCATGGACACAAGTAAAGTCCAAGTCCCCGGTGAGCCAACCCACACAGGAACATCCATGCTTGAATCGGCTTCTGCTCTTATCCAGAGCTTCGGTCCTCTCAAGAAGATCCACCAGCACCTTTGCGCGTAAATTATTCAAATTATTCTTTCAGCCATGTTTTACTATATACCGGATGGAACAAACTTTCATTAATAATGTTTGTTACTAATTTATTGGCAGGTTTCACTTCTATGCACACGACATGACAAGGCAAGTGGAATCACACCATTTCTGCTCTCACTACAACGAAAACATGCGTCAGTGTTTGATCTTTGACAGTCCGGAACAGGACGCGAACCTCATCGGAGTCGAGTACATCATCACCGAAGATATATTCCTGACTTTGTCTGACGACGAGAAGCGGCTGTGGCACTCTCATGAGTACGAGGTCAAAAGCGGCGTCTTGTTCCTTCCGGGCGTTCCTGGCCCTGTCGCTCGCATAGATCTTGAAAAGGTAGCGAAAACTTACGGAAAGACTATTCATTTCTGGCAAGTTGACCGCGGGGATACGCTTCCTCTCGGTCTTCCACAAGTCATGATGTCGCTTACTCACGACGGCCAGCTTTACCCTGAGCTTGCTCAAGGTTTGAGCTATACTCTTGTATGCTTCCATTCACTAATTTAGAAAAGAACTAGATAATTGATTTTGAATTTGGATGGATGGAAATGGCTGGATTGTCTCGCAGATGTGGAGAAGAGATTCGGAGTGTCGTTCGAGGAGGAGAGAGAGAAGAGGCAATACATGACAGGTCCGGAACGTGGAATACATCCTCTGGCGAACGGAGCGGGGAAAGGTTTGAAGACGGTGCTCAAAGAGGTCGACTTGCCGCCGGTGGAGTCGACGCCGAGGGTCTTCGTTTGATTGATCACTTGGCTTGAGTGCGTGTAGAGGTTTTGGTTAATGTGTTGAAAAGGGCAAGGAGTTGTTGCCTGTTTTTATGTTTATGTGTGTAGTGAAAAGGGCATGTTGATGTTCTAAGGTTACTCTAGTAGTAACTTTTGAAAATGTTTTTCAAAATAAAAATATTTTATTTTATTATAATAATAAAATTTTTCTCTATTTGAAATATCTAAATATAAAATAAGATATTATAGAAATTTTATAAGAAATTATACAATAATAAAGAAAATATTTTTTGTAGTTGCATCTCTTGGTTAACATCATCCACTGGAGTCGTGAAAAATTGTATTGAACATGAGAACTTTCTGGAGAAAGGAAGGTGATGTACCGTATATTTACCTTTTACCTGATGAATTTTGAAATTTTAAACTAAACAAATGTGGCTTATGGGAATCAATGCTTAATAAGCAGTTGCATAACGTTTGGTATTGTTTATTTTAAAAATAAAGTTTTTAACTTTTTTTTTATATTTTCTAAATTATTTAAAATATTTAAATAAAATATTTTCATAAAATTAAAAATTTTTTGAATAAATATTTCTAAAATAAATAGTAAATATATAAAATTTTGAAATTATAAATTTAATTGAAGGAAGTGAAAACTTTCGGTATTTAATTTACATTCTAAATTTTGACCGTAAGTGGAGTTTGCGACGGTAGTCTACGTTGTCAGTGAGATCAGTGTAGAAATAATTGACACAAGTAATTTATATTTTGATGTTTACAATTAAATTAGAAGTTCGGAGTTTTCGAAGCATTGCGTGTTTATCTACCATTTAAAATATGTTTAATAACATTGATATAAAATTTTTTGTTGTATTTTAATTTAATATTTTTTATTTTAAAAAAATGAGTTTCAAGTAATATTCAGATAATTAAGAATGTTAATAATAAAGGTTACTAGAATAACAAATAACATGACGAAATTTTTCAGTCGCTAAAGGTTGTAGAGTGTGCTTTGAAGGTGTGTTTTTTATATAAGAATGAATTACTGAATATAAAAATATTATTAAAATGAGTTTTTATATGTTTTAAAGAAAAAGTTGGAAGTGTTTTTTTCTTAATAGTTAAGAATGAGTCGACGTAACTTTTTAGTAAAAAAAGGTTATAAGAACAAAAAGAATATACCTGGAAATCTCCTGAACAAGAACATGAGATAAATACTTCCGCCTGCGATTCTGGTCCAGGGGAGTGCGACTACAGTTTAGAAGTAAACATGAAACTTGAAAGATACTACCTTAGAATTAACCCAGTAGCACTTCGATCAGAGACAAAGGCATCGGTGAGAAGCTGCATGCAAAGAGTGAAGAATAACAAAATCAGCCTACAGTTTCAGGGATTAATTGTTAAGTTAAATCAAATTCAAATTAAGTAATTAGTACACAATGTTGGTTCATCACCACACACAAGAATCTAACAAAGACATCCAAGTAACATCAAACTTACCAACTTCTGTCTTAATATTCTGAAAATGTACCTAAGCGATACTGAAAGGATGTGTTTTAAAAAATGCTAAAAATTAAAATTTACTAAAATAAATTTTGTAAAAATAAAACAAATGAAGTTCGATTAAAATATACTTTGAATTCTTATTTATAAAAAGTAGCACCTCGAGTAATCAAATTCAAAAGTTGAAAGAAAAAGTAGAGTTCGTGACATTTAAACACACGGTAAGTATACATGTTTAAAATTCAACTCGGACCGGTCGGGTCGGACCGAAAATCGGCGATCCGGTACCGATTTCGGGCCGAGTTAATATAAAATCAGATCGTGCAAATAATCCGGTAAGATCTGAGTTGATCCGGCCAAATTTTGGGTCAACTTGGTGATCCGGTTGGACGGATCGACCTGATTTTACTATTTTTTAAAAAATTTTAAAAATATATATATTTATTTAAAATAAAAAAACACCTTTATTAGTATCTTAAGATGTGTACTTTATTAGGTTCTCTTTTATTACTAATTTATTTCTCATCTTTTATATTTTATTAGATAATAAATAAATAAAATATAGTGTAAATAGTAAAAACAATTATAGTGTAGATAATTTATTTTTTTGTAATGCATAAAATATAGAGATTTTACTATATGTTAGGTCTTTTGACTATTGTCTTAAATACTGTAGCTGAAAAAATATGAAAGACGTAATTTTAAAAATATATTCAATATTTTTTGTATATAATTATTTTTTTATTTTAATAGTTGCTACAGAAAATGCTACATAATATATATAATTATACTTATATATTAATATTTATTTAATAATTTAATTTGATCTAATGGGTCGATCCAGTGACCTATCCGGTTAACCGGTGATCTAGTAACTTTTTTAGGTCGTATATTGGGTTGGGTTTTAAAACTATGTAAGTATATCGTTTTAAAAGATGCTATATACATATATATGAATCCACCTTCGTTTCTATCAATTTTTCTAATCACTCCTTCAATGCGAAATTTTCTCTAGGAACAAGTTCATTCCTTCCATGCCTAGCTACGAAACTATTTGTAATATGGAACGCAAAATATATACAAGTAGATGACCGTGCGTGCACAAGTTGTATCTCCTACACTCAACATAATAAAAGAAAGTAGGGAAGAAAAATGATCAAATGAAACAAACAGAGAGGTTTTTGTATGTACCGGCAAACAAGAGTATCACTGGACTTTCAAGTTCATCAGGCAACGGATCATAACCAGAAACTACGTTAAGGTTGGCATTCATCTGAAGACCAAGAGGAGAAGAGAGTGGGTACAACTTAAGTAGCAAGCTTCCATGCCCCCTCTCCTTTAGTCACTACTACATACTTCTAGTAGAAAATTAAGTAAGTAGTAATCTAGATAGAGTTGAAAGCAGTGAAGCTGAAGCTGTACTCTCTCTCTTCTCCCGTAGGCTTCAATGTTATATCTTACTCAAAAGCCTAGAACAACAACAACGCAATCGTTCCACACTTATTAAATAGGCTGCACTTGATCGGATAGAAGCTAACATCTTTTCAACGTGCTTTTTCCATTATTTTTGGAGGAGGAGAAAGGTCAGCAAGTAAAACAATATGGCTTTTTGCTTCATGAAAACACACTCGCAATAAAAGTATATATATAATTTTTTTATCTTTATAGCTCATTTTTTATTAAAAAATATTTTTGATTATATAAAAAGTTATTTTCAATTTACTTAACAAAGAAAATTATAACATTTAAATTTATTTTTAATATTATATTTATAGTCACTTACTTTTAATAATTTACTTTCTACTACTTAAAAATTCACCCGAACTCGATATAGATAGACATCGTGCATAAAGTGAAATCTAATAACTGGGACAGATATGTAGAGGATTTCAATTGCATGTAGTAGTACTTTGTTGACTAATCATAATGTGGCCAGAGTAGATCATTGGCTAGCTAGCTTAGCTAGGTCAGTAAACTGAAAATCCGACAAATTTACTAGATAGCTACTCACTGCTTGCTTGAGGTTAATTAAGCAACAAAGAGTTAGTGCAATTTGCTGGAAACATAATGTTATCTTATTTATCTTCTACATTGTTAAACCTGCAAAATCTCAATTCCTATCTATGATTAGATAAATTTCGAAGATAAAAATTTCAGGTCTGCACATGTTTTACAATTTGTTTTAACTAATAATCTTTTCAACTTCATAATTTACTAGCTTTGCCTTGTTCGTCTTTATCCGTGCATCTCCTCCATACTGTCTTGTCTTCAGTGGATCTAGCTAGGCAGGTCTGACTTTAGTGGCTATCCTAGTTAGCTAGATTCTGCAGCAACCAGTCACGGAGATATACATGTCTTAGCAAGATGAAGCAACGACGGTGGCATTGGAAGCAGATCACTTACGGCGCATAACGTGTAGGCAACGTACGGCCGATGCATTCGCACCTTCAAGGTCTCGGTCTGTCCTCAGTCTTGCTACTTTCCAATGGCAGTACTGCTGTAGGGATTGGCACGTACGTTGCATTACAACCTTGCATTGGTCTAGATAAGGATCTCGTCGAGCTCCCGTAGGACCCTTTTGTATTTTTGTTTCCTTGGGAGAAACATGAATGGTGGCGTTTCATATGCGCAAGCGTGCATTAGCATCTAGGTCCAGTATTTCATTTGAAATTTTGTCTCTGGGAAATAATGGAGATGGTGCATGAAGAGTTCATAGAGTGCATGTGGAGCTTGGTCCACACTAGGGAACAATTATAGGAGCATGATTGTTATTAAACTTTATAATAAATTCATGCATAAATTTAAATAGAATTTATGTATAATTAGTATTATATATTGTATTTCTTCCCTTAGAAAGTAAAATACAAGTAAATGATAATTTTAAATTGTTTTTTTATCGCGATATCATAGCTAAAATCTTGATATATATATCAAGCTCTAACCAATAACACTATGGCTGTCACACTATAAGCTTATAATGTGTATATATTTAGAGTCTGTTTGTTTTATTTAAATATTGTGTATATATTAGGCAAGTCACAAAAAAACTAAAGAAATAAATAAAGGAAAGATATAATTTATGGGCTGAATGCTTTAGGAACTGAAACACAAGCAAGAAAAAAAAGGGAAGAAATGAAAACACGAGCAGCTTAATAATTATGCCCACACCAAACCATATTTGCTTTTTTAACTCATATATATTTTAACAAACTTATTATGTGTAATATGAGTATGAAAGACTAATTCCATATATAAACATTCTTGATTAATTCCTATCATTTCTATTCTTAAATATTGTGTCATGAATAATTGTTGGATTAAAGATGAGTTGTTAATTGTAATATGAATAGCATATTCCTAATAAACATTGGTTTTGATATCTAAATTATATGATTAAGGATATTTACAAGTAGAAATCAGAATATTATTTAAGATCTTACAATTACTAACTTTGATTAGTATTTTTTGAATCAAATTAAATATGTAATTATATGGTTTTTTATTTCATAAATTTTAATGTATCTTTAGTTAAATTCTAAGTTGGAAAAAATAATAAATTAAACGTATGTGATTTTAAATTAGAATAAAGTTAGAATCATAATTTGAAATCTTACCTAAAACTAGACTAACATATTAGATATGAAGTCTTCACAATTATTAGCAATTTCATCACATGAATCAAATGATTCAAATAAAATACTCTAATGCTGGATTGTAAAATTTCAGCCATAATCTATCTATTTTCAAAACCAAGAACTTGCTTGTCATTGCTAAGCTTAATATATATTTATATTTTAGTCAAATAGTACTATCTCGTAAAATAGTAAATTTTATGAAATTAGTTTGAATTACAGTTAAGATTAATTCTTGGAACAAATATATTTGTTACAATACAGTAAAATACCCTAATTATTGAGAAATAATCTTGATTCCTCTCTAATATTTAGATTAGATTTAATTTTAAGTTTTCTATCTTCAAATTATAACCTTTTGTGAGTTTCTCATATAAACACAGGTATATTTTATAGTATAATTTGTGGCCGAAATATTGTGTAATTAAAGACATCTGATTAATACAAGTAACTTGTTATGCAATTAGCTGAGCAAAATTGTGTTATTTGAATTTGCTGTCAAATAGTGCAGATATATTATGTCATGCTCTAAGAGTGAGTGGATCAAAGTGGAAGAAGAAGAAGACGTCTGATTATGGCTTTGATGCCTACAACATGTTTCTTTTAATTATTTAAAGAAATTATTTTTTTAAATTATTTATAAAACTTCAAGTTGCTAGTTCTCATATGATATTCGCTGGCA
This sequence comes from Acanthochlamys bracteata, assembly GCA_019914995.1. Lineage (NCBI taxonomy): Eukaryota > Viridiplantae > Streptophyta > Magnoliopsida > Pandanales > Velloziaceae > Acanthochlamys > Acanthochlamys bracteata. Next base: position 1,906,506 of record CM034131.1, on the reverse strand, counting down.
AAGAGTCATTATGTATATATTATGTTTAAATAAAAGTCAATTTTATTTTTTGCTAATACATTAAAATGTTTTGGTGTTCATCTAAATCACTACTTAAATGGATCACATTGATTTGTTAGTTTTATATATATCAAATAACATGATTGTATTTAATAATATTTAAAGATGAAGTGAACTGGTTGTTTCAAATAATTTTATAGAATAGTTTGTACTTAGTAAAATACACAAAGTTCAAGTTCTTTTTAATGATAACAGTAGAGAATAACAATTTTGAACTGTAATAGTGTTTAAAAGCATACGAGATTATTCATCAGACTACATATTATTTCAATACACACAAGTAGAGCATAGTCGCAAAGCAAAAAATCGATACATGTTGAAGATTGTTCATGCTTCACTGATAGAAACTCATATATCTTATCTTGTTAGGGAGAAGTACTTAACTCTAAAGTATATTTAAGAGTTCGACTATCCTCTAGCTTTATCAATTTTTGGACACCATTTCAGACTTTTATTGAAGCAATTATTGCTAAATTGTTTCAAAATTGACTCTCATGTATTTAGTTGTGTAGTACTTGTACACCTTCATAAGGATTAGTATGATAAATTGACTTCTCAAATTTTGGTAGCGTGTCTTTTTTCGATATTCATCACCAAATGGGAATGTTATCACCATCCCGTAAGATTGACCTTATTTTTAATGAAGACGTGATATATTTTTCTTTTAAGTTTGAACTTAAGGCCGAGTATCCAAAGAAAATTCAGATTCTGAAGTATAATTTATAAACTATTGTATACTTCTGAGAAAGCAAATTTTCTAAATTTAGAAATTACGGTGTCGATAACTTAGATATAACTAGAGGTGACTCACAAATTCGATCAATTACTCACATTTGAGTGGATCACAATGGTAAGAACACATATAAACCAATAGTGTGGGCATTTTCAGTTTTGTCCGAGCCCCTCTTTCCACAAACAATCGCTATACCAAATCAGTCACTTACTAGAAGGTTTGTAATTTACTGTATAAATAATCTATAGAACTGTTACCATGTGCTTTCTAAATCTATTATTAAATCCATGCATTTTGGTAAATTTAACTATCTAATGAGTCATCATCTATCTAACTTTCGTTTGCTAGAAATAAATTAGTTATGTGTAATCAATTATTTTATATATCTATTTTCTGAAAGTGTGTAAGAAGTATTAACTAACGTAATATAGAAAGCAATTATGAATGAGGAGATAAAAAATCTTGCTAAAAAAAATTTGTTAGCCCTCCACTACAGAAAAGAGGAGTTAGATATCAACGCCTTTACACTATGAACCATAAAATAGATGGCACAATTAAACACTTTAAAGTAAAATTGGTGGTAAAATTGTTCACTCGAATATATGAAATGGTTATATAACAATATACAAATGTAGTTAAAGCAAACAATTTGAGTATTATTTTTAGCCGCTAAATTGCATTGACTTTGCAATAATTTGATAACAAAACACAAATACCAGAATGCACGGTCGTAAGGTTTACATATCAATATACAAGTTGAAACAATCTGGAAGAGTATAGTTTAGAAAATTCACAAAGTTTATGAAAGTTTTTTTTCCTACAATCAAAACAACTGAGATCACACTTTATTCATATATATGAGTACAGAAAGATAAAATCACTACACTCGTAACATATATGTGAATGATATGGTGGTTATAAAAAATGATCCTAAATTAATGAATGAATTATATGATTACTTATTTAATATTCGAAATGAAGGCCTTGCCTGGTCCCTTAAAAATTTAAAGGATCTAAGCTGTCTTGATCAGATAAAGAAAAATTTTCTTTCACAAGAAAATGTGCCTTAGACCTATTAAAGGAGACGACTATCTGCATGTTAAACAATTAATATACCAAGTTAAAGAAGGTCTTAGGTTATGTATTGAGACTTCAACTTCTAGCATATAAAGGAAGATATTAAAAATTGTAGAGAAATTGATATATTTAGCACACACAAAATAATACTTTATATATGTATTAAATATTGTCAGTCAATTTACAATAATCTTTAAGAGCTATATATGAATTTAATGATGTGTATTTTAATGTGTATGAAATTTGCTTTTTAAAAAAAAGACGTTCAAAAAAAATTTAAAATTACCAAAATATAGATGCATATATTGATACTGGCAAGGCTAAAACGGTTGATGGTAAGTGATTGATTCATGTTACTTTACCATTTTTGGTGATGATTTCGTTACATAAAAGTAAAAAATGAAATGTAGTTGCATATTGAAGTGTAGAAACTAAATTTAGAGATGAGGCACTTGTACTATATGAAATAATATGGTGAAGGCTTCTTAAGTAGGATTTAGGTTTGCGTCAAGGAAACCAATTCGACTATATTGTCATAGTAAATAGCTTGTGTATATACTTACTAAAGTTCAATATAATTGTACAAAATATATTGATATAGACAGATTTTTCACCGAAGGTGCATTCTATGAAGCTATTCAAAGTTCGATGAAAGAACCAATTTGTGACATCAATAGTTACAAAACAGTCTCAAATCAAGTGTTTTAAAAATTTTTAGATAAGTTAGGTGCCCCTAACATCTACGCACTAATTTAAAGTAGAGTGTTCAAATTATTGTTATTTTTTCGAATTTAACTAGAATTTATATATAAATAGTGTTACAATTTAATTTTTGTTTATTTTGGAGGCTCTTTGGGAGTGCTTCTTAATTACTTTTTATCTACATTTCAAATTTTCATTTTACAAAAAAACTTATAAAATATCATAAATGTTTCTCTCAAAATTTTAAAGTATAGATATATTGTATGTTATAAAATCTTTATATTTTATAATGTATTACTTTTAATCTAAGAAAAAAAAGCTTGTTTTTTTCAAAAAGTTTAATTTTTTAAAAAGTACATTATTCTAAACAGTCCTAAATGTCCTCTTAATTAGATTTTCGTATATAAATTATATATTTTAAGTTTGAAGTGACAAACATTGAATAATAACTAATGGCCATATATCAAAAAACTTGCAATATATAACAAAGAACAAAAATATTTTGTAGGTAATTAAGGAATATTTGAGAGCATGGTTGTTAAAACCTCGATTTAAATCTTAAAATCTTATTATTCTATGATTTTACATCAATAAAAAGATCCTATTTGACATAAGATGCCGATCTTAATTCTAAGGTTCTTAAGATTCCGATCTTATTTGCAATATTTCGATTTCAATTTATAATTCTCATGTTTCAGGAGAACTCTTGAGGATCTTAAGTCTAACTGAAATAGTTAGATAAGATCCGTTATTCGTTTGTAGCGAGTGCAGTTGTATTTGATTTGTTCTAAGAGATTTGCTATAGGAGTAAAAAATTATATTCTGTGCGGTGGTATTTTAAATTGTTTTATTTTCTTTATTTTGAAGCGATAAAGATGATTGTTTTTCGCCTAATTAATTGATTATATAAAAAATTAGATTTTCTAGATATAGGTATAACTATATAAGTATACATTTATAAATAATATATAATTTGTAAAGAGATGGTGATAATGAGCTAAATAGAGTATAAAAAATTATTAATGATATAGTTCATATGAACCACAAATATAAACATCGTTAGTTTATTACACTAAGATGAAATATTAAAAAATTATGTTTTGAATTTTCAGCAATTTAATAAATTTATCTAAAATTTAAAAAATATTAAATAATTTTATAAAAAAATTACCGATAAGTAAGATCTTACGATCCTATTTAAAATTTCAATTGCACGATTTTATGTAACGGAAACCATCTTACGTAAAATCCCGACCTTAACAATCTTGTTTGAGAGTCCTTAAAATTTTCTTTTTAAATTTTAAAATTTTTTTAAAATAAATATAATTATATATTTTTTATAATATATAATTTATTTATAATTTTCAAATTTTAAAATAATTTGTTTATACTTTAAAATTTAAAATAAAATAACATAAAAAATTAAAACGATTCCTAAATGATCTTGGCTGAAGTTATTGACTCACTCAAGCCCAATCCAAAAATATACAACCTTAGCTGCTCGTGTAAACCAAACCAAAAGTAGGAGATTATGCTATAGCGCAAATGATTAAGAGCTCGTTTGCCGTTGTTTTTTTCGTTAATTCTAATATTTTATTTTATATTTTTTAATAAAATAAAATTGTATGGAATTTTTTATAATATAAAAAATTTACGTTATAAAATTTTATTATTATTATTTTAGATAAAAATTAAATCTTTTAAAACAAAATTTTAGAAATACTTTTATTTCAAAAAATTCTTTTTTCAAAAAACATTTTCAAACATCACACTTGAATTGAAATTGGATATTGTATTCTAATAAATGAATGGAAAACTATTTATTTGCGGGCTATATAATCTCCAAATCAGTACTAAAGGACATGGAAATGAAATGGGAAATTACTATCAAGTTTGAAATTCAGTTTCTTTTCTATATATTTTTGTTTATCTAAGATCAGATTATTCTTTCAAATGCAACACTTATTTTTATCATATAAAAACACATATGCAATAATAAGACAGAGAAAATATAGTAGCTTTTTTCATTTCTACTTAAAAGAAAAAAAGCTAAGTCTTACAATTTTGACATTCCAAGCCAAAGTAAATCAAGAGAATTTAGTGCTGTTTGGATTGACTTTTTTAATTTATAAATTAAAAAAAACTTCAAACAGTAATCAATGGGTGGTTGGATGAATAATTTTTAAGTTATTTTTTTAATTTATAAGTTGAAAAAAAAAAGTTATTATGAGTAACTTTACTGAAAAAGTCGCGGGCGACTTTTTTCTCTGTATAAGAAAAATGTCAATGTTGACCTTGCTAAGTTAACGAAATTACGCACGTATATATAGTGTTATCCAGCTATTCTCATTTCTCTCTGGCAGACCCGATTACTAGGGATTTCTTCTCCGCTCGGCATGTTTCTTGTTCGGCGATCCCTTGTTCCGACGAGTGGCTTTCTTCTCCGACGCCGATCTTCGCTTCCTCATCTTCTTGTCTTCACCACTGCTAACCTGTAGCCACTGCAGCGCCAATCGAGCTCGCGAGCGCGGAGACGGCTGCGTAAAAGTGATTAAATTCTTCTTATTCTTCTTTCAAAAATCAATTGAATAAGTTTTCTTTTTGCTTTCTATTTTATGTGTATTCTCTGATTTGTGCTGTGATCAAGTTTGATAGAGAGCTTGGATTTTAGGTAGTTGTCTGTGGAGGTTTTATTACTGTGTTATTATAAAGAAGTACGATAAGAGCTCAAGATCCGGGTGAAGATGAGGAATTTCAACTATAAATTTAGTAGATATGTACCTTTGGAAGTTATTTATATTTACAGCACCTTTTTTTCTTACATGCTGACATTTTATAAGGTTTCAGCTTATTAATCTTTCATTTCAATCGGTGAAGGAAGCAACGCTTGGTATGAACATGTTTGGTTTTATATTTTTGCAACCAATAGAACATTAGAAGACTACCGATATTACAGTTTTTTTATAAATTGTTGATTCAAAAGCCAAATGACTTATTACAAGAAATAAAATTGTAGTTATATATTTGAAGTGCGTTTGTTTAATTTCTTTTTCAAATTTGTGCTGACTTACTATTAACCACTCATTTGATTTTTTAAGTGGAGAATGGCCATAAGCTTTTGGAATGATTTTATGGGTGAGTAGAAACTGTTATGCACTAAAGGTGTCCGATAAATTTTCTCAAAGAGTTGCTTCAGTTTGTTTAGATAGTGTGCCTTTAACCTATAGCTTTGTATATCTTTGTGTGTCATAGCTTTGGTTGTGGCCAGATAAATAAAGTTGAACTTGAATTAGGTAAATCATTGACGTCTTGTTTTAGTTGATCAGCTATTAACGGTAGTTGGAAGAACATAAATTATCCCCTAGTAGGTCCTCTAGTAAGGGACTGTGGGTGCTTTTTTTTTTTGCAAGTTAATTGAAATACTACCTAAAGAATTTTTGATGTCCTAACTTGAGCACCTAGATGGACGCATCTTCCTAGTTTACTTAAAGAGATGGGAAGCTTAAGATGATAAGATAGGCCATATAGATACTGTTTTGGAAGTATAAAAGTATTAGTTTAGGCCTTTGTTAGCATAAGTTGATTGTATTTATGAAAATGCACTCTAGAAGTTTGAGTACAGGGGATGGAGGGACACATATCCGTCCTATATATTTGGAAGTGTTCAAGATTTCTTGTTGCTAACCCAGTATATACTATAATCTGCATATTTATCTTAGAAGACTGTCTAAGTTTTTCGTATATTACAACATTTTCGTAAGTTTTTCGCATAAGAACAGTGCTTGAAAAACAAATGGGATTTCATGAAAGAGGAGGTGCTACCATGTAGTCAATCTGGTTCTATTGGCTTGCTGTGTGGTACATAGATCTTGTGTTAAAGAGGGGCTGATTTAAAGCAGTTTCAGAAGACAGAGTGATTTAAAGAGTAGATTTCAGTACTTGTCATTGCTATAAAGATTATGATAGGGTAATATACTAGAGAGTGTTCTTTCCTATTAGCTAAGATAGGTATGGTAAGCTATTGAATGCTGCTAATCATCTTGGGTTCAAACTCCCTTACAGTTTTTCTGACACAGTAGATTTTAAGCTAGAATAAGTATCTCATTTGAATGTGCAGAAAGTTTTCTTTGTAATATACATGTTTCAAGATTAAGAGGAACTTCCAGGAGCTTTATCTCATCCCTGACAAAATGAAGGAACTTTGTGGAGCAGTTTTTGTCCTCTCAAAGTTATTATCTCTGAACTCCAATCATCCAGTTAATTTTTTTTATAGAAGACTGCCTACCTAATATTAGTATTTTGTTTAATTGTTGTATTGCGGTAGAATCGTAGGAAAGAATACCTTCTTGAAACTGACAAGCACTGTTCTCTTCAAGCAGGCGAGGGATGCAGCTTGAGGAGCCAGCTCATGCAGCTAAGACGGAACGATCCATCGTGAGATTTTGCTACGGATGTGGCACTTGGGAGTCCGCACGTTCTGAATGCAATACTTGAAGTGTTCATATCTCAAGCCATACAAGAGCTGATGGATAATAGGTTTCATCTACTGTGATTAACCAAAGAAGAAATCTAAGCTGATGTTATCTGTAAATTTATTCGTTCATTCTCTTGTAAGCTGTTTCTTCTTAGAAACATGTTGGCAATAAAATTCATTCATACAAATTATTGCAAAAGACATTCTTAATAATATTTCATATTCAAGCACATTTATATACTCAATTTTTTACATTCCCAGTTATGTCCTTACTATTTCTCAATTTTACGGAACTATTTGCAGTATATCTTGTGCAATTATTTGTGATTTTACTGCGTTATAGAACTATATAATGTGTATGTGAGAAATTAAATTGTTAATCACTTTCTTAAGCACCAAACCCACTGGGCTTTTTGATAAAATGGTATATGGATGCTTCCTTTGCCTTTGCTTTTACCTCTTTGTTAAAAAGAGAGTTCTTTGTAATCCTATTTTCTTAAAATTTAAAATTTTGATAAAGTATATGTTATAAACTTAATAAGTTTTTTTCTAAAATCAATCTCATATTTTAAAAAAAGGCTTCTTCTTTCTAAAAATATTTTGGGATGTTTGGCATTACTTTTAAATGCTTATAATTCTAAATAAATATTTCATATTTTTCAATAAACTTTCTACAGTATTCTATAAAATTTTTTAAAATTTTAGAAAGTACAGAAAAATTATATGTCGTAAAATCTTTATATGTATAATATTTATAATTTTTTAGGATAAAATTAAACTTATTTTTAAAAAAATTAAAATACTCATTGTTTTATAAAATTATATTTCATATGCACTTTATAATATATTGTTGTTGTTATTAGAGTAGTCCTTTTTATAATGAAATTGTAGCATATTTATAATATATACTTATAGTGTTATTGTAAATAAGGCTTTTTTTGTAATATGATGCACACAATGATAATTACATATACAAATAATAATGTATTTCTATATTTAAAATTAACTTAAAAAATATTTTTATAAACTAATTATTAATTATAATATAATATTTGAAAAAAATTATAAAGTTAATATTAGTATTATAAATAAAATGTAAGTAAAAAATAAATAATATATAAAAAATATTCATAAATGATATCTATATCAACTATTATATTATAAAAGATATTTTAGTATTTTAGTTATTTTTTTTAGTTTTTCAGTTTCTTTGCCAAACACTCTATTCAACTTTTCTTTAAAAAAAGTTAATTTTATCCAAACACACAACTCTTTTTTTAAAAAAAATTCACAGCTATTTTTTTTACAAAAAAGTAAAAAAAATAATTTTTTCATAAAAGTTAGAAAATTTTCAGCTTAGCCAAACGGCCCCTTAATCTTTTACAATCCCGGTGGAACTAAACTAGAATTAGCAATGACTTGCTCTCCGTTGTTTACACTTTGCAATTTGTCGCCACATTAATTATTCTGAGTATTTATCTATTTCCGCTCCAGTAATCAAGTAATTATAATACAAGTACTCTATAAGCTAAATATCTATAAATTAAGCCTGCAATTTGAAAGGTTTCTTAATAAGCTGCGAGGAAACAAAAAGAAAATTCTGCAAATGTTTTAAACACTAATTTTAAATTTTTTTCTAAAATGAAAATATTTTTATTTTTAAAATAATTATTATTATTTCAACAAAAATAAATTATAAATTTTTTTATTTTTAAATAGTTTAAAATATATTAAAATTTACAATAAAATTTTAAAAAATTATTTAATAAAAAAGTAACTCCAAAACGTCCCTCTTTCTCTTTCTGATTGGTGAAACTTCTGGGCTCCCTTTTTCTCCTTTCTTCAACAAACCACGTAACAACAATAACAATTTATTTGAATTTCATTCTATCTAAATCTCAGTAACAACAACAATCATTAAGTCTCTTCAGTGTTTTCTTTCTCATTCGACTCTTCATAGATTTTTTCGATCTTCTTCTTTTACTGCTGGTGCGATGGAAGACTGCAGTGAGGCGGTGGCGGAACGAACCATCATGGGATCGCTAGGAATGGGATTCGATTCGCTAGTGATTTTGAGGTTGAAGTTTGTTAAAGGATCTCGACGGCTTGTGGAGATTGATGACTTGAACTCGCGTTATATAGCAGTTCCTGGAACTGGAGCTGGAACTGTTCCTGCGATGATACTTCGCGCTGTGCCGTGTTGATTTTGGGTATAATAAAGGTCATCGTATGAGGTTTGGCTCTGATGTTCTCGAGTCCAATCGGTAACTCCCTGTTTTATTCAATATGGCTAGCTATGTATATATATATTTTCTTTAATTTTTGAGATTTTTGTTGTGGTTATTATTTATGTTACTGTTTGATTGATGAGAATTGGAACTTCGTTTTGGTTGATGGGTGGAACAGAATTGGTGAACATTTGATTGCCAGGAAATTTAATGACGGTCATGGTGGGTCACTGTTTTCTTTATATTTGGTACTAGTGGTGACTGTTGAGAAAGAATTCCTGAATAGTACAGAAACTATAGTAATTTTCTTTTTGCAGTCATTTTTTTAGTAAATAGTTGTCTTGCAAATGCGCTCATTTTAGGTGCTAGTGGTGTTGGATATTTCTTACTCCAATATTTTTGATCAATGGAAAGGGTTGCTTGTGTGATCAATGTTTTTTTTGTCAGACGGGTTAATTGAGGACATGAGGAGGTTAGTGAGGCTACAAAACTGGGAGTTTTGTGAAATGGAGTTTGAAAGTTGTCCATGGATGATAGATTGAGAAGGTGCTTGTCAAATTGGTTCCTCCTAAATTATATGACTTCAAATTGTTCTTGGAATTTAACCTTTTGGTATTCTGAAAAACATTCATTCAGCAACAAGTTAAACTTTTCTAACATTGACTTAGGATGTAGAGTCCATGTTAACATTTTCCACTCAAAGCTTAATCTGGGTGAGGCGTCGACCTTTTTGCACAAGAAGGTGATTGTCTTAGAATAGGTGTAAACATAAGAAGGGTGAAGAAACATCTTCATTATAAAAATTGTGCAAAAGTTTGTTGAGAAAATGATTATGACCAAGGAATTACATGATGACAAAAATTTTAATTCATCTGAAGATCTTATGAGCTATGTGAATTTACATCAGCAGGAAAGTATTTGTAATTCAATATATGTAAGATGATAAAACTCTTTGTTTCATGGAATGTTTGTTCTAATAGATTTTATAATGTTCTGGAAGCAATAAGCACCAAATTGCAGATATGTAAAATCTTAAGGTAGTGAGCTTTCAGTTGCTTTAAGTCTTATAAAAGTTATTTTATATAAGTCTGCACATGGATTTTCTTAGTGGCAGAGAACTAGTCCTTTTTTAAACGTGAGAAATCATCTTCAAAGATCTTTCTTGTCCCTACCAAAAAGTTCTTAGAGCCATCATTGTGCGCTTTTGTGTCAGATGTCTGAGTTACTCAATCAGAAAACTTCTGTCCAATGAAAAATACCTTCTGGTTACTTCAATGCTCTGTTTGATCTAAATGGAGCATGGTTTAATGATGAGGACACCAAAAGTCCTGCTTTCAATGGCTACTTCATTTCATTATATAATTTGCATCTAAAGACATCTCCACTGATACTGTGCGATGAGGTGAAAAATGCTGTTCCATCCAAGTGGGAACCTGTTACACTTTCTAGGTAAGAACACCCTTGTTATGCTGTTTACTGTAAGTACGCCATTACTGGAAAGTTGGAAAGAACATATGTGGATGTTGTCAATGAATGTGATTAAAATGCACCCTCAAACCCATAAAAGTGTTCCTAATGTTATTATCATTGAGTAATGTAGAAAAGATGCCCTTTGACATTTAAGTACCTGTGCAGGATGTCATGTCATTGCCTTCAAATTGCTAACCTGGACCTTATCGATTCTAAAGTAATGTTTATTGAGTTTAATAAAAAGACAGAGAAAAGGATTTGGAACATAGCATGTTCTGCAGGTATTGTTTAAAACACATTGAGCTGCATTTGTTTTAACTCGTTTCTATCTTTTTCCATTTCCAAATTACTGCATATCATCAGATCAGCCAAAAATCCTTTTAAGACCTTTATTTGGTGATTTACGGAGTGGTGGCAGCCTCGCCACCCCTAAAATATTTATACTGCTGCCCTGTGTTATTCTGAATAAGGATGCTGCCTAGAAGAGCAAATCCAGTTGCATTAATCTCCCAGTAGCCACCTAGTTAAGCAGACTGATCAAGAACTCTTATTATAGTCCAGAATTACTCCAAGATCATAGTCTATCTATACCTTCCATAGATTTGTGTCATTCACGTAGTTATAATCACAAGCCGTGATATCCTATCATAGTCGTGATTTTAAAATTTGAGTGAACAGTTCTGTTCGGAGCTGGAGCTGATCTAAACCCGCTCCATTTACTATAAAACCTATTTGGTTCATTCTATTAGGATGAACTGACTATTCAACCGTATGAATGTCGGTCAGGGTGGTTCAATTATGTGAGTTGTGGTTTAGGCTTGGTTCAAGCTCGAACTGTTATTCTAAACTCCTGAACAGATCTCAAGCGGTTCATAGCTTAAAATATGTTTTTCTTTAAATAAATCTTTTCCCCCTCTTCTTCGTCAACTCTTTCTTTCTTGCTTCTTTTCTCTTCAATTTATTATTTTGTTTATTTTTTTAATTCATTCTTCATTTCTCTCTCTTTCTTTCTTTCATGCAATTTCTCATTATACTTTCACATCTAGTAGTTAGATCTACTAACTTTCTAAGGTCTAATACTCTATCTCCACATTCATTTTGAATGATTCTTATATATATTTAGTTTTAATTTTCTTTTTTCTTTAAATATTGGCACGAACGATTCAGTGCGCTTGGCGCATTGGCTGGGAACTGTATCAATAAATCACAGCTCTTAGCCCGGCTCAGTTATTTGAACCTTGATCATATTACTCAGTGTGGCGGCATGATGCACTTAGTTTGGAGGTTGATGATTTCATCTGGGAATAGACATAGAAGGTGATGAGACTAGAACTTGGAAGGAGGAAATTTGAACGTGCTGAGAAAGACAGCTAGAGGGGTAAGCTTAAGAAAGCTGTTTATGCTCTTCCTGGCAAGCGCCCTAAAAAAGTTTTAAGTTGAAAAAATTTAAAAGAATTTTTTTTAAAAAGGAAAAGAAAAGTTCTCTTGGAGCAGTTTTGAGGGATGCGTTTGTTAAGTTTTGGTTCTTACATTTTAGAAATTTGTTCTTCGAAAATTAACCCCAAGTTTAGGTGAATACTAACCAGCATCAATATAAATATTCACTCTCTTTCGACATGAGCTACTTTTACACTGAAATGCCCAAACGGGTTGCTGGACATTTGGCTTTGTAACTCTTTGATAGATTCATACAGATTTATGGGACACACATCATTGTGGAAATCCCAGTTGGAGAACAAGATGTAGTCTTGTCTTAGACAGCGTTCTTCTTCAACCTTTTCTCCTGCTGAACTAAAAGTCCATTTGGAGGATCTTGGTGATCTTTTGTTCTCAGGTGGAACAACACTATCTCCTTTACATCGGAAACTAAGGAAGGCAGGCACAAGGTAGCACATTACATATGCTCATATGGCTTGGTGTCTCACTTTTTCTGTTGATTAATGTGCTACATTCTTAGATGCCTGAAGTCTTCAAAAAAAAATTGGCAAACCAGTAGCATGCCTCTGACAAGTTATTCGGGAACCTCAAGCAAAGAAGTAAGACTGGTAACACTTGAATAAATCATAATTCAATTATCTTTACTGTAGTTTTTAATCAAAACATGCATTTCATACAATCAGGGCCGCACATTGATTAGGTCTAAGAGGGTAGGAGATGTTTATTTGACCAGTCATTCTCAGTAACTACAGACAGTTCCTAGCGATCCTGAGGCGATGCTCTTCAAATTGGTGCCCGTGCTTCGCTTCTTACTGGGGTAGCAGGCAGTGAATATCTTAGTGACGCTATCAATCTTTATCTTCATTGTAAGTGATCCAATCAAAGAAAGGAATATCATAGTCACACAATTTAATTCATGTTTGAAAAGTAAAAGTAGGTCCACCAATTTTGAGGACAGGAGTCTGTTGATACGCTGGGCATAAATTGGATGTTGTTTAAGTTACCAAAACCATATAGGCCAGTACTAATAGACATATTTCCCCTTCAGACATACCTGATCTCAAGGACCTACACTACTTTTGGAGTTCCAAGTACCCCATCAGTGGTCATTTATGTTCAACGAATTGGCTCTTGGTCCTCGCAGAATAAAAGCATCCTACCCAACACTTCAATTTAGATTTTTCGGACCCAAACTCCATGTCAACACCTCAGGTATGACAATAGTTAGCTTTCATCTTCTCTGTTATGGAAGTCTTATGTATCATGCCTAGAGTTTAACAAACCTCACCAATTCCTTGAACATTCTACTTGAGCATTTTAAGAAAACTCTGGATGGCGAGGTAAGCAGTTAAACATGCTACTTGGAACATTCAAGAAACTCTGGATGGTATTTGCTCTTTAGAATAAGCTAAACAAGTAGTACATTTTATTCGAAAGATTGTTCTGTCAGGTCAAAATTGGAAAGCATGTGTAGCACACTTTCTTGAACCTAGAGGCCCAAATTTTGTTGGTAATAAAATTGACAATTGGTAAACCTTGACCCATGCATATGACTTGAAGCAAGAAATACTTTTAAAAAACTAGATCTATACCAGTTAGTCAAACTTCAATTTCTTAAATAGTTAAAGGTGATTCTTTGGTGAGTATGGGTATTTGCTTTAAGCCTTGCATCTGATGTAACAAGTGGGTGTGTCTCATTCCTGTAATGGTGCATGATCATTTATACCACAATTAGTTTTTCTTGAAATTAGGAGAAAGCTATTCCTACTTCCTCTGAGCTCCTTTGGACGCATCAAATGTTCATTTGAAGGGTATCTATGTAATATGTTACCAACTTACAATTGCATGTTTCTGTTGAATTAATTGGTTGGTGTAAGAACTGGTAATCCTAGTTAGTGCTTGTGGCTCTGCATGAGAAGAAGATTGATTAGCTGTTTGGAAGATTTTTAGTGTTCTTTTGAGTCAAAATCTGTTTTGGCCATCATGTTCTATGTTTATAATTTGAAGCATTTGTTGTTTGTGACTTTTTGGTAGATATAGGAGGATACTCCATAAGAAACATAAAGGAAACTTTGTTTTGGAAAGTAGTGGAACTTATTTTGTGCATCACTGAGTGTTATAGTGGTTCTTTTGCCATTGCTGATTAGTGCCATTAAAATTATTTGTGCAAATATAAATTATTCTTGATTTCAACCGATTAGCTGTTGATAAAGCTATTATTTGTAGTTAACATTTTCCATAATTGTCCCCTTAGTATCAAGGGATTTTTGTTTCTCATCCATCTTTGTTGCAAAAGACCTTATTGGTTGTCAGATCTATAGTGGTCAGATGCACAGCAGTTGGCCTCTGCTTGTACTTTGAGGGTAGACAGTGCAAAGGCTAGCAGTTTATGTACAGCACCTTCTAGTCTGCCTAGTATGCTGGAACCCTCAAATGCATCCATGATGTCCCAATGTAAAGGAAATGAAGATTCAGGTGAGTTCTCGAACCAATCCAATGGAGGAGATACACTCATGTTTGTACATCTGCAGTGAAGCATAATCCTGAGTGGCTTCAGAGAGTGTCTGATGGTTTTTTTGTGGTCAGTGGTGCTTAATGAATCACCACCAGAAATTGGACAGTAAGGTGCTTTACCTTCATCTGGTATTTGCACAACATTCCTTACTGCACGATCCAGAAGACCAAATGGGTCAATACACCTGCTAGTGTCACAAGCTTAGCTTCCTCACCAACCTTAGCACTACATTCACCAAACCGCTATGCAACTCAACCAAAGCATGAACCAACATTGATGAATTCAGGAGTATATCTGGATGGTCCTCTGGTGCCTGTTCAATCACATAAGCTCCTGAAATTTGTGGAAATGGTCGCACTAGTAAGAGGTCCTCAAGATTTTCCAGGACACTGGCTGGTAACAACTGCTAAATTGGCAAAGGAAGGAGATAAAGATTTTCCAGGACGCTGGCTGGTAACAACTGCTAAATTGGCAAAGGAAGGAGGTAAAATAGGCTTGCATGTAAAGTTCGCCTTGTTGAATTATTCAACAACCTGGGTTGTGTGAAATAGTATAAAAGATATGTAATATAAAAATTTGTTGCTGTGTCAAGTATATTTATAGCGATAGGCTAGATTTTTTATGTTGTCATTCTTTTTGGAGGACATTAACGTTGTTGATGTCCTGGTTAGGTGGTAATAAAGGTATACGAAAGAATGCTAATATGCCTATAGTTTTTGTTTCATGTATCCAATATAAAGTGATTTTTTACAGAGTTCTTTTGTAATGGCAATTGGTAGAGGCTGTTAAATATTTAGACAGGATTTTGCGGCTGGTATACTAAATGTATTTTCTTAGTTTGCAAGGTTATTAGAAGGATGGAGTGAGATACATGTCTATGAATGGCTGCTGGAAGTTGAACGGTGGTTTTCGAATGAGGTCACGCTAAGATGCAACGATATACCTTTTTGTAACCTTTCTTTTCTACTTGCAGGGATGTGCATGCTGGTTCAAACTTGTGACATGGCTAATACCGACCTACTAATAGCATGGTACGTATTAAAGATTACCAAACTTTCCTAAACCTTTAGGATGTTGCACCTGGTTCCATATTTGATCTAGCGATTATTCAGGTTAACGTTACGAGACATTTAACTAGCAATTACTGCAAGTTCTTACGACGGTCGCAAATGTAATTTTCACTGTCCATCCTTAGTTAGTCCAATCCTTAATATGTAATTCCAATAATATCCTTATATGCATTCTCTGAAGATAGGCATTAAGTATGTTATTCTGCACTGATCCAGTAGTATAAATTCTCTTTAGAATTTTTTTTAGAATCAATTAGCAATAGAAAGAGTAAATCACTGTCTTAGGAATATCATTTTAAAATTATTAATAAATAATGTGAGACTAAGGATATGTTTGGCAACCAAAAAAGTAGCTTTTTATTTTTATTTATATTTTTAAATTAATTTTTTATAAAATTTTATAAAATTTAATTTAAAATTTTAGAAAGTATAAAAATTTTAAGTAATAAAATTTTTTATTATTTATTTTATTATTTTAGTCCAAATAGTAGATTTTATTTATCAAAATAAGATAAAAATATTTTTTGTCTCATAAAAGTATTTTTCAAAAGTACTTTCAAACATATTCTAAATTTCTTAACATATGCTTTCCAATTAAGCGATTTTTTAATAAAATGAGCTATCTAATCTGAAATAAAATAAATTATTTGCTCTAAACGAAAAAGACTATCGTCATGAATGAAGCAGTCTATCTGTCTGAAGTGAAGCGAACGATTTGCTGTGAAATATACCGATCCGATTCAGCTTGCTCTGATATTATTTGATAAATTTAGAATTTATTTAAAAATTCATTGACAATAGAAAAAGTGAGTCAAATTCCTATTAATATTATTTCAAATTTATCGATAAGTAATGTGAAAATAAATTTCTCTTAACAATTCTAAAATGAAAAAATCTAATCAGCTAATTGGCCGCATCTGTGGCACTACTTTTTAAACAACGCAATCAAGAATGTGATAGCAAGACTCTTTGGTTGGTTTGGTGTGCAGTCACAAATCAAGCATACAAACATGCATGTGCACACGGTCGATCAATTTATAAACCAAGAAGGCAATGAAATTTAAAGTTCATATATATCTTAATCTCTATCCTCTCATCAAATAGTTCCTATAGAGGAAAGAAAAGCACGAAGATTTCTATAAGCCAGCCACTCATCTGCTACTGCATGCTAGCAGCTCAAGAGAAGATAGACAGAGTCAATCAATCAACCAGAAAGCGATCGAGCGAACGAAAGCAAGTGTAGTTAGCTAGCTAGTCGATTCTCGAGCAGCGCGTGCATGCATGGGCACGACGGATAGCATATATATAACATCCATCCTCTGAGAAGGACAACAGAAGTCGTCATAGGGCAGCTCCTACTTAATTAATTAGGACCACTTCTGCTTGCATATATTCGTCGATCTTTAATTTGTTCACTCTCTAAGGAATGAATATCAGGGGAGTAACTCTTGGCAAACAACTCCCAAGCTCTACCATGCATGCATGCTTGGTTTGTAATAAACAATATATACTTTCTGAAAACTAATATAATATACATATATAGAATTAAAGATTAAGATACATTAACCAAAGAAACAAAACACGGAATATTAGTGTTTAGAAAATAGAAAAATTAATCAACAACTTTGGACCTTAAATAGAGTACGTACGTTGTTGATTTTAAATGATAAGAAAATAATGATCTACTAGTTAATTAAAATTTTGAACCACCCCAGCCGTCTTTTAAGTATATATTGCTTTTGCACATATTGTCTTGAATCTGTTGAGAAGTCAAAATCAGCAATAATATGGATATATATAGATAGGTTTTTTATGTTTATATGTATCAGCAATAATATTTTGGCATCTTTTTCCAAATTATTGTATCAATTTCTCTCGAAGTTGATCTAATCACTTTAGGGGGCATTTAAAAGTGCTTATAAAATAAAATTTTTTTAAAATAAAAAATATTTTTATTTTTTTAAAATAAATTTTATTTTTTTAATTTCTAAATTTTTTTTAAAAAATAATAAAAATATATAATAAAAAATTTTATTATATATAATTTTTTTATATTTTTTAAATTTTTAAATAAATTTTATAAATAATTATAAAGCGTTTCTCAAACGCTCTCCCAAATGAGCTCTTAATTTGGTTGCTAGCTACTGCGCTAGATTAATTTAAAACATTTTGATTTCAGTCATTAAAATCAAACGTGTACCCATATGCTAGTTGTATATATAGAAATTAGAGCATATATTTCGAGTATATTAATACATCACATTAATCTTCGTTCATATTCATGTTACAAAGCGAAGCAAGAGCATACCAGGAATCATTTGAGAGTCCTTAAAATAAGAATTTTTTTATAAAAATTTAATTAGAAACTTTTCAAAAAATAAATAGTTCTTTATTTTTTAAAAATAATAAAATTATATAATATAAAATTTTATGGCATATAATTTATCTAATTTTTAAAGAAAGTTAAAATAGTATATATAAAAATTTATTAGGAAATAAAAAATAAAATGAAACATTAAAATGATATGAAAAGCTTTGCCAAAACATTAAGGGAGAGACTAAGCTTTAAATAATTAATGTTATTTGATCTTATAGGTTGTAATTAAGTTGAATTGCACAAACAATTTAACTATTACCTAAGTGATGTTTCAGTTAATCTTTAATTAATAAAAACTTATAGTGATGTGTTTCTTGTTGGCGCAAAATCAACATCTACATTAGCATTAAAATGCTTGATTAACATTGTAAATATAGCTAATCAGATATAAACACGTACCTTCAAAGGAAAAAGAAAAAAAGAGAGAAAGGAATACAACCACTTTCATTATGCTGATATTATACTCACTCTCAATTCTAATAATTAAATATAACATAAAAATAGAGTTTAAAAATATATTTATCCACCATATTTAAATTTATCTTAATAAATGATTAAAATTGAATTAAAGTTGCAGAATATGAACATAGTGAAAGTAAATTATATTATTATGATTATTATTATACATATATACCATTATCATGGTTTATATACAATTATAACATAGCAAACATGAATGAATTATAAACTACATATACATAGTTGTTATTCTTTGTACATGTTGCCTAATTTTTTGTTAGCTACCAAATGCATGTATAACATGTTAAGTGACCAGCCATCGCATGTGTGGAATCCCCCTCTTTTTCTTAGTAATTGATTTCTCAGTAGGAGTAGAACCAAATCAAAAGTACCTAAACCCAAACATTGGAAAACTTAGCCATAAATAATATTGAATTCAACTAGAATATTTGAGGTAGTAAATATGTGAGTCGAACCGTAAATTCAATTCGAAACTAATATATTTAAATCGGATTATAATTTAATCTTAAACCAATTCGGATTAGTTTTTTGATATTGACCTAATAAAATATTTGAATGAATTTCAACTTTATTCAAAATTAATCTATATAATTCATATACTTATTCATACAGTATATATTAGTTAGTAATAAAAAATTTTAAAGTAGTGATATAAGTTTTAATTTATCTTACATATTTTTATATTTAAGTTTATTACATTTTAATTAATTTCTATTGAAGTTATAAATTTTGTTAAACTAATCTTGTTAATTATTAAATAAGTTGAATATGATTGATAGTATTAATTATATAAATATATAAATCGAATTAGAGTTGAATTATATTTGTTATTTTATATTGTCATTTGTAGAAAAAAATCAATAAAGCAGAAGATGTTATTACGGCTGCACAATATTACTATAGTTGTAAAAATCGGACCAGACATCGAACCGAAAAATTGTCCGGATTACAGTTCTCGGATCGAACCGTCGGGTCAATAATATAAAAATATTTTTAGCTAATAATAACAACAATCATAGTAAAAAATCTACTGCCATCATGACACTACCAATAATAATAGCAGCAGCAAGTATAGCAAAAAATTAAAGTATTTTTATTATGACATTACTATCAACAATAATAGCAATAATAATCATAGAAGTATTACCATCATGTTACCACCACCAACAACAACAATAATAACAAAAATTTATAATAAAAAATATTTAAATAAATTAGAATATTAGAAAAAGATAAAATTATAAAAAAGAAATAACTAACTTTTTTAAGTATACATATTTGAATCTAAATAATTTACAATATAAAATTTTAAAAATCACTAATAATTGATATTTATAAATAAGATATAATCAATTATATTTTTGCATTATCACATCTAAAGGTAAAATCTAAACTACATATCATTTTTCAATATAGGACTATTAATAATTATTTTTATATTAAATATATCATTAATTTAAATTTTTTTAATTAATTTTTTTAAAATTTTATTCAATCCGATTTGATCCAGACGGACAGATCGATCGGATTGAAGCGGGTCAAAACGGATCAAACCGAATCAAGACGGATCGATTGTATAAACGATTTTTTTATAAATTTGAATAAATTTACCATCCGAATCGATGGTTTTCGAGTCAACTCGGATGGTTCTGTACAACTATGAATATTACTACTATCCCAAATCATTGGCTAATACTGATTTACATAGAAAATTAGTTATAAATAAATAATAACTAGGTCGCAAAATATCATTAAATAACAGTAATACAGGGACCTAGTCTAGGGAGAGGGAGAGAAGTTGCCATCATGGTTTTCCGGCTGCATTTGCTACTACTACTACTCTATAATATATAGAAGAGAATATTAATAAGAAAGAAATCGTTTGCATGTGCGTTCATGTGGTAGGTTTGCCTTCTCTTATGCCCCACTACCAACTCCAACTCCATATTCCTCACCACACCCTTCATCTCCAAGTCTCTCTCTCTTTCCAATTTTTTTTAAAAGTTTTCTTCTCTAGTTAGACATTATTCCTCACTTTTCTCAATTTTCTTTTTCTTTTTCCATTAATGAAATGACTCTGTATTTTAACTTTATGTTTAATTCCTTTTAATTTTCTTCAAAATATATAACCACTAAGTCTACGTATTGATTGTGTTGTTAATTAACATTAGTCTTTCTAAAATTATATTAATACTCTTTTTTATTCTAATTTTTAAAATATTTTTTAATGTATAATATTGTAAATTCTTTTAATTTATTAAAATATAATAAATTTTACATCATAAAAATAAATTAGTGAACCTTCAAATTAAGTTGATATCTCCGACTACTTGTCATTAATCAATAATCAACTTCTTCTAATTAAGTAATTATACATAATTGTATTAATTGATCTCTTTCCAACGTACCCACTAGCTAATGTTTTGCAAATTTAATTTTTCTTTTGTGTTTATCTGCTACCACGTTATCTTCTCTGGCTACTCCTTTATAATTTAGGGAGGTGCCGCATTTGACGCATGTTTGTGTCAGAGATTGTTTAGCTATTATCTTCCACTTTTGTCTCTGCAAATTCTGTCACGTCCGCTTTCTGTCGCAGCACACGAAAATCATTCATTCAACTATTAATTCCACAGTTATGCAGAACAGAAGCAGAAGCTTCTCTTCTGTAGTAGTAAGAAACCCTAACAACAAGTTCAAGTTTATGGCTTCTTACTTCCTCAACGCTCTTGTTCGCATACAGTACTGCACCTCAACAACAACTGCAGCTTCTTCTTCTTCCTCATTGTCGAGCTTTACGCAACGTTCGCGCAGGATAAAGCGTGCTGCTTACGCTTCCATGGCTCGTGCAGTTGGTACAAGGAGAGCATGGAGCAGGGCATTAGTCTATAGGCTCCGTCGCCGTGCCCGTGCCCGTGGTCAGTACCTTCCTGTAGCGATCCTACAAAGGACGAGAAGGCATAGAAGAAATCACAGGATTCTAAGTAATAATAGACCTTCGGCGCTTTCGGAGAGCTGCTCATCATCTGCTGATGACCTTCGTCGGTTGGTGCCCGGAGGGAGAGGTATGGATATGTTTAACCTTTTGGATGAAACTGCAAGCTACGTCAGGTGCCTTAGTTTCCAAGTGAGACTTATGCAAACTGTACTCGACTCATTTTCAAGTTAAATACCATTATCACAGAAAACCAACAAAAAAAAAACACAGGAATGGATTTACGTTAGATAGAGTAATTCCTTCTCTGAATGCTGAAGCTAGAAATTTATAGAAACCCTGTTGATGAACATATTTTGTTTAAGTCTTGTGTGTAATGATGAAGAGATATTATTGTGTAGATAGATGTGTATACCTAATATAGATCTACTTCAATTCAAAGTTTTATTAATCGATTTGCTCTATCATGTAAATGCACATATGAGTTTCTCTCTATAAATATTTAAGATAATTATCTTGAATTTTGTATTAAGTTTTATGGATAGGTTGTGTTGTAATTCTTCCAATTCTTGAACACTTCGATACAAAATATTTGCCTCTTTTCGCTTGTATTTATAAATACAAGCTCTATACTTCAATTTGAAGTTCTCTTCATTTCAAAACCTCCAAGTTGAGTCTTTCTTGCTGTTTTTTTTTAACAATTTTTTTTTCTTTGATAACTGTTAATTTAGTCACAGATATATATAAAAATACACAATATTTACCAAAAAGAAGAATATATATGATTATGAAATATTCGTAATTATGTGTTTAAGCAATTAATTAGTTATACGCACAGCACGCAAGAGATGGATGGAGATGGAAAGAATTTTAGTTACATTCATTTGGTTCCGACAGGCTGTCCCGGAATGTTTTTGTGCTTTCCAAGAGAATACTACTACTATCATGCATGGCAAGCAACAAATATGGTGCTGTTTAGCACTGATTTGTCTTCACTTCTTATTTCAATTTTTTATTTTATAATTTTTAATTAATTTTTCTATAAATTTTTTAAGAATTTAAGAAAATATAAAATATTTTTATATAAAATTTAATTATTATTTATTTTTACTAGCTTCTTTTAAAAAAATTTAAAATATTTTTTGTTTTAAAAAAAACTATTTTTTACAAATTAACAGCAAGGAAAGAAAAAGAGGAACATGTTCATATATGCTTCTGATGATGAGCATGGATCGACGGATTCCTCTTTATTTAGTTTTAACTATATATGTTTGCGTGTGCTGTCACTAGCTTCAACATTAAGTTATTCCTTGCAGAAATATAATGCTGATGCATTAATTAAGTTGTTGCAGTTGATTTCTTTCCTAAAAGGAAAAAACTAAGAATATCTGATGCGATATTTAAATTAATAAGATGGGTGAATTCATTAGAGGCTCACAACAATAACATTAAGATATAGTCATTATAATTTATGAGATTAATAACACTCGTTCATATATAGCTTGCTGTACACAAGCAAACTACACTGTAGTAAAAAGAATTGGCCTACGTCCTTCATGTAGAAAAATAGTATCATCAATTGAATGTCCTTCATGTACATGAGCAAATTCTTAAACATTGCAATTGTGTTTTGAAATAACAATGTTAGCTTAGTACAAAGGAATATGTTTTTCCATGTTATTTTTAGCTTTCAAGGAACTCTTGCTGTTTATATGGCAGTAGGGCTATTTGATTTCGTTGCAGTTTCCGTTGTATGTTTTACCTCTAGCATTAAAATTTCTGTTCGAAAGATATTGAACCTGTTGCTTGATTGTAGGACAAACAAGAAAGCTTATATATATATGTATGTATAATGGGTATGTCTATCCATAGGAAATCCTTACGTATGCGAAATGAGTACTGGTTCTAACTTAACATTCGAATATAAAAAAGATATTGTGCTAAAATAGAGTGGAAATAATAATCAGGTTCTTCTCTGAAACTTAAGATAAAGAACAAAAACAATTATATAAGGTAGTTTTACCTACTAGCACATAAGCCCTACACTACACAAATTAAGACCTCCTACCTCCTTTTTTGTTGTACTTCTTGTTGTTGTTGTTGGTATTTATACCTTTGGAGTTGCAGCATAACAACAAGAACAACATCTGTCTGCAAATAATTCAAAAAATCAATTGGCTTAATTAAAATTGCAGAATATAATCAAACAGCACTAGAGTAGTTGAGGGTTCCAAATCTTCCTGCATATATAGATGAACAGTAGCATCTCAACAAAATCCTATTCATGTCCATATATGATGACTTAATTTCTCGATAAAATTGAAACAAGAAACCTGCTCTTATGTATACATTAGGATCATGCTACTTGCAGTTTCCAAGTGTGTTTAACATAGGTCTACATAGTTGTACAGATAAGAACTTTCACGTAATCCATTTAGCTCATAAAACAAAGAATTAATTAAGAAATATTGCTCAAGTTAGTAGTTGTTTTGATATTATACACAATACAAATGTTTGCTTTTTCTACAAGATAATACAACATTTTCTGCAAGCAGAAGGACATAATAAATTAGACTTGCCAGCTTCAACTTTTCCTCGAGGAAAAAAAAAAAGAAGACACAGCTTCAGTCCTTCAGCCAAGTTTACCAAAACCTGGAGAAGAAAAAATTTCCATGAATCATCATGGTATAAATAGATAGTAAATTAAAAAAGTCACCTCTGTTATATACTTCAAGAATTTACCAAACTAAGCTAGTAGCATATATAAGACTGTACATATTTAGCAATTGAAGAACTCTATGTTACTGAAGATTCTGCCGACATTTGTCCAATGTTAAATGAATCTACATAATCCAATAACCACTAGCATGTCAACGTTTAAATTAGTATTACCAACAAGAGTACCATATATAGAAAATTCAATTCTGAGAAAAGATACTAGGCAAATGCTTGTTCCTTCGTGTTACAACGCACCGCGGATGATGCAGTTTATGTCAAAACATCCACAATAGATAACTTTTAGACACACAAGAGGAGAACCATGTTCATACCTTATATGCACTTGCAGATATTAATTGCTTCCTCAAGCTGAGCAACAAAAGTCTAGATATTCTCTGCCATCTATCTACACTCTGATACTCATCTAATGTGAGAGATGCTGCAGTTGGCAAACGGTTCTGCTCTGTCTGCCTTTGCTGCTGGCTTATGTGCCACTGGCTGGCCAAAAACATTCCAGATTCTTAATGTCTCATCTCCTGCTGCAGATGCTACTGTACAACCATCAGGGCTCTGAAAAAAATAAATAAATAATTCATGCAAAAGGGTCAGAAATCTTAAGATTCAGTCGATATCAGAACAAAAGCTTCTGAAAGTTATTTGCATTACCTGTGCCATGAAGAGAACCCGAGATGTGTGGCCAGTAAGCTCTGTCATCTTGACCATAGAGGGGTACTTCCATAAGGTAAGCTGGTTCTCTGTGAATCCATGTGAGCTCAACAGCTCCCTCTCCTTCTTGTTCCATATTAGTGCACACACCTGTGAGCCAGTATCAATTGAGTTGAGGCAAGCTCCAGTGTGTGTGTTCCAGAACTTGATGCAGCGATCATTACCGCCACCACCAGAGGCAAGAAGATCGCTCTGGAAGGGGCACCATGCGAGAGCCTTGACTGCAGCCGTGTGATCCTCACATCGATGAAGCCAAGTGTTCCGATTTGCTGGGGTTAAAGAGCCTGACGAAGACATTGAGAGGTCCCATATATGCAAAAGGTTATCATTTCCACCGCTGGCTAGCTGTTTGCAAGATCCTGACCACTTGAGACCGCAGACCTCCAACTGGTGCCCACGATAAGTATGAACAACAGGAGATGGGATCCGGACATCGTTATTTACAATCATGCTGTCCATGCTGCCGGTGGTGAGTAAGTTGTTGTTCCACGCAAGTGATCCAACACGAGATTGGTGTACACCTCGGAGAGTTCTCACCTGCGTTAGCATTACAAACATGACCAGATTTAGCTGAAAGATATTGAACACTTCAGTGACTTAAGTAATCCTAGATCCTTTAGAGAATGGGGACAATAAGCTCAGATGATTATAAAATGAAATAGGGATAATAAAATGAACTAACCAGGCGATTTGAAGTTGTATCAAACAACTTAACATCAGACGAATTCAAGCCAACAGCGAGGTGCTGGCCATCAGGAGCCCAGCTGACGCTAGTAACTGGACCAAGATCTTCTTCAACAGTCATAAGCTCAGATGTCGATCCATTTGATGCATCCCACAAGTAAACCGTGTTGGCAAGGGCAATCGAAAGAACGTTTCTGCTGCCCCAGTCCAGAAGATTCAAGTAGTAATCGTCAACAATATCAGGAGCATCTAGAGTCCTCTCTGCAGACTGAAATTCCCATGGAAAACATTCCTTAGCGATTGTAAATTTGACATTTAACAGGAAGTAATACACGAATCAGGAAAGAGTGCTTACATTGGGAATGTATCTCCTCTGCCTAGCTGGTTTGATTTGAACGGAGGAGAAAGTTCCAGTGTTTAATTCGTCAAAGATGCGACCAACCTGGGTAGGCGGCTTGTTCCTGAAAGCAAGAATCCGTGATCGGTTCGGCAACAAAGTGTCCGCTAAAAGCTTCCGGTAAGCCTCCTTCGAAGGAGAGGCAGGTTGCTTCTCCTTCTGCTTCCTGCTCTCTGTCAGAAGGTAATGAGCAACATCAAGATCCATGGCTGATCTGTTAGGAATAAACCTGTCGCCCTGCAATTAGATTCAAAGCATCATCAGAACCTTCATTAGAAGCATACATACGTACACAAGAATTTCAAGGACAATTTAACTACAAATTAAGAATGCCAATGAAAAATTTTAAATTCAAAGACTTACATTCTCCTTCGGAGAACCGTGGCTGAATCGTGAGGAGAAGGCGTGAAGTGGAGGCATGTAGTTGCTTGCCGTGACTTCTCGGAACTGCCGGCAATGCGATGTGAGCCGAGAACGAGTCTTACCGGAAGAAATCAAAGAGAAACTTCCTGAATCCATAAGGTTGGAGAACAGAAATCCACAAAGAAAAAAATTATAAGAAACTAAATCCCTGCAAAACAAGAATGTTAGCTTCACAGATTTATATATCTATATAAACTTGTACCTTGATTCCTGCAAGAAACAATCGTTAGATATTAATTGAAGCAGAAAACTTAAATTAGTCCAAGAAAAGATTTTCTTGTAAAAGAACAAAGAAAAAGAATAGAGGCGGATCAAGGGTACCCAAGGAAAAGTAAAAAAATTCGAGAAGATAATTAAGAAAAGATAACAACAACAAAAGAAAAAAGAACTACAACCAATAAACAACTAAATCCTGCAAGAAAACGAAGATAATCCAACTAAATCAACAACAACACAATCGATAACGCAATGAAAAAAATCGATCGAGATTGTTGCATTAGCGCGGAGATCTCCAAACTTTCTTGGAGCGAAGAAATTGAGAACGAATCGAGATTTGTCGTATTGAATTGAACGATTGATCGAGATTTATTAGATTTAGGGTTCGTGAGCTTGGTATATTTATAGGTTGTCCTTGTTGAGTCGGTTAAGTGGTAAACGCGTTTTCATAACGGCTATAATTTAAATATATCATTTAATTAATAGCATAAAAAAATAATCATTAGCTTACTGCTTACTTACTTACGAAAAGTGAATTTCAAATTCCGTCCCATTCGTTTTCTGTTTTCACAATCAGTCCTTAAACTCCTAACTTGTTTGTGGAAATGTGTTGACAAAACTTTTAACTTCAATTCATATATTTCGAAGGCATGAAAGCCACAAATTTTTATTTTTTATTTTTATATTTTTTAATATATACTTTATAAATATTTATAAAATTTATTTAAAATTTTAAAAAGTATAAAAAATTTTACGTAATCATATTTTTATTATTTTTTTGAAATAAAAAAATAAAACTTATATTTTAAAAATAATAAAAATATTTTTTATTTTAAAAATATTTTATTTTATAGCCACTCTCAAAAGGCGCGTAACGGAATTTAGATAATCCTGGCAAATGAAAAGAACGTTGTAGTGTTCGACAGAAAACTAACATGTCATGAAGGAAATAGTTGACGGTATTTATCAATATTTAAAGTCTAATTTGATTTATATTTTTAATATAATATTTAATTTTTAAAAATAAAATTAGAATTATAAATGAACACTAAGTTATAAAATTATTATATTTACATTTTAAATATTTTTTAATAAAAGTTAATTTATTAGAAAAGTTTTATCTGAAAATTTTTTATTTTAATCACTTATGAATGCTCTCTAAAAAATATAATGCAAAGGAGGCATCTGTCAGAACTTTACGGTAAACATACCAAAATGTTTTGATAAATAAAGGAAGTTGGGCAGCTAGCAGTAGATAGCACAGATATGCGGAAGCAGCTTCCACACTTATTCTCTAATTCAACGGGCCCTAATATTATGAATAGAAATCACAGCAAAATAGAAAATCACGGCAAGGATTATTAAGCCTTCTATTTGACCGAATCTAAAACGAATTATTAGTTCATTTAAATTTGCTAATTTATTTTTATTTAAATACAATTTTTATACTCTTCCGCCACTAATTCATAAATTGTTAAGTCTATAAAATCATGATCTATATGATCGAACTAAAGCGAGTTATTAACTCATTTCTAAATTAATTAGTGTATTTTTTATTTGAGCACTATTTCTAAATTTTTCCGCTACTAATTCAAATCTCGTCTATATTAAGAGTCCAACAGAATTTCATCATAACTTATACATGTATGTTATTACAATTCACTTTGCACCTTGTATAATAGATTATCACATTCACACACAGAGGTTTATAATCAGAAACTTTCATGTGGATAAAGCTAGTTTGTTCATTACTATACTCAACAGATTGGCCCCTCTCCCACGGTTTGCATTCACCACAGGAGAGACCCTACTGAAATCCTTATTTGCCTCAGTCTTGCATTAACATATAGGGTGCATTTTTTTTACTTTGCAATTGAGTTTTTTTAAAGTGAATTCTTAAAAGTGAGTTGCTAAAAATAGTAATATTAAAAGTGGATTAAATTATTATGTTCTTTTTGTTATTGAAAGTAAATTAAAAGTGAATTTTTGTATTTTTTTGTATCATTTTATATTTAAAAATGAGTTTTTAAAAATAAAAAGAAGTAATTTTTTAGTTGAAAACAACATACCCATAGACAATCCAAAAATAATTAGTAGCCTCGTTAGTAACGTAGATAAAATTAGTTTCAGCTCTCAACGTTTAGACTGCATTCTTTTTAAGGTAAGTGATTTACTAAGAATGAGTTACTATGAATAGTCTTATTAAAAATATTTTTTGAATAGTTTTATGAAACTGAAAGTGAGACAAAAGTGAATTTTAAAAAAAAAATAAATTATGAAGTGAAAAAAATACACTAGTAGACTCCTTCAGGTCTCACGTCATCTTACATTTAAATATTTTGAAAGAATCGTACGGAGATAGAGAGGCTATACAAAATCAGTATTGTCAGATTCGGACCGAACCGTTCAGATCAATCCGAAAATCGTCGATTTAGAATTAAAATCGGTTCGGATCTGCAAATAGATCGCTCATGCAAAAGATTCGTTTCAACTAGTCTTGATCCGAGTTAATTGGGATTGAAGGGAAAAAAAATAATGCTATTTTCAACGACACAGTCACCCGCCATGATGAAAAAACAACAAGAGAAAAAAAAATATGGAGAAGCATTCTCAAAGAAGAACAACAAAAAAGAGATGATGAAGAAGAAACGAAGGAGTGATCGGTTATTACCATGGAAGCAACAGAAATAGAGAAGACGAAGTTCATCGACCTCTTCTCCTATTGGATTCAAAAGCAATTTGCAGCGGCCCACTATTTTGCTCGGACACGCTAGAAGCTTTCGGCGTAGCGCTCACCGAGACGAAATGATTGAAATAGTGGACTCACTACCTACCAATGGCAGACTTCGAAACATTCGTACTTCTAGTGATACAGTCAATCTATTTATCAAGATCTTAGATCTAACAAACAGTGGAAGTCATCCACTGAAACATCAATAACAGTTGTGAAAAAAAATATTAATCAAAGTTAAAAATAATAATAATAATAATAATAATAATAAAGAAAAAAGAGGAAGGATGAGACGTGAGTGGGTGAGTGATAGAGTGACACAAGCCAAAGTAAATGGTGATGGTAGTAATATAGGTCCCATGATCATTTGGGAAGGAGAAATTTTGGTGCTGCCTTGCTCGACTTTCCCGCACTGCATGCACGGACAGTCCTCTCTTTCTTTCATTCTGATAGGAGAGCAAGGCATCGTGAAACGCAATTTCTCGCTCTCACTGTTTAAAGCAAAGCAAAGCAGCAATTCTCTGTTTTACTTTTTCTCTCCGGCGAGTCACCGGCTCTCTCTTTCTGTACATGCATTCAGATTATTCTCATAATATCCATCAATAATCTTTTTAAATTTGTTTATGATTTCTTTATCTTTTGGTAAATAGAATTTTATTTTTTCGAATTTCATGCCGAGTCTTGTCATTGTTGTATCCATCGATTAAGGATGCAGGTAATCAGTCGCTAGATCTGTCCATCCATGACGTTCAAATATGCTGATTTCTCTGAAGATCAAAGCTTCATCTCCAGCACCATGACCACCACCCTTACCACAACCATTCTTTCTTCCCTAAATCGTTCCAACGGTCCTACTCCGCCAACTTCACTTCCAACACTACTGTTACTTCTGCTGCACCTAAGTGTGTCTTCGCTCCGATCACTCGTTCTATTACTGTTGTTCCGATGGATCAACTCGTTGACTCGTTAGGTCAAATCGGAACCGTTGACCCGAACAGCTTTTCGAGTCGAAGTTCAATTTGAGTTTTACAACTATGCACAAAATAGTACATATGCTATGTAGTGTCTCCTTTTTCAAAAAAACAGAATGACTGAATGTAAAAATATTTATAAATACTTATAAAATAAAATTTATTTAAAAATATATTTAAAAAAATTGTCAAAAGATAAGTTCAATTTTTTTGATTAAAAAATAAAAATTTAATATAAAATAATTATACGACATATAATTTTTTATACCGTTCATATTAAAAAAATAATAATAAATATTTATTAAAAATATAAAATATTTATTTGAAATGATTTGTTAGATCGCACAGCTAAAGGTTTTTTAAATTGTAAAATGGCAATTGCATTCCGACAGATGCGGCTTAAGTTCATCAGAGGTACCTAAACTTTTAATGTTTCACCTTTTAAATATGTAACTACGAATCCCATTTTAAAGAATGTGCTAACAGTGCGTTTGGTTTAGTTTACCAAAAAAATAATTTTTTAATTATATATTTTTTAATTATATATTTTTTAATATATATTTTATAAATATTTAAAATATATAAAAAAATTTTATATAGTGAAATTTTTTATTATATATTTTTATTTTTTAAAATAAAAATAATATAGTTTATTTTTTAAAAATAATAAAAATATCTTTTATTATAAAAAACTCTACTTTAAAATTACTCTCAAACTCTCACTAAATACTTGCAAAGTTAATTTGTCAGAGTTTTTGGAGAAATCTGGGAGGAACTTGAGAAATTGTAACCTTGTAAGTTCTTGTTGAAGGAGGCAACTTTTTTTTTCTTCTATTGATAAAGTTAGTCCATTCATTTTCTTAGAAAATTGTGTTTGGCTTCTTTCTATGAGGAACGAAAAGCCTAATAACATGTAAACATCAGTCACTGGAACAGCTTGTGAAAAATGAACCGCTACTGCCAATGCCATAACAAGTTGTAGTTATAAAAGATAAAAAACTCAGCGTCTCCATTTTTAAAGTTGGATATTACCGGGGCATTTGACTTTGCGTTTGCCAACATTTCAAATAGGGATGGTAATATATGACCTGATCCAAAATTGACTTATTTAATCAGAGTTAAAAATTAAAAAATTTGGCCCGTATAAATATATGGGTTGGGTTAGGATTGAACGAATTTGACCCGGTTATTAAATGTGTCGATCCGGATTAACACGAAATTGAACCACCAATCCAAAATATCATTTTTTGAAGGAATAATTTTTAAGTTTTTCTTACCATATAATAAAATATTAACAATAAAAATAATCGATAATAGTTATTTACAAACTATTAAATTATATTGTATTTATAATTAATTTTTTATTTTTATACCTTAAGAAAATAGTGTAAGATGAAAATTATAATATTATCGAAAGTATTACTATGTATGTATTTTTAATGACGATTTAGATTTCGTATAAAGATTTTTATGAAAATTTTGTTAGATAGATATGTTTATCAAAATTTTTATCGAAATTATTAATATGTATTTATAATCATAAATTTCAGCTGTTATCATATATTTGCAAAAAATAAAAATATTAAAATTTTTTGGATATTTTAAGGACCGATGAATAGGGGTGGCAATATGAGTTGGTGGGTCAGTTTCGGGTCGATCTATTTAATAACCGGGTCAAATTCGTTCAATCCTAACCCAATCCATGAAATTATACGGGTCAAAATTGTCGACCCTAACCCAACCTACTAATAACTGAGTCAAATTCGGGTCGACCCATTTAATAATTAAAATTATTAATTATTAATTTTATATTTTTAAGCTTCAACGAAATTATAAGATCAGTTCGAATGAAAGTGCACGATATTCTTATTGATGAGATATAATTATGTCCGACAAAATATGCATTTCTTAATATCTTTATAGCTCCTTAAAATATCCAAAAAATTTTAATATTTTTATTTTTTGAAAATATATGATAACAGTTGAAATTTAGGATTATAAATACATACTAATAATTTCGATAAAAATTTTGATAAACATATCTATCTAACAAAATTTTTATAAAAATTTTTATACAAAATCTAAAATCGTCATTAAAAATACATACAGAGTAATACTTTCGATAATATTATAAATTTCATCTTACACTATTTTCCTAAAGTATAAAAATAAAGAATTAATTATAAATACAATATAATTTAATAGTTTGTAAATAACTATTATCGATTATTTTTATTGTCAATATTTTATTATACGGTAAGAAAAAATCAAGAATTGTTCTTTCAAAAAGTGACATTTCGAGTTGGTGGGTCAATTTCGGGTTAATCCGAATTGACCTATTTAATAACCGGGTCAAATTCGTTCAACCGTAACCCAACCCATATATTTATACGGGTTAAAATTTTCAACCCTAACTCTGATTAAACAGGTCGGTTTCGGATTGAATTTTCGGATCGGATTATATATTGCCACCTCTACCGATGAAAATATTAATGAATGCCTATTTTGTCGGACATAATTATATCTCGTCAGTAAAAATATCGTGCACTTTCATTCGAACTGATCTTATCATTTCACTGAAGATTAAAAAATAAAATTAATAATTGATAATTTTAATTATTAAATAGGTCGACCCGAATTTAACCCGGTTATTAGTAGGTTGGATTAGGGTTGACAATTTTGACTCCTATAAATTTATAGGTTAGGTTAGGATTGAACGAATTTGACTCGATTATTAAATGAATTGACCCGAAACTGACCCACCAACCCATATTACCATCCCTAATTTCAAAAGATTTATCCTATTTATATTTTTAAATATTTTTTTATAATATTATATAAAATTTATTTAAATTTTAAAAAATATTAATAAAATTTTATATCGTAAAATTTTAATATTATTTAATATTATTATTTTTAAGATAAAAAATAAAATTTATTTTTTGAAATAGATAAAAATATTTTTTCTTTCAGAAAAATTTTTAAAGAAATAAAATTTTTTAAAATATATATTATCTTATTTCAGTCATTTTGATTAAAAAATCGAATAACAATTGATTCGTAATTTGATTGATATAAAAATTTATTAAAATATTTACAACTCATATTTTTTATATTCAACAGTTATGTTTAATTTTGAAGCCTTATACTGATAGGACTGCTATATGTTGTAATAATGTCTATATATATAGAAATAGAAATATTTTGGCGTTTATATATATTTAAGCACACTCATAGTCGTTTGTCGCCGTGAAGACCTTTAAATTTAATCTCTATTAATGGATACAAAAAGCTATGAATCAATAACATGCTGATAAAATTTTATTTTAATCTCGATTTTCGTCCGACTACTTAATCATGATGATATAAATCGTAAAATTTGACAAAATATATATTTTTAGTGGATAAAATTTCATATCATTATTTCTTAAAAAAGAAATGACCATCTTAATCAGTTAAATACACAGATTTTTAAAAAATTATTACCATATTTACAAAAATATATAATTAAAATTTTGAGTTTTTTTTAATTGAACTGAAAGTATTTTGGTAAAAAGTAACTAAAAGAATAAGAGTTGGAAAAAAGAATAAATAATGAAAAAAATAAATCATTCTATTAACTCGTTGAACCATTTAGCTCAATTATTAAGAATTTTTTTTTATTTGTTTAAAAATATTTACATTCTCAATAAATCTTTTATTTTTAAAAATTTTAAAATATAAATAAATTATCTATCATAATATATAATTTATTTTAAATAATAGTTAAATTTATTTTTGGGAAAAATAAAATAAATCTATTTAAAATTTTGTTTTTTAAGTAATCCACCCTATAAACACCCACAGCGCAAGATGTCCCGGTAATAATAAATACCCCAACCATCTAATTCTACTAAAAAATCTATGACGAACCAAATTGAAACAACAACATAAAACAAATCATTTCTTAATTAAATTCTTCCAATCACCACTACCCAAGAACTAAGAAATTCATCATCAAACAAATAAACAAAACTCTCATTGAAAATCTACGGCCTTTGTTCTCCTCCACAAAATTTCTTCAGAATCCAATCTTCACCTTTTTATATTGAATGTTTTCAGTGTTTTTTTTCCCTCGAAAATACACTCATAATTTGAATCGAATTTGTAAATCCTCATCAGCAGCGGAACCCCCCTCTCTCTCTCTTATCTACAACAGCATGGCTTCTTGCTACTGCTCCGCTTCTTCTACACGGGTTCTGCTTCTACCACTACCGGTAAGATTACCGGCAGTGGCTGTAAGGCTACCGGTACGGAAAAGGAGAGGGGATCAACAAGTGAGAGCGTGTTCCACTTCTTTCCCTTACGTTGGGAGAGTAGGGTGGCACCGCCGAGAAGGCAACGCTTCCTTGCTTAGCTTCGGTGTGGGACCCACTGGTGACTCCGCTAATGGAATCGGGACCCACGCCGGGTCGCAGCAGTTTCTCACGGCGTTGCTGCCGTTTGTTGTTGCAGCAACGGCTGTCGCTGCTCTAACTAATCCGGCTACCTTCACCTGGTGACTACTTGCTTTTTATTGTTTTCATCTTTATTTATTGCTTGGTTTTTTGTTATTTATTTGTGTTCATGAAGTAATTGAGAGTGATGTTAGTGTTTTGTAATATTTGTTTGACTTTGCATTTCGTTGGTCGTGATGTAAATTCGTTCTCAAGTTAATTGCTTTTTGTTGATAATATTCTGAAATTTAGGCATAACATTGGATAATTCAGATTGTGCATATATGGATTGTAGCTCGCATAGTTGGATTTTTTTTAATTGTGCTGTTTGTGTGAGATAAAAGTGTATGAATTGTGAAACAAACAGTTAAAAATCATACTACAAAGTCTTATAAGGTTTTTAAACTTTGGACTCAATGAAGGATTTGTATCCAAATGCAATTTATTTCTGGTCAAGGGTATGGCAGTAGAAGTAGCAAATTTTCTAAATGTTGAGTTCTTTTCAGGAAAATGTTTAACATTTGATGGATAAGCAATCATCAAGCTCTTTATGTCGTAATTTTACTCATAACACTAGATTGCTTATATGCCAGGGTATCTAAAGACCATTATGCTCCTGCACTTGGTGGAATAATGCTTTCAATCGGGATAAAGCTTTCTCTTGAGGATTTTGCCCTTGCCTTCAAAAGGTGATGCATTCTCTGCATTTTGTTCCTCAGATTTCGCTGATGTTCTTATTGGAGTTGTGTTACTCACACTTAACATTATCGCAGACCTCTGGCGCTTTCTATTGGATATATTGCACAGTATGTTCTCAAGCCATTCTTAGGTGTAATGGTTGCAAGGGCTTTTGGAGCACCTCCTATGTTCTATGCTGGGTTCATACTTACTTCATGTGTTGCGGGTGCACAGCTATCTAGTTACGCAAGCTTCTTAAGTAAAGGCGATGTTGCCTTGAGTATCCTATTGACCAGTGTATCAACAATTTCTTCTGTTCTTGTCACTCCTTTGTTGACAGGCCTTCTGATCGGCTCTGTTGTTCCAGTTGATGCAGCTGCAATGTCTAAGTCAATTTTGCAGGTAACCTGGTAGTTTATATTGTACTTACTGCATTCATCATTATTTAGATTGGTTCTTTCATCCATTATTTAGATTGGTGCTTCATCACATAATCCTCTAGGCTGTAGCTTTTTAACTGCCAGATTGATAGTTCAACCTAGTAACATACCAACATCTATTACTTCTCAAGTGGTTATGCTTTCATTTTGGCTTTCAATTTTCTCTTCCTGGTTGAGGTTCAGTGTATCATTAAGAGATTGTCTGCTGCAACAAAGCAGTAATTGGATTTGCAAAGTAGCCTTCCTCTCAATTTCATACCAAAGCAAAGAATGGAGATCTACAAACAAGTGTTAAATGTTATTTTGAAGGGCGCTGATGGCTGTTGAATAATCGTTTTGCCTAGTCTGCACCACCGTAGTGCTTATTTACTCTTCTTCAAGTTTTGGTGATTCAAAATTAGGATTACCATTGTTGGATCTGTCCTAAATAGTTGATAATGATAACTCTCCCGAAGACCATACTTCAATTGATATTTTGTTGAATCGACTCATAAACTATTCACAAACCTAGAGGTGAGACAAAGTAAAGTCTAGATAACCTTCAAGTCAGCAATGCTTTTAGCAGATTGCTTTCGGATTCAGAAGTACAATTAACGAGACAACGAAATCTGTGTCTTTTAGTCCATTGAGTTTAGTTTTATATAGAAAATGACTATATTATTTTCATAATATTATTTTCTTCTAGTGATGTTGATAGTGCTTGTTTAAGAAACTCATCTTTGTCACATCTTCGCTTTTCTCTAATATCATTTGTTACTGCAGGTGTTTGCTTGCAAACTGTGTGTTGACCCTAGGAGCTAGAAAAATGCTTCTTCTTAGAAGCCTGTGAAGAAGGTGTTTTTAGGGTGAACCACAGATAGGGCAAGCTATAAATGAATATTTAAAATGAAATCCATTGATTAACGTAATTAACATGTACTTTGCTGTGTTAAAGTTGCAGCGTATTGACTATAACAAATCTTGGAAAAAAAAGGTAGATATCATAATATGAGAATTAAGAAATCTTTGCTTAATCATTGACATTTGGTTATTGATAACTTAAGGCCTCCTTTTTTTTGCCTCCTTTTCTGTCAGACTAGACATGATTTGATATTTCTTCAGACACCTGTGACACATCTGCTGGTTGAGCTAATGTCATGACTTTCAGGTTGTCCTTGCTCCCATAACTATGGGCCTTATCCTCAATACTTATGCGAAGCCAGTTGTGAATGTAATTCAACCAGTAATGCCCTTGGTTGCTATGTTTTGCACATCACTGTGCATTGGTAGCCCCCTTGCTATAAATCGAAGTCAACTTCTCTCTGCTGAAGGATTTCGGTTACTTCTACCGATAGTGACTTTTCATCTTGTTGCCTATGTAGCTGGTTATTGGTTATCCAAACTGCCATTTTTGAGGTACCTTTGCCACCCCCTATTTCCTATTCTGATAGTGAGACTGCTTTTAACTATATAGCTTATACTTGGCGTGGCATAGGTTTCTTATAGTTGTACGTACCTCACAGCGTAACTTGAAAATTTTGCTTTCCTGACATGGTACCCCTAATCAGACCTTCATGCATAATTATGAATGTAGGCCGTCTCACTGGAATTTAGTAGTTCATACTTGCGTGCTATTAGGAAGTCTACTGTAGGCTTGAATATTAGTTTAGCCTTACAAACCTTTGGCATCAATTTCTTGACCTCGCTCCAGTTTAATATTCAATTTCCATATTGAACTTGTTGATCTTCATAGAACATGCCTTTTTGCTTATGCCCTCCAATATCAATTAAAGAATACAGTCTGGTTCATTGTTTCAGAATTCTTTACTCATTATGCTTTCGTACATTATACTCTCATGATTAGTAATAATTTCGATGAATTTGAAGGCAAGAGGAGTCGGCCTGTAGGACAATATCTCTGTGCACTGGCATGCAAAGCTCGACACTTGCTGGACTTCTCGCTTCACAATTTCTTGGAAGCACCCATGCTGTACCTGCCGCTTGCTCAGTTGTGGTGATGGCTATCACGGGTCTATGCCTTGGTTCTTTCTGGGGCAATGGTTTTCGTATTAGAGACATTCCATCCTTGCTCCTACTTCAAAGTCTATCAGAAGGTCATTCTTAAGCTTAGCAAACCTGCTCATATCCTGTGAACTATAGATAAGCTCGACAAGTTCGTCCTGGAAATCTGAAAGTAAAGGGAGATGGTAAGATGGAAATGAAGCATGTCCTCTGTGAATCCAGAGTCTTTGCTATATAATATATATAAGCAAGGGAGTTTTGGAGATGAAATATCAAAATTTTGTAGGTCGTATAGGCACAAAGTATAGTTCAGGTTCTATACAAATATTTTATTTTTAACTCCTTCAGGTTGAGTCCTTGTATATACATTCTGTTCTAGTTTGAAGACTATAGGGAGGTTCTTTTTTGATATCTAGACTAGATTTACCTTCCTGAATACATGTAAATCTTGTTAAAAAAAACCAATACACGCGCATCTATAATGCGTATCATCCTACTCTGGATGGTTATTGGTGTGCTGTGCAATGAATGAGTAGATAGAAAATTTCAGTACTTAAGTAACTTCCACAATTCAAAAGAACAACTAGTCACGCTATAAAACGTTGATTTAGTTTATCCGGCTCGTGCAACAATTTAATCAAATCAATAACAACCAATAGCGTCACTTACTTAGCTTGCCATCTCAATTTCATTAGCCGCAAATATTTATTTTTCCCCAAGAACTTGACAGCTACGTAACCACCTGCCTAAAGCAAAAGCATAAATAAAGAACTAAAAAGTAGTTCGTTGCATTACAGAAACCCAACACAAACTGCAGCATAAAAAGCAATAAAACCAATCCCTGCGCAATTCCTCCCTCTCTCTCTCTCTCTCTTTCTCTCAATCAATTTTGTCGTAATTAAAAATCAATGTCGTGTCCGGCGAACGCTGTAGTCTACAACGATTCACAGTGCTCTTGCTCGCCGGGTCACTACCTTGTGAACAGAACAACTTGCGTGTTATTCGACGGCGGTGGAGGGAAGAATTGGGAAGTCAGTTCAGGTATTGGTGGAGAAACAACTCCGGCTTTCTTAACTACTGTTATTCCGCTTGATAGTATCCGAAGGCTGTCGCAGTTGGGGGCTGTGCTTCTGGAAACAACCCTAGCTGCTCTGCTTGCTTGGTTACTCTTTTGCCTTGCTGTTCGTTGCTTGCATAAATTCGATTCGCGTCGGAGATCTTTCTGGTTTAAAGTTCGCTGGGGAATTAGTCGTCTTGATGTATTTTATGCTACCCGACACTGGCTGGTTAGTTAGCTCCGTTTAATCCTTCTTCTCTAATGTTGCTGCTGCTGTTGTTGGCGGCGAGGCTGTGTGCTATTATTGTAAGTTCTTGTGAATTATTTTTTGGTTGAGCAATGAATTGAACTTTAATAGGCTGAATTTTTTATAACTTGACACATTTGGCACCATAAAGGGAGCTCTTATTTAGATAACTAATGTTTCGAAATGGGGGATAAGTCAACTAGGATAAGGGGGATAAGGGAGGTCACCCAGTTCTAGCATGGAAATGAGGAATGGGGCTGGTGATGTCTAGTGGAAGTGCTCGTGCATGATTGCAGATCTAACATTGAGTTCTGGTGTCCAATATGTGAGCTGGGTAATAGGTGGTACCTCCCTGTAGCTGTGTTGGTGGAGCGGTTTCTGTCAAAATGGATGGTAACAAGCTTAAAGCATGTGTTGAGAACACTTGGAAGGATCTCATACTCTCTGCTCTGCTTTGCTGGCCTAATAGTAGAATCATTTTCTGATATTATGAAATGCAGAGGGCCTAGCCAAGGAGTCTGGGATATTCCTTGGTTATGTTGTCTAATGTGCATGTAGAATGCGTTCAGATTAAAAGATAGAGATAGAGTTTGTTGAGGGTGTAGCTCTTGTTTGGCTAGGCTGCTAGTAGTAGCACATTCACTTTTGTCTTGTCGAAGGGTATGTGGTGTTTGTTGTTGGCCTTTGTGGCTATGATATAGAAAGGTTGTTGGTGGTCGCTGCTTAGAGATTCAGTTGATTTGTTGTGGAGTAGTTGAGCTCTTGTTTGGACAGCCAGCGTGAGATTTATAACAAAAGACATAATGCATCTTTTATTTATATTTATGGCAATGTTTGTTAAAGGCTACTAATTTATGACCAGTTTAGGTCTAACTTTTGTAGCTATATAGGAGGACGGTGAAGTGGTGAGAAAGAGGAGAACTGAGCTTGGAGGGACATTTTCTATAGCAAGTTGGATAGTCTTTATTGGCCTGTTATCAGCGTGAGTGACTGATAAACTGGTCCTTACCCTCATATCTAACATTCCGCTAATTCTACAACTGACTTGTACTTTTGTTATAGGCTGTTATATCAGATTATTTCTAAAAGGAGCATTGAAGTGCATAGAGTCAGACCTACTAATGCTATAGACTTGGTGCCATTTGTAAATGACATGGAATTCAATATCACAACTATCTCTAGCATGACTTGCTCCCATTTACGAGGGCTTGACAATTTTGTAACTGGGACTCCTGGCTTCATTGACTACAGAATTTCATTACTGTCAAAATACATAAATCATATTTGCTACAATACAAGTAATGGGCCACTGATCTCCTTAAAATGCAATGGTTGCCGAATACCTCCAAGGAACCACTATGTCTCATGGCAATTTGTTGATCTTCCAAATGATCCTGCTACTGCTGTGGGTTTTCAATTTAACCTCACTGCTAGGGATCATAATGAGAGAAAGCATGTGAGCTATGTTAGTGGAACTTTGATTTCAGACTTTTATGGAAATGATCGGCCAAAAACCTTCAGGGGACCTGATTTGAATGTCTTAAAGATTCAATTAGTCCCACAGGCATACAGCCATCTAAACAATTTGAAGCTTATTCAGCCTCTATTTCATGACTTCATTCCTGGTTCATATATTACGGAGGCTAGCAATCTCCAATTGTCACTTCAAAATCCCAATGATGGCTTCATAAATACGACATTGTCTATTACCTACCTTTCTGATTTTATTATGGAAGTCAACAACGAAAATGTGATTGGGCCAGGTATGTTAAAAAGGTTTGGGACGTTCCTGGAGTATTTATTAACTTCTTTTTGATACACACTTATGTGTAGTTTCAAGAGCTTCATTGCTTTTGATTTAAATCTAGTGTTTTTGTTCTTTTTTTAATTAAGACTTACTGTAGGAATATTTTCCTCAAATGATAACATGTATTGTTGAAATAGACAGGCATGATCAATGTGCAGAAAATCCGTTTTATCATCACCAGTGATCTACACTATGGGGTATAGGTGTGGAGGTGTAGGTGTACAATTACATTGCCATATGTTTGTTCAAATTAGTAGCTTTTGGTTTCCTTTGTCATAATCGTTATATCATAACAGTGAATCAATAGAAGCTCCCGGTGAAATCTGATTTTGGAAAAGTATGCATGGTGTCTCTGAAAAGCTTATTGATATGTCTAATAACTATATGGACCTTCCTCAATAGGTTTAGAGCTAACTAATGGTCCTGTTGATGAATACATTAAAGATTTTTTAGTATCCAACTCTGGGATTGCGTGAATTGACAGTGTTTTCCAATTTGTTTCAGAATCTGAGATCTCATCCTCTGACTGTTTATTTGATTTTTTAGAATACATCATGCAGAAATATAAAAACAAAAATCTTAGGTATTTTGGTACCTGCTGAGTACATCCTAATGGCTAAAATGTAACTCTTTCTCTGGTTGTCTTTACATTTTAGAAGTCTACAAATTCCACTAGGTCTAGTGTCGATCTGTATACTTAGCCTTTACCCTTATGTCTAGATGCGCACTCTTTTTGTTTTTGGTAAGACTACACATTTTTCATTAAGTCTTTGGGAATTATTTAACAAGTCACTTTGTGACTTTCTTGCTTCAAATTGGAACTCCGAAACTTTGAGGTTCATTCCTAGACACATGGTGCTAGGTAGATCCACTCCGACAGTGTTAGAGATACTTTTCTGGATGTTTTCAAGTGATTGCATTGAGTGCAAAAGCAGTAATTTTCGGTGAAAGAAGTGGTGCACATTTTTAGAATCAACCTGGACGACTGTGTAGGCTATGTCTATTCTAACTCCTAAGAATCGCACTGGTGCATCTCTTTCAAATGGTTAATTTATGAATGTATTTTTGGAGCTAAGACAATTGCTATCTAATGCTATCTTGCTCCCTATGCCTAACTTCGCTGCAGCAGGAAATTAGCAGTTGACGCACACTGAATTTGGATGTTATAATTTTTGATTCACTGTGGTACAAATATAAGATCAACCTCTCCGAAGTAACTATTCTTGTGTAATACATTATTACTCAATATACATCTAAGACATTGACGAAAGCAATTTCATGATTATTTTTGTCTATCAAGATAGTGTGTAATGATTATTTGCACTCCTTAAATGATTTTTAATTGTACAATTGTGCAGTGAGCTTCATTGCGAATGTTGGTGGTCTTTTTGCTATCAGCTTTGCAATTTTCTTATATTTGTTGGTGCAGGTAAGTTATTCTTACCTTTTTTCTTGCTTTCTTTCTCTATCGTGTCTTTAATTTGTTTACAGTGTTCACAATACATGCGCATATACTTCATTTGCAGTTCTGATACTTATAACTATGTTTCTGCAATTTCTAGTTTGAGGCCAGGATCAAGAAGCTAAATAGGGAGGATATAGTAATGCGAGAGGCTTTGTGTAGAATGCGTGCCCAGAAAAATTGGGATAAGGTAGCTTTTCGTTTTTGTTGACACCTATTTACTGGTTCATATTATAAACATTTGAATTATCCTTTCGTACTAGTTAAGGAAATATGTCATGTACACATGGGGGGCAGACTTGGTTGGCAATACAACAAGCAGCAAAAGATATGGGAGAGGTATCCTTCATGGGCTGGGATCTCTTCACAAGAAGAAGCGCCCAAGTACAGAAGACTTTCCATTTTTTGACGAAAATATCACTGTTCCTGATGCAGCAGTATGACTTTTAAAACTTTTGCTCTCTCTCTCTCTCTCTCATGCATTTAAAAGTTAAGTCATGTAGGTATATAGTTATGCACATATTATAAGTTATAGCTTTGTAAGTGCTGCATTGGTTAATTTTTTAAGCCAATAAGTAATTATTCTGACACTTGAGAGTCAACCTTAGATGGGTACAGTGTGAAATTGACGACTTGATTTTGTTTAACAGTGAGACTAGAACCCTGCGTGCACAAACATATATTGTATTGTTGATGTT
Source organism: Acanthochlamys bracteata (assembly GCA_019914995.1). Classification (NCBI taxonomy): domain Eukaryota; kingdom Viridiplantae; phylum Streptophyta; class Magnoliopsida; order Pandanales; family Velloziaceae; genus Acanthochlamys; species Acanthochlamys bracteata. The sequence goes on along the minus strand of CM034131.1, from coordinate 1,863,220 downwards.
TGTTAGGTTTTCTCAATTTTTTATGATGCTTGTCAGAAAATGCTTAAGTTAGTAAGTCTTCGCTGCAATTATTTCGTTTGATCAACTATGCAATAGACTGATCATCCGCCTAAAATAATTGGTTGTCATTCTTTGAGACAACTTTTCTACTCTGGGAGCCGCCAAATATAGCATAAATAAATGATTATTGAAAATTAAAGGGTTCATGAAACTTGAGACTGTTTAAAGGAGACAAAATGGTTGAAAGGGGGTACTCACTCTCCCAGTTTTGTCATTAATGGAAACTATCCTTCTGACTGGAGAAGTAGCAATCATATCATAACTAATTTTAGGTTCATCCACACAAAAATGACTGATGCTAAATATTCTGCTTAAATTTTCTGCTTTAAGGAGGTCCAATTTAGCACAGTGAAATGAAGAATGAAAAATATAAAAGAAATGGGAATGAAAGTTGAACATGGTTAAAAGATAGGAACAGGATCGGTAGTCACTCTTCCAGTCTTACCATTTTAAGATATCCTTCTGACTGGATAAATGGTAGTCATATTTTTAGAATCTCTTATTTAGCTTTTCTCACATGATCTGTACTCACTCTTCCAGTTCGCTAATGAAAAATATCCTTCTGACTGGACAAACGGTCGTCATATTTTACGACATGTTGTTTAGCTTTGTGGAAATGAGAAGCACAACATGTAGCCCACTGGAATTGAATTATGACACGAAGTTGATTCCTGAAGGCATCCCGTATCTTTTGCAATCATCAAAGTCCCAAGCCAATATCCCCATTTTATTCATTTGTTTAGTTTGATTTCGTAGGATCGTTTTACTAATATAGGATTTCCTTTGGCTGTGTTAGTTGTACAATGGTTCGAACATAGGGTGGAGAAATGTTTGAAAGGTATACTTTATTTGAAGAAAGTTTGCCCTTGTGATAGTTGTAGGTGATCTATTACAGTTGAAAGCTGCTTGGATATCTTCTCTTATCAGTCAACAATAATCAATCATATGTTATCTTTCTTTGACCTTTCTGTAACACTGAACTAACTATGGCGAGCCTTTTTTCATTACTTTCATGATCATTTAACCATTACTTATGAAGTGAATGTATGCTGTTGTTAAGCTTAAGCTATACTTGAGCAGGTTGCTAAAGTGAGGGAAAACCAGAATAGTCAACCAAAAGGTGTTAGCAAAGAAAGTACCTCCCTACCTCAATTACACCTTGATAAAGGTGAGTCTGATGAAATATATAACTATAATGAGCTTCATGGTTTCTATATTCTAAGTGATAGAGACCTGGTTACTTGCAGTTTTGGAACTACCTACATATTTTGGCAAATGATATGAGCTTTATTTTGTAGCGTATAATATCTTCTATATACATCTCTAGTTATGTCTTAAAAGCTAGCTCATGTCAAATACCAAATCCATATTATATGAAGCTGCAGTCTATGCGGTTCTAGATTTTACTTTGACATTGTCTGTGATAGTGAAGTTTGAAAGATACAACATACATTTCCACTTCTTTACCTATCCAGCCAACTTTAAGTGGTGATTTAGTCTGGTATTTAATGTCTGCTTGTTTAATGTACACTTTCATGAGATAGCTTTTTATTTGTTGTACATTGTAAAGCACTCTATTCATTTTTAAGTTTTCCCCCTAATTTCATTTTGACCACTATTGTGAATTAAAAAAATTAGGTTTAATGCTCCAACATAAGAGATGTTAGAGAAGGAATTCTCATCAGTAAGTTAGGATGTAAAGGATATTTATAAGTGATCTCTATCCTTTCCTACAAGTTTCAATAATTTTATACATGTAATTATGGTTTAACCAAAGGAATGCCACTTGTGTTTTGTACTTTGGATTGGGTTAGAGTTTTTTGAAATGTAAAGGTTTTAGGTTGTTGTATCAAGATATGTCTGCAATATTTTATATGAAACAATCTGATTTTGGTTTGAGATGCAATCTCATAGTTTATGCATTCAAGAGGATTGGGCATTTGGGCTTATAAAGATTAGTGATGAAATTTTAGCAGATGAATATTAAATGTTTAAATATCCTTCCTTTTTATTTTTTGTTTCTAAAAATGGAATTGCGTGATAGTGGATTGTCATAAGGGATGGTTGTGTATATATTGATCGAGTGTCTACAAATTGATAATAATGGTCTTCATCAGCTTTACATACTAGAATTTGTATCCATATAGACAGCACTGGCTGTTGAAACCCATTGACATCTGTAAGGAGGATAGTTATGGTAATTTGAACTGGTCTGTATTGCTGCATGCTGTTGCTTATCATATGTATATTATGTATCATCTCAAGCTTCCTGAAGTAACTGTAAGTTGTAACCATACTTTGTCTTGGTTTCTGTTTTCCCTGTCCAACTTTTTCAAGGAACTCCATAATAGGCATTACTTTACAACTCACTGTTGTATTTGCTGTTTGATATGCTGTTGCAGTATTCAGTTATCTTGTTTAGGATGCTGGAGTGCCCAGAAAGTTTATGCCGTGTTCTTGTCTAGAGCAATATTTGTTGTATACTGAAGATGCTTTCTCTTGATGCAGATAACTTTCGAGATAATTCTGAAATTACGGATTCTACTTAGAATAAATGTGATGTCCCATGAATTTCCACAGAATGATGTTAGAGGACCTGTTGGAGAACATAGGTACTCAATTCGCGGAGGAGATATGTATAACATTCATCAAAGGTATAGCCTATGAGCAAATTGCTACAAGAACACATCAAAGAAGACGCACTATCGACTGTGATGTTTTTGTTGTGAGGAAAGTCATGATCACTATTTGGCATTAAAAAAGGAAGCACCTAGTTACTTATGCAGGTTCTAAGCAGCTAATTTTTTTGAAAGGTTGCAAGCAAATTGTGCAAAGCCACTACTAACAAAAATTACTAGTCATGAGCATTTATGCAATGCTCTTGGGCCGTCCATAATTTCTAAATACTCTTGTCAACTCCTCGTGTATATGTTTTCTGTTTTTCATTTGTCTTGTAAATTTTGCTGGTTTGTTTTGAGGACATTTTTATTTCGTGTAGCCATTCTAGTAAGGCTTCGGTGTTGTAAATATTACATGTCATGATCTTTCATTCAATTGGAGCAAGTTGTATGCTGTTCTCTGTGATTTGTACGAGGATTTTTAGTTGTTAATACTTGATGTTAATTATTGATGATGCCAATTGAGGATTTTTAGACGGTGATGGTTGCTTTCCTACATTTCGGTGAATTTTAATTGCATAGAATTTATTTTTGGGTCATATTTTGTGTTCAAATTTATTTTTTATATTTCAATCTGTTCTACATTTATCGAATTTATTTCTAATTCATTTTCTTACCAAGCTTAGTTCTACCGAATTCAATTCTAAATACTCTTAGTTCTATCTAATTCATTTTTTACCAAGTCGTTAAAAATGAATACTTATAAAAATAAATTTATAAAAGTTAATATAAAAATGTTTTAAAATAATTTTTTAGTAAAAAAAGTTATTTTAAAATTATTTAAGAGCGTGTTTTAAATGTCCGTAATTGAGTTTCGTGAGAGTGAAAAGTAAGAAGTAAAGTTTTGTAAAAAATAAAATAGAAATAGAGTTTAATGTTTATGTTTCAATAATTTTTGCAAATGAGTTAAAAATTGAAAAATATAATTGTATTAAAAAATATATAAATAAAAAAATTAGAATTGAAATTTTATATATAAAAATAAAATTTTAAATTATTTATATAATTAAAATATATAAAATATTCGAAATTTAAAATATGATAAAAGAAAGTAAAATTATGGGCACGCACTAAAAGAGCCCAAATATTGCATAATATGCAGCCACAGGAGGAGTCAAAAGGGAGCACTACTTCTCTAATAGAGTAATTATTTGGTAACCGAGGATATTATCAGAGAAAAAATACGGAAAAAGAAACGTAGTCTAGTAGTAGAGATGATGAAATAATGAGAGCCGCGTTAACTGAATTATTGAATCCCTTATCCCTGCACAAACAAACGAAGGGGGTAGATAGAAATAAGGAGATTGTTTTCGTTCACATTAGAAGCACAGATCGATCCTTTGTGTACTGTTTAGTTTTCGTTTCGGTTGGGCTTCGAACACCAAATCTCGTCGTACAAATCTTCGCCAACTTCTTTCTATCACTTCAGCGATTGCTAAAAGCTTCGCCGGGCGGGATGGCCTTGACCCAGTTCGCTATGGTACGATTTGTTTCTTCTTGGGCTTTCAGCTTCTTCCTTTCTGTCTTTTCTTTGTTTAATTATGGTTCTTTGTAAATTACCCTTTGTTTAGTAATTTCGATTATTTATGATATTTTTAGATTTTCAATTGATTAAGAGAGCACGAAGAATTATTTTCTTTTCCTTGGAATTGTTCTGTATATGATGGCATATGGTTAATTACTGAATTCTATGTTAAAAATTTGCTCAATCTTGTGGATTTTAGCTCTACTGGAAGCATGAACTTTGGTCTTATTAAGTGAGAATCACGGGGAAAGATTGTAGTGTCTTTTGGTCTTACATAGTCATTGTCCATGCTTTGATGAAGTTAACGAAAGTGCTTTTGTGCCGTTTCTTTGAAGGCGCCGCATGAGGATGCTCCTTATATTGGTCTATTTTCAGTTTGTCACGATTGCTGTTACAATTAGTGGCTTTGTTCCTCTCCAATTGTAGGACCCATTGATAAGTTGCGTGATTCAAAGTTTGATTGGTCTAGTTGGGCACGGGAAATCTTCTAAATTTAAATTCTAGTATAGTGTTGAACAGTCAATATCAAATCATAGAAAAGATTTGCAAATGGTTAATTGGCCCATGTTACCTCAATGAAAGCTTAGTAGCTTTCATAGTGATTAAAATTTGATAAGAATAAACATCTATAAGAGTCCAGGACCCGAACATGACTGCAGTTTTGGGGCCAACATTCGCAACTGGGAAATGATCATAGGCAAATTGAATTGAAACAACTAAAGGACTAGAATAATTAACTACAACTATATAAACTCTGGATCAAGGTGCTTCTGACTGGTCATGTAAAGAGCACATTCTCCTCAGGTCTGACTTGGATTAAATTGTTCTTTTTCCACTCCTAGACAGTCCTTCCTGGTAACAAAATTGCTGAACTGTGGTTTTTATATGTGATTAGTCGTTTCCTGTATGTGCTTCCAATTTATTGAGTTCTTTCCCTATCCTTGCATCTCTCTAATGTCAATATTCACAGGTTGAGGAATTGGCTTTGCTTATTAAGGACAACTTGCTTAGCAAGCACCTTGTCCTTTCTACTGAAGAACTTTTGGTCGATGCTCTTCAGAGTGGTTTCAGGTAATTCCTTATTAAGTGGAATAAACATGTTCCAAAGACATGCTTTTTACTGAAGAAAGATTTTAACTAAGTTTTTTATTAAACAAAATCTCGTCTTTGCAAACAATTGTTCAACTAGTCAAAAAAAAAAAAAAAAGTCAGCATCTTTCTTTCAAGGTCGGTGATTGTAGATGGGTTCTAGGCATGGATGAAGTGATCGTTGGGAAGCCGATCGGGCAGAAGGCAAACTTACGTTCTGATCAAGTCTTTAAAAGTAAAAATTGTGATTGCAGGTTTAGCTCATTACTCTAGTGAGTGCAAGTTTAGTCTTTAACTGAAGCAACATAAATGTCTTCTACTTGCTTCATTGAGTAGCCAACTGGAGAAGCAAAATAACATTCTACTATCATGAAGTTCTGTGGCCTACTCTTTGTTCTTTAAACTTTGTCAGGCATCTTGACAGAAGCTCTCTTAGGGAGAGCCTGTATATCATTAATGCAGGGCAAAGTCTTTTGTTCTATACGTCTTGATTGAGAATAGAATTTGTAAGTCTTCACATGATTGTGTATCATATGTAGCATGTCTCAAACTTTTTCTTTTCCTGTTGGTCGAAGTTTACTAATTGGAAGTTATACTTTGGCAGTCAGGATGGTATGTTAGAACTTCAACCAATGAGTTCATACCATCGCCTACTTTTGCATCGCCTTGCTGAAATATATGGGTATTACTACAGTCTTGCAAATTGTTTGTTGTGCTTTTTGTGTGATAGATTCTGCTACTAGTGTGTACTCCACTATGGATTCTAAGCTTCACATCTCTTTCGCCTCTTGCAATCACCAGCTTTGCGCATGAATCTATTGGTGAAGCGGATGATCGACATTTGGTTTTGAAGAGGTGTCCAGAATCAGCAATGTATGTCTCACCAGACTTATTGTTGTTTTATGTTACATGTTGAATCTATGTGTTGGAATTCTGTACCACATTCAGAAAATATAGCCATAACTTGATTGAACTTAAGTATGGGATAGGAGACATTGTCTAGTTATCTTATTTAGTCTATTTGTTTCATGTTGATTGAGCTGTAGAATGTTATATTGATGATACTCATGAGGTCAAATTGGTTAGTTTTTATTCAATAAACCTATTGGAAAGATAACTTTGTCGACAAAGTTGGCATGCAGTTGCTTGCAAATTCTGCTCAAAATTCATGCCAATTCCATTTTATGCAATAAGTGAAATGTGCCTACGCCACGTAGGGGTGGCAATATATGACCCGACCCGAAAATTCAACCCGAAATCGACCTGTTTAATCAGGGTTAGGGTTAGCAAATTTGACCCGTATAAATATATGGGTTGGGTTAAGGTTGAACGAATTTGACCCGGTTATTAAATAGATCGACCCGAGTTAACCCGAAATTGACCCATCAACCCGAAATGTTATTTTTTGAAAGAACAATTTTTGATTTTTTCTTACCGTATAATAAAATATTGGCAATAAAAATAATTGATAATAGTTATTTACTAACTATTAAATTATATTATATTTATAATTAATTCTTTATTTTTATACCTTAGTAAAATAATATAAGATGAAAATTATAATATTATCGAAAGTATTACTATATAGGTATTTTTAATGACGAATTTAGATTTCGTAAAAAAATTTTTATGAAAATTTTGTTAGATAGATATGTTTATCAAAATTTTTATCGAAATTATTAATATGTATTTATAATCATAAATTTTAGCTGTTATCATATATTTTTTAAAAATAAAAATAACAATTTTTTTTAATATTTTAAGGACCGATAAAGACGTTAAGGAATGCATATTTTGTAGGACATAATTATATCTCGTCAGTAAAAATTTCATGCACTTTCATAAGAACTGATCTTATAATTTCACTGAAGTTTAAAAATATAAAATTAATAATTTTAATTATTAAATGGGTCGATCCGAATTTGACCCGATTATTAGTAGGTTGGGTTAGGGTTGACAATTTTGATCCGTATAAATTTATGGATTGGGTTAGGGTTGAACAAATTTGATCCGGTTATTAAGTGGGTCGACTCGAAACCGACCCACTAACCCATATTGCCACTCCTAACGCCACATATATCCTAAATGTATTATTGTTCTTATTAGGTATTCCAACTCTTCTTGAATGGAATTCTTCTGTGCTATACTTAGTTTGGTTTTTTTTTTTTTTTTTTTTTGGCATAATGCGTGCTATACAAGAAATGACACCCTGCAGACCAGAAGAAGAAACATATTTGTGTTGTATTTTCTTGAAATAACATTAGATACTATAATACTTTTTGTTTTGACATACATAGACATTCTTTAAGATGCAAAGATCACCAAAAAAAAAGTAGTATACTATCCAATGTAATGTAAGAACCTTCTGTGAAGTAGCCTTTTATATTCTTTATTTGAACTAACTATTATAAAGTAAAATTCACACTGGAGTCCTTCCTTTCAAAACCCAGACCATCTATCCTTGTAAGTGACATACTTTGGCAATATGATGAATACCAGTGCCCGATGCCCTCACAAGTTATCTTAAGGAGAGAAGCAGCTCAAGGTAATGACTCTTCTTTCTTACCTACTCCACTATGTAGTTATGAACTGTCGTATCCTTATTTATGTGGGCTTTATGTTTTCTGTAATTCTCTTTTAATGAAGTACCTTTTCTATCTTGCTTGGATTCGTATGCAGCCATCAATATTTTTTGTGAGAAATTTTGTGTACTGGTTCAATTTCCTAAGTTATCTGCTTCTTGTAAAAGCTAAAAAATTATAGTTGCTGATATTAACTTGTACGTGAAACTTAAGTTTGAGCAGAATCAAGAGTCGGGGTCTGTATTGTCCAATTTGGATCAGCCCTGAAGTAGCTGAAGATTTAGGATTATCGATTAAGTGAGAGATGGGCTAATAGAGTGTTGTGTTACTGGCATTCTATCTTGTGTTAAAGTAATCTGATGTCCTGATTAGAGTATGTATCTATAACCATCGTGCACATGGAATGAGCTTTTTTTTTTTTCCTTTTTTTAATCTATAAGAATATGTAAAATGCCAGTTAAACTTCAAAAACTGAGGGCACTGCTATTATGAGATAATAGTTTATTCAGCAACTGTTTGATGCACTGACCCACAATTACCTGGGTGCCCATCATACACTGAATTTTGATGAAAGAGATTTAGGGACATTGTAAATAGATATTCCTTAGGGTGAATTGAAGCTGCACCATAAACGGAGAAAGCTTTTAGGCAGGCATAAGAGGAAACTGGATGATTGATGGTTTGGACTCTTGATGCCTTGAGAACGCAAAAACATGTGGGTAATACATTGAATTTAAGTGTGTAAATATGTTATACCTTTTCATAGTTTCTTGTTACATGTATGCATTCGTCAACTTTTGTGTGGATACATCTAAATTCTTCAAGTTTTATAGACATATTTATGTCTTCTTGTACAAATATTGCATATTGAACAACATATTTCTTTCTAGATCAAGCTTTGTGATTATTCTTTTTATCCAACCTTTGAAGCTATATGGATGTTGTACAAAAATTATTTATTGTTTCATGCTTCTTCTTTGAAAATCTTATTCGTTTAGATCAGAAGTTGGTGCACAACTTTTCTCCTTCGACATTTGAAGAGAGAGAAGTGGCCTACCCAGCTGCTCGTGAACGGATCTTTTCTGTAGATGATGATGATGGAAAGGAAGGTGTTGTTTCGAAACCACGCAAAGTTCCAGTGGTTGCTAGAAGAATGATTGCCCATGCACTTGGACAGAGGATTAGCAATGATTCTGGTCAGGAGGCCTCAGTAAATAAGTTTGAAGATGCACATGCGAAGAATTTAAATAATGAAACGAAGAAAAGGGATCAGTCAGATCCTGTGGTAGAGTCAAGTGTCATAGCTGAAACAGTTTCAGGTGAAAGTAGTGCTCAACCTTCAAATAAGTGTAGCACCAACAAGGCTATTCCAGCGAATAGGGAAATGCATCAGAGAGCAGCGAATAATATATCATTAAAAGGGAATTCATTATCGAATGATAGTAATGGGAAAACCATAAACCATGAACAAATGGACAGCGAACGTATAGGTGCAGCGAAGAGGATATTTGCTAATGCATTGGGTCTCCCTTCATCTATAGCAAATGGTAGTCATGAATCAAAATCAAGTTTGAAAGAGGCAAGACAATAAAAGTTATCCCAGGGAAAGTATTTCATCTTATTGAGGAATCCAGTCTTATGTTATTTCAGTAAATGGAATGGGAGTATTTGCTGTCAGGCATGATAACCTTGTTGGCAATGGGATTGCAAAAGGCTAGTTATATTGATCTCCTTATTGGAACAATCTCGTATCCTTTGGAAATTACTGAACTGCTGATGAAGGAAGAGATGCAAGGGTGATGCTTTGAAGATTATCAGCATCTGGTGCTTAAAACTAGATCAAGCAGATTTGAGTATATCGAGTTTCATCTAGCAAGTGTACTATGCTGGAGAGCTTCAGACAATCATCAGCACTTGATGCTGTAGAAGTACAGGGATGATGAAGGCTGAGCTGCAGCATAATGTATATTTCAGATAGCCGTAGCGTTTGAAGTCGACCAATAAATTAATATGAAGGTCGTTTTACGAACAGTTGCATTGTCTTGCTGTACTTGGTACTACTGTAGTTTATCCTGGTTAGACCGGCATGCGTCTTACTGCAAATATTGATGGATGCATACCCTTGTAGAACGAACGTGGTATTTTTCTAAGTCCTTCAATAATTATATCTACTAAAGTGATAATCATGTAAAAGTCTTCTTCCTTGAGAGTACAAAATATTTTTTAAGAATAACATTAATCTTGAGTTCCAGATTTGTGGCTATTTAAAGTTGTCCGTCTTCCTGTTGTGGTAAGATGATCTGCTTGATTGGTCGGCTGCAGACGATTACCAATAAGCACAACCTTCAATTGCTATGTTTCTTGAAAATCAAATTGTGCATATTGTTTATACATAGATAATTCTTCTTTCTAGGATACTGCTCAAACCATCAATCCAAATAATGGCTACTCTTGGTTATCTTGTTCTTCATCTGAGACAATATTATCGAAATTTCAATTTAAATTTTATAATTTTACATCATCAAAGCGACCTATTTTAAGTAAATTTTTTTAGTAAAATTTCACTCAGATTCCGATTTAAAATTTAAAATCGGTAATTTTTTTTTACGATTTTACTTGCGAAAATTTTTTATAATTAACTGAATTGATGGAGGATTTCGTAAAATTTTAGTGAGTTTTCTATAAAATTTTTAAAAGTTGTCTCTAAAAGTATAATTTTGAAAAATCTTTTATAAAATATAGAGGAGTTTTCATAAAAAATTTTTTAAATTTTCTAAATTTTGTAAATATACAAAAACATTTTTAAGAAAAAATTAGAAAATTTTATAAAAAATTTATAAAATTTATTAGTATGTAAAATTTTACGATCTTAATTTAAAATCTCGATTTTACGATTATATTCAAATGAAACGCTCCTATCTAAATTTCAATTTTGATAATTTTGACCAGAGATACTCCAGAGCACCGGAAGATGACCTTAAGATAATATTCACGTTCTTCATTGTGATGGTGTAATGTCTATATTTTTTGTGAGCTAAAGAAAGCCATAATTGAAAAATAGAGGTCCTAATATGCAATATTTTTTTTTATTTTTTATTTTCTACTTCTTCTCCTTATCTCTTTGTCTGCTGACAGTGCCACCCGCCCTCACTGCTCTAGCCCCTCTCCGGTGCAAAATCAACCCTTTTTCAGACGACATTCATCTCATTTCATCCTCTCTAGCCATCATCATTCTCATTTCCGGTAGCCGTTGTCGTTTTCCAGTAACCTACACCGTGCAAGATAAAATTTGAATTTTTGTCCGGTCATTTCGTTGGCGATCCGGCCGTGGTAAATAGTTAGAAATACTCCTCTCAACCTATTAAGTCTTTTTCCTCACTTAATTGCATTGATTTTCAGCTTCGGCATTTGATTTCACGTGAATTCGCCGCCGAACGTTATTCCGTCAATTCCAGCTGCCGGCGACAAAATTGAAGCTCATCGTCTTTTTCTTTGGGTTATATTGGCAGTGCTGCTCCTTTTCACTACCTTGAATACTCTTGGCTGGAACCCTATCTCGTTGGAATCCGGCGAACTTTTCCAGCGACTCGGGTAGGTGAGTTAAAAATTCTCGTGTCGCGTATTTGAAATTATTATTAGATGAATTATTAATTTGTTTCGTTTAAGAAAATCATCGGATTGAAAATAGGCGAGTTGTTGCCGATTCAATTCGTTTTAGAATTCGATTGTTTTGCCTCGTGTGTAAGCTTCTTGGATTCGCTATGTGCTATTGGACTTTAGACTCGAATTTAGTTATATATTTATTACGAGTATTTATTTAGCTTACGTTTAGCGTGCTTGTTTATTAAATATGCTGCATGCGCATTAGATATTACGAGTGACTTGAGTTGGAACAGTGCGTCTTAGAGTTGACGGTTGATCTAAATATTTGCTTGGACTACATGTGAGGGTTACCGTGCTTTTGTTCTATTGTTGTCATTAAGCTTTTGGCGCATATAACATTTGCTTTGGAAATTCTAGCATACATTGCCATTCCTCTTACATATTATGATTTATCTTTCATGCTACATATACGTATACATGCTTATGCTTATTTGACATCATGTTTATAGTTATTGCTAGCATGTTCGTATATTGCAAACTATGTGGCATAATTATGGGAATATTTAAATATATGTGTCAATATTTATATTTCAAATATGTAATATACATGTCAATTCTTACCTTTTATATATACATAGTATAATTATGATAGCATTGAAGGCATTGAGCATAACATATTCATTGTGTGAAATCTATTGTATCGCATCTACTTGTTAGGGACTACATTAGTATGAGACAATACAGAATCTGACAAGTATTGTCATAATCTATTATATTATGGATACTTGTATGAGATATTGATACAGTGGATCTCAAGACATACTGGGCTCCAAAATATATGAATAGTCGATAGATCCTAGGACATACTGAGTATCAAGTTATGAGATATAGATTACTGGTGAGTTCCAGAACATACTGGACACCGAGCTGTGATGGTATTGCTTATCGATGGATCCCAGGGCATACTGGGCACCAAGTTTGTTTGTGGCTTTGATATATAAATGTATTATGTATGCATAATTGTATGATATACCTAGTAGCGCGATATGAGTTGGAAATATGATCTCACTCGATCACCTACATTGTATGGTTGTTACAATTGATGCATTCGTATACATTATTACATACGCTTGCTTGTATGTAGAGGTGGCAATATGGGTTCATGGGTCGGTTCCGGGTCGATCCATATAATAACCAGGTTCAAAATTGTTCAATCCTAACCCGACCCATTTATTTATATGCGTCAAAAGTATCAACCCTAACCCAACATACTTATAACCGGATCAAACTCAAATTGACCCATTTAATAATTAAATTATTAAATAAAAATTATAAATATTAATTTGTAATAATAATATATCAAAATTATTAATTATGATATATTTAAAAAGAAAAAATATTAATTTTGACAAAAATTTATAAATTAAATAAAAATTAGTTAAAATTAAGATAAATTTAAAAAATATATATAAATTAAATTCAAATTTTTTGCTATTTTTTTTAATTATTAAGTAATATATACTAAATAAATAGTTATACGGATTAAACGGATCATTTTCGGGTCAATCTGAATCCGACCCAAACCCGACTAAAGCTTGATTCGAACCCGATCTTTTCGGGTCGGGTCGAAATTTGCCACCCCTACTTATATGGGTACACTATGTATATGTATATATATTTATAGTTTTGAGAGTGTTGCATAATATTGTTTCATATTATCATATATCTCTACTAAGAACTGATCGATATGGAATGATTCAGAACTTAGTAGAATCTGATATGATCTATCGTTACATTTGCTGCATATAGATACTACTATAATACCTAGTTAATGTGTTAACTATTTTAATTGGACATTATGTTGTTTTATCTCAATGAGATTGGGGTCACTCTTTTTTCTCTTATTTGGCCTCTCCCAGATAGGTTAGAGACTAACGAATGCTGATTAGATCCGGTACTGCTGAATAGAGAGCGTGCGGAAGGTATATCATAAATTTTTTGACATGTAGTTAGTTCTGTAATCCTCGAAGGGCATTGACTTTTCTTGTACTTTATTATATGTAGTATTATGATAGTTATTGTCTTAGATTGTAATAGGTGTTACGGCTACCGTTAGCTACTAGTAAAATTTTGTGCGTAAACGATTTCATGTTGATCGTTTTTCTTTATTTTGAATTTTTGGTGATAAATATATTTATTGTTATTTGCACAAATATTTCCTATTGAGTTTTGAAGAAAGTTCATGTCGAATTTTTTTATAAATATTAGTAAGTTATCAGTTTTATTTAGATCAGACTTATTAGATTGGACTGAGTGTGAACCTTATTTAAATTCGGTTTGGTTCAGTATCGATCAGTGTCTATTTTTAAATCTTAGACATATAGGGCATGTTTGGTGCAGCTTATTTGCTGCTTTTAGCAGAAAATAAGCACTTAACAGTAAAAAATATGTTTGGATGCGGCTGCTTTTACTAAAAATAAGCAGTTTCTTTCTCCCAAAAATAAAAGCATCTAATTCATGCTTTCTCCATAAGCACCACGGGAGCTTTTTTCGCTGGGTATAGATAATGTCTATTTTGTCCATGGTAAGTTAGCAAAATTACGAAGTTATTTATATTCTCAACCGGACTCAATTTTTCATTTTTCTTTTCATTTCTTCTTCTCCTCACACCCGTTCGCTCCGCTCTCGCGATTGTCTTCACCCTGACCGTGATCAACCTCTCCGTCCTCGGCGCTGGTCGTGCCAGTTTCTTCTTCTGGCATCCTTCTCCAACCGCCGTTCATCCTACTGCCATCAATTTTGTAAATCTTGCTCGCCGGCGCGTCGGGATCTCCCATACGCCGAAGCGGAAGTGGAACTGAAAAGAAGGAAATCCATGGGAGAAGATACGGTCATGTAGGAAAGAATTTATCTGCCAATCAATTGTAATCTCCCGCGATGTACAATGGAATCGCTGCAAATGCCGCGCGGTTCCGGCACAAAGGATTACATTCAAACAAACAAATTTTTTCTCAAACCAAAACAGTCATCAAACCCTTCTTCTTCAATCGCTGATGTTAATTCGGAGCTATCGATCTCTGATTCGGTTAGAAAATCTGATAAGGAGATTCTAGATCATAACCGGAGGAGACAGATTGAGGTGAAACTTTTGGTGCTCAGGGAAACCTTAGCTGATTAGGGGTATACAGATGTTGAGATTGAGGAGATGGTTGGAGAGAAAAGGAAAGAACTTGAAGCCGCTGAGCAGACTGAGGAGGGAGGGATTGTTGTCACTTCTACTGTTGTTAGGTATTGAGATTGAAACGTTATGTTGTTGTTAGTACTAATGTTATTCGATTTTATTTTAAGTTAAAACTTCTAGTATGTTGAACTGCTAAGGTAGTTGGTTTAGCTTGTAGATGAGGATGAAGAGATTCTTGTTGCTTCAGCTATTGTTAGGGTATTAAGAGTGAGGTTGATGACATTGTTAGTACCTGATTGGTATTTGTTAGATTTAAGTTGAGTTAAACTTGTAGTTCTTAAAGTGCCAAGCTTGTAGAATTAGAGATTTTTTTTTGTGGTTGGTTGGTTTGAGAGTAAGACTGATGTTCTTCTCTTACCTGATTGCTATTCTTTGATCTTAGTTGAAGTTAAATTTAGTATGTTAAATTGCTGAGGTAGTTAATATTGTTTGAATTACTATTACCTGGTTAATATTGTTTGAATTTAGATAAAGTTGAAACTTAGTATGTTAAATTGCTGAGGTAGCTGATTTATCTTATTGAATTAGATTTCTGTTGGTTTGTTTACTGCTTGTTGTTGTTGCCTTATTGTCATACTTTGAATTTCAGTTAAACGCATAGTATGTTAGTACTGAGGTAGTTTTTCTAGTTTGTGGAATGAGATTGATGTGGTTTGGTAGTTGATTCTCACTCGGTTGGTATTCTTGAATTTCAGTTAAAGTTAGATCTAAAATCTTTAATTGCTGAGGCAGTTGTTTTAGCGTGTAGAATGAGATCCTTTCAATGTGATTGCTCTTGTTCTCCACACCTTATTGTTATTCTTCAATTAGATTAAACCTTGTATGTCAAGTTACTGAGATGGTCATTTTAAACTATAGAATGAGATTTTTGTTGATCTTATTGTTATTCGTTATTTCTTGCTATTATTCTTCAATGGCAGTTAGAATGAGATTCTGGGAAGGAACTCACCAAAAGGAAGCCTGTTAAATCTGCTAAGAAAAGCAGGAGGCATGATTCAGATTCTGATTAGCTCAACATCTGGAGCAATTTGAAAAATGAAGCTTGTAATGGATAAACTGATGCTTGCTTCTTTCTGTTTCCAAGGACGACTCCTGATTTTAGGCTTTCCGATAGGTCCATTGTTGTAATCATCGTATAAAGTGCATATGTATATGTTGGTAATGTAATATTTAACTTATTGTTGTGTTAATTTTGAAACGTGCATATATTTTGCGTTGGTAATGCACTTGCAAGGTTGGTGTTGTATTAATGTTAGATGCATTTTCTCTTTATTGGTAATGTATTCTTTAATTTGTTAAAAAGTATTAGATATGCACCAATAAAATAATACTAATATATTTATTAATAAATTTATAAATATTATTATAAAAAATATTAAACAAAAATATTTTAAAAATAAGTTACAAAATTATTTTTTAAAAGATTAAATAATATATGAAAATAGATTTATAAATTTAATAATATATCAAGGATATTTCAGTTATTGCATATTTTATTCTCTTATAAGCACAAGCTTAGCCAAACATATTTTTAATTTTCTTTTATGAAAAAGTTTTAAATAGTAAAATTTATTCAAATAGAATTCAATAAGAAGCAGTTTTTTTAGTAGAAAAGCACTAGTCATTTTTTTCTGCAAAAGTATATAAACAGCCGTTTTCGAATGAAAACTCTAAATTTTAAGCTTAGCCAAACATGCCCATAGCCTCTCTACTGCTGTTGCATCTGAAGGTTACGTTGCATAAAGAAGCAAGATAGTGGCCATGTTTGGAAGTGCTTTTTTCCGACTTTTGGAGAAAAAAAAGCACTCTACAGTAAAACATGTGTTTGGATAACATAACTTCTTGCCAAAATTGCCAAATTTTATGCATATAAATTTGCTCACCCATCCGGATTCACTCATTTCTTCACCCATATAACATGCTGTCCACTAGTTTAATTTTAATTTTCTCCTACAGCTGAACCTCAACTTAATAACAATCTGCCAAAGCAAGAAGAGAAAAACAAATCTAACCTAACCAGGAAAGAACCAAATCTCTTGTTCTCTCTCTTGCATGCAGCCATGTCGCCTAGCTCTCTATCCAGCTCCACGTGTCCTTTTCCCTCTCACCTTCCCCGTTAAGAAGCAAGTAATAACGTTCTTTTGCTCCTTTCCCTTCAGTGAGGCAGTCACAGAAAAATCCCAAGGTGCTCAAGCTGCTCGAGCTGTTTAATCAATGGAGTCGTTGAAGACAGCAGAGGCTGTCGAAGACGAAGAGGACAGAGATCAAATTAAAGCTAGGACCTGGAGGAAGTTGGGTGCGGGCTCTCTTATTCTCCGGCGAGGATGGGATTTTGGAAAGAAAGCTGCTATCACTGGTGCAGCTTTAACTACGGCCACGATTGTTCTTCCGCCGCTTGTCGTCGTCTCTGCTCTCGGTGTTATCGCTGCGGTGCCTTTTGGATTCTACCTTACTGCTCTTGCCTGTACTGAGAAGGTCATGCGGTCTCTGCTTCCCTTACCAACAAGAACGCCATATTTCCGTGAAGAAGGAGATGAAGATGGTGGTGATGAAATTAATAGAAAGACGGAGGAATGGTTGTGTTTCTCTGCTTCGCCTGAGATTGGAAACAGATTGGAATTATCGGTGAAGGATGATGAACAGATTGAGAAGGACAAAGAGAAAGATGCGGCGGAGACGGTGGAAGTAGAGGAATTGATGGAAAAGTCATCTACATTAGATCAAGAAACTAGAGAGGAGATTAAGGAATTAGGGCCTAATGAAACTGTTCAAGAAGAGAAAAATATTGGAAAAGAAGGTGATGTAGGAGTTAATGTGGGTGAAAGAAGAATCTATGAAACACAAATTCCTGTCACCGAGATTGAGCAAGGGGCTCAAGAACCACAAGATTTTCAAGGTAGTAATGTTGATGTGGAGAAGGAAGATAAAGAGAAGAAGGAAGGGGAGGATAATGATGCGGCTCGTGGTATTGGCATTGAAGGATCAAATCCTAGCTTTGATTCTGAATCACACACACACAGTTCATCAGAGATTAAGGATGGAACAGAACTAGCTGTAGACACAGAGGAGAAACGAAGTGGGGAGGTTAGTGTTCATTATGGATGGTAGTTTTGTTTTACATTGATGTTTTTGATGAAGTAATCTCTCCAAACTTGGTCTTAGGTGTAACTCTTAATTTGCTTGGAATAGTTATGCAGATAAGAGTCTTGAATCTAACTTAGTGGCATGCCCATATTATTTAGGTGTTCTTTGGAGACATTGTTTGATCTCTTTCCTCATTTACTTCCGGACCATCTTAACAATAGAAGGAACAAACTGTGCTTCTCAAATTATGGTCTAGAAATCATCTTTTATTCTTTTCTTAAAGGCTGTTGTATTTCTTGGTAGTTTGGAACTTTAGCATCGCAGAGTTCACCTCATAAGTCAGATACTCAAAATAAATTCTAGTCATAAAACCATTTTCATAGAAAGCTTTAAAGGAAAGTTTTGAATATCTTTAATAACAAGAATTTTCCCTTATAGAGAAGTGCTTGTTAGCTTGCCAATAACTAAAAAGGAAAAAGAAGCTTTTTTTTCCTTAAATTGTTTGCACTATTCAAAAAAATGTTTGTCTTTTGTTAGTAGAATAGTACTTTTCGCATGCTTAAGAGGTCCAAAAGCATATTGGCTTCTCTATGAAGTCTTTTCTGTGAAAAACACTTTTCAAAAGTGTTTCGGGTACAGAAAAGCAGAAGAGTTTTTCTGAAAGATTAGAGTGTTTGTGGTTACACAAGAAACAGATAGTTCTATCAAACTTTGTTTCTAGAAGAGTACTTCAGATGAAAATGCTTTTGGTAGCTTCTCATCTATAAATAAGTATTTGCAAAAGAAAATCCCTTTTCCACAAAGTGCTTTTCTTGAGTGTAGAAGTTGTTTTGGAGAAAATTGTCTACGTACATATAGAAGAGAAACAGAAAAGACTTTATTGCCTAATGTGTTAGTACTGATATCTTGACTTGTTACACTTTGTTACTGTGTTGATAGATAGAAATTAAATTGTTGATATTGCTACCTAATCAAATTATGTGGTTATTGTGTTGCAAGCAAGCAGGCAACATTTGAAGTACTACTGAATTCTGTTGTAGAAGCCTTCATTTTGAAATATGAATAGTGATCTCATTGGTCTCCTCAAGATGCGTAATTAACTTAGAAACACTAGTGTAGTAATTTGGTATGCCAGAAAAAGAATGTATGCAATGCGTCTTGTCAAAAGTCTATACATTTTGTTTATGTCAATGAATCGTATGTTCTTGTGTTTCATGGATATGTTGGTTGCTGCTGTAGTCATGAGTCAGACACGTAACACATATTTCACAGGTTATGTGCAGTGAGAAAGAGATCTGGGAGCAGATTCATGCCGTGAGAACCATAGTCGGATACAAAGTTGTTCCCTCGTCATCGTACATGGATGAGATCGCCACTCTCTATGTTTTCATGGGAGTGGAACCTCCTGATTCTTCCAAATCAGATGACCTTGCAGCAGCAAGCAACAAGCTCAATTTCCTGAAATCTCTAATTGGAGTTCAATGAAGTCTGCTATCATTTCAATAAGCACTTGGACAATGTCTACTGTTTATGAGCTAAAGTCCTTTAAAAGGCTCTGGCTTACATATTGTAGGTTAATGTTTAACAGAAAAAAATTGATTGTTATTAGCTGAAGTAAATTATGGACATTAGAAGATACCATTGACTAGTTCCTACTTGTCTCGACTGATTCAAAGTTATAGTATGTTGCTGTGCATCTATACTGCAGCTCAAATGCTTAATATTGTCTGTAGTGTAGTTCCTCCCCTGTTTCAATGTAATTGAAATTTGAAGGGTTGCGGATGAAGCAATGAGAGATTATTAGTTGTTTATATACACACAAAAAAGTGGTATAGATATATATATATATAGGGAGGGATAGGGGCACTCCTTCCTTAGGGGCACTTTCGGGCACTCCCTCTCCGGTTTATGGTCGGGGTGACTTTCAAATTCAATCTTCACCGTTGGATATGAAGAACTATGAGTTAGAAATATATTCATAAAATTTCAGCTCAATCGGACTACGAATTCACATCATCCGATCATTTGATCAACATGACAGAAAGTAAGAAAACTTTAAAAAATATATATTGTATCATTTCTGTCATCTTGATCAAGTGACCGGATGGGCGTGAATTTGTAGTCCGATTGAGCTGAAATTTTATGGATATGTTTCTAACTCATAGTTTTTCATATCCAACGGTGGAGATTGAATTTGAAAGTCACTCCGACCATAAACTGGAGAGGAAGTGCCCGAAAGTGCCCCTAAAAAGAGAGTGCCCCTATCCCTCCCCTATATATATATATATATATATATATGCAGGTGCTAGTTAAATTCAAAACATTAATTCTGTAAAAAAACATGTGAACAAAGTGATGTTGCAAATATTCAGATCATCCAACAATCAGTTGGGAATCAATAAATCATTTTAAGGCAAACAAAAAGAAAGAAAAGAACCAAAGAAAATGTCCATCCAACTAATCCTGCGCTCATTCGAACCAATCAGGTACAAATTATGGATGAACTACAGCATACAATATTGGTGAAGCTTTTTTCTAGTAAACAGCCATCTTATTGTTATTGTTTTCAAGATCTTGAGGGCCAGTCCTTGCGGATTTCAAAGTAGTAGTTGATGTCCAGGTACACCTTTCCATCATCATCATAGAACTGAAACGAGTGAAAGAAATTCTTTAGTTTTTGCTACAAATTTTATGAACTTTTAGCAAGTAAATCTGCAAACTACTTATAGCAGGGATGTTAATAAAACTTTTCCATGGTACATTACCTTTGTTTTAGCAGAATAGGATCCCCTTGCTAAGAAACCAGAGGGGGTTGTCTCTTCTTCCAGTTCTATCACATAAGGTTCCTTTTTAGGGCTGAAAGTTCCCAGCATCACTTTAGTGTTCTCAACTGCAAACAAGTTTTCGATCATAAGATACGGTCCAACTACTAGCATTCTAAGTGAACGACTATGTTGTAACAATTTTGAGAAACAGCATACAAGATATTGTATTTTGTATACAAAACTTTTGGTAACAAAAACAAAAAATGGGAAATGAAAGTGTTACCTCTAACACCAGTTTTCCAGACAGTGTTTGTGTAACGGAGACCCGAAACAATGTTGTTGGAGACTATGAATGAGAACTTGAGACGGTAACGGGAACCATCTTTCAGAGCAAATGCATAGCCTTTAGCATCAGGAACAAATGGGATCGGTAGCACAAGGTCCGCACGCTCAGGGGTCACTATGGTCAGGCTCTGGATCTGCACATCAGGCTCAGCAATGTCTACATTTGTCATGAAAGAACAGAATGCAATTATGTTACAGCAAATTATGTATCTATCATTATAAATGAAATATTAATAAAAATTATGTAAGAAAACATCAAGAATGTTTTGATCTATTATAATAATTACCTCCAACATCGGTGAGATCAACGCTTCCAAGCAGTTGCTCCTTCCATCTCCTCAAGCTCTCATCATCCTACATTGCATAAGAACACTCAATAATCCTTAAATCTAGTATCACCAACAACTATTCCAACCCCAACATTTCTACATAATAGAATAATATATACGCATAAAGATACGTACAATTAACATATATGCAAATCCACAATAAATTCTTTGCCCCAATACACTGCTTCTAATAGATATATGAATTATTTTATGTTAAATTTTGTACTATGTCGATCTAGTAACTGCATAGCATCAGAATAACAATACCTTGTCTAACGCAAGTTGTTCCTTGAGGGGAACCTGTGGCCCAAGAGGCACAACAGACTTGCCCTCCTCATCTTCCTCCTCTTCCTCCTCATCGACGTCAGTAGAGGTAACAGAAGTAGTGCTAAACTTGCGGCTGAGATGCTCTCGCTCAGCGTCTGAGTCTGCTGGCGTTGGTGCTGCATTCTCTTCACGATCATGCTTGCTCTCCGGTGTCGCCATTGCTGCTGCTGCTGCTTCAATTGTTGAAAATAATGGCAAAGAGAAAAGAGAGATGGATGAGTTGGTTAGAGAAGGCTTGGCGCCATGAGGAAAGGAGAGGAAAGAAGAGTTGTTTGGTTTTAGGGATGAGTAGTTTGCGGAAGAAAAAGTCCTCCTACGGAAAGTTTTGTTTTTTGATTCCTGTTGTTGTGGAGATGTGAGACAAGTGGTGGGTTCTTGTTTTTGTTACATTTATGTTTCTTCCATCTAAATTACGAGCTACTCTATCCATTAATTCATCCTTAATGCAAAGACCCAATTGTTACACAACTACTTTAGAAGAAGAAATTTCAATTTTAGTAGTACTATGTATGTACTTCGAGACTTCGAGAGATATCACTTCATGGATAGGATACTTTTTATTTTACGGTAGAAATCAAAATTAGAGAATCCTTCAGTATATAGTTACATGAAACTCTGAACCTAAACAGTTCAACATATATATATACTTCGACTATCACCTGGCAAATTGCATCAAAGAAACATGAACATCGAACAAGAACGACGATCAACATAGATTGCAATTGGCTTCATCACATTCATAGTACTAGTTAAAATAGGTATGTTGATAATAGTTGCTTCTTCCAGATGTCTTAGAAGGGTAAAGTTCGAAGACTCAGCACGAATACATGCCCTTATTATGGCTCATCAACTGACTTTTACACAACTAACCAAAAGTTCATATAACAGTTCAATAGACCTTTATTGCAGTCATAAGGCGAGCAGATTCACTTTGCATAACGCTTAACCTTTAATGACTCGACTAAGCATTTGGAGATTTTTCAACCATATACTGACAGGATGCTTCTCTTCTGGTCTTGGTATGATATGCTGCATGCTATTTGATACCCATATCTGTTGAATAGCTACTGGGCATAACCTTCTTTGTCAGAGTATTGCAATGCTGACGAAGTATGATGCAGACATTCTACAGTAACATACTTCAAGGCTGTGGCCTGCTTTGGACGATGAAGAATTCATTGCCAACAACACAACCTTCCACATCCTGAGGGCAACCGAAATTCTGCTCAAGAAAACAACCAATGGCACCGAGCCGCTGTCCAATTTGTTTTCTAAAGGTTGAATCAGTAGTAAGTGGCTTCTTACTGTAGTCTACTGTCAAATGGATAAGCTGTCCATCAGCAGGACCAGATTTGAGGACCAAAAGCTCTTTGCTGAAGTTCGCAAAGGCTAAGGTACTGACACTACCATCAAACTTTCCTGACAAAAGCCTCCATGGGGTTCCACGAGTCCCAGATGCCAGAGTCTCACCAAGTCCAGGAGCAATTTCAGCCTCAACTAACTTGTTATCTCTATGGCTTGGGCTTAGAGTGTGCAGTACAAACGAGATATCTGGATATAGCATCTCCTGCACTAATACAGCCATCACAGCTTCACTCTGGGGTACTCCAGCTGCTCGGCGGCTCAATATCGCTCTGCGTGTATATAAGGAAGCCCACACCTCGCCTATAGCAACTCCAAATGCAGTTATATTAGAGAGGCTTACATTTGGTACCGATTCATATAGTCCAGCAGCTGACATTCCTGCCAAATCTTCAACATTTGCACTGGACCTAGCTATAAGTCTTGCATTATTTGGAAAAATCTCTCCTAGCTTCTCAACAGTCTCATCACATGGGCATTGATTTGAAACCAATGACTGCAGTGCTGAACACAAACTATCAAGCCCGCCTCCTTCGACTTTGGCTGTCTCAATTTGTTCCAGAAGTGACTGGAAGCTTTTGGAGGAGCCACTTTTCTCTAGTGCTGCTTCCATAGAACCAAAGGGAATGACAGCACCTTTTGGGACCTTGAATGAAGCAGGAATGCCATGGTCACTGTAAACTGCCAAGGGATAAACAACCATGAGATGCCATGAGCTACGTCTATCCAACTCAAATTCTCATCTCTATTTTTCAATTAATCTCTTAGGAATCAAATGGCAAGACTTGTACTTAAACACCTACATTCAGGTGGAATACTTTATTGAAGCTAAACGCACATTTCGTCAGAAAATATCATGTAAAACCAGGCAAATGAAACTAATGAAAGGAAAAACTACAGAATGCAACTCAAGCTCAAATTCAACTAAGTTGATTTACCTTTCTCAGAGAGTTTTGCCAAATCTGAAAGTTTGGAGCATGCTGCAGCCTTTGCTCCACATGTATCTGGATTGACATCTGCGAGCCTCATTACAACTACATTTGAAGCATCCTTCATTAAAAAATATCATATTAGATACTCAGTACACAAATGTTAAGAAAGAGCAGAAGAAAGGTAACAGATTGAAGAAATACCTTGCTCAAGTAAGTCTTACTGGTAGTAACTGAAGAAATAGAATTTGCTTTCTGGAGTTCATCCGATGAAGTAGGTCCACTACCAGACAACTCCTGAAAGGAAGCCTCCATATCTTTAGACACTGATAAATTGACACTGGCAGCAGAAGCATCCAACCTATAATCAGATAGAAAGGCATTAAATTATGCACAGATATGCATCTAGGTGAAAAAATAAAGATATGTTAACAAACAAAAGGTTCTACCATTTGCTTATTGAATACGGAACACAATGAAGTAGCTGATCTCCATAAAATGTACCAACAAATAGAATGCAAATGTCGACATACAACAAATTTTAGATACTAAGCTAATCTACTCTTTAACTGAATAAGAAAGTCAGGCATTATATGTTTCACCGACAATATATATATACATATGTATGTATATGTATATATATATATATATATAGGGGAGGAATAGAGGCACTTCTTTCTTAAGGGCACTCCTGGGCACTCTCTCTCTCCTTTATGGCCGGAGTGACTTACAAATTCAATCTCCACCGTTGGATATGAAGAATTATGAATTAGAAACATATCTATAAAATTTCAGCTCAATCGGATCACGAATTCACTTCCATTCGATCACTTGATCAAGATAACAGAAAGTAAGAAAACTTAAAAATATATATATTGTACCATTTTTGTCATTTTGATTAAGTGATCGGATGGAAGTGAATTCGTGGTCCGATTGAGCTGAAATTTTATAGATATGTTTCTAATTCATAGTTCTTCGTATCCAACAGCAGAGATTGGATTTGAAAATCACCCCGGCCATTAACCGGAAAGGGAGTGCCCTTAAAAAAGGAGAGCTCCTATCCCTCCCCATATATATATATACGAAGAACTGTGAATTAGAAACATATCTATAAAATTTCAGCTTAGGATCGGACAACGAATTCACATTCATCCGGTCACTTGATCAAGATGACAGAAAGTATATATATATATGTATATATATATGGGGAGGGATAGGGGCACTCCCTCTTTAGGGGCACTCCCTCCTCAGTTTATGGTCGGGGTGACCTCTAAATCCAATCTCCACCGTTGGATATGAAGAACTATGAGTTAAAAATATATCCATAAAATTTCAGCTCAATCGGACTACGAATTCACATTCATCCGGTCACTTGATCAAGATGACAGAAAATAAGAAAACTTAAAAATATATATATTGTATCATTTCTGTCATCTTGATCAAGTGACCGGATGGCGTGAATTCGTAGTCCGATTGAGCTGAAATTTTATGGATATGTTTTTAACTCATAGTTCTTCATATCCAACGGTGGAGATTGGATTTGGAGGTCACTCCGACCATAAACCGGAAAAGAAGTGCCCGGGAGTGCCCTTAAGAAGGGAGTGCCCCTATCCCTCCCCCTATATATATATATATATATATATATATATATATATATATCACTTTTTAAGTGTACATCAGTGTAATTCTGACTATACAAAACTTCAAATGCAATCTCTACCGTTGGATATAAAAAACTGTGAGTTAGAAATATGCTAATAAAATCTTAACTCAATCAGACCACAAATCGACCTTCATTGAACTTCATGATCAAGATTACAGAAAGATGACGATATATATATTTTTAAAATTTTGCTTTTTTTGTCATCTTGATCAATAAGTCGGATGAAGTTGATTCATTATCCGACTACGTTGAAATTTTGTCAGCGCAACTCATATTTCTTGATATCCAACGGTGAATATCGCATTTACAGTTTTATATTGCCGAAACTGCACTGATATATACTGATGAACACTAAAAAGATGATGTACATATATTCTCACCAATATACATACATACACATATGTATAGGAGGATATAAGCACATCGTTTCTTATGTGTACATCAATTAGGTTCTACCGGTACAAAGCTTCAAATATAATCTTCACCGTTAGATATGAAGAACTATGAGTCAGTAACATGCTGACAAACTTTCGGTTCAATCAGACTACGAATAAATCTTCATCCAACTTCTTAATCAATATGACAAAAAAGAAAAAAAATTCAAAACATATATATTGTCTTATTTTTGTCATGTTGGATATATATATATATGTATATATATAGGAAGAAATAGAAGCACATTGTTTCTTATGCGCACATCCATCCACGCACATCAGTCCGATTCCACCTAGCTGGGTTTATTGCATCCTGCTTATGTTGTGGGATTGGTTGGCTAGACAGGAGCGTGCTACAGGGATCTTGCATAAACAAGAGTCTCTATAGACCGGTAAGATTACTGGTAACGTGCTAAGAAGAATACAACTACAAGACACAACTGCATTAACTACTTAGAATTTGTGTAATCTTAGCCTGAAGATGTGTAAGAAATTTGAAATTTGATCACTCATCTACTACCCTATTCTTATGCGGATATGGGACTAAGAGAACAGGCTGACAAATGTCATACTTAGCAGCGACCTCTTAAAATAAACAGCACATTAAGCATATTTTAAAACAGCAATTAGCAAAAGCCAAGTAAATGCTCAAGAAAAGAAAAAAGAATCCAGACAGAAAATGATTGAGCCAAACATCAAGGATGTATATCTGAATTGTCCTTAATTTGTTACTAGGGTCTGGCTTTAAGGATGACCAAAAAACAAATAACCAACCACGCGATGAATGGAACTAGAAATTAACCTTCCACTATTTACCAACATTCTCTGGAACAAAGCCACTGCTATGCTTTTCCAGGCACTCTATGAACAGAAATTGAAGGGCTATTGCGGAAACACTTCTGTTTTCTTAGTTAGGTTTTCAATTCACAGAATTTGAATACAAGGTACCCAGGTACCATTCCATGTATTTAAATTCTGGAACAGATACAAAAGAACTAAAAACAGAAGTATCTCTAAAAGAGCCGTACATTTAAACCTTTATCCACCACAGATCTAAGGCACCATTCAAAGTACATGAAAATGTTAACATGGAAATCATATCAAAAAATAAGAAAGGAAATAGTAAATAATACAACCTCACACGTTCACCCTTAAGCGTCTGAATACTACTTATAGCATCTTCATCTTCACAAGTCACAAAAACGACTTTCTCCTGAACCAAGGAATGTGAAAATGTTAGTATGTTTTAAATCAGGTAAACTTGGGAGCATTATAGCAGCTCATATGGCTCACAAATGGAATGCCATTATTTTGACAATGCAATTTTCCTAGTGCGCTCTACAAACATAAAGGTGGACTACCCGACTTTTGTAGGATAAGGCTTGGTCGTGGATGTTGTTGTTATACTGTAAATGTTGTACAAGCATACCAAAGATGTTTGGCATTCATCACGAATCGTTAAATTGATTATAGCTATCCTGTAACAATGAAAGAATAATTTTGTTTTTACAACATTTTTATAAAAAAAGGTGGAAAATTTTACCTTAAGAGATTACAAAGATACAGCTTTAAGAATGTCTTCTAACAATCTTTTGTCTAAACTGAAAATGACCAAATATAACCAAATCCAAGGACAGAAAACCTAACCTGACGAGCCCGAACACCGAGATGGGACAGGTGAGGTAATTCCTGGAGAAGTACAATCCCAGTAATGTTGTCTCCAGCAGCCTTAACCTGCAAGATTATGCTTCTTAATTGAAAACTTTAAATTGTTGTGCAATACAGAACAAAAACTAAACCAGGAAAAATATAGATTAAAGATATTTAATGACCTCCTCATCACCGTCAGCCTTGTTGACAACTAGAATAACAGGTCCCTCAACTGAAGTGGGCAAAGATCCAGGAACTATGCTGTCTACCTGATATTAACATGGCGAGAAGTAAGAATACAAACAAAAGTTACAAACTAATGTCATATAATATTTCCCATAAAAGTATCCATCTCTGGAATATAGCATAAAAGAAGATAATACATCAATTTGTCAGCAAACAAATTAATTTTTCTCCTTAATGATAGTAGTTCGAACTTCAAGAATTATCAGTAACTATTCACTTCAAAGGAATGGCAAAATCAAGAAGATATTGCAGTTTATATTACCTACTTCTAGTTAGTTTCTGCAAGAAGAGAAATCCAAGTAAAGGTTTGCAGAAGAATTTGTGTTTTTGTGTTATATATCAATAGCACTCTGAAATAATTTATATGATAAGTATTCCAACAAGTATGAGAAGACATGCCATGCAAACAACCATTAACATGAGATGCAACGATATTCTCAAGCAATGAGCACTATGGGGCATAGACCCCTAGCCAACATGAAATTATGTCAAAGCTTGAAAGATATGATAATTTATAGTGTTCAAAGAAATTACAACTAAAAACTGTCAGTCAGATATGTTTTACAGTGGTCAGAACAGGTCATAATTGTTGCAAGCAAGGATCAGAAGTACCTGAAGAAGGGTTCCTTGGGCCACTCCTGGTACAAGGACATCCCAACCTAGGGAGCCTAGCACCATCCGAATGGCTTTCAACAGAACAGTGCAAAGTTTTGAAACCTGAAAAATGACACTGCATACATATTACAAATACGGTTAGCAACCTTCAATCCCAAGTAATGTAGAAGTACTGCATTGGGATAAGATTAAATGTGAGCAGTACCCAGCACGAATTTCAGCTTCAGCGAACGTCCTTATGCTATTCACTGGAATTCCAAAAGCATATCCTAGTTTCTGTTAGGTCAGCCAAAAAGGTTTTTCATTAGAAGCTCAAGGAGAACAAAACTGCAATTAAATACATCAGGTATCATGAATTGATAATAAGGCATCTTTAGGATGAAAAGCAAATAACAAAACAATGGAAAGCTATTTTAATGAATCACTATGCTGGTCAAGTATCACGACAAGATAATAAGAGCAAACAATGGCATAAGCTCAAAGTCAAACTACAACTTCTCACAAAGAAAGCACAGCACAGAGGTTGTTATCTGACATGCTATTACTTTCCTTATCAAGTGGAAATTCAATGAGAAAATAAGCACCATTGGCTACGACCCAAAAAATTTATAAATAAATAAATAAAAAAAATAAAAAAATAAACAAGAAACTACAGGTAGGTCAGTGGGGAGGTGGAAGGGTAAGATCAATGAAAATTATCAAAAATGTTCTTACCTCCGGCTTTCATATTAGAACAATATCCGCGACTCACATCTTTATTATTTCATCATCTCATGGGCATGTTATCTGAAGGTTTGTTAAAACGTGACAAATCCACTTTTCCATTCTGGGAGTATCTACATTAAGGTATTGTTATGTATCATCAAGGCTTTAGTCCCCTAGTGAACCTCTAACTGCCATATTTGTTCACTGTTAAACCCATTAGCCTCTATCAGGGATATAGATCTATGAAGTTTTTATCACTTTAATCAAGTTTTACAGTGCTGACTTTTTTGTTCATTTTTACTAGTATACGGAAGACACAACTCCGATATACTTTCATGCTTACATATAGCGCTGTTCAATGGAAGACACAACTCCGATATACCCTTTTTTCCCACATTTAAATGTAATATAGGTGTACATCATAATATCTACAGCCATATTTATGTAAATCAATACACACCAAAAAGAAAGTATATTAGTCCTTTAGATAGTTTTCAACATCAGAAAATTTGAAAGAGAAAATACAGTGCTACACTAAACTGGACCTGATTAACTCAATTTAAGAAGTTACTGGACTTAATTATCAAAGTAAAAGTAAGAATAATAAACTTGAAGTTTAGGGTCCCCTGTTAGACTCAAGCCTCATAAAAATGATGTTCAATTTTCTCTTGCACACTAAAATATCAGTAAAGTATATTAGAGCAGTTACTTGAATATTCTTGTAAGAACTAATTTAAGAAAGAAAAGTTGCAAAGGTTTGGACCTGGACTTTGTCAGGAAAAATCTTAAGAAGCAATTCAGAATATTCGTCAATGAGTCTCCTTGATCTATCAAGAGTAGCCTTGAGCCTTAATGCCCACAAATGCTTTCCATCATCATTACCTGACAAGGAGATGTTACCAAGATTGTTCCATTCTTAAAAGTTCCCTTGATAATGAAGCTCACCAAAAATGTGAAAAGGTTGGAAGTTGGATTACCTTCTGTTTCAGCAGAACTTTTCTGAAGCCATGCACAAAGTTCATTCTCTAAAGCACTGCATTCATCTACTTCCCATCCCGAGAGGCGTATTTGGCAAATTCCAGAGATCAGAGCATTCAATGGATTATCCCATGCACTTATTTTCGATTCAACATTTTGAGCAAGAAAAGATGCTCCGCCAAGAGTATCAAGTGCATTAACAAATCTATCATAACCAAATATTTCACAAGATTAGAAAACAAGAACAAGGTTGCATCAAGAAACCCCTCTTTACCCAGTTGCATACATCTACTGAAAGTTAGCATAATTTCATGAAAAAATGATAGAAATAAAGTTGTATGGACAGCTACGAGATTTGCGTTTCATTTTAATGGATACTATCCTGATGAATTAAAGGAATGTAGTTACCCACTTGTATCCCATGAAGCTAAGATATCAGCTATCTATGCAGGTAACACATGTCAGCACAGCAAACAAAAGCCAGAAGATACAGTTTTACCCAGATTCAAAAAGTTTGTTTGTGCAATACTAAACAAATATACACAAACATTGAATTGGTTGAAACCATTCCGTATACATTATCTTCTAGAATGCAAATCATATGTATTCTGATGCCCAAGGTTTTTTTCAAATCCAACACATGATAGACATTAAAAGAAAATAAAAGTTAAGAAATTTCTCATGGCCTTAAGTAAATGAGATTATACTACATAATGAACATAACTTGGATGAGAGTCCAGAGAGTACCTGCTTAAAAGAACAAAGGAGTAATCTTCAAGACCAATCTCACAAAGACGCCACTAGAAAATACCATATTAACAAATAAATCACGTAATCTATATACAAAACCCTGCCACAAATGGCAGCAGAAGCATACCTTCTGACGCATAGCTATGGCAGCATCAGGAGCATCATTTCTAAGACCACTTTCAAGACCTTTAACAATAATTTCTCGTAAATTGGTCAAAGATTGAATTGTTTTCATCAGAAGTTCAACACCACCTTTCTCAATAAAATTGTCTGTATCAGGCAACTTCTCCAAATTCTGTGAAGACAGTGAGCCAAGACACAAGAAGCCATACAACAGTTAGCTGTCATAACAATTCACTAATTAAAACAATGGTTTAGATGCAGATGCAAACTTTGAGCCCTGCATTACTTTAAGTGTCATTTTGAGCTTGCTCACCCATCATTTACTATTCAGATAAGATGCTGGAGAGAATTGACATGAAGGCATACACATAGTAGCTGTCATAATAATACTAATGAATAAAATGTAAGAATTTTTATTTAACAGATCCATGGGTCCACAGGGTCCACAGGCAGATGCAAAATCTAAAAGCCTTGAATTACTTTTGTCATTTTGAGCATGTTCATAACTGTATCATTTACTGTTCAGATAATTTTCTGAATAGAATACAAGATGCATGAAAGACACAAATCCTTAGAACAATCTAGCTTGAGGGGTCATTTAAAGGTCAGGCCTTGAGTCTAAGGGGCCTAGTTTGACATATGGTGGAGTCCAAAAGCTGACAAAAATTAAAGTTGCATCCAGACTAAAGTAGATTACAACTCTATTTCAACTAGGCATCACCAATGCATGTCAACCGCATGCATTTACTAATTGACTACAGAAGAACTCAAGTAAATTGCAAAGCATCGGAAACTATGCAAATTCACGTAAGTAGTAACAAACGCAATGGAAAAGGCTGCAAAAAGTATCCACAGAATGTACTAGAAGATGAGTTTTGGAAGGATATGCTATTGGTAGGAGAAGGCAGGCTCGACAGTAAAATAGCATCTCAGATATTGGTGCTAGAAGCCCAAAATATATAAAGGTTAGGATCGAATTATCCACATATGACCTACACGCATGCACGCAGATATGATAATATTGTATTAACAGAATACTCAAATGCAGAAGAATAACACAATTCAAGAGTTTCTTAAGAACTTCATACAAGCATTAGCACAATCCCGAGATCCTACTTATAGTCTGACATCATGCACAGACAATATAGAAACACTATGTGTTAGCCAAACCATGCAACAAAATTTAGAAAAGTACAAGTGATTACCTTCTTGCATCCAAGAAAGAGAGAGAGAAACTGAGCATTCTTCTCATCCAAAGATTCTTTTATAGACTCAAGCTGTTCAGTGAGGCTGAATCAAATATGACCCAAGAATTATCAGTTCAAACAGTAACTAAAAAGAACCTTCAATTTCTTAAGTGCAAATTGTGTGGGGAGAAGAAAGTCATTTATAACCCTTACATTAAATGGATACACACTGGCAATATGTCCACTTTCATGACATAACAAATAAAAAATAAAGAAGTACACAAAATACACCTCCCAGCATTGAAGAAATCTTTAAGTTCCTGGTGGAATATCTTGAACTGATCAACAAATGCATCACTGTACTCCCCTGGAGTCTTAGTTATTCTAGCAAGCATGGCCTCAGTAGCAATTAAATCTTCTGGCCCAGCATTACGGTGAAGCTTGTTTTGTATTGTGTGCTTGATTTCTTGCTGGGCATCAGAATATGATTAAGGATAATTCAAACACCATAACGTGCCAACAGAATAATGGAATAAGTACCTTGAGATCATGAGGAATGTCATTGCGGTGAGCAATATCTCGAATACGCGTAAGGGGCACAGAAGCAGTAAACTCAGACTTGAATGATGGCAAGCATGGATGAATCTTCCGGATTACAAGTGCTTCCTATTATTAATTAAGAAAACAAAACTGAAATAACCATCATAATACACAATGTAGGACAAAATATTTTCTGCTCACTTACCAGCACAAATATTTTTAAAGATGGCATGAGGCATGAAATAAATAGAAGTATAAGCAACATATGAGTGAAAGATGGTGCACCTTAAATCCATTGATTTTCTTGAGGTGCTCATCATTAGAAAGGCATGCAGATATCCACATTTTAATATGTTTCTTTTTCCCTCATGCAGAAATCCCTCTTTAAAAGAATAAGTAATATACGAGTACAAATTAATGCAGTTACAACGCCATTGATTTTCTTAAGATGCTTATCATAAGAAAGACATTTTGGAATTCTATGCTTCAATATGTTGTTTCCGCTGAATTAGAGTTGGACAAAGATAGATCAGAACTCACCTAAAACTTGCACAATAAGGATAGAGTAGTATTAGTGTATAACTATTTAGAAAATCTATGAGGAACATGTAATGCGTGCAAAGTTGCATTGTCAAAGAGTGATCAAAGGTCTGATGCCACTCTGTAAATGCATAATCACAACCATGTCAAGTTCATCCTATACTGTTTATTTTAACTCCAGGGATGTGTTTTCTCTCCATAAACGATAAAGCCTATAACTTATGCTAAGCATGCATTTCATACATTCATGGTTACAGGCATACTCTATTACATTAATCAATACTGCTACAGCCAGAGTAAACTTATAAATGATCCCAGAAGGTAAAAAAGTAGTTGCTCGTTTAACCGTAGTTTCCATTTTACTTATGACGATTCAACTAGATGTAAGAAAGATTTAATAAGACAATTGATGCTGACTACTGACGCTCCCCACAGTCGTGAGGCCATATTTTCTTGCTTAATATATGTTGAATCCAATCATGATTCATCTCAATCAGCCTCAGACATCGGAGTTAGAACCTTCAGGTTTATTTCTATTTTTGTTAAAGACTGTAAGCTTGTGAGGAAAAATTACAAGAAAGTCTGGGAATAAACAAGATGATGCTGAATGTTCTCTTAAATGCATAGATGTTCCTTTCGGGTGGAAAGTTGTATTTAATGAATAGAACTAAATGTAAATGCTAACTGACCTCAGGTGACTTATTCCTTCCATAGGATATTCGTTCAAGCTCACGGAAGATGACCCTTGAAATCTCTGCATGCCTGTTAGGCCGATGATGGCCGCCATCTTCAAAGCAAGGTATCTGACCTGTGTTGATCCACTAACGAGGAAACAGTAATTTTTAAAAAAAAAAAGATAAAATCTAAAGCAAATGATGTAATTTTAGTATTGCATATCATCCTACAGACAGGGAAATGAAACCATACTGCAATTTCAATTTTCAAAAAAAAAAGGGCATCCAACCTTTAAGTATATAGAAGAATATGCGAGAATATCCAGTCGGTCTAGTGACTCTACGTTTCCCACCAAAAGTTCACGAATAACTTCCAACTGCATAAAGCCATTAAGTAAATATTGAATAAAGAGAAAAAAGAAAATGTTACACAATGAGTGGGGCGCATAAACCTAACTAAGGATTTCCCTCAACTTTCAAGCCACATGACAAAAATAAAGGCACCTTTTCCGTGTACCATTTCTTGCATGCTTTGAACTTTCATTAACTTTCTTAGGAGCAATCTGTGATTCTATGTTCCACTTTGTTTCCTAAGACCTTTCCCTTCAAAAACAGTATTTTACCTATCCTGAAAGGATGATCACACCTTACCTCCCAACCAAACACTGGGCCCTGCTGGAGGACCAGGGGACATTGCATTGTCTATGGGAGAACTCTTTTTATATTGTAGCCCCGAAGTGCAATAAAAGACCCATCATCATTGTTGCAAAGACCATACGTATGACCAATTTATGAGGAGCTTTGACATTTCTTGCATTGGATACATTGCAAATTAATATTATCATATAACTAATCAGTTTAAATAAAGCTTAAACTCCTAATCAGCCCACTTAGCTTTTTAATCTTCATCGGTATGTAGTGCGTAAGTGTTTCTTGATTGGCTACCTCCTACTAGTTAAGGCTGCTAGAAGATGCTATAAAACATCCTCAACTGAACTGATAGTAGTATAAATAGTTCAAATAAAACTAAAAACAAGGACGTTAACTACAGTATAAGTAACACTCAGCAGATATACTGACAACTTTGAAAGATTTAGGAACCAGTAAACTGTGGCATTCCAATTCTTTAAGTAATCAGTTTAGCTGCAGCAGACCGACTGCCTAGCAAAATTAACAATACACCAATCTTGTTCCAGAAAAATGCTTTGAACATGAGGATGCGTATTTGAACCTTTCTCCACCAATTCCTTGCGCTACGGTCTCCTTCCACAAGTTTCAACCCCACACCGTCAAGCCCATCTGCATACCACCTCCTCTCAGTCACTCTGTTCCTATGCTCATTAGAGCGCATGAAAGCAACCTCCCCCCCTTGCCATTGTTCAACAAAAGCACTAGGCTCCCTTTCCACAACCAACCCACCATTTTCCACCAATTCCTGATAATCACCCAACTCTTCCACAACCTCACCATCCTGCCCAAACGGCAACAGCTCAATCACCTCTCCAGTAGTATCCCAATGACAAACAATATCAAACATTCCACTCTTAGGCACACTGAGAACACGATTATTCCCACTCTCCCACACATAACCCTTCCCTTCCTGCGGCACAATCACAAACTTAAACTCCAACGCCTTGCCGCCATGCAAATCCAACTCAGCAATCCACCCTTCTTCCGTCCACTCCATTTGTACATGCTTCTTCCATTTCCCAAGCTCCTCAGAAGATCCAAGTATCCCAACATGTTCACCGAACTCAACCTGGTGATTAAGCCGAACACGAACAACCGTCTTTCTCCTTGAAGAATCCTTCTCCGGCTTCTCTTTTGATTCCTTCTCCACCTCCCTGCAAATTTACAAATCGATTCAGAAATCGACGAAATTAAGATAAACTAAATCGATTGAAAAAATAATTGTACAACCTCGTGGTGGC
The DNA here is from genome assembly GCA_019914995.1 of Acanthochlamys bracteata. Taxonomy (NCBI): domain Eukaryota; kingdom Viridiplantae; phylum Streptophyta; class Magnoliopsida; order Pandanales; family Velloziaceae; genus Acanthochlamys; species Acanthochlamys bracteata. The sequence continues at coordinate 1,827,265 of CM034131.1, read as the reverse complement.
GGAAAGACAGAAGAAGCGAGAGGAGGTAGAGATGCGGCGGGAGTTCGCCGGAGATAGAGAGAATCGATTGAAGAAAAGATGGTGGCAGGGTTTGCTTTTGGGAATTGGAGAAGAGTAGTACAGAGGGCGCAGTGAAGAAGAAGCCATTCTTGCTGTTGCAGAGCGAGTGAACTACTGGAGCGTGCAAATTGTTTTTCTCGAACGTCAAGAGAGAAAAGAGAGTTTTAAAAAAAAAATGAATTAAGGGAACGGCTGAGATTTTTAGCATAGTTTGATCACGTGGAGAAGCGATGATTTTCGCTTTATAAGACACGCGTAATGTTTTGTCGTTTTCTTCGAATGTTTCGCAAAGAAAAACCTCTAGTAATTATGATTGCTTTTAAATAAAAACGCACAATCAGGCATCTCTATATAATTTTTGTTAGATCTAAAAATTTTAAAATTTGGACTGAAATGAAATTTCAAACAACCCACAAAAATTTAGGGTGCTTTTTTTTAGTATTTTAAAAGTCAGTATTTTAAAAATCAGTTATTAAAAATAGTACTGTTAAAACTAATGTATTCTTTTTTAATTAAAAAATAAATTAAAATTTATTTTTTATATTTTTTAATAAAAAATAAATTAAAAATATTTTTTTAACAACAAGTGATTTTTATGTGCAAAATAATATCTCTTAGAAAGCTTGACGAAGCAAAGGTAAAATATCCACTTCGTACCAAGTACAAGAAAACTAATAACTTTGCTTAAGCATCAATTTGCGGCATAATTTGCTTCACATTAATGATTAATCATCTGATTTAAAATCTTCAACCCTTTTCTACATATATCATTTAAGTTATATTATAAAATTCTAAAAGTACGTTTTTGAATGTTTAAAATAAAAACTTTTTAAAGAGTTTATTATGAATTTTAAAAACTAAAGCTTATTGTATATATATAATTATTATAAATATATAATGTGTTTGTATTTTTAATTCAAATAAATAAAATATTATAAAAATTTATTATAATATATATAATTTTTTATAGAAAAAATTATTTATAAGCACCTTTCTAAACACACTAGTGAATAATAGTTTTTTGTTTTTGTTTTTCTTTTTTTGAGAATAGCGAAAACTGACGTGCGACCTTGGGTTATTTCTGGAGGAACTAGCGTTGCCATTAATCTACCACTTAACTTTAAGTACGGATTACTTTGTCATAAAACTGGAGACTTAATATTAGTTACAGTGGTTGATTATAAGATATTTGCATTCGTGTTCTCTAAAAACAGGACAGAAGAGTTTACGAACATATTCGGAATCTCTAATTGATGTTATTTTATCTTTTATTCTAAAAATTTATAGTTTTTAAGAAAATTTTAAAACTAAATATATCTTATATATCAATATTTAGTTATCATCAGAAATATATTTTAAATTATAATTGTCGAATTCGGACCATCCGAATTGACTAAAAAATCGTTGATTCAAAGCCTAAAATGATTTGAATTTATAAATTAACCGGATCTGCAGTCGATCTAAATTGATTAAAACAATTTTGGATTGACCTGTCGATCCGACGATATGGATTGATCATAACAGAATAAAAAAAAGATGCTCGATTGTTCTTATGTCTGCTAACTCGTTGCCGCATCTAGACATATCAACATATCGCTACTCTCCAATCTCCATCTTCGCCATCTTCTCTTCCATCTTCGTCTCTTCAAATTCATCTGCTGATCTCTATCTTCGTGTCGAGTGGCTCTTTTCTCTGCATAAAGTTCATAAATCTCCATCACCAATTTTTATCCTGACTTGATCGCCAGTGGTCTAGCTTTCCTTCTAACCTCTGATGATCGTGCAGTCGGTGACATGACGAGTTTTTGGATCTCATCAATGCATCGGCATCTGCTGATGGATCACCTATGTCGATAGTTATTGCGATTGAGTTTGACAGATTGATGGATGTTAAGTTTGAAGACATTAATGCCAACCATGTCACGATGGATATTATAAATGTAGTGTCTATGAAGGCCGCCGACATTGACTTAAAAAGCGGTGAAATTATTCACGCATAGATTAGTTTGCGGCACTGATCAGCTCAACGCTTTGTCTCCTACTCAATGGAGCGCCCTACAGTGCTGGTATTATCGCTCTATTAATCATGGAAAGTTCGTCGATGATATAATATGTGTTGGCTTCTCTTGTTCAACTCAAGACATTACGAAAATTCATAGCACTGATTGGTGGAGTTCTTCAAACATGGTCTGATAGTTCGACCCATTAATCTATCGGGTTAAACTGCATCTTGCGATTTGGATAAAATTTTGAATTAAAGTCTTTTCCAATTATGCAACTATGTTTAAACAATCCTAAATTCTTGAAATCTAGTTTTTGAGGTTAGGAGTTTGTTCCTCTAAAAACTAATACGCAACTTCATCGTGTACCTTCATAATTGCTTTCCATGATATATATAGAAGGCTTCACCTGCATTGATTTATAAAAACAATATCGAATTTCTTCATGAATAAAACGTAGCAGCTTTTTCAAATCTATCAATTAATCAAGTGACAGATTTGACATTAGATTCACTTCTAGTGACAGGTCTGAACTTTTAGAACTTTAACTACATATTTAAAATTTTAATACTAATATAAATGATATTGATGCGATATTACATAATATTCAATGTAGTTTAATTTTAAATTAAATTAAAAATAATTGTTTATTAATTTGTTAACTAATTATAATTAAAATAGTGAGCAGTTTTTTAAATACCTTCAGGTCTGTTTGGATAAGCCTTCAACATAAAACAATATTTTTTAATTTTTAAATTTACGCTTTTAATCATATTCTATAAATTTATTAATTTAAAGAATAAAAAAATAAAATTTAAATTATTTTTTAAAATAAAAAGTAATTTTTAAAAAAAATATGATAAATATATATTTTTTAAAAAATATTTTAAATAAACATTATAAACACTAGAAGTGACAATTTGTATTGGTGATTGATTCGGATCGATCTATTTAATAATCGGATTATAAAAAATTCGTTCAACTCTAACCCAATTTATAAATTTATACGGATCAAAATTGTCAATCTATTAATAATCGGATCAAATTCGATCGACCAATTTAATAATTATAATTTTTAATTTTTAATTCTATATTTTTAAGCTTTATCGAATTATAATATCAGTTGTAATAAAAATGCACGATATTTTTATTGATGAGATATGGTGAATATCCATCAAAATATACTTTTTTTAATATCTTCATCGGTCCTTAAAATATTCATAAAAAATTATTTTTATTTTGTATAAATATATGGTGACAATTAAAATTTTATGATTATAAATACATACTAATAATTTCGATAAAAATTTTGATAAACATAACTAATTAACAAATTTTTGATAAAAATTTTTATCCAAAATCTAAAATCGTCATTACAAAAGTATTTATATAGTAATACTTTCGATAATATTATAATTCTTATTTTATACTATTTTACTAAAATATAAAAATAATAATTAAATATAACTACTATATAATTTAATAATTTATAAATTCATATTTTTAATTATTTTTATTACTAATAATTTAATAATAGAAAGAAAAAATTAAATATTATTTTTAAAAAAAATAGCAATTTAAATTGATAAATCAATTTTAAATTAATCCGAATAAATTTATTTAATAACCGTATCAAATTTATTCAATTTTAATTCAATCAATATATTTATACAAATTAAATTTTTTATTTTATTTTTAATTAAATAAATTAATTTTAAATTATATTTTTGAATCGAATCATATATTTTCATCTCTCTCGTAAACACTCATGATAGATTGAGAGGTCGTGCCAGATAACGTCCCCATGCCGTTTGACAATGTTGTACCATTTTCTACTATGATGACGCAAGACGTTGCGTTACCCTTTGTAGATAACCGGACCAGATTCATGTTTCCACATTTTTTAACACTCAAATGTGTCAAATCTACATCGCTCTCTTTCGATCTATTAAGACCACAACAAGCAGCAGAGAAAATCTCAGCAAACAACAAGAACGACACACAGCTGACCTGAAGCAGAGAGAGATGGCTAGTGTGCCAAGGATCAAGCTTGGTTCTCAAGGTCTGGAAGTCTCTGCTCAAGGCTTAGGATGCATGGGCATGTCTGCTTTCTACGGTCCTCCGAAGCCGGAACCAGACATGATCGCTCTAATCCACCACGCTATCGATTCCGGCGTTACTTTCCTTGATACATCAGACATATATGGCCCTTTCACTAACGAGATCCTCGTCGGAAAGGTATATATGCACAAAATCAAATCACGTATTATAGATGTGTGTGTGTGTGTGTGTGTGTTTGTGTGTGTTTTCAGAATTTATAGTGTTAATTGTTATGTAGGCTTTGCAAGATGGCATTAGGGAGAAGGTGGAATTGGCTACTAAATTTGGGATCAGCTTTGCTGATGGGAAACGAGAAGTTCGCGGAGACCCAGCTTATGTTAGGGCTGCTTGTGAGGGTAGTCTGAAACGGCTTGGTGTGGATTGCATTGATCTATATTACCAGCACAGAGTAGATACTCGTGTTCCCATTGAAGTCACGGTACAGGATTTTAACGGTCTCTTGCTTACTTGTCCTTTACTTACAGATTATCACTATTTGGAATGCGAGGTGTGGCTCAGGGAGTGTATAATAACAAATGAAACTATTGCAGGGTTATTTGGTAGAACTTTTTTGTAATTAAGGGTTAGATGTGATAATTTATTTACAAAAGAGATTCTGGATCTGCCTTATGACATTTATCATAAACGAAAGGTAGTGCACCTTATGACATTTACCATTAAGGTCAAGGCAAGTGGAGGTTGGCGGCATGCTAGAAATAAATAGATGGAACCATTTTACAAGGGGAGTTGACATCTAGATGCTCTTAGTACACTTCATAACATTATGCATAAAGTAATCCTGCTGTAGATTGTGCAAAGTGTACACAGGCTGTTGTTCTGGTTGATATTAGAAAGATTGAGAATGACGTTTTTGTGTTTGTTCCAAAGTAGTTCAGGCTAGTACTGTATAGTTTAGATCTTAAACATGTCCTGTTCAGCAATAGAGCATTGGTTTGGACAATGAAAGAACACATATTCCAAGGTTCACGTAATTGAAACTTTCTTAAAAAGAGTTGAAACTAGTCTTTATCAAATTCTTATAACAAGCAAGCATTTATAAAGATCCTTTTGGTTTATGTGTATCAGAAGGTGTTGAAGTCTCATACAAGCTGAAATATCAGCCCAATACGTTCGATTGAAGAGTTTGTTTTATTAATCTTTAAGCTGATATGAGCTGATAACTTGGAAATGCATACTAGCCTAGCATCAAAACAATGCTATTTGAAGTCAATAGATACGGTGACTTGGTAAGAATGGCTTATGTTTGACATAAAAGTATGTCCATGGTTTCTTTACATGGTTCCATCTAGTACTCTGACTTCGCTTGAAAAGGAGCAAATTTCTTATTCACAGATTTTAAGGTTCATCGCTTTTTTAATCTGTCTCTAGAGAGTTCTCACCTCCAATATTCCTTTGTGATAATTTTTCTTGCTTAATGTTAATTTCTACAAGTGTGCCTAGTGCTTTATATATCAAGCTAATTCGTTCTGAAGTTCCCATGTTCTATCATGTATTTTTAACTTATAAGAAGATATTATGCACAGGTGCTTAACCTTTTCCAAGCTGCTCTACACGAGAGAATCGCTTCAAATTATTTTGGCACCTTTAAGCATTCTAAAGATATTTTATTTTTTTGAAAAAGAAAGTCTTTCCAAATCTTAATGTTAGCTTCTCTAATCATTAGATTGGGGAGCTCAAAAAGTTGGTTGAAGAAGGAAAGATTAAGTACATAGGATTGTCCGAGGCCTCTGCGTCAACCATCAGGAGGGCTCATACTGTTCATCCGATTACCGCTGTCCAGTTGGAGTGGTCATTGTGGACAAGAGATTCAGAGCAGGATATTATTCCTACTTGCAGGTAGTATTGCTTGATTGCTGTCTTTACCTGAATAGACCTGGTCCAGTTTGAACTCAAACTTACCTGGTTATGATGCATGCAGAGAGCTCGGTGTTGGGATAGTTGCATACAGCCCACTTGGAAGGGGCTTCTTCTCTTCTGGACCTTCAATGGTTAATGAGCTCTCCAATCAGGATTTCAGAAAGGTGGGTAATTTACTTCAATACTTAAGTTCTTTCTTTGAAGAAGTAATAAAGGGGACAATATACCATCAAGATGAGAGTGGTAAATTTTCGACTTAAATGTTTATTCTGATTGTCAAACCAGATGACATTGCCCATTACTTGTGTAAAATATTTTAACTTAAAAATTTTTGAAGGTTAGCTTTTTGTATTTTATTACTGTAATTTTTATCTGATTCCTATCTGACACTTGCGAGTTGACCAATTCTGGAACCAGCTTTTCTGAGAATTAAAATCAGATTATGATGCTTTATTATCAATTTGGTTTTGATAATGTCCTACTGGATCCATATCCTGTTATATGTTTGTCCTTAAAGGTCAATTTTTGTCAACAGCATTTGCCTCGGTTGCAACCTGAAAACTTGGAGCACAACGCGGCTATGTTTGAGCGTGTAAATGAAATGGCAATTAGGAAGGGATGCACCCCTTCACAGCTTGCACTTGCATGGGTTCACCATCAAGGCAACGATGTATGCCCGATTCCTGGCACGACTAAGATCAAGAACTTCAACCAAAATATTGGAGCTCTGTCAATTAAACTTACTTCAGAGGACATGGCTGAACTTGAATCAATTGCTTTGTCTGAGGTGAAGGGTGATAGGTATGCACCTGGAATGGCAACCTGGAAGGACTCTGAGACTCCTCCCTTATCAGAATGGAAGAAGTGATAATGTGGAAAATAAAACAAGTTTCTCATTGTCCTTATCTTGTTATTGAAGGTGTGCAAGATCTCATTTTCAGTTCTCAGACTTTCTCGATGTTTACCAAATGAAACTTTCACTTAAGTTTGTAGCTTCTTATGTGGGACTTATAATGATAATAAGTGACTTGTTTCCTTCGCTTTGGCTTTATTATGTTTCTGTACATTCAATTTTGGTGAGACATACATATAAGTAAGTTCTTAAACATTATGGCTTTATTATGTTTCTGTTCATTCAATTTTTGGTGAGACATACATTTTGTGGTTGTTCAAATTTGGTGAGACATACTACATACATTTGGCATCATGAATGTTTCTCTGAAGCTTTCACAGAAATTACCTGCGAAGGACTTTAAAACTGTGACCAACCACAAAATGGATTGCTATTTTCTATAAGGTCGAGCTTATACACAATTTGATTTGTACGAACCATAACATCTTCTAATCATCAATAAGTGAAGAGCGTCGGCAAGTAGTTGGGTATTAATTTGAGTTTAATTTGAGATTTAAATCCTGTGTTGATCACTGGTATAGAGTGACATCAAACTAAAAATCACTTTCGTCCTTCAGCTGTATTATGTATTAATTTCTACTTAGGCAGAAAAAGTAAATTAAGATTCCTTTATACTGTATAATAATTTCTCTGTAGGCAGTAAAAACTAGCCTTGGCTGTATCCATCCTTGGCTTTCCTTGCTACTTGTAGAGTATCACTTGCTCACTTGAGACACAGGGTAATTCCAGCAACGGCGAAGGTAAGCTCCGCTGTCCACATGCTAGTTTTCTTTACCTGCTTGTGCTCTATGGCGGCCTAATGCAAGCGAGACAACCTTCGGATTGACCTATCAATCCGACAATCCGGATTGATCATAACAGAATAAAAAAAAATTCTCCATTGTTCTTCTGTCTGCTGACTCGTTGCCTCATTTAGACATATCAACATATAGGTGCTCTTCAATCTCCATCTTCGCCTCTTCAAGTTCATCTTTTGATCTCTATCTTCGTGTCGAGTGGCTCTTTCCTCTGCATAAAGTCCACAAATCTTCATCACCAATTTTTATCTTGACTTGATCGGCAGTGGTGTGGCTTTCCTTCTAACCTCTGATGATCATGCAGTCGGTGACATGACGAGTTTTTGGATCTCATCAATGCATCGGCATCTGCTGATGGATCACCTCTGTCGATAGTTATTGCGATTGAGTTTGACAGGTTGATGGATGTTAAGTTTGAAGACATTAATGCCAACCATGTCAAGGTGGATATTATAAATGTAGTGTCCGTGAAGGCCGCCGACATTGACTTAAAAAGTGGTGAAATTATTCACGCATAGATTGGTTTGCGGCAGTGATCAGCTCAACGTTTTGTCTCCTACTCAATCGAGCCCTGCAGTGCCGGTATTATCGTACTCTATTAATCTTGGAAAGTTCGTCGATGATATAATATGTGTTGGCTTCTCTTGTTCAACTCAAGACATTACGAAAATTCATAGCACTGATTGGTGGAGTTTCTTCAAACATGGCCCGATAGGTTGACCCATTAATCCATCGGATCAAACTGTCTCTTGCGATTCGGATAAAATTTTGAATTAAAAAGTCTGTTCCAATTATGCAACTATGTTTTAAACAATCCTAAATTCTTGAAATCTAGTTTTGAGGTTAGGAAGTTTGTTCCTCTAAAAACTAGTACGCAACTTCATCGTGTACCTTGATAATTGCTTTCTATGATATAGAAAGCTTCACTTGCATTGATTTATAAAAACAATATCGAATTTCTTCGTGAATAAAATGTAGCAGCTTTTCCAAATCTACCAATTAATCAAGTGGCAGATTTGACATTAGATCCACTTCTAGTGATAAGTGCAAAACTTTCAAAACTTTAGCTACATATTTAAAATTTTAATACTAATATAAATGACATTGATGTGATATTAAATAATATTCAATATAGTCTAATTTTAAATTAAATTAAAAGTAATTGTTTATCAATTTGTTGACTAATCATAGTTAAAATAGTGAGGAGTTTTTTTAAATTCCCTCTATTTATAGAGTTATCAAAGGAACGCCGTGGCGTTTCTGATAAGACTCTACTAACTATGAGACCATACATCACATCAAAGCACTGGTGATGAATTTCTCATCACATAGGCTTGATGGACGTCTCGTCTTATTATATTGATGTGACCATGTAATAAGTAAAGTAATAAGATTTTCTTATATTATTTTGAGATTCGTTTGGATGAGCGTTCCACATAAAAATTATTTCTAATTTTATATTTTATAATAAATTTGTTATGATATTTTATAAATTTATTTCAAAAAATATTAAAAATTAAAAAATTGTTATTTTAAATAAAATAATATTTTTTAAAAAATAAAAATATTTTGAAAAAATATGATACAAATATTTTCAATCTTAAAAGATATTTTAATAAACACTACTACTGATAGAGTGAGAGGTCGTGCCGTCCCCATGCCGTTTGACAATGTTGTACCATTTGCTACTATGATGACGCAAGACGTTGCGTTACCCTTCGTAGATAACCGGACCAGATTCATGTTTCCACATTTTTTAACACTCAAATGTGTGAAATCTACATCGCTCTCTTTCGATCTATTAATACCACAACAAGCAGCAGAGAAAATCTCAGCAAACAACAAAGAACGCCAACACACAGCTGACCTGAAGCAGAGAGAGATGGCTAGTGTGCCAAGGATCAAGCTTGGTTCTCAAGGTCTGGAAGTCTCTGCTCAAGGCTTAGGATGCATGGGCATGTCTGCTTTCTACGGTCCTCCTAAGCCGGAACCAGACATGATCGCTCTAATCCACCACGCTATCGATTCCGGCGTTACGTTCCTTGATACATCAGACTTATATGGCCCTTTCACTAACGAGATCCTCGTCGGAAAGGTATATATGCACAAAATCAAATCACGTATTATAGATGTGTGTGTGTGTGTGTGTGTTTTCAGAATTTATAGTGTTAATTGTTATGTAGGCTTTGCAAGATGGCATTAGGGAGAAGGTGGAATTGGCTACTAAATTTGGGATCAGCTTTGTTGATGGGAAACTAGTAGCTCGCGGAGACCCGGCTTATGTTAGGGCTGCTTGTGAGGGTAGTCTGAAACGGCTTGGTGTGGATTGCATTGATCTATATTACCAGCACAGAGTAGATACTCGTGTTCCTATTGAAGTCACGGTACAGGATTTTAACGTTCTCTTGCTTACTTGTCCTTCCTTAAGATTATCACTATTTGGAATGCGAGGTGTGGCGCAGGCAGTGTATAATAACAAATGAAACTATTTCTGGGTTTTTTATTACATTTTTTGGTAGCCCATAATTATAAGTTTGTAATTAAGGGTTAGATGTGATAATTTATTTACAAAAGAGATTCTGGATCTGCTTTATGACATTTATCATAAACGAAAGGTAGTGCACCTTATGACATTTACCATTAAGGTCAAGGCAAGTGGAGGTTGGCGGCATGCTAGAAATAAATAGATGGAACCATTTTACAAGGGGAGTTGACATCTAAATGCTCTTAGTACACTTCATAACAGTAGTATAAAGTAATCCTGCTGTAGATTGTGCAAAGTGTACACAGGCTGTTGTTCTGGTTGATATTAGAAAGATTGAGAATGAGGTTTTTGTGTTTGTTCCAAAGTAGTTCAGGCTAGTGTTGTATAGTTTAGAGCTTAAACATGTCCTGTTCAGCAATAGAGCATTGGTTTGGACAATTAAAGAACACATATTTCAAGGTTCACGTAATTGAAATTTCCTTAAAAAGTGCTGTTGGAGTTGAAACTAGTCTGTATCAAGTTCTTATAACAAGCAAGCATTTATCAAAATCCTTTTGGTTTATGCGTACAGAAGGTGTTGAAGTCTCATACAAGCTGAAGTATCAGCCCGATAAGTCCGATAGAAGAGTTTGTTTTGTTAATCTTTAAGCTGATATGAGCTGATAACTTGGAAATGCATACTAGCCTAGCATCAAAACAATGTTATTTGAAGTCAATAAATATGGTGACTTGGTAAGAATGGCTTTTGTTTGACATAAAAGTATGTCCATGGTTTCTTTACATGGTTCCATCTAGTACTCTGACTTCGCTTGAAAAGGAGTAAATTTCTTATTCACAGATTTTAAGGTTCATCGCCTTTTTAATCTGTCTCTAGAGAGTTCTCACCTCCAATAATCCTTTGTGATAATTTTTCTTTCTTAATGTTAATTTCTATAAGGTGCCTAGTGCTTTATGTATCAAGTTAATTTGTTCTGAAGTTACCATGTTCTATCATGTATTTTTAACTTACAAGAAGGTATTATGCGCAGGTGCTTTACCTTTTCCAAGCTGCTCTACACAAGACAATCACATTTAAATTATTTTGGCACCTTTAAGCATTCTAAAGATATTTTATTATTTGGAAAAAAGTCTTTCCAAAGCTTAATGTTAGCCTCTCTAATCACTAGATTGGGGAGCTCAAAAAGTTGGTTGAAGAAGGAAAGATTAAGTACATAGGATTGTCTGAGGCCTCTGCGTCAACCATCAGGAGGGCTCATGCTGTTCATCCGATTACCGCTGTCCAGTTGGAGTGGTCATTGTGGACAAGAGATTCCGAGCAGGATATTATTCCTACTTGCAGGTAGTATTGCTTGATTGCTGTCTTTACCTGAGTAGACCTGGTCCAGTTTGAACTCAAACTTACCTGGTTATGATACATGCAGAGAGCTCGGTATTGGGATAGTTGCATACAGCCCACTTGGAAGGGGCTTCTTCTCTTCTGGACCTTCAATGGTTAATGAGCTCTCCGATCAGGATTACAGAAAGGTGCGTAATTTACTTCAATACTTAAGTTCTTTCTTTGAAGAAGTAATAAAGGGGACAATTTTCGACTTAAATATTCATTCTGATTGTCAAACCAGATGACATTGCCCATTACTTGGGTAAAATATTTTAACGTAAAAAACTTTTGAAGGTTAGCTTTTTGTAATTTGTTTGTAATTTTTATCTGATTTCTATCTGACACTTGCAAGTTGACCAATTCTGGAACCGGATTTTCTGAGAATAAAATCAGAATTATGATGCTTTATTATCAATTTTGTTTTGATAGTGTCCTACTGGATCCATATCCTGTTGTACATTTGTCCTTAAAGGTCAATTTTTGTCAACAGCAATTCCCTCGTTTGCAACCTGAAAACTTGGAACACAACGCGGCTTTGTTTGAGCGTGTAAATGAAATGGCAATTAGGAAGGGATGCACCCCTTCACAGCTTGCACTTGCATGGGTTCACCATCACGGCAACAATGTATGCCCGATTCCTGGCACGACTAAGATCAAGAACTTCAACCAAAATATTGGAGCTCTGTCAATTAAACTTACTCCAGAGGACATGGCTGAACTCGATTCAATTGCTTCGACTGAGGTGAAGGGTGATAGGTATGCACCTGGAAGGGCGACCTGGAAGGACTCCGAAACTCCTCCCTTATCTGAATGGAAGAATTGATAATTTGGAAAATAAACTAGTTTCTCATTGTCCTTATCTTGTTATTGAAGGTGTGCAAGATCTCATTTTCAGTTCTCAGACTTTCTCGATGTTACCAAATGAAACTTTCACTTAAGGTTGTAGCTTCTTATGTGGGACTTATAATGATAATAAGTGACTTGTTTCCTTCACTTTGGCTTTATTATGTTTCTGTACATTCATTTTTGGTGAGACATACATATAAGTAAGGTCTTAAATATTATGGCTTTATTATATTTCTGTTCATTCAATTTTTGGTGAGACATACATTTTGTAGTTGTTCAAATTTGGTGAGACATACTACATCCATTTGGCATCATGACATGTTTCTCTGAAGCTTTCACAGAAGTTACCTGTGAAGGACTTTAAACTGTGACCAACCACAAAATGGATTGCTATTTTCTATAAGTAAGGTCGAGCTTATACACAATTTGATTTGTACGAACCATAGCATCTTTTAATCATCAGTAAGTGTGGAGCTTCGGCAAGTAGTTGGGTATTAATTTGAGTTCAATTTGAGATTTAAATCCTGTGTTGATCACTGGCATAGGGTGACATCAAACTAAAAATCACTTTCGTCCTTCAGCTGTATTATGTATTAATTTCTCTGTAGGCAGTAAAAACTAGCCTTGGCTTTCCTTGCTACTTGTAGAGTATCACTTGCTCACTTGATACACACGGTAATTCCAGCAACGGCGAAGGTATCGCCATCGACATGCTAGTTTTCTTTACCTGCTTATGCGCTATGGCGGCCTATTGCAAGCGAGACGACCTTCGGATGCTTTGCATGCGTGCATCCAGTTACAGTCATGGTGCTAGTGTCCATTGATGCGTATGATAGACTCCCATCCCATGCCCCAAAGGAGGAGAAGAAGAGTCTGATGCGAGAATGCCTCTTGGCTTGATGTTCTCCAGAAGTTGGAAGGTTCAATTTCAGCCAGGCTTAGCAGGATGCGGCAACGGTGATGTGGGTCATTTTCATACCCGTTTTGGTGTCTTGTCTCGTCCTGATGTTTATCAGCATTGCTTAAGATTGACTAATTCAAGCATGAAGAAGTTTGGTTGTATTCTTTCAATTTCTCTTTCCTTTCCATTTTCACGTTGTTGGTGCTTGTCTGTTGAACTTACAGTGAATTAAAGCACTACTATGAAGAAGGTGAACTGTAAAATAGTTGTTAAATATTTGGGACATTTTTTGTGCAGTCGAAAAAGTTTTGCAATGTAATTTTCAAATATTTTGAATACAGATAGATTAAAGTTTATAGAGTTACTATACATAAATTTCTTTTTTAAACAAAAGAACTTTTTTTTTTCATAAGCTATTTTTTTCCGGTAATCCCAAATATGCCTTAGTCAGAAGTAGTGCTTGTTTCTTTTCTGTTTAAGCAACCAGTGTTAAAAAGTTCTATAGTGTTTTGCACTATGGAAACACAAGGTCTAGCTAACTTGTTTGCAATTCAATTTCAATGAGTCACAATGTCTTATGATTGGTTATCCAATTAACAAATACGTGGAACAGAAATTAAACAGCTCCAGCAATGCCGAGCGGAGATGCATGGCTTTGTTAAAACACCCTCTTGACCTGCTCTTGCGTCAATGCTGTCGACAGCAACTCCGACGACGCATAGATGTTTTTCTTGATGGCCTTCCGCACGATTATCCGAATAAGAAAGAAGGAGACTAACGAAGGTATTACTGTTTCCCGACTATGATACTCGTAGTTAGTGTGTCATGTCTCGCTTCAGCATGCAAATGCAACGGTGATTTGGGTCATGTTTATTCCTTTTGCAGTCTTTGGCTCTATGTTTTCCTGCATCGGAGAAAGACTGAGGAAGTCTTATGAAGTAGTAGACGAAGATAGGCAACCACTCTGCAATCCTCAGTGATGAAAGGAGTCATTCAGTTTTTAGTTTGGGTTAGAGTGGTTGTGTTTCAAGTATGTTGAGCTGAGAATGGTTATATTTCTTACAGTAAATCAAAGATTTCATCAATTAGCATGTATGTATACTGATCTGAAAATGTAAGTAGTAAGTACTACGACGAAGCTGTAAAAAGCTTCTATTGTGGAAATCGTGATCCCTCTTATATATTGCTTCTGATTGTTATCTATGGCATTGAAGATCATCTCATGGTCATTCTGTTCTTTGAGCCCTGTCAACGTTCATCATACTGGTTTTGCATAAATCAGACCAGCGTATGATGCAAATTTTGGCCTCAATTTTTGAACAGATTTCTGTTTGTATGAAATGACAGCATGTTAATAATTTTCTCAAGAAAAACAGTTGTCGGGCTTAAATTTAAGAGAGTATATTTCAAGGTCTTCAGGCACTCGTTGATATAGTGCGCGTCTATTTGCTATGAAGTGAGGTTCTGAAAAGTGAATAAAAAGTGAGTTATTAGAAAGTGAGTTTATAGGTAGTTAGTAAAAGTAAATAAAGATTCATGTACTATGTAACAATTTATAGGGAGTCAGTATAAGTAGCCTTGTGCCTTTTCATCCTTGGCTTCCTGGTAACTTCCTTGCATGCTTGTAGCTGAGCCATCCTTCTAGCTATAAATAAGAAGTACATACTACAGCACTAGAAGTGAAGCATCTTTACATGCAATGGAAAACAAAAATTGCAGCTATTCTCTTATAATTAGCGTTTGAATCTTACCACCGTGCTATTGCTGCCTACAACATGTCTGATGACCCGTGGATGCTTCCTTTCATTGCCTTCGCCTGAACTGTTATCCTGCTACTCTTGACGTGCAATGCACGCCGTCAATGGGCTACAACCAGATGCCCCAGAGAAGAAGAGGCTAGTGAAAGCAGGTTCCGTCCTTACTATGATACATAATGGATCATTTCCATCCAGCTATCGCTGGTTGAGGCAACCATGTTTTGCATCATCATTGTCGCCTTTAATGTCCTGACTTGAAGTACTTGAAGAAGAATGTCATGTATCATGTATGTGTTATATCACATACAACCCCTCTGTCTTAGGCAGCTAGTTCTGAAGAGCCTTTATTTCCCTGAGTTTATGAGCTGTTGTATAGATGAGAGAGTGAAAGGAGCTTGCTATTATTTGAAATTTGTTGAGCTGTGTATGAGATGTTAGTATTCTTGCAGTATTACATGAATCAATTAATCATTGTTTTATTAGCATTTACATCTCATATACATTATCGATATTGCATATGGGAATTTCTTATTGTGTTTTCAAGAATTGATGATTGCTATGAGCCATACCGAGTCTTTTGTCTAAAGTTGAAACTGTTTGTCTAAAAGTAATAATCTAAAAACATGCTTCAAGTCGACCAACGAACGCATTGCTAATAAAGCGCACTTTAAAAAACATTGCTAGCTAGCTTGCCTTGAGTACAACCTAGCTTCACACATCCTTCGCTTGGATTACTTTCTTCTACTAACTCGTGAGAAAGAAAGGTAGTAACATAAATTTCCAAGACGAATAGCCATACGCAAAAAAATTTCGTCACATCCATTCTGAATGGAGCAGGCTTCCCTTTTACCAACTCAACACCATCAAGAGCAGCCAATCTTCCGTTAAGCGCTAACTCCTCCATATTTCGCGTTGTCAAAAAAGGGAACGACAGCTGCAGCTCCTCTCCCTTGGCGGCTGGCACCTAGTTGTCACCACCGACAACCTGATCAAACTCATTATAAAGATCAGCAAAATCATGGCGCCAACAGTATGCTAGCTCCATGGAGGACCTGCCTAGCCAACCTCCTCGATTCGCTGCCTGCTCACTTAACAGCAACCCTTCTCCTCCTCATCAACCTTGTTCTCACCTTCATTGACCTATCCCCTTCTTGCCTATCATGCAAGTCCAACATACTAACAATGTGAAGACTGAAAGAGGGATCATCATGCCTGAAGTATGCCATTGGGGAGGCATTGCCATCTTGGCCTTGCTGACAGCTCAATCTTTTGCGCTTGCTGTTAGCCATGGGGGAGAGTTTTTCAGGCATACTGAGCATGTCGTTGGTGTATTGGTTTGTTGCAGGATACTGGTGTTAAAGACTGCAGCGGAAGGTAAAGCTGCTGGACTGCTTGTGTTGGTGAGCCTATGCCGAGCATTGAGGGCTGTGGAGAGTGCATTCGAATTTATAATTGCAGCAATCCAAGGACCGTTTGAGGCAGTGCTGGCACATGTGAGGCAGTGAAATGCAAAAAAGGCAATTGAGGACGAGCTGGAGGAGAGGGACAAGATCATTCAGAAGTTTCTGCAACAGTTAAGCCTGAAAAGTAGGGGTGGCAATATGGATTGGTTGATCAATTTCGGGTCGACATATTTAATAACCGGATCAAATTTGTTCAATCTTAATCCAACCCATAAATTTATACGGGTCAAAATTGTCGACCCTAACCTAACCTACTAATAATTGGGTTAAATTCGGATCGACCTATTTAATAATTAAAATTATTAACTTTATATTTTTAAGTCTCAGTGAAATTATAAGATCAGTTCGAATGAAAGTGCACGATATTTTTATTGATGAAATATAATTATGTCCGACAAAATATGCATTCCTTAATGTCTTCATCGGTCCTTAAAATATTCAAAAAAAATTATTATTTTTATTTTTAAAAAATATATAATAACAGCTGAAATTTATGATTATAAATACATATTAATAATTTCGATAAAAATTTTGATAAACATATCTATCTAACAAAATTTTCATAAAAATTTTTATACGAAATTTAAATTCGTCATTAAAAATATCTACATAGTAATACTTTCGATAATATTATAAATTTCATCTTACACTATTTTTCTAAGGTATAAAAATAAAGAATTAATTATAAATATAATATAATTTAATAGTTTGTAAATAACTATTATCGATTATTTTTATTGCCAATATTTATTATACGGTAAGAAAAAATCAAGAATTGTTCCTTCAAAAGATGATATTTCGGATTGATGGATCAATTTCGGATTAATCCGGATCGACCCATTTAATAACCGAGTCAAATTCGTTCAACTCTAACCCAACTCATATATTTATACGACTCAAAATTTTCAACCTTAACTCTGATTAAACAGATCGATTTCGAATTAAATTTTCGGATTGGATCATATATTGCCATCCCTACTGAAAAATGGACGAAAAATTTTAGTACGACTGACTGACTAGCAAATGGTGTCTCTGAAAAAATTATTTTCAAATAATTTTTTTATTTTTCATTTTTCAAATAATTTAAAAATATAAAAAATTTATATAATAAATATTTTTTATATTTATATTTATTATTTTTTAATTAAAAAAATAAAATTTATTTTTTTTAAAAGAATTTATTTAAAAAATTTTTAATTTCAAAAGCACTCCTAGACCCCCCCGGATCGTCTAATTGTGCAAAGTTTCACTGGCATCCTATCCACAAACGAGAGTTCAAGCCACAAATCAAATAAGCACAACCCGAGATGTCATGCGCTGTCCACACATTACGCATTTAAGTATCAAAGAGGTACTTTTCCAATTTAAACACTTACAAGAAGACAAGGCTCATGTTCATCTGATTCAGGCCAAAAAGAGCAACTACCATATTATACAACAAAATGCTGCTGACACTACACACCAGCCTTCCTTAACCCCAAAAGTAGAAACAGAAACATGGAGAGAATGAATGGGGTTTAGAAGAACTGCTTACAAGCAAGTGTTTGTTAATGTTGCTTGTGAGCT
Source organism: Acanthochlamys bracteata (assembly GCA_019914995.1). Lineage (NCBI taxonomy): Eukaryota > Viridiplantae > Streptophyta > Magnoliopsida > Pandanales > Velloziaceae > Acanthochlamys > Acanthochlamys bracteata. The sequence goes on along the minus strand of CM034131.1, from coordinate 1,809,121 downwards.
GGTCGTAACCAAAAGTACACTTCGCTGGTGGAAGTCTCCACATACCACAGTGTTTCTGTGCACCAAAGTTGCAAGCCAACATCAAGAAAAGCTCCTACCTTGTCCCAAAAAAAGTATGCAGTGTAGCTTGTTTATCTACAGAATTCTTGACTATTTTATCCTTTTTCTTGACTGGCCCTGTAGGCAACCTATCCTTCACCTTGTTGCTTTCTTCTTCAGCATGATCCCTTTTCATGCAACATGTTAAAGCAACAGAGCTTTCAATCTTAGCTTGTTGGGAGACATCAAAACGCTGACTTTTCATGTCATTTGGGGGCACTTTGCCCTCGTATTCATAACATTTCTGCTCGCAACATGCACTCATAGTCGAAGACTCATTCTCGGATGTTCGAAATGGAGCAGAACACCTCTTGTCCTCACTTGAAGGTCCTTCAGCTTCATCTTTACCATCTTTCAGTTCTGGCAACATATCCATCTCAACATTTTCCTTCTTTGAAGATTGGAAGACATTGAAAGACAACTTTTGCTCTCGGGGCACTTTGGTCTCTTCAGTATCATGTTTCTTTTCCGCATGAGGAAACGTAGTTGTCTGTTGCTTGGTTTCAACAGGTTCTAACTTCAGATTTTGTGGCAGGTTAGCAACATCAGTACTTAACCGTTTATGGTCTTCTTCAATCACAGCTTCCTCTTTTTTTGGGGACGGCACAGATGTTTTTTGGGATGCTGAGCTTTTTCCTTCTGATTTCTTGAAGAAGAACTTTGAAATTGGCTTCTCACTGGCTGGCTTTAGCTGTATCAGTGAATTACAAACTTAGGTGTCAAACATCTTCCTCACACCATCAGGGAAAAAATCTTGAATTAGTGACTGAAAACTATGTACAACAACAAATCTGTCCATTTTATTTTCAGACATCAAGAAGGCGTCATATCGTTTCTTAGATCATTTAATGCTTAATATTTACTTATTTTCGATATCAAGATAATTGAAAACATAAATTACCTCTTTTATACATTCTGGGCCTTCGAAAGACAGTTTTCCAATAGCAGGTGATACAGGATACCACACCTGTGCAAAAGTAATATATTCAAAATATAAAGACCAAGCACTACTTAAAATTCCAATATAAATTAGATAATTTCGCACAAAGAAAGAAGCACAAATGCACAAACACTGAACGACAATTGTCAATTATAACATTATCTCATAATTCCCTTAGTAAAATAGCAATGCATACTTCAAAGAAACTTACTAAGTCAGACTCTTCATAAGGTACAAGGACTTCTTCAAGCTTGGGTGAAGAATAGCTGAACCATATATCAATGGAGCTTTTACTTCCCAAGATCACAGGCATTCTATCTGTATTTAAATCCATAGCAAGAACTAGTGACAGATACTCACCAAATAAATAAAACAAACCACACATACAAGATACACAAAATTCGAAGCTTGGTTTCTTCTACAATTTTCGTTAAAATTTTGTGTAGTATTTTTAACTCATACAGAGGTGGCGACAAAATGGTACTATCCTATCTCTACTCGCATCTGACTTCAAAGTAAGGGTAATGTGGTATAGATTGCGTTATTCTTATGTAGCAGATACAAATATGGTTTTGTTTCTAAATTTGTATCAACTATGGATATCCAATTCTAATAATATAATACAAATATAAATAATAGAATAAATTAATTCTCAGTAAATACAAGCAGATACTTTAGCATTAGTCTCTCTAAAAAATATGATAATTTTGTGTACACAATAGGAAATCAAAATCTTAAGTTGAATTTTAATTCATAATCTTAATTTTCAGAAAGTTAATTGTTTGTGGGTGTTTAAACGTATTATAAGTGACAAAATTATATGATAATTATTGCTATTACCTAATTGATTAACTTATTATGCCAGTATCATTCATTTCTCCAAGTGTGACATGTTACTACAAAACATGATTTTACTATATCCAATCATTATCTTTATCCAATCATTACTATATCCAATCATGTTATATATCGGTAAGAAACATTCAATGTGCTACGTATTTGAATTCGTATCCGTAATAATATTACGGATATGAACATGATTGTAGGCATATCTACCTGTATCTGATCCGTATTCATCCCTATACAGGGGCATTCTTGATAGGAACAAACACTGTTCAATAGCGGCATTAAGTAATCTAACATTTGGTCTGTTTAATCCAAGAGTTAGCTAATCTAGTAATCTGAAACTATTTTTAGTCCAACCAATGTGATATCAATCAGCGTAGTCATGCTAGAGCATCTCTTCTACAGACTAGGAACCTTTTGTAGTAATTCTGCATTATTGGTGACGAAAAACAACCCATGCAACAGATAAAGACAACAATGACTCACCATGAAGCCACTCCAAAGCTGTTGAACAGCGAGTTGTCATGATAGTGAAAGTATAAAGTGTTTCCCCTGAACATAAAAGGTGACCCAACATAAGAAGGCTGTCTGAAGTTGCATGAAAAGATGCTTGCACAAAGGAAATCTGCCAAAAATTTCATGGACCAATATTTTCATTGCTCCAGTTACCAGCATTAACGGTAAATGGTTAAACGGCATAAAAGAGGTTGAACTCAGATGATAGTTTAAACACTGCAGTTTAATGAATGCTCTATGTGACTTTGTCTATCACTTTCACTCGACCAAAGATAAAAAAAATACAAGAAAAAGAAAGGGTCAACCCAACACTACCTTTTGAGAATAACAGGTACATCCAACCATCTTTTTTCTGGCCTTTTTAAATCAATATTTACATTTTAAAGGGTCTAGCTTCAATCATCATATCACAATCTAATGAAACCATAGTTCTTCCTCCAACAAGTTCAGAACACAGATGAAATGCGTACATAGAATTCCATAAGGTAAGGTGCCAGTACAACAAAACCCACATTATACCATGCTAGACATATGACTTCATTAATCACAGAAGTTGGCTTTAACATTAAACTACCTCTTCACAGTGTTTCACCGAATGGTTACCAAGTGCATGCCAGTAACTTATTGCAGCAGCTTTGGAAATGGCTTTTATGACACGTTTTGACAAGCTCATAATACCACCCAGGCCTAAGTAACCTATGAAAACCCTATTTTGCATTGCAACATCTGAGTGGATATCTCACTCTCTTCCAACCAAGAAGATAGCCTTTAACTCTATCGGACTTATCCATCACAAAGGAAGTTACTTTAAAGCAGGACATTACATGTTATATGTTCCAGTTATAGCATATACTAATATACTGCATTAGCAGAACTTTCAACCTTGAGGTGTAAATTAGAGATATCACATGTTAAAGCTTATCACTGCAACCTAATAATCTGACAAAGAAGACCATAGGACAGGTAAGAACTGACCTTCATCACTTGTCCAGGAATCATAAAGAGCAGCAAAGACAAGAGGTCTGTCATCCTTGAGATGTATATAGTAAGGTTGCTTCTTCGATCCATCCTTTTTCCACTCATAGAATCTGAAGGTTTCAAACATAAGAAGCAGTGAGACACAGGATAACATGAGAGATAGAAAGCATGAAGCTCATGAGAAAGAAAAACTAACATTACAACTTAAATCTAGCAGAGAACAAGGGCCAAACAAAAGGAGTTTTAATGTTGAGAATACATATATAAAATTATGAGTGATTACTCTAAATCTGACCGCTATGCAACCAGCAATCACATAAATACACCATTAGCACTCTCCATTATTTCTTGAATCATAGTAAGACCTACAACCAGAAAAACAGCAGCAAATATGTCACATGCCAAAACGGCGTATAGATTGCCAAGATATATATGAGGTTGGTATAGAGAGGAGAGAGCTTAATGTGACCTGTTTTCCAAATCTCAAGGCTCCAGGCAGCTAGAAGAAAGGCCAACTGGCGCTTTCAACACAATGAAAGATGACAAGAACATCCAAAACCAAGAAACAAATGTGCATAGTGATTTCAAATTAATGGCAGAATGCAGCAGAAGTTACAGAACTATTCGATACTTGCCAAAAGTAAACTGTTGAAGATTTCACTACATGTCTAGCTACTTTTGTGGTAAACACTGATGAAATTACGTATTACACACACTGTTTGTGAAGCTTGTGATAAGAATGCAAATTAATAAACTAAAGAACCTGCATCCTTGAAAGTAAACAAAGTGGAGGCACATATTAATGATCAGGCAATAAGCATTGGGTTCCCAATATTTGTCATACCCTTCTACAGCAACGAGGCAGCGGTTAGCTGGAACAAGTCGACGGAATGATGCTTTTTCCTTAACTGACTCGGATCTAGCATTGAACTGTTCACAGTAATATTCTGATTTTGTAAGCCCAATCTTATAGATAATTGTTGACCAAAAGAACTTAATTTCAATAGTCAATCAGCAAGTAGGCCAAAAATTTCTCATTGTGTGTAAAATTGTACTGACTAACTCAAAGGAGAATATACTTGGATGCTAAACATGCCATTTCAAGCAGAAGACAAAAATTATAAATTAGAATACATACAGCTGCTCCACTTTAGCAATGAAAAAGATAAAAACACAGAAACTAATGAAAAGGCCTCAGTACATAGTAGTACTTGCACGAGTCTTGCTAGTTGTGCTAACTATAAACCTAAAAGTGGAGAACAGAATGAATGCAGGTAGATGGAGCAACAATATCAAGAACACTGACAATTTCACATCATGCTGCCAGTTTTTCTCTATAAGAGTAAGCATATAGTCCATGTCATAGCCACCTCATTCAGGCCAGTAATTAACCAAGTCCAATTATCCAAAAACAATGTTATTGTTCAGATATGAACTCAACTTCCCATGATCCCATCTCATTTCAGGGCTCACAACCACAAGCAAAACTGAGTCATAGAGCAATTACAAACGTAAAGACAAATATCTAGTCAAAGTGGGTCAACTAAGGATAAGAGATCCCCAAAAGAAGGTTTAAGAAAATCACGGTAGCAAAAGGTGCATATTTGGTAAACAGTTTCCAAAAGTGCTTTAAAGTTTAAACAACTTGTTTAAAGGGAACCCACTTTAAGTTTATTAAAAATAATGTTACACCACAATCCAAGTTCAAGGAAAAAACAAAGAGCGTCCTTTTTAGAAATGAAAAAAGTAGAACCGAACACCTCCAAAGAAAAAAAACAAAAAGAGGAAACTAAAATGAAACCGGCCTGCCAAATACATTCACAAGGAGACACAATTCGCCCATTTTCTGTTAAACATTTGTTTACACGTGATCAAAAAGCTATAAAGAGCAGCAGTCACGCTAGTCTACTTAATAAACAACATTTCTAGAAAAAAAAATTATATTTCTTGAACGAGTAACAATACCATGCGGAAATGGTCAGGTTTTTCAGACTTCTTCGTGAAGCTGGGAACTAACCCCCACTTCATACAGTGTATTACCGGCTGCGACCCTAAGTTCTGGTCTCCGCTTCGACTCCCACCATCTCTATCCCTTCGAACAACCGGCATGTAAGCTCCCGGCGCAACATTATACATCGGCCGATACCTAAAAACCAAAAACGACAAAACCTAAGCTCCCACAGCATTGAATTTTGATCAGATTATGAGCGAGTGAACCAATACTACCGATCGGTGTTGATCGTTGGAGTCGATGAAGGATTTAGATAACAAGCGGCGGCGAGTTGATCTTGCCGGAGTGTGCACCGCGCTCTCCCGCACATATTTTTTGTTCCGGTTTGTTTTTTCCAGATCACTGCTTATGGGGAAAAAGCAAGTAAGGAGCGGGAAAAATTATATTTTATTTATAACTGAGTGGCCGGGAACAGTCTGGAAACTGGAATTAGCAACCGTTCTGTTACTGGTTCGTGCCAACAACGAATGGGCTTTTCTAAGCTCGCCAATAGCCCGTTGGGATAATTGGGCCTTGATTTTGACAAAACAACGGTAAACTCGAAGAAAAGAAAAACTTCTCTGCGTGGACATCGCCGGTCTCATCGTTGTACTTTCAGATCCATTTTTTCAACAAAATTCTGTTTCTTCCTTCTCTCAGACATTTCTTCGACCAGTTGGTTGACGATGGAAGAAAATAATAAAGGGATCACGAGAATGGTGACCACTGCAACAAGCTCACGGCCGTTGTCGTACAGCCAACCGCTGGTCTCTAACTCCGTTATCTACCCTTCTCGTCACAAGCACATTCTCGATGACGATGCGCGCAACAACGCCTCCGCCGCACGATCTTATACATACCCTCACAACCTTCGATCGCCTCATTCCGGTCCAGCTACCACTGCAATTGTTACTTCTACTAATACAACTGGGTCTCACCATTCACCGTCAGCATTGCCTGAATTTGTTGGGAGGGGCGGAGGTGTTGGTATATTCAAATTGCCCGCCCGTGCCGCAATGCTTCCCGGCCGTCCGCCTCCCTTAGAAATCCGGCCGCATCCGCACCGTGAAACCCAGGTTGGAGCTTTTCTTAGAACTATTGAATGCACTAGTTCTCAACTATGGGCTGGATCGGAGTCCGGTGTTCGAGTGTGGGATCTTGATGATGTGTTTGAAGAATGGAGCGGCGAAAAGGTTGCGCCTGCGAAGCCGAAGGCTGGTGATGAAGAGAGTGCGCCATTTAGGGAGTCATCCCGTACTTCACCCACATTGTGCTTAGCTGTGGATGAAGCTAATGGACTTGTGTGGAGTGGGCATAAAGATGGGAAGATCAGGTCGTGGCGGATGCAACAAAAGTCAGTGACGCAGCAGAATGTGCCAAGGTGTAAAGTTGGGAATGCGACCAGTGTGATTGCAACTACGGCCAATACATCAACTGATGATGCTTGCTTCAAGGAAGGCTTGTCATGGCGTGCTCATGATGGACCTGTGCTTTCTTTGGCTATCTCTTCTTATGGTAATTAATATTATTGGTTCTTCTTATTCTCAAAAAATAAATAATATCCTCAAAAATATTATTTCCTGTTATTATGTTTTCTCTTTTGGAGATTTTATGTTTCTATTCTTATGTACTCCCTCATGGCAAGTAGGTGGAGATATAGGTAGGAAGTAATCGATGTACCAACTCATGTTATCTGAGGATAATAATAAATGTAATCGTCAGTATTGTCACTAGTATCACTCTTAACTTGAATTTTTTCTTATTGACTGTACATATATTGGGGTGCCAAACTACTCAGTTCTCTAGGTCTCGATAGGTCTACGGAGCATTGCAACTGAAAAAGCTAAAACTATCTTTTCTTTGGTCACTTTATTGCCTTTGGCAGTAACTCATCTAGATAGAAATAGTATCAAATGGAGATAATCTGAAATGCAAGATAAGAAGTAGTTAGAACTAACGATAACCCAACATAGTTATGATCAAAAGACTTCCCATTTATTAGCACAGGAATAATGGAGTTTGGAGAGAACTCTGTTTTTCTAATAGGCACAATGTGCAGGTGCGAATGTGTGGAGTAGATTCATATATTACCCTTTTTGGCATGTGCATGACCAACAATAACAACAAACTAAGCTTTTAACCAACTAGATGGGATTGGCTACATGAATTCCTTCTCTTGTATTATGTTCGATTATATATCAAATTCACAAAAGATGTAATTCTTTTAAATTATTCGCCACCTATGCCAAATTAATTTTAGTCTATTCTTTTTTTCCTAAACTGTTCTACTGGAATCGCATCATTATTGTGCACTGCAGCATCGTATAATCTACGCAAGACATATTTGAACCACCTAACCTACATTCCCTTAACTTGTCTTTAAACGGCGCAATAGTTGCTTATTGGTGTATCTTCTTATTTTATACTTTATCCATTCTAATATACCACACAACCAATTTAACTTTTTTATTTTCATTATGTTTATGTTATGGACATCTTGATCTTTGATAGCCTAATACTCTCACTCATGAATAGCATATGCTATGATACTTCATTTTAAATATGTCGAGTGGGTCCATTACTAAGACAAATAGGTAAGGATTTAAAGCTGAAAGTTGATGTAAATCTATAGTGATAGAAAACTCTCTGCTATTATTTTAATTACAGTGTACTCGAGTGACTACTCCATCGTACATATACTTAATGACCTTCATATATATAATATGTATACATTTTTTTTCTAACACTCATCAAATATTTCTCTAGGTAGTCTATCCTAGGATTTTTCTAAATCTATAAAAATTATACGTAGGTCTTATTTTTCTCTGTATACGGTTGCATCAATCTTCTGAGCAAATAAATTGCTTTCATAGTAGATTTTTCTTGTATAAAATCAAATTGATTATCTAATTTTTTTGAATTATATATTATCTTATGTTCAATAACCCTCTCATAATTTGATGGTATGGCTCATGAACTTAATCACTCTATAATCGTACAATCTTGAATGCCTCTTTTGTATTTGTAATAGCACTAGTGTATTTTTCATTTGTTTGTCTGTCATTTTTTCACTTTTTAAAAATAATTATTAAATAGTTTTGTTAGTCAAATAATGCGCACTTGATCTAAATGCCTCCATAGTTCAATTGAGAATCTATCTTCAACAATGGCTTTTCTTAGTGTCATATTTTTCAGAGCCTTCCTTAACTTCTGATGGTTGGATTCTTCTAACATAATTAACATTCTTATCTATGGTAGCATCTATCGAATAGGTTATATCCACATCATGTCTTTCATTAAATAATTATCAATATGTCCCCCACCTATTGTGATATCACTATTATGGAATAAAACTAAATGATCATCATCCTTAATGCATCTAATTTGATTTATATCTCTAATTTGGCATGTGCATGACCAAACTAGTGAAATAGCTTGTTGAATGTGCCAATGGCACAAAAAGGACTCTTCAGTTGCGTTCCCTCCCTCAACAATTAAGGCACTCATCTAAAATTCAATGAGATGGTCCGTTATCTTTTTGGCTGTCTCCTCAACGTTTTAAATCTTACCTTTCATGACTTCCAAATCTCTGGAATGCTAGTGCATCACATAGGGTTTGCCTCTATAACAACAGTGCATAATTGTCATCAAATTTTGATTGTGGTTTTATCTTAGTAGTGGCTTTTGCAAGAAGACATTGTTAGACAATTACTTGAGGAACTGCCATCACACGTCGTGCTTAGAGAGGCAAATTTTTTGTTATATTAGATGTGTTCTCTTCTGACCACAAGAGTGACTCCACATGAACTTCTCGTCTCTTCATCCAACCTCTTTCTAACACTAGCAGGTACATGTTGGGAAAATATATGAATCATCATCGAAGACAGTCCCGACTTTGCAAGAGTAATACGCTCATCTAGTTATGTATTAGTAGTCCTTAATTCTATTGATCACTTGATCCTTGAGTTAGAAACATTAGCCATAAACACTCTAGTACCTTGTGCGGGAATGCAGAGATGTACACCTAACTTAGACTTGTATTGTTGCGACTTGCGAGTAATGTGTTGCCACAATCTCAGATTATGATTTGGGTTATCACAATGCAGACTTTCCCTAATTGACATGTAGTAACGTGCTAACATGCATAAATGTGGAGCTAGTCTAACAAGATGCTCAATACATCAAAAGCGCATCATCAGAACAATACAAGGCATTGTCAAATATAATTCTACTTTTCTAGAAGAACTTGGCCTTTCATCTGACTTCTCTCCATCCATTTCTTCTTCTTCCTTCTCTTTATCGCATTCTCTTTCTTCTCACCTCTGTTGCGATCAAAGAGTGTCACATTGTTGTTTCCGATTCTTCTTTTTCCTCCGCCTTTGATCCTCCTTGTATATTCCTATTTAAAGCTTCCCCATGTCTGTAAGACATGACCTTCTCTTCTCTTCCCTGTTTTTTTGTTTGATCTATTTCCCTCTTGTTTTCTTCCTATTCTCACTACCTCTCTCCATCAACATGTATCTCATTTGCCATTTCCCATAAAAAATTTGTCATAACACTGCGGTGTTCCCTTCAACAGCCATCATTTGATGTGTCTTTGTACTAGACTCCCTTGGTAAAAATTTGGAAGAATGCATGCATCATATTCTTACCTTTTGGTTGAGACTTTTCTATGAAAGTGACCTTCTTATGGAAAATTATAGAGAAAATTTTGAAAACAAAAAGAACTATAAATGTGATTTGCTTTTATTTTTTAAATATCATTATGTTCTATACATGATTTTGTCTCTGGTTATATACTAATTTCCTTAGTTGTTTCAATTGTAGTCTGAAATTCTCAACAACTAGAACAATCTATCTTGTGGTTACTTAGTTCTTTTAAAACTTCAGGTGAGTTGTGGTCTGGTTCTGAAGGTGGAAATCTTATGGTCTGGCTTTGGGAAGCCATTGAGAAGTCTCTTTCTCTGTCAATGAAGGAAAGGCATGTGGCTGCTCTCTTAGTTGAGAGGTCATTTGTTGACCTAAAGAGCATGGTTACGGTTGGAGGCTTGCCTCCTGTAGATATAAAGCATTTGTTGCCTGATAATTCTAGATCAAAAGTCTGGAGTGGTGATTTTCTAAGCTTTGCAATTTGGTATGCTTTTACCTCATGATCTTTTCTCGTGCTTCTTAATGCATAACTAATGTTTCTGTCAGGATCCTATTGTCTAGTTTTTGACATCAACAATTTAACTCATCAACATGGATTGAATTGTTTGCTAAATTACAGGGATTCTCGTACTAAGGAACTTTTGAAAGTATTTGGTTTGGATGGTCATGTTGAAACTCAGATTGATACACTCCCTGTACAGGATCTGCTTGTTGAGGATGAGACAAAGATGAAATTTGTTTCATCTTCAAAGAAGGGAAAATCTCAATTGAGCTTTTTCCAAAAGTCACGTAATGCCCTAATGGGAGCAGCTGATGCTGTAAGGAGAGTTGCAGTCAAGGGAGCATTTGGAGATGACTATCGGAGAGCAGAAGTTCTGACTCTGTCAATGGATGGTTTAATCTGGATGGGATGCACAAATGGTATGCTTGTGCAGTGGGATTGGTCTGGTAACCGGTTGCAAGAGATTCATCATCTTTCTTGTTCTGTTAAAGCCATATGTGCCTTCAGTTCAAGATTATGGATAGGCTACGCAAGTGGGACTGTCCATGTAATGGATCTCAGGGGAAATTTAATTGGAGGTTGGACTGCGCACAATAATCCAGTTATAAAGATGGCAGTTGGTGGTCCTTACATCTTCACTTTGGCTAATCATGGTGGAATTCGTGGCTGGTACTTGAGCTCTCCTGGACCAGTTGACAACATCTTGAGGTCAGAATTGTCTAGCAAGGAGCTATTATATACAAAGTTTCAGAATCTTAAAATTTTGGCCGGTACATGGAATGTTGGCCAAGAGAGGGCATCTCATGATTCCCTCATTTCATGGCTAGGTTGTGCTGCATCAGAGGTTGGTTTAGTTGTGGTTGGATTACAAGAAGTAGAAATGGGCGCAGGTTTTCTTGCAATGGCTGCAGCAAAAGAAACTGTAAGATTTCTTTTAAGCAATAGTTATAGTTATTTCTTTATCCAGTACATTAGATGACTTTATTATCTATGAGATATTCTGATTATGTGTCATGGCATCATGCACGCTTTAGTGAACCAAGGCCATACTCTCAACTACTGCCTCTTGTCTACTTTCTGTTCCCCATTCATTAACATGTTTGGTTGTTTATTTTCATAGGATCTACATGTTCATACTGTATCTCTTTGCCTTTAGTCAGTGCTGCCTCTGTTTAATGCTTATAATTTGTTCCAGTGAAGCTCCTGGATAAGGTTCAGTTTTGTGTTAGCAATGCATTTATATTATTGCTTTGCGCAGATCCCTCCCTCCTTTCATCTGGACCATTACACAAATTTAGCTTTGTTGACATGTTGATTCTCCACATTCTCGCTCATCCGTTAGTCGCCTAGTTTTTACTAATCCATACCTGTAAGAACATATGCTTCCATGGTTCTGCTTTAGAGTTGGCTGTCCAAATATTAATAGCATCCTAGCCTATGACTTTATGTTGCAGTTTCAAAAGAAAATATATTTTAAGTGGATTAATATCGGTAACTGGTCCATTGTCTTTTTAAACCTAAAGTTATCTTTCATTTGTAAGGTTTTTGATAACTTTCTGAAATATATGGTGATGGTGCACTGATTATGTATTGCATTACTGAACAGTATGATAGAAGATGATCGTGTAGACTGGTTGGCCTTTTGCAGCTGCAAAAACTGTTGTTTTTTTTTTTTTTTTGGTGAATTTATTTTAATGATTGTTTACAATATCTTGCTACTGTTATGTGAGAAGAGCTGCAATTATATTAATGAAGACTCATCTTCCCTAGAGGTATATTTCAGCTGAATAGATGGTTTGGATTTGTTAATGAGCTCATTGGACTAGCTTTCAAGACAAAAAGTTATATCCTTTGCTAATTGGAAGTGTTGCATCTATCTATAATTATGTGCATGTGCAGACATATATGTGCATCCAGACATACATAACATGTTGGAATGAGATGCATGAGTGTTATCAACTTCCATTAGTCCTTAAATTTTTGGGTCCTCAACAAGGCACTTAACATTTTATTCTTCTTATTATTAAATCCTTAATTTTATTGGAAGAGTTTCTCAGTTTGTAATAGTTAGATAATCTTTCTTTGATGTTCGCAAACTTGTAGAATGACTAGTCATGAAAATTCTATGTTTGTGATCTGCACCTTCACTTTCTTTGTGGAAATTGCAGATGATTTATATGTCTAGAGTTCTGCATGGTTTGTTAAACAGATAGACAATAGAAACATAGCTAATAACGTGAAGGACACCATCTTATGCAGAATATCTAACTGATAGGAGGACAAATTTAGGGCAAAAATCTTAAGGAACTATTTGAAAAAAAGTCAAACACTAACACAAATTTGTTTTTGACACCAAACATTCATGTAGCAGTTAATTTTACCCTTACCAATGGATATTAGAATGCATAGTTAAAGGGTAAAATATCCATAACGAAAAAAATCAAACAGTAAGACTAATTATCTTCTGTATGATTGGATGTGATTTGTGAATATTCTTCATGTAATTCTTCTTTGCCATGAAGTTTACCTTGACTTAAATTTACTAGAATTCTGTTAGTATCCTTATCTTAAGATAAGTTCCTTCATATTTGAGTTCCATTAAGATGTTTGTTACTGTTTAGGTAGGTCGTGAGGGAAGTACAAATGGACAATGGTGGTTAGATATCATAGGGAAGATCCTGGATGAAGGAACTTCGTTTTACCGTGTTGGTTCTAGACAATTGGCCGGCTTGCTAATTGCTGTATGGTAATTGGTTCTCATGAATTGGTTTATATTTAACTTCCCTCTTTAAACTGCATTTTCAAATCTCTAGAGTTGGATTGCTTTAATTCTTTTATCTTCTAGTGGTATTTTTATAATATTTCTATCTTTCAGGGCTAGGAAGTATCTTAGGCCACAGATTGGTGACGTTGATGCTGCCGCTGTGGCATGCGGTCTTGGTCGTGCCATTGGCAATAAGGTATTGTTGTATATTAAAAACTTAAATTCGTTAGTAGTGTGGGCATTTATATATCAATAGTGAGAAGTGGGATTGATTTCCTTTTGTAGTCCTATCATATTTAATTTCTAATGAATAAAATCTGTAGACTCAATCACTGACATTGGACCTGTCAAAGTTCAGTAGTATATGACCAAGTTTGTTATTTTGTTAATTACAAACAATGATTGACAGAAAGGGAGTTGTCTTCCTAGTTGCTGTTTGTTGTTGCTACTCCTAGTACTGGAACAGCACAGTTTTTAGTGCTCAAACACCCCTAAAGGTCTTTTAATTTTGTAAATGGTGTTCGGTAGCACTTTTAATTTTGTAGCCGTGAAGAAGCTGAAAGCAAAAGCTAGAAGTTCTAGGACATTATTATCATTGCAGCATTATTGCTCCATATACTTTGTTTTGCATATCCACTTTTAAAGTAAAATTGCATATTTCTATTTTATGCACCAAGAAATTTCTAATTTACTACATGAAATTCTATAACTTCTGGTTGTAGAACTTGTAATTTTTACTCCAAATATTGATGTTGAATCATAACTCTTTTGACAAGACAAAAGTAACTGGGAACCATATTAACAGTACTCCTATAACAAATTATATATTTTTATTGAAACTAAATAATCTCGTTTTTCTAGACTTACTTTTTATGAATCTGGTGTTTTCGAGAACTGTTTACATACTTGTTATGCTGTCAGACATTGCTAACATTTAATTTGGTATAAGCTTTTTTTACTTGGATTGTGTGTCAACTAAAATTGACTGCAGGGAGCTGTAGGTTTGAAAATGAGGGTTTATGATAGAATAATGTGCTTTGTCAACTGTCATTTTGCTGCACATCTGGAAGCCGTCAACCGTCGCAATTCTGACTTTGATCACATTTATCGAACAATGACTTTCTCTAGACCGTCAAATGGATCACATGCCACTGCAGGTCCAGTACTCAAATCTCCATTAATTCAATATTATACCAATTAAGTGAAATGCTGTTGTAGTTAGTGCGCTTATTCTCGGCTCGCTCCTTCCTCTGATGATCCTTTGTCTTCTTTCTTGCAGCGGGTACTTCTTCAATTATTTCATCACATTGTGGATCCAATGTATGTAGGTCGTCTAACTTTATGTGAGTCTACCTCTTTAGGGCTTTACATATCATGAATAAGCTCATTGCAACCAATTCAATTCTCAAAAGCAGTTGATGGGAATTCTGGGTGATGACAAAAGACCAGAGCTATCAGAGGCAGACATGATCGTATTTCTAGGTGATTTGAACTATAGGCTTCATAGTATTACATATGATGAAGCAAGGGACTTGGTTTCACAAAGATGCTTTGACTGGCTTAGAGAAAAGGATCAACTTCGGCAGGAAATGAAAGCAGGCCGGGTATTCCAAGGCATGCGCGAAGCACAAATCAAATTTCCTCCTACATACAAGTTCCAAAGAAATCATACTGGTTTATCAGGTAGGCTTTCTTCTAACCATACGAATTTGCTTATAAGCTCATGCTTATATGATTTGATGTTACAAGGAGAGAACATTTTCTTGCTAGAAGTTCAAATCCCTCGGCTTAATAATCGTGCTCCTAAAAATTTTGTTCATAAAAAGGAATATATTTATTTTTTGTTGCTTCACTTTCTGTTGTTTTCCAAGACCTTGTTAAATTGTTTCAGGATATGATTCTAGTGAGAAGAAAAGAATTCCTGCTTGGTGTGACAGGATATTGTATCGAGATAGCAAATCTATATTAGTAGCTGAATGCTCTCTAGAATGCCCAATAGTTTCCTCAGTCTCAGAGTATGCTCTTCTTGTTAAATTTATATATTTCTTCACAAAATAAATGCTATAACTCATGAAAATGGATTTATCTTTTGGTCAGGTATGATGCATGCATGGATGTTACCGACAGTGATCACAAACCTGTTAGGTGTATATTTAATGTGGATATTGCACATGCTGACGAATTGACAAGGAGACAACAATATGGAGCTATCACTGGTTCACATGGGAAAGTCAAACTTTTGCTTGAAGATTGTTTAGCTGTTCCAGAAACCATAGTTAGACCTAATGATATAACTCTACATAATGGCAATCTATCCTTCTTAAAAATTACTAACAGATGTGACAAGGACAAAGCCACATATGTAATCACTTGTAAAGCGCAATGCGTGATCATTGAGGAAAAGCTTCCTTCGGAGGTTCGATCTAGATGTTCTTTTGGCTTCCCTAAGTGGTTGAAGGTATGTGGACTTTTAGCTCTTGTGTGACTGACATCTCTAACTATTCAAATTGAAGTGATGAATGTTTATGAAGTATCTTAAAATTACTTTGAATTATGCTAGGGCATTTCTATACATATCAAATTTGCTATTGGAAATTGTAGAGTCTGAAAAATGGCGGATGAGTTTCAGAAGTTATAATATGAGAAAAATAGGGTAGGGATCATTAGTATCATAACTCCTCTGTGGTTCAAGAAGGGAAGCTAGTAGATTGGGTAAAGTTGGCTAGACAGATTACTTCTACAGTACAACTAGACACAGTAGTACTCTGCTTTTGCTATTCAAATAAGTTAGGGTGGATGATTTCAGTTATATATTCATGTGGTTTTGTACAAATGTAAGGGCATAGCTATTTAAGATATTGTAATTATGGACAACCTAATTTTCTGGTGCTGTATTGATGAGTCATACGTATATCTGCGATACCTCCCTTGTTTCTTTCATGTAAGACGCCCGCATGCTTGCATAGTTTCGATTTTCTTTTATTCACATTCTTGTCCTACATACCTGATCTTACTTTGAAACAGGGCGTACTGACTTTATGTTCATGTATAGGTAATTCCAGCAGCTGGTGTCCTGAATCCTGGACAAACTGTAGAAATATCTTTGCAGCATGAGGAATTTAATGCTCTAGAAGAGTTAACAGATGGGATACCACCGAGTTGGTGGTCTCAAAATACCAGAGACAAGGAAGTCATACTTCTAGTAAATATTACGGGTAGCTTTTCAACTGAAAGCAAAAGCCATGAGATTTATGTACGTCACACCTTCTCGTCCATTTCATCAAAAGTCATTTGACAAGACAGGTTTAGAGTTTCTCATATGCCTGATGCTGCAACTATGCGGCACCATGAATTTAGTCTACATGCTCTACATTCACTTTACCTAAGATAAAGTTTGCAACTTCCTTGAAGAGGTTTTGGGTGGAACTACTTGAGGAGGTTTTGGGGCAACATGCAATGCCAGTTTTTTGGATATGAAATCTTGTGTTGTGTACATATCAACACCAGCATCAACCTTGTACCAAAGACTCTTGGCAAGTAAATAGGTCGCTTCCGCCAACATGTGCAATTTCAGAAACTGGTCATGCATTTGTAAATCTCGTCAGTCAGTTTAACTTTTTACTCGGTCCTTTTCGGTTTTATTATGTACTGATATTTGAAGTGAAATTTTTGTAAGACGTGGAGCCAGTTTCAGGCAATAGGTTATGTTTGGAATTGTTACTTCATACCGAAAAAAGCAAATGTAACAGTTTATAATAGAAAAGAAAATTGACTATTTCCTTACATTCTTAAAACTAAATTTGAGAACATTTT
Source organism: Acanthochlamys bracteata (assembly GCA_019914995.1). Classification (NCBI taxonomy): domain Eukaryota; kingdom Viridiplantae; phylum Streptophyta; class Magnoliopsida; order Pandanales; family Velloziaceae; genus Acanthochlamys; species Acanthochlamys bracteata. The sequence continues at coordinate 1,792,023 of CM034131.1, read as the reverse complement.
GTAGTGGCATGAATAAATAGCTATTTAGCTACCAGAGCAGCATATAAAAGTAATGTACTGTGGTGTTTGATATTTGCACCTGAGTTTCCTTCAACAGCTAATGCCATGTTTGGCAAATCCAAAAATTCATGCTATATGTTTTTTAATAATTTATAAAATATAGGTATTTTGTATGTTATAAAATAATTATATATACATTTTTAAAAAATAATAATAATAAAATTTCTTAAGGTGTTTTATTAGAGAACTCCTTTCAATAAAGAACATAGTTGCACATCATTGAAGTAGAGCCCGTACCATTACTGTTGAGATATGCACTACAGTATTAACTCACTCGCAACCATAAACGAGTCAAGATTGCTGTTACTCTAAAGCAATAATAAATACTAAAACCTCTTATCATTTTTTTATTATTTTTAATGTGATTAACATCTGGTTAATTACTAACCAGTATAAACCTTTAGGTCCGATTACTTGCGATAAAAGTAAATCTTTTTTAAAATAGTTTTCAAAACAATGAATTACTCAAGAATAAACTTATAAAATTATCTAAAAACAATTTTAAAAAAAGATTAATTCTAATAAAATAAACACGGTCTTAAGCCCTTCAGGGACTGAAAAGCTCCTGTAAGCTGTAACAGAAACAGTCCCCCTTGCCCCTCTCTCTTTTCTGTCCCAAACAGTTATACGTACCGCACTCTGCAGCAGCTCCAATGCTGCGCGGCATCGCCCGGCATCTGCCGGCGTGCTCATCGTCATCACCGGCTCTTCAGCAAACGCGGTGGCAATCAGCTCGCCCTGCAGCGGACCCACCAGCGCGCCGTGGCGGCGGCAACGCTAGACGAGCGTTCGTGAAGGGCTCTGTAGGCCCACAGCCGGGCTCGAAATCGGAGTGGTGGGTTGTCGACGGTGAAATGCACGAGGTTGGTGACCACGTTCCTCTTCGAGAGCGATTTGTTATCCCTCGTGATAATCTTCCTAATAGAAGACGCAAGCAGATGCGCGAGCAGTTCATGCGGCGAACTCGACTCGTTCTCAAAGAATCGGTCCGCCCATTTTCTTCTTTTAATTTACTGTTTTTATGGTTTAATTGAAGAAGGTCAGAAGTTGCTTTTCTGTATCCTAATTGGAGTATATAGTTCATGACTAGATCAACAAGTTGGAAATTTTGAAATCTTTCTATACTATGCAGCAGAAACGTGCATATCCTGATAACAGATATGAAATGGTGGTTGTATTGTTTGCTGGTGTCAGTTTTATATCAATAAGAGAAATTTGAAGAAACTAGCAAAATGTGTTGTGTGCCTACTGAAAATTCTACACATCATATGATGATTAGTTCTAATAGTTTGAATTTCTGTGATGAGGAAAAAGTTCGAGCCATCTTTGTCGATGTTATTAGTAGTCAAACTTATCCCACTTATTATTGCAAATAAGATGATAAGCTGGCAAACTAGATTGTAGTTGCTTCAACTTAGTTTCTGACTAAGTTTATTAGGTTAAATAGTGGTACTTGTGTTAAAAGAATGGAGTTTAACGTACTGATGTTTTTGAGCTAGATGTCCTACTAATCTTATATATGAAGATCATTTCATTACTTGGGAGTTTGTATGTCCTTGACAATTTACTGTTCCTAGAATAGTCTGACTATATGCTAATGGATATGGTAGGAGCATGAGCCATGGTGTAGAAGGTACTTGGAGCTGTACCAGGAACTTAGAGAGAATTGGGAAAGGTTGTACTGGGATGAAGGTTATTCTCAGAAAATTGCACAAGACCATGCAAATTATGAATCTGCTGAAGACGATGATATGGACTTCTCACCATATAGGTACACATATTCTTTTTTTCTGCAAACCACTAAGCTCTACTGCCATGTTGATGAACCTATGATGAAAGAGCTCTTAGATGCATGTTTTGAAGTGATTTCGAAATGAAAGCATTTGTGAGGGACACGGAATATTCCTCTTGTTTGCATGTTTTTAACTTCCATTCTCTTCCCATGAGTTATGTTGTTGACTAGTTGGTAATAATTGGATCATGCTTATCTAGTCTATGTGCTATTTGTTATTCTCTTAAACTTACACTTGTGCTCCATATGAGAAAGCCAGCGATCTGGAGATCTACTAATACTTTGCTTTCATTTTTTGCAGGAGGAGCCAATCAGCTGAAGAACGTATGGTAATCCATTAATCAAAACGTCCATGAATTTACCTGAAATATGTTACAATGAATCTTGTTTTTGGTTTTTTCTCCTTCAAATTTGAAGTAATTCTTCTTCGCATCCTTTGATAATTTCTACACTTACCCCATTAGTTATTTTCTTCTTTGATGTCAAGTTAGTTTTAACTTTTAGTGCTTTGGAAGTTTATTTTCAATCTCGTAGGTAGTCTACTTGATTTTTTCTTGGTGTTGATGTTGTTGTCATTTTTGGCATCAGGCTGGTGGGTTTGGGGCAAATAAGCAAAGCCATGCTTGGGATGATTCTCACCAAGTTCGAGACAAGTTTGAGTATGATAGAGAGAGAAGAATGAGGGATAAAGGTCAGTTATATGTTCGCATTTGTTTGTTGAAAGCATGAGTTGTACAATTGATATATGCTTAGATTTATACTTACTATTTTGTACTTTATTAACAAAGTATTATGCTATTGAAATTTATACTAACTGGAGTCCTAAGAATCGGCCGGTGTCAAGTGATGGTTTGATTGTGCACAACAACTCTAGCATAAATCTTCCTCCGTATTTCATGTTGTTTTGTCTTCCTAATAAGTCTTTACTTTTTTTCCCTCAAATTCTAGTTGAACATGCTTCCTGTTTTTCTTGCTCAAATCCTTTCCGAACACATGCTTCCTTGTTTGTAGGACATGTTAGGTCGTGGTACTAATAGGAATGAGGCAAATATCTGATGTTGTGAAGTGGTTGTTAGTAGCATATTCTATTGACACATCTGAGAGTTTTGCTGTATGATCCTATGAGTGTATATTACCAAATATTTTGTGTTCATATAAAGATTTACTGGAGATAACTGTTAGTTAATACTTGGTAATGGTTTGGTTTAGCTAATAATAAAATCAAAGCTGTTAATTGGCAAGTTGGGTCTGGGATCAGAGTACTAATTCAATAAGGAGAAGCAGAGAATTCAGTAAACCATGTTTCAAAACTTTTGCCATTTAGCTTGTCCATAGTGAACTATGAAGCTTTGTTACATTTTTGTGGAAGGAATGGAGGAAAGCTAGAGCAAAGCAAAACATGTGGTGAATCCAAGTGCAGTATTATGATGGTGAATTTCAAGGAAGTTTTGTGGAGAGTATCTGAGAAAGAAAGAAATTGTTCTTATCCAACCTGCTTAAGGACTGATACGATAGAAGGTGGAAGGTGTGATGCTCTGCTTTGTAAGAAGTATACTCCATAAATCTATCTTGAGTCCATATTTTTTTCCCTTTGATGATTAACCATAGTATAGAGGTCGGCTAATGATACTGCTGTTTGGAAGAAACAAAAGTATAGGCCAATATTTAGCCTGAGCCAAGGGTGAAACTTTGGAGGCAAAAGGAATTCATTAAGCATAATCGAAGAAAGTCTGTGGAGTAATACATTGATGAGAGGAGCTATAGCAAACTATTGATAGGTGTAGAAGGCTGGAAGAATCAAGTAACTTATCTTGAGATCTTGGATTGATGAGATGAATTGATAGGGAAGCACATTTGGATATAAAAAGTTGTGGCTACAATGGAGAGGTCAATTAATTGTCATGTAATGGAAATTCACTGCTACAGTTGAAGGATGTATAAGACTTTAATGAGAGTGCCTTGCTAAAATTAAGGATTAGTGTTACTGCCTAGCTGCTTAGAGTTTAATAATGAATACAATCATATAGAAAGTATTGATGCTGGGATGAAGGTTTTACTCTCTTCGTCTTACTATTGTTTTATTTTGAGTAAACTATCACTGTCAGGACTGAAATCCTCCAAGGTCTCCTTTGGAGAGGGAACAGAAGGAGGAACAATTCTAACTAAGGATATAAAATCTGAGGTTGATGGGGCATGTGGCTTGAGATCTTCGTATCTCTTATGTCGAAGAATTCACAACACTGAATTACTAGAGTGAAAGTTAAAGGAATTGGTATAGGTTTTGTAAGAACGATGGTTTTCTGGCTCTCTGAACATATGATTTTTTTATACATCTTTCTGTTATGCGTGGAGCTAGTAATAAATCTCTGCTATTGCTGATGCTGCTGGTGTTGAATGGTGTGAATGAATCAATTAAACACCACAGTGTATGTTTTATGAACTCGTATCTTTTGGTCTTGCAGCATTCGGCCCCATGAACAATGCCAATGATTTCAAATTCAGTGATCAAAGTTCCAATACTCGGCCTTTTGATGCAAAAAGATATTTTCGGCAATGAGTGCTGCTCAGGTTATATTGTGATTGGGGAACCAAAGTTCCTCCAATCAGATGATGCGGTGCTGATGCTAGTACATGAGCCACAATTTGCAGCAACGATATGTTGTAACTATTTTATACATGAAAGTTTATAGAAACTGCAGTTCAAATCTATGTGATTACATAATTTATAAGTTGTCGATACTTTTTAACTTGCATATGCCTTGTATAATCATTGCCAGTTTGTTCTACTTTTTCGCTGCTCCCCTAATGAACACTTCCTCTTGTTGAATCACATGAAATTAAGGAACGCGACTGCGGCTAGGCTTTAGATAATTCTATGCCCTTAACTATGACTTTATCTCTAGCGAGCCTAGTTGATTTCTGATAGTTTGTTCTGTTTTTAACAAGACACGAACAAATAGAGATATAAAAGAAATATGAAACTGCTTCGCGTGAAAAGTCATTCTGGACTCCTTGATTTGCACCGATGAATAGCATTACCCAAAAAAGTATGAAAAATCAAGTTCCATTGGCGTGCATCCAGCGGTAAAATGCATTTGTGCAAACGCTTGCTGGCAACTTGCAAGCAATCCCAGAACTAGTCCATTAAACTATCTGCATCTGCATGTATGCAAGCATTGGAAGTCAAATTAAGTTCAGATAAAAGAAGAACCCAATTCCAAAAACTTTATTAATTACCTAATCATGATCAGAGATCTCTTTCAATTCAAACACATTCTGCCTGTATACCAGTTTCCCTATTTCAACTTCTTTCTCCCAACCTTCTTGCACGCCGTACTTCAAGCTGCACCCAACACACCATCCCACAGCTCAACCCAAATGCATATATTACCCCTGCTCTTCTCCACTACTGCTCCTAGTTACGTACAAATTATTCATTCAATACTATAAAAAATGTGATATAAGTTAATTGTGTGAAATTAAAGTAAAGAGAAAGCTTCTTCTCCGCCGGCGTTGATCAGTTTACAGAGCTCGAGGTGCTTTTACCAAAACGTCAACCGGTCTCATTTTTTTCTCTCTCCGCCGTACGTGGTATCATCGAACCATAGACCGTCCTCAGTAATTCAATCAATAAACAAACATATATAAATTAAAAATTTTTTAAAATCTAAGACAGATCAGTGATTAGATTGATTTGCATTTATAATATATTTTTTAGATAAAAATAAACTAAAAAAAATTTTATAGAAAAAATTGAATTATAAAGATTAAAAAAACCCCGGCAAAGTCTCCCATCCCCATTCCCTTACTACAATCCCATCTACCACTTTCTCTTATAATTTGTATCAAATAATCAGCACTATCTTCATTCAAACTGTTTAAGACAACATTTCCGAAGAGAAGAAGATTGATGATTACGGAGGTGGGGAGATATAATGGGTTGCCGGTATTTAGAAATTGGGAATCACTGGATGAGCTTCCGATCACTGCGTACTTCAACTCGTTCGAGGCGGCTAGGCAGTCCGGACTCATCCGTAACAACTACTTCTACGATGTGTTTGATAATACTACTGCTATTACTCTTGATGAATTGGCTAGCACTGTTGTTCATCCTGTGAAGTTTCCAGCAGTTCATTATGGGAAGAACTATCCTCATCGCCGCTACCACAGAAAGGTAATAGTTTCCTACGTGATGTAATGTTGTTGTTCGTGTGAATATTATCGAAGTTATTAATCAATGCAGGTGAGGAAAGGTGGAGAGTTCGTGAAGCAGCTGCAGAGGAAAGAACCCCTGCAGCTGCAGAAAAAACAAGCTTCACGGGCGCCACCGGCAGTAAACGAAAGAATAAAACAGAGATCGCCGAGAAGGCTGCGAAAGCCATAGACGTACAAAATCCCACCAGAGCTTCTCTACCAAAAATCCAAGAAGGTCAACCATCCGCAAGGATGCATAATAAAATTAAGTTAATATATGTTCAAAATCTTTAACAATATATTATGTGTCTATTGATTTCGTTTTCGCCTGCGCATGCAGATGGGGCTGTTGTCAGGTTGCCTTGGGATAAACTGCATAGCCTGATGATCATTGCCGCCTGCATGAGATAGACAACCTGCCGTGGGTGTTTTTTTTTTTTTTTTAATTAAAATATTTATAACTGAATTTTGTAAAAATAAAAAATTAAAATTAAATTTTTTAAAAAATAAATTTTAGTATTTATATTTCAATAAATTTTTTAAAATATATTAAAAATTAAAAAATATAATTATATTGAAAAATATTTAAATAAAAAAATTAAAATTAAAATTTTTTAATATAAAAATTAAATTTTAAAATTTTTACGTAATTAAAATATATAAACTATTTAAATTTTAACTAAAAAAATAAAATTACAAACATTTAAAATAAATTTTTTAATCTACTACGACTGTAATATGGAGCTGCTGCACGTATGACGAAGAAAGCTCTGCTTGTTTCGTTTATTAAAATCTTCTTCTTTATATTCTGGAACAAAAGAAGGGTTTAATAACTTTCATTTTTATAAATCAGCATATTTAAAATAGAGAATCTGACGATCTTATCTTATATCTTATCGTTACAATACAGAAAAGACGGTATTCAAAATAATTACTCAAATAATTACTGCGTAGTGTCTTAAAGTTAGAAAACTCTTATCATTTCTTTCAAAGATTTTGCTATTGAGACAATAATTACCCTTGCTTTCACTCATGGCCTTGATTATTGTTTAATACAAACATTCATAATGTACGCACATTCAAAAAAGAATTACTTCAAATAACTTTTTATATACTGTTTGTATAAACTTATTTTTTAATATTTTTTTAAATATTCACTTTAAATAAATAAATTTACGGATAAATAAACACGTCCTAGCTCATGAATTAAGTAGGGTAAAGTTAAAGAGAGTGTATTGGAGTTTTCTATTTAAACTCACCCAACAAACAGGCGAGTAAAAATAGACCTGCCAAAAGAAAAAAAAAGAGTTGTTTATCCCAGAATCTGCATCACTGCATTTGTTTTTCGAACAGAACGGAAACCAGTTCCACGAAAATTTTTTAAAATTTTCCAAAAAACAAAGTCTAACTTACTATTGTACTATTAAAGACGGTATTTAAAATAACTTTCTAACTAAATTTATTCTAACTTTTTCTAACTTATATTTTTTAATAAAAATTTAGTATTATTTTTAAGATAAAAATAGAATTTATTTATTATTTTTTTTAAATTACTGTTTATATTAAATTTTATTTTATAAATAATTTAAAATATTTTTAAATAAAATGTGAAGGTCAAAAAATTTGTAGCTGAATAAGATATTTCACCACTGTCCTTATAATAGAAGCATCTTCCTCTACATAAAAATATTGATCACAACAGAAAAAAAAAAGAAAATAGAAACAAAATAGCGAGACAAACGAACATTAAGCATCAAAAGATGCACCAAAAAACCAACCGATTTCAATTGTTTGCTTTCCACTTTGCTTGCATTTAACTCTTCTCTCTTCTTCACGCAACAGAAGCTCTTGCTCGTTTCTCAATAATATATGCAGTTTAGCCTAAGGCATGTTGACAACACTCCTCCCACTCCTAACAAGTTCCTCTTTTTCTTGTTCTTCTCGTGCTGCTTCTGCACCATTACCAAAAAACCAAACCTTAGCTAAAGAAAGAAAAGAATTCAATTCAGATCTCTTTAATATTTTATACATTTCTACATTTAAAACAAACACGTGAACCACTGTTTGGATGTTTAGCTTTACTTGTTATGAATACAGAAAGAGGGAGTTTTTACCTTATTGGGCTTTCTGTAGAGGAGTTCTGGAGGGATCTTGTACAAGTCTTCGTCGACAGCTTTTGGAATTTTTTTCGTTTGCTGCTGCTGATGCTTCTTTGGTGAATCTACTACTGCTACTGCTGCTACTGTTTCATGATTACAATCAACTTGTTCATCTTCTTCATTGCACACCTTCCTTCCCTGATTCTTTACCTGCTCTTTGCTGTTCTTCTTCTTCTTACTCGTTCTGCGATCTTTCTTTGGCTACAAACATGTAAAGAATAGAAAAGCATTCAGAATTAATAAAACAACTGTTGATTACATGCAAGTACGTACTACTGTTGATTACAAACAAGTACATTCCTCCCTGGTTGTGTTAATAGAGTTGGAGACAAGTATAGGAAACATCTAGCAGTCTAGTCAAGTCTTATCTTGGCCTAGCTACTATAAACCCTCTTCTTTAACTTCAATAAATTAAAATAAATAACATAAACACAAAGCTAGTTTTCCTTGTTTCTATGCAAACAAAGTAAACACCGTGTAATTATCCTTCATAATTATATAAAGCTACGGGAAATGCCCTTTATTAATATCTTCATGCATAGGTCATCTAAGATAATTACTTTGACTAATGCAATGAGGGAGTTTGAGAGAAATAGGAATTTAACTCACTAATTCATTCTATACAAGTTATATATTATTTGAGTTTTTGGGGTTAACGCCAAAAGATCAAATGTGTGTACAACAAAATAATCATACCATCCTGAAAAGAAGGAAAAAAGAAGAGAGGAATCTTGAAAGATGTCACTGTAAACAAGAAAGGCCTTGAAAAGTTGAAACAAATTTGTCATTCCAAATACAAAAAATTAGTCTTTTGCTTTACAAACAGTAAGCAATCCTTTTAGGCATGCATTAAACTCTTATTAAACCACTCATCTACAATCCATTTTCCTTCGTGTAAAGTTGCTTTTCCTCTTAAAGATATCATTATGCAAGAGATTAACTTAATAATGCCTACGTCACATGCTATAATATAAGTTTTGAAATGATAATTCAACAAACTAGACCACTTATTGAAAACAAAACAAATGCAAACATGTACTAATTTCTTTTCCTCTTTAAGCAAGATCTCGTCATCCATGGAAGCCTAGGTTCTTATTGAGATTTTCATACAGAATGAAATTTAGTAAGAGATTTAAAACTGAAACCTTTGTTTCGTAGTGATGATACTGGTAATGATGATAATTGTAAACCGGAGGCGGCGTCACAGGTTCCGGAACTTTGAAAAGATCAATATCTTCTTCAGGGAAGAAGTGTCCTCGGACAACACCAGCAGTCTCAAAGTATTGAGTTATTGGAATTTCATCGTAGAAATCCCAACTCCCAAATGCTGGTATGTGGTACCTCCTCCAGTAATCCTACAATACCCGAGGAAAAAAAATAAAGAGAAAAAAGAACAAAGCTTCAAAACACAAGACCTTGTATACCAAAAACAAGTTCTTGTTTTTAATTTCATTGACTAATTGTTTTCAAACACAGTCCCTCACAAGCTACATTCATCATCAAATTGCACACACTATATAGAAGCATGGTGCTCGACTTCTGCTAAATCCAGTTGAGTATTGTTAAAAAATTCTTGGTAAAGCAAAAGTAGTGCTACAAAAAAAAGTATAAGAATTGCTTCTCAACAAACCCAATGCTTGCATATCAGTGGAGCACACTTTAACTACTACTCAAGAAGAAGCTAGCAACATTTGGAAACATACCTCCATGCTGTGGAAGAAACCAAAGATTGATCGTTGTGCTTGATTAATCAAGATGAAGAAACCAAAGAGGTTTTGTTTGTGAAAACAAGTGAATGAAGTATGGGAAGGAAAGAGTGAGCGACAAGAGTGGTGGACAGAAGTTGCTGCAGAGGGTATGAAATAAGGAGAGGGGGAGAGGGAAAGAGGGTCTCTTATCATCGGTGTATAAATGTGTAAGTGGGGACAGGGTTACAGAGCTCTTAGAAGAAGAATTCCTACAAAGCTTTTACTTCAATAACATTCATTCCTTCTTTGAATCTTTATTAAAGTAGGGTTATTAATTAAACGATACAGCAGCTTCTCTGATAAGTTGCTTGCTTTAAAAGAATTGGCTCGTATCCCGAAACAACTTTTCACAAGCTACAAGTAGAAGATGTAAGAAATTCAAAAAGCAGTTTCTTTTTTTTCTTTTTTGGGTTTTTAGCCCCACCATTAAGGAAAAAAAAAAGTATAAGTGCATCTGGAGTCAGTAGCAGAAGTGTAATGATAAGCTACTAACTACTTGTTGGACTTTCTACAAACACTAGATTATGGGCTTGTTTGCCACAGTTTATGGTAATTTATTTCGTTCATTTTTAGCATTATTTAAAATTAAGAAATTCAGAAAATCTAGATAAATTATATATTATCAATATTATATATACCTTTAGCTAAATACACTCATTTTCTAAAAGATTCTCGAAATATATTTTTTTGAAGTTCTATTTTTCAAACAACTCTTACATAATAGTGTGGTTAGATTGTTGGAAGAAGGTTAATATCAGCCATTTATTTTACCTATTTTTAGCCCGTAGACTTGTTTACCTATAAAACATTAGAGCGTTTTTGCTGTGGACATGTCAAGGTATGCTGACTGCAATTGCATTGCCCAATGCCCACATGCTTGTATCAAATATGAAATATTAGGTACTTTTATTTAGCTTGGTTTTCTAATAATCACTTGAATTATGTGGACGTTTGAAAGTAATTTTAAATAAAATATTTTTAGAAATAAAAAAAATTTTAAAAGTATTAATAAAAGAAATTATGTACATTTTTTATATTTATTAAATTTCAATATAAAATATTATAACAATTTATTTAAAAATATATGAATTTCACAAGCTAAAAAAATTATATAGCAGCTATTTTTTAAAAATAGAATTTCAAACATAAACTGTTTGCCTAAACCGATGGGCCAACGGTGCCATGTTTAATAGCAGTTCATATATGAATTTATTGTTTACGTATGAAACAACGTAGTGTTTTATGCAGATATAGGAAACGTTTGACTGAGCATTTTCTAAAAAATAATTTAAAAATTTTTATTTCATATTTTTAATATATTTTTATAAGTATTTAAAACTTTTATTTAAAAAATATTAAAAAATTATATAGTAATATCTTTTTATTATTTATTTCTAACTTTTTATCAAAAAATAAAACTTATTTTATAAAAAAATAGTTTATATTTTAAAAAAGTTTTATTTTAAAATTAATTCCAAACGCCTCTATAATCCATGTTGGCATGGTTGCATGTAAAATAATTACTGTGTGTTCTTTTAGTGCAGATAATATACAAGATAAACAAAAAGAAAAAGCTCAAATAATAATGTGGTTTCAATTTAAAAAAATAATTACAAAGAAAGATATTACGATGATAGCATTTTGGCAAACTTTTTATTTTATTATTTTATTTCAATCTTTTTATAGATTTAAAAAATTTTAATATAAATATATTTCATGTATAATATATCTAATTTTCTAGATAAAAATTAAATTTATTTTTAAAAGTTTTATAATTTTTAATTTTTAAAAACTACTCCTAAAAAAACTATTTGGTATTTAAATTTAAAAAAATAGATTTTTAACTTTTTAATTTATATTTTATATAAACTTTTACAAAGTTGGTTTAAAAAATAATAAAATTTATTTTTAATAAAAAATATTTTACATTTTAAAAATATATTTTTCAAAAATACTATCAAACGCTCCGACGTCTACTTCTAGATATTGCTTGTTATGACCATTTTGCTTCTCATAGTATGCACACCCTTATAACTTAAAACTTCATCGCATTTAAAGAGTAAGATACGATTTAAAAGTAACTACAATTATCACAAGATATAAAAACATTATTTAAAGACGGGAGAAATATAATCATTCATAATCTACTCATATTTTTGTCTGCTTCAAATTTATAATTCTTCATTAATAAGTTCAACTTTGATGGTCGATATGAAACATGAATTGTTTATGTGATAATGATAGAATAGTCATTGGCAACACTTAGAGTGAAAAAAAAAGTGTGTAAATTTTGAGGTACCATATTGTTCCTCTCTAAAAATAAAAAAGATGTCGTGGGAAAAATAGAAAACAAAACATTCTGAACATTGAATTTTAGTCGAAATATTCAGACATAGTTTATAGCAGAAAAAATTTTACTATATAAATTTTAAAATAAATTTTATATTTTGTTATAGAAATTCACTAAAATTTGTAAAATTGAAAAAAGTTTGCAAAATAATGCGAGACGCACCGGTCGTTATAGGATAGTATCTTTGTTGTTATATTCCGATAAATAAAAAAATTTCGTCGTCACTAAACTTGGTTAACCTTTTAAATTTAAAGATACGAGCGCCTTTATCAACTTTATTTCTTTTCTATCTTTGAAATTTAAAACGAATATACATTAAAATTTTTACTTTTTTTAAGTGCGTGTTTATTTTAAAATAAACTTACTTCTTTAAAAATAATTAAAAATTAAAATATTTAAAAATAATAAAATTTTTAATTTATTTTGTATTAAAAATGAATCTTAAAATTGATTTTAGAAAATAAAATTTTGATAAAAATAATTATTTTAAAATTTGTAATTATTTTATATTAAAAATAAATTACAAAAATAAAGTTGGTTGTTAATAAACAATCCCTAAGCTTAAAGTAAAGAGTATATGCATTTATTGTAAAATAAAAAGAAGAAAGTGGTAGGGACAAAAGAAGCTTGCGGTCGTTTGAGATTGCTTAGATTTTTTAAACTAAATTATCTCTTTTGTAGTTTCAAACAAATATAAATTATTGTTAAAAAAAATTTAATCTCACATTATTTATAAATAGTTCTAAGATGATATTTATAAAAATTTAGGCTCACTTTTTTCATAACCAATTAATTTTAAAAAAATTCTAAATTCGTTACAATTATAAACACTATTTTTAATTAAAAATAAAAATAAAATAAGTACCTAAAATAGATTCAAAAATGTGTTCTAATATAACCAAACCAACCGAACAGCTAATCTTTTGAGTGATAAAAAAAAGGTAGATGTAGAAGAAAGTTGTGCGACAAAAAGATGCACCTGATCAAAGAGCGCACTCATGTGTTCATCTATCCATCATACCCCTTTGGAAACTTTTAGCTTTATTATTATTCGCCAAAAAAAAAATTACTTTTTACTTTTTTTGCATTTTATTTTTGAACGTGCATCAACACTAATGATTAGGATTATTCGGTGCAGCCAAATATATTTGATATTATTTTTCCATTACTTATCATTTCATTTTTATTTTAAACTTTTCAATAAAAATTTTTAATAATATATATATATATATTTCAAAGATGTATATTTCATATATGAGTTTTAAATTTAAAAAAATATTCTAAATATTATAGAAAATTTTTTGAAAGAACAAAATAAAGAAACATAAGCAATAAATAGCCGTTAAATTCAATTCTATTCAATTATTATTACTTTTCATTAAATAACGATAGTTTCATTCAAATACTCTCCACAAGAAAATTTAAAATTCGAGCATGTGAATCTACCATATTAAGAGATGCACATTGCGTAAAGCAATTTGTTATTTACATAAAGACCATGTTCTAAGAGATGCTTTAGGAAGCAAGTAATCCTAAACGCTTTTTTTTAATTTCTTATATTTTAAAAAAATTTATTTAAAAATTTAAAAAATATACAAAAATTTTACGTAGTGAATTTTTTTTTTTTTTAAAAAAAATAAAAAAACTTATTTTTAAAAAAATAAAAAAAATTTTTATTATCGAAAAATTTTATTTCATAAATACTAGCAAAACGCATTCTACAAAAAGTTACCATCCATAATTACTAAGCATAAACGTTTAAAAATACTTTAAAAAATATTTTTACTTTATTTATTTTAAAAAAATTATTGTTTATCTTAAAAATAAAAATATATTAAAATAAATTTAGCTATTTTATCTAAAAAGTTATATATATCGAAAAAATTTATGACATATAAATTATCTAATATTTTTTAATTAAATATTAAAAAACGTTGAAATGAAAAAAAAAGTCCTATAATCTGAGTGCCAAACCCTCCTATACAGATCGGAGAACTTGGACGTTTGAGAAAGCTTTTCTCAAAAAACAAATATTTTATTTTTTTATTTCATGCTTTATAATATATTTTTAATAAATATATAAAAAGTTATTTAAAAAGTTAAAATATAAAAAATTTCACATAATAATTTTTTTACTTATTTTTATTACTTTTTAATTAAAAAAATTATTGTTTCAAAAAAATAAAAAAAATTATTTTAAAATTTTCTAATTTAAAAATATTCCTGAACACTTCTTAAAATCACTCCTAAATACTCCTTGATCATGGCTTGAAAGCCAATAGAAAAAACCAGTGTGGGAATGCCAAACTAATGATTTAAAACCCCAGAAATGATATCTCGTGCTCTATGTACTTCAAAGTAACCGCACTAACTAACGTATGCCCCACATATTGCTCTTATTCACTGTAATACAGTAGTAGTGCCAACGACGGTGTTCTGTTTTTTTTTTTTGCAAAACTATATTCAACTGCATAAAAAATATAAAGTTTTATTTTCAATTTATATCTATATAAAAAATAAAAAAATATTTTTAACAATATTATTTATAATAACTTATTTTATAATAAATTACTTTCGATCTAAAAAAACACACTCTTAATAGGATGCAAGATATTTTATAAAATCGTAATAATGTACTTAAAATAAAAATATTTTAATAATTTATATTAGAGTTATTAAGAAAACGAAATTAAAGTTTTATTTAAAATAATAGAAATTATTCTCATAAATATTTTAAGACGCATTATTCATTTATATATTTCGAATTTTTAATAGAATTTTAAAATATTATAAAAAATTTGTTAAAACATTAAGATGCTTATATGAAATGATGAAGCAATTTTATAAATTCGGACAGATATGCACTTCAGTAATGTTGTTCACGAATGGGCTACAATAAGCGGCTTTGGAAGCTTCTGTTGGGCTACTGAAATATAAAAGGGTAAATTATACACGGGCTAAACCGGCCGGCCTATTTGTTTACGGTTGTAAAACGTTCTGGATCCTTTTGTAAATAAATTTAAAAACCGAGGGCTAATGGCCGGCCTGTGCCGTGCTGAAACGTGTCATTTAGGCAGATCCAGGTGGCCCACCTTATGCGTTTTTAATTTTCATACTACCATTGACTAACCGGATAAAATTTTATTGTATGTTTTAATTGCAGGTGTCTTTCAAAATACTTATGAATAGAATTTTTTTTTAATAATATATAGAATTTTCTAAAATAAGTTTTTTCTTTTTCTAAAAAATAATAATAATATATAATAAAATTTTTATTACGTATAATTTTCTACACTTTTTAAAATTTTAAATAAATTATTTAAATAATTATAAATATATATTAAGAAATATATAATTAAAAATTAAAAATTAAAAAATAACGTTTGAAAATTGCTTTTTCAAACGCATCCTGCATGCAAAAGATTCCTAAAAATTTTTTTGTCAAAGTAAATAAATTTTGATAAAATAAAATTTAATAAAAAATAAAATAACATTTATAAAAATAATTAAAATATGTGAAATAAGTCAATTTAAAATAAAAAAATTAAATTCGGTTGCATTAAAGTATACTCTTATTCTAAAACTATTTAGCCGTCATTCTCTAACTATATTTTATCTTAACTTTGGTAGTGATTGAACGATAAAGATTCTTTAATCTTTTTGAAAGTGCTTATTAAAACAGAAAAACTAATTTTAAAAAATAATTTTATAACTTTTTTAAATGAATTTTATTTTTTTTATCTTAAACTTTTTTTAAAGTTTCGTGAAGTCTAATTTATCTGTAATTTTCAAATTGTTAATTTTTTAAAAAATTAGTAAAGTATTATAAAATGAAACCTTAATACAGCCGGCAATAACTCTTTTTTTTATAAATTTTAATAATAATACCCCGGTAATCAATATATTCAAACTCACAACGTCTTACAAGAAAAAAAGTCTTTATAACAATTTACAATGACTGGCCACTAATTCTTTGATCAAGTATTTTATGTCAACGATAATACTACATATATTCGCATTTTCACTCCTAACTGAAAGAATATAACTAATTATCAGTCAACTTTAATTTTTTTTTTCAGTTGACCATATATAGATAGACCAATTAGAATACATGTAGCTAGTGAACGGGTAATCTTAGTGACTATTTCAGGATATGTTTGGATAAATAAATAAAAAATATATAAAAATAATAATAATAGAACGGATATAAAATAATATTTATTTAATTTTATGATATTTAGATATATGATAAAAGTAAAAAATTAATTATACTTGATACAAATATAAAAGAATAAGTAATTTTTTTATTTATATTAATATAGTTTTATTAATATAACTTTAACTAATTTATTAATATAATTAATAAACATTATTAATATAATTTTTAGATTAATTATTTTAGATTAATTATTAAATATAAAAAGTAATTTTATTATTTTATTATTTTCTATACTAATTAAAAATAATTAAAATTAAATAAATATAAAAAATTTATTATAATAGAAAGTAACATGCGTTAATTAAAAATTCTTAAATAAAAATAAATATTAAATTAAAAGTAAATATTAAAAGAAGATAAATTTTTTATAAAAAAATAAAAAGACAATAAGAATAATAAATTTGCATATTTTTTTGTCATCATGTATACCCACCAAATTAGAAAGTACACATCTAATTATAAAATAGTAAGAAAAAATGAGAAGAATTTTCTATCTTTCTCATTAATAAAGAGTTGTCAAATATAGATAGAAATACAGAACATGTTAATTTTACAATCATTTTTCATACCTAATTATAATTTAAACGGATCTTTAGGTTATATTATTTCACTATTATAACTAGTTTTATCCGAAACATTACTTTTAGCTATCAAAATATTACAAATAGTATTTTTAATTTATTTTTAAATATAAACAATAAATTCATTTCTAACAATATTATTAATAATAATTTATTTATTAATAACTCAGTATTTGCTAAAAAACACACTCTTTGACACCCCCTTTTGGCACATTGACTAAAGGCCAACAGCAAATAGCTCTAACATATTTTAGTCGCCATTGCTCTCGATAGCCACCAGAAGTTACTAATTTACTATGGCTGTTAAATAACATTTTCAAACTCCGCGATTGCATTAATAAAATTTGGGTCCGCATGTTCCGATGGTTACATCGATCGCTACTTATTTTTAAGAAGAAAAATATCGACTTTGCCCTTCACACTCTAATTACTTGATTAAATTTAATCCGTTCGATCAAGATTGAGATTTGGAGTGCACGTTGTGCCTACATCGCAATCCATTAAATTTGCAGAGGAGATAATTTATCAGAAGTAAGGCCTTATTAAGCTTAGCCCAGCACAATAGGTACCCACGCAAATCAAAGAGTTAATCAGGCCATTGTATGGGCCAGTAAAAAACCCATTTCAAACGGCTTTTGTGGGCCCAATTCCAGTCTATCCAATTAGGATTCCTTGAATCTGAACTGATTCTGTCGGTTTAAGCATTTCAAAATCACGACAACGAGGACAGCGGCAACGCATCACGCTATCACCGGCTGTGGGTCCCATCCTAGCTGGATCGCACGCCTAATGTGAAGATAAATCTATCAAGACAAGCCCTCGTATAAAAACAGCAAACGTAATTACAATTTAATAACTAGCTGCCACATCATCACCAAAACTAAACTAACATTTTCTTCATGCGTTCTTATTGGTTAACTCCTGTGACGTTATTTTACCAGAAATTTGTACATTCGCCACGTCAGCGTGAATGGATGGTTTTCCTCCGTGGTCCCCACTGACCACCGCCCCTAGTTAGCTTTCCAGGTCAGAAGAGACGTGCAGAATGCAATGAACGAGTTGGATGTTGCCATGTGTCACAATTTGTCCTAAAAGCTGCAGGCGGAGTTGGAAAAGTTTGGAAAGCAGTTAATTAATTGGGCCAAGTTGATGAAAAAGATGACCAGCGAATGCCAGTGGTGTTTTCTTTCAAATTGCAAATTAATGTATTTCCGTAGATGAATAGAGAGCTTTGGGTATAAATAGAGGGCTCTGAAGGTAGTGATAAGCTCACTCACTCGTAGTGAACATTTCGTATCAGCTCACTAACTTCCTCGACTCCTCCCTTTAAAGGTTCCCTGTTTCTTGTACTAGCTAGCTTTGATCATTCATGGCTACCGCAGAGGTGAGAGTCTTCTTCTCCTGCATCTGTTTTCGCTTGTTTAGATTAGGTATTTTGCTGAGAGTTAAAGATTGCAAAGGTACTGTTGTTTGCAGATCCTGCATGCGTTATCAGTACTGTGGTATTTTAATTAGTTTTTTTTCTTTTTTCTATATCTGAGCTGGGGTTTCTGATTTCTATGTAGGTGGAATCAGCTGTTAATGTTCATGAGGCACCAACTGTTGCTGCAGAAGTACCATCAACACACCCGGAAATTGTTGCTGAATCTGTTCAGCCAAGAGAAACAGAAGAGCCTAAACAAGAGGAGACTGCTCCAGAAAAAACTACAGAAGCACCAGCTGCAGAAGAAACAACACAAACTAAAGAACCTGCTGCATCCACAGAATCCGTAGCCGAGCCGGTGCCTGAAACTGAAACTACTACTGCTTCTGCTGCTGCTGCTGATGAACCTGCAGTGGAAAAAGAACCAGTGACAGAGCCCAAGCCGGAGACTCAGACAGAGACTGAGCCTGCTGCTGTGGAAGAAGAAGTGAAGCCTGAGGTTGAGACCCAAGCTCCTCCTGCTGCTACTGAAGAAGAAGAACCAGTTGAAGCCCCTGTAGCAGCTGAAACTGAGGCACCGGCGGAGACAGTGGAGGAGGCAAAGTGAGCGTTAACATATTCTTGCTAGCAGACTTTTATCTATGGTTTGCCGTATGTATGCTTATGCATATGTATTTGTGGGGTACTGAAGAAAGTTGCATTAATTATGAGAAATGAGAACAATAATGGGGGATCCTGTGTCTA
The DNA here is from genome assembly GCA_019914995.1 of Acanthochlamys bracteata. Classification (NCBI taxonomy): domain Eukaryota; kingdom Viridiplantae; phylum Streptophyta; class Magnoliopsida; order Pandanales; family Velloziaceae; genus Acanthochlamys; species Acanthochlamys bracteata. Next base: position 1,772,753 of record CM034131.1, on the reverse strand, counting down.
GTGTGTGCTGTTGTTAGAGAGGGGGGGCAATTTTTGTTTTTCTTTTTGAATCTATAATATTAAGGTGTGTTTTGGAAATAATTATCATTATTTGATGTTTGCAAACTTGGTTTGATTTAATTAAGCTTGCCAAAGTCTTGGATGATTTATTTAGAAATAAAGAGAGAGATAATAATGATAGAGATAAAAGGGAAACAAATATATTGGAATTTTGTAAACGGCTAACTTTGATCTCAGTTTGGCGAATTGGGAGGGCGTTTCGAATTACTTATAAAATATATTTTTTTAATAAAAATATTTTTAAAGTGTGTTTTATTTTTATTAAAGATATTATAATATTGATTCTTATAATATATAATTTTATAATATTAAATAAAATTTATATAACTTTGAAAATTAAAATATAAAGTCCTCCGAAGACGGCGCTGAAGCTGTAATGATTTAGTGCCTATTCAAACGCTCTTAATTTTGTTTTTTTATTTCAAATTTTGAGTTCGAAATAATATATATTTTTTATTATATAAAAAATTAAAATTTTATTTTTACATAAAATATTTTAGTTTTATTTTTTTTATTTATATATTTCTCAATATAATTATATTTTTTAATTTTTAATATATTTTTAAATACTATTGAAACACAAATATTTAACTCCACTTTTATTTTATTTTTAAAAAAATTTTATTTTTTATTTTCATAAAATTTAATTACAGTCATTTAAAATATGCACTTAGTTAAGATCGAGATTGATAATTGTCCAGCACCTATATATAGGATGGATATGGAGATATGGGATTGAATTTTGTAGAGATGGATATTAATTGGTTCTATTAAGGGTGGCAATATATGATCCGATCCGAAAATTCGATCCAAAACCGATCTGTTTAATCAGGATTAGGGTTAAAAAATTTGACCCGTATAAATATATGAGTTGGGTTAGGGTTGAACAAATTTGATCCGGTTATTAAATGGGTCAACCCGAGTTAATCCGAAATTGACTCACCAATCCGAAATGTCATCTTTTAAAATAACAATTTTTGATCTTTTCTTACCGTATAATAAAATATTAATAATAAAAATAATCGATACTAGTTATTTACAAACTATTAAATTAAAATATATTTATAGTTAATTCTTTATTTTTATACCTTAGTAAAATAATATAATATGAAAATTATAATATTATCGAAAGTATTACTATGTAGGTATTTTTAATGACGAATTTAGATTTTGTATACAGATTTTTATGAAAATTTTGTTAGATAGATATATTTATCAAAATTTTTATCGAAATTATTAACCTAGTATTTGTAATCATAAATTTCAGCTGTTATCATATATTTTTTAAAAATAAAAATAATATATTTTTTTATATTGTAAGGACCGATGAAGACATTAAAGAATGTTGTTGGACATAATTATATCTTATCAGTAAAAATATCGTGCACTTTCATTCGAACTGATCTTATAATTTCACTAAAGCTTAAAAATATATAATTAATAATTAATAATTTTAATTATTAAATGGATCGATCCGAATTTGACCCGGTTATTAATAGGTTGGGTTAGGGTTGACAATTTTGATCCGTATAAATTCATGGGTTGAGTTAGAATTGAACAAATTTAACCCGATTATTAAATAGGTCGACCCGAAACCGACCCACTAATCCATATCGCGACCCCTAGGTTCTATAGTGTTTTGACCTGAAAACAAAACAATAAAAGCTAAAACACAAATGAATATATATTCAATAACTTTCAACTAGTTTGATTTAAATTTCTGGAAGAACACTCAAAAACTCTACGATAGGGTCGAGATACTTTTTTCGGATGTTGTTCTTTTGCATTGTTTTTCAAAAAAAATTATTTTCAAAAAATAGTTTGTCACAGTAATATTATTTTTATAATATATTTTAAAAATTATTTTCTAAAATAATTCAAAGATATCTTTATTATGAAAAAGAAAAGTCTGTCTTGGCTCTTTCATAGCAAAAGAAATTAGAACATGAACTCACCTTAACTTAAGACCGGAACTTGTTAGCCCCAGTTGGGTCGCATTCTCGATGGCCAAACTCTGGACGTTTTTTATCTCATCTCTATTCAGTGTGTCGTATATTCTAATGCGTGCAATTGCGTACACTCGAGCCTAGTACATTGGAGCCGTTTTACATGACTTTTTTTAATTTTTTAATTTATAGTTTAATATATTTTAAAAATATTTAGATGATTTATTTAAAAATTTTAAAAATTTTTAAAAAAATTATATAATAAAATCTTTTTATTTTTTATTTTTAATAAAAATAAATTTGTTTTAAAAAAATAAAAATATTTTTTATTTAAAAAATTTTATTACAAAAGAACTCCCAAAACGCTTACTTTAATTAGGAGACATCTAAAAATACTTTAGACAAATATTTTTAAATTGAAAATATTAAAAAAATTTTAAAATAAAATTTATATTTTATTTTAAAAAGAAAATAAATAATAAATTTTTTAATTAAAAATTTTATTCAAAATATAAAATACAAAATTGAACAAAAATGAAAGATAAGCACTACGAGCTCTAATCTACCACTACCAATAGTCAGATAAGAAATTTAGCGTTTAGTTAGAACAAATCCTCTAAGTCGAGAGTTTGATATCGAGTGTTTGAAGTATTTATCAAATCAAATAAATCTTTTTCCATAAATCTTCTACATTTTAAATAATTTTTTTAAAAAAATAAAAAATAAAAAACTTATATATATCATAAATAAAATAAATATTCTCTAACATTTTTTAATATTTTTCATTTTAAAATTTATACGCACTTTCAAATGTATTCTAAACGAATTTCTAATTCATAAGAGACGAAAATCACGAGCTTTCTTATATATCCACTAACCGCCACTACACATTCCCTTGCCTCTATTAAAGCGAATACCCCAACCACTTACCATTCCCACAATCTTAGAGAATTGAAGATTAAGCTTTCACAAATGAAGAAGCTTAATCACTTTGCAGTCTCATTACTTACCTCCTGTTTGTTCTTTGCATTAGTGAGTTCAATACTGTTGGAGCAGCCACAGACTCTTGCAACATCACACTGCAGGGTGTCTCAACATGTGCATGCCTTGCATCACCAAATCGACTTCGAAGCTAGTGAAATCTCCACCTCAGCCGATCTCTTTTGTTGCGGTGCACTGAAAAATGCACTTGTATCTACTTCAAATAACAAGTAATCCAAGGATTAAGTCTTTACAAAACAAATAGCATATCCAAATTCAAAAGATGTCCGTTACAAACTATTGACTGTTCCTTCAGCATACTCTTGATTCAAAAAGGTCGTACCAACTGTAAACTCTTGCCCACAGCAAAATAAACATGCAACTATCGCAGGGCAGACATTTTTTTACAGTATATCAAATACTAAAAACCAAAGATCACAAATAATTTTTTAAATAAATAAAAGAAAAGTAATGCAATGACCAACAGAAATAAGCAAGAGTATAAGTTCAATGCTAGTCAAAGGTTCCATCGAAGACAACAGAAGTATCAGCACATATCAGGTACTTTGGGAGATGTTTGACGGACATGCATAACCGAAAAGGATGTTCTTCCCAAGTATCTGATAGATATAGAATTGAATTGAAAATGAAGACATCACCAACTCAACTACTAATGTTTCTGAGACTCAGTAATACCAATACCAGGAGTTATCCCCCAAAACCCAAGGATAACCAAAACGTGATACAGCTCTACCATTGTTAGAGCTTAGGGTGCCTTAGCACCAACAGTCTTCTTCCCAGCAGAGATGACCCAGGCAACACCGAAGGGATCCATCACGGTTGACTGCACATCACCATCTTCCTCGGTGATTTCACCAGCCTGTCTTGCTCCAGCCTTCACAGCTTTGGCCACAGCATCACCAACATTCTCAGTCTCAAGCAGGAATGAGATCCCAGTAGCAGCCGCTCCCTCCTTGCCACTACACAATAATGTGGAAACAAAACAACAAAAGCTAGAGTCAGAACATTGTCAACTAACAGAAGACGATAACCATTAACATAACTACTATACCATAACACTTACGGCATGCATGAACTAATAATTAATTGTAGATATGAACTGTATAAGACGTAATATACAACCACAAACAAGCAAAGAACCTTTCATACAAATCATTGCCAGAATGTATAAAATAGAAAAGAAAAAAGAAAAATCAGAAGTTGATTACAGATATAAGTATATAACTATTAGCAGACAGAATTATACAAACAGAGACGCAATAAAATCTATGATACACTTGCAGAATGTACACGTTCTCAAGAGGCTTCAACGAATGCAAACACAAACCAAACTGCACAACAAATATAAGATGAACAAGATAAGAAAGAATAACCATATCTATTCTAACAGACAGACAGAAACCATTTATCTAGAAATATTGCAACTATATGAACGGAAAGGAACTCTAGTGATATAGAACAATTACCATAACAAAATTTGGAGAAGATACTAGCTAATTACTTGAATTTATAAAATTCTTGAAAAATGCCGATATCAGGCTTTGGTGAACCACATAGAAAAAGGTAAATGGGATCAAGATTTAGATTAGAATGCTGGTCAAAAAAACCAATCCACAAAACCAGAAAATGAAAACATGTACAAAAGATCAACAGCAAAAATGGACCAACAACAGGTGTTGAAATAATTCAGCCAACGTAATTTTGACAGTATGCTCTATAAATTGAATGCAACAACATGCCAGTAAAACAAAAGAGCCGGCGGAAACCTTAATATCCATGAAGGAAAGTACCAATAAATTAGATATATGTAAAAATATGCAACTAAAACAACCAGTAAAACAACAGAAGCTTTGTGCATATATAGGAAAACAGCTAAAACAAATTAAGAACATAAAGAGGATATGGACCATAAACAACAGCAAAATCGTGTTACAAGTCCAAGCAGCAACTCAGGAAACCGTGCAAAAGAGAGCCACTCGACTCGATCTACCAAATGTGCAAAGGAGAGCCACTCAGTAAACCGTGCAGAGTAGAGATAAGGAAACCCAACAAAAACGATCGCATTAACTTCCGTTCCTGCGGCTTACAAACGTTAAAAAACCAAAAGGAATGCAAACACGAAAAAAATCGAGCCTAAGTTATAGAATGGTGACGGCATTGCCGGCCAACGAAGTTAAACACGACAGCGGTAACCTACCAAAACCAAGTAGAGTTGAGAAGTCTAGAAAGGAGAATTACTAGAAAACGAAACTCGGCCAAAATTATCACAGTTGAGGAAAACCCAAAATGAATGAATCTAGAAGAGCGAAAACTTACAGGGCAGGAACGGAATCATCGGTCTGATCACAGACTACGAAACAAGAGTCACCGATTTTTATTTCAGCAGAAAGAATAAGCGGAGACTCCTGCTCAGCCTTGCGTTTGGGGTGAGTCGAACGCTTTATCTCCTCTGCTCCGAACGCCGTCTTGTAGAACAACACAGCGTCGTCCGCCTTCTGCTCGGCTATCACCAGCTGTGGTTTCATTCCACCGAACACCACAGCAACGTTCTCACCACCGTCCGCTGCCGCCATTGTTGCCGCTTACTCGCCTGGAAAAACAAAGCCAACGCAGAGAAACCAAAAAGCCCTAGAAGAAAAAATGGGGAGACAGAGAGAGAGAGAGAGCTGAGAGCAAACGGAGTGATAGGCAATGTTGGTTGCTATTTATAGCATCTCAGAGCAAAGAAAGGACTGTGAACACTTTGCAATTACATTATCCACCTTCGTTCTGAATTACCGTAACGCCATTCAAATGCTATGCAGCAATACCGATTAGATGAGTTGGCTTCGATTGATTGGTCCGCCATGAGGGCATGTTTGGAATTGATTATAAATTTCTATAAATTCATTTTTAATTTCAAAAAATTATATATAACTTTTTTAATTTAAAAAATACAGATGCAATATAAATTATAAAATAATTATATATAAAATTTTTATATTCTAAAACATTTATAAATACTATATCAAAAACTTTTTTATAAATTATTTTTTTAATAACCGCTCCTAAATATATCCGCTTCGAGTATTTTTGGGGACAGCGCAATTGCAATAGCGTTTAGTATGCGAGAACGCTATCTCCTAAGACGAGGTACGAAATTCGAATTCCCAAGAAAAAGCATACGAAACATGACCGTTCATTGAAGTATTGAACGGCTCGATATAAAAAATAATCCATCAACGATTAGGTTGCATTGAAGAAGCGTCTGTCGTCGGACAAAGCACGGAGGCCACGAGCAGTAGCAATAGAGCACTCTTCAATGTTCGCGCGGGCCGAGAAAATACAGTAAGGGTTACAGTAGCAATAGAGCACTCTTCAATGGCGTTTTGATCTATCGTGTGCGTGATTTCTAGCGTCAGGTACGTCTAAGGGTTACTTGTAAAAAAAAATTCTTTTAAAATAATAAATATTTAAATACTTTTAAAAATAAGTTTTATTTTCTATATAAAACTAAAATTTACAATATATATTTGTTATTAAATAAATTATAACAATATCATAAAAACAGTTACTAAAATATATAATAAATATTTAATATTATAATATTAAATAAATATTAAATTTATTTTGTAAAATGAATTTTAAAATTCAGTTTGAAATTTAAAAATAAATTCAACAAATAATTTTTATATTTATCTTATATTTCTGAAAAATTTTAATATTAAATTTTTTATTCTAAAATTTTAAGTTTAAAAGGAAATTTATTTTAAAAATTAATTTAATTATTATATTTATTTTGTTTTGAAATAAATAAAAAAACTTAAACTTTTTTGGTTGAAAAAATTTAGTTTAGATAGTCAGCAAACACGCCCTTTGGTGTTGGCCCACTTTAGTTTTTTTTAATCTCCGAGTTACACTGTTTTTACTGCCGATACTGTGTCTATCCTGCATCGCCGGTGAGATTACTGTCCTTCATCGATTATTTTTGTTTTTATTTTTAAATTTAAGCTGGAGAGGTAGAAGGATTACTCCATCAGAAGGATTCACGCTGCGTTTGGTTGAGCTTATCAAACACAGTTTTTCAATTTTTTTCAATTTTATATTTTTTAATATATTTTTTATAATTATTTAGAAAATTTATTTAAAAATTTAGATAGGGTAGAAAAATTTTACGTAATAAAATTTTTTTATTATATATTTTTATTATCTTTTTGAAAGTAAAAAAATTAGAGCTCGTTTTTAAGAAAGATAAAAATATTCCTTATTTTAGAAAAATTTCATTTCATAAACAATCATAAACACACTCTCAGAACCGTAGAGGCGACGTGGCCTACAGTTATTTGCGAATTAATTCACACTTTCTCCTCTTTTGAACTCATCAAATTTGGATTGAGTAATAACTAAAAGTCTAAAACTCAGATAAATTTGTTTTTATCCAGAATCAGTTTATATATACTTCAAAACTATGTTTTAAATACAATTGATTGAATTTTATAAAAATAAAAATTAAAAAATAGTATTTTTTTAATTTTGTTGAAACAGATTAACAATTGAAATTAATTTTTATATTTTAAGTTTATTTAGAGTTATGTACATAGTGGCGTTGAATTAAAATTTTAAATTTTTATTATATATTAAAACAAGTAGAGCTCTAATTTTGATTAAAAAATTAGAATTATGGGTACTTAAACACATCTTTAAGCACACTTCAACACTACTCGATGTTACGGGGCAATCTATTAATTGATCATTGGACTGTATTTGTCACATAATGACTCCCCTCGACCATCCGATTATTTGATTATTGGATTGCGTTGTCACCGATTGACTAATGCCAACCGTCCGACCGTTTACTTGATCATTGGACTGCATTGTCGAGCTTCTCACTCTACACACCTTCGCACTCTCTTATAGTCGTCCGATTATTTTATCATTGGACAGCCTTATCACTGATTGACTCTCTCTTTTAACACACTTTCGCACTCTTATAACCATCCCATTTTTTATCATCGAACTATGTTGTTGCATATTGAATTATAATAGTATTTAATTACTTGATTGGATAATGCTAGGAGTGCCAGTCTGTTTTAAGTAACTTTGCAGTTACTAACCTTTTGATCACAAAGCTTATTAAAATACTTTTTAAATAGTTTTATAATTACTAACCTATCTATTAACTTGTACTTATTTATTAATGCGCATACTTAGAGCGTGTTTTAAATGCATGTAATTGAATTTCGCGAAATTAAATTTTATAAAAATAGAGCTCAATAGAAGTAGTGTTAAGAATGATATTTGAAACAAATAAAATTAAATTTGAAATTAAATTTTAATAGAAGTGAGTTTTATATGAAAGTGAAATCGAAATGACAAATTAAAATACGAGAAGTGATTGAATCAAAATCTGAACAAAGAAATTAAAATTTGATGTATTTGAAACCATCCCTTAAATTTACTTGTGAAAACAAGACAATAGTAACTTACTTTGATAAACTTCAACTGTTGTTATTTGAGAAGTTCTATCTATTAATTCGTGAGATTGGTTAACCCTTAACTTTTAGATGGATTTTTATATCATCTCTTGCTTCTTGTGATGCATGACAAATATAAACACATGCACAATCATGTCTATTTAGATAGTTAAAATAATAAAGATATATTCCTTTACATAATAGAATTTCTAAAAGTAATTTTTACAAATATAAGTCCAAAGTTGATCAACTACAAAATTAAACCTTTAAAGGATGAGAGCTCTTAATTTTTAAAGTTTTTGAATAAAGCTTCTATTTCATAATCCATCCAAATGGAACATTACTATTTTATAGGTCAAATTCAAGAATTCAAAATTTTAAACTTTTAGTTTGAAATTTTCAAACTTTCTTGTAAAATTTAAATGGGTAATATATATAAAGTTTACAGTATACTTTTGTTTGGTATGTTTGTGTTTCTTAGGTATTTTTCGCTTTAAATGGTTGTATCATAAAAGTTCTTAAACACTTGTTTAATGATATTAGAAAATTAAATCATTTTGTGTTGGGATACAATTTGATTTTGATATCAGTATTGTGATATATGAAGGTATTGTTCTATACTCTCAAATGTAAGAATCAAAATTTGAGACGTGCCACTTTTTTTCAATTTCAAAATCTCTCAAGGATCTAAAAGACTAAAAAATAGAGTTTTCTGTTTTCTTTTTTGACGTTATTGTTTTGTTCAGAATTATATTTGTTTATTAGATTATTTCAGAAAAAAATAGTCATTTATTTTTGACGTAAAATTTTTCTAATTCATATAAAAATAAGCCTACACTTAAAGATAAAAACTAATAGAAAATTATTAATATTTGGTTTCACCAGAACAAAAATTTTAAAGCAGAAGGTTACTTTCGAAAAACTTTTTTGTGTTTGGTGACTTCCACATAGGTGATTTTTAGTCATTTTTCAACACTCTAACCATTTCGAATTTACTTTCAATTTTTTCACTAAGTAATCAAACACAAAATCACTTTTTAATTTTATTATAAAAACAATCAAATAATAAAACTAAATTCACCGAAAAATCACTTTTATTATGTTAAAGAAAAATAGTCCCATATTGCTTATCAATAGTTCTGAAATGATATTCATAAAAATTTGAGTTCACTTTTTTCATAATCAATCAGTTTTGAGAAGATTTTGAAAGTTCGTCATATGATATCAGAGCGAGTTCGGTAGAATCGATTCAAAATATTGGCTAAATTTAATTTATTATCCATATCTATTCAGGACGTTTATGGTTTGGTCTATTTTAGGGCAAAAATAATTCGCTTTATTTTAGAAAAGTTAGTCTGTTTCATTCAAAGAACAGTCATCCGCTATATTTTATTACAAATAGTCTATTTTATTTCAAAACAAGTCACCCGCTTTATGTAATTCATTATAAAGTACGTAGACCATATCAATTCAATTTATAAAAAACGCTTCATCGGAGGATATGTGTTAAAGAAAGATTAGTTACTTATCAGATATTCTAAAATAATATTTATAAAAATTTAGATGCATCTTTTTATAGCCAATTGATTTTGATAATAATTATAAATTTGTCGCACGTTAGAATCAAACGAGCTCATAAGTTCGAAGATAGTTAATATTATTTATGCTACTAAAACAAAAGGAATTGATAATTTATACTATAGTTTTAGTTAAGCTTGACTATTAGGAAAAAACAAAAGAATATTTGCACTAATAAAATAAATCCAAAATCTTTGCAAAGCATTTGATGAATTTACATTATTTATTTTAGAGAAAAATAATTTTGTTATCTCTAAGCTCCAGAAGCAAAACCCAGAACCTCACCAATCAAACTATCAACGGAACCCCAAATGTTTGGAGCAGGTCTCTCCCTTTCTTCTGCTTCTTGCTCTCTACTTCCTTCCATCACCATCTCTGCTAACCCCATTTCTTCATACTCTTCGAAATCTTTTAAACTCAATCGGTCCCAATCACTTCGATGTCAGAGAAATCAAGCAAAGAAAAATCAACCTCTTTCAATTGTCTTCGCCTCTTCTACAACTTCTGAGAATTTTGCTGCTTCCTTTGAAGGTTTCAGTGATAAATGGGATCCCCCTGATTACGAGGCTCTTCTCAGAGGTGGGGAGCAGGTTGTTTCAGTACTCCAGGAGATGATCAAGCTGGTAACAATTAAATATGATCAGATTCTAAGCTCGTTTCGTTTGTTTGTTGGGATTAATTTGTTTTAGCCATCCTGTTGAATTGGAGTATGAATGATGGATTTCTAATGTTCGTCCTTTTTTTTTTGGTTAATGTTGTTGTTGTCTATGTCAGTCTGGTGTTCCAATATGGTTGGATTATGAATGGTGGATTTGTAATTTGTGGGTGTTTTTGTTTTCTACTCTTCTTGTTGTTATTGTTGGCATTTTCCCAATGTTGTTGGATTATGATTTGTAATGTTGGGGTGTTTCTGTTTTCTGTTGTTGTTGCTGCTGTTGTTAATTTGGTGTTCCCATATTGTTGGATTATGGATTTGTAGATATTGGGGTGTTGGCATGTTGTTGATGTTTGTTTTCCCTTAAATTTGCTATCATTCTAATATAGCTTGCATAACCAACTTAGGTATTTCTCTGTTCAAATTTTAGGACTATGTGATTTATATTTTGATGTTTTCTTAATGACATATGTATATATCTGTTAGTTGATTGAACAGTTGGGGAATTTGTCTTCTTGATGAGAGTTTATGTGTTTGATTTTCAGCTAGAGGACATGGAGATGGATGCGGCCTCAGAGGCAGCAGCAGTGGAGATTGCTGCACAAGGAGTGATTGGGAAGAGAGTCGATGAGATGGAATCTGGGTTCGTGATGGCCATAGATTGCATGATTCAGACTGCTGAAAAGGATAGTGATGATGAGGTTGGGTGAAACACGGGTCCTTATTTTGTTCGATTTTAATGAAAATTGTCAGCTCCGCACTTGTTGTCTGCAGTTTGGATATTATTATATAAGGCCCACAGTTGTGTTCATGCAGTTGCAAAATTTAAGCTCTAAGTAAACTTTTAGTTGATTAACAATCTAAGTGAAATATACTACACCCACTTTCATCTCTGTATCTATTTATCATGGCACAGTCCCTTTTATGTTAGACGAGCAAGGGAGACAAGAGATCCATTTTGGACTTTGTCCAATTCCCGTACCATGACCTCTGTCAATGCATTACTTCGATGACAAATTAGTGAGATTTTGACAACTGCTAATAGTTGCAGATGTTATACCCCAACCTAATTCCTTGTTGTGCGTAAGGACTCAAATTTGTCTCTTGAGAGTTGGATATATCATGTCCATGAGAAAGTATTGAAACTAGCTATGATGCGCATGGTTGTTATAGTTTGGCTTTGGTGGCTTGTCCTTGCATTTTCTTATATTATACAGGAATTTGGAAAAAATCACTTTCTGAGCTTCATTGAAGCTGTTTTCTGTAGTGGTGTTGCACTATTATTAATTTTTGGTGTTGTTAAGTTGCTTTATCCACCTGCTATCTGATTTTTTAATGTACCAATGCTGTCTTCTCAATTTAGTGATTTGAATTCCCGTGTTAACAAATTTCCTTATCGTAATTGTTACACTTTGATTGACTGCAGAGAAAATCACTGTTGGAGGTGATCAAGCAAACAGTTCTAGATCATCTTACTAAGAAGTGCCCTCCACATGTGCGCTCACAAGCTCTCAATTAGTGTTTTTTGTTTCTCCTTTTTATTTTTAAAGTCATTTGTGTTATTTTTGTTGAAGACATGATTACTGTTTGTGGATCTTACAACAGGTTCAAGTAATTGGGTTGCTGTGCCGTACTCCTTTGAAGGAAAGTCGGCATGAATTACTACGCCGAGTAGCAGCTGGTGGTGGTGTATTCAAAGGTGAGCAAGGTACAAAAGTGCAACTTCCAGGGGCAAATCTCAATGATATTGCTAATCAGGCTGATGATCTTGTGGAGGTAATCGTGACAGTTATTAGTTATTTATTGATCTTTCTTTTGGAGATCCTATTACAGTTGTTGTTATTTGCTTATTTATTCTTATCTCTTGAAGTTTAATGGGTAATAATGACCTAATTGCTGAAACCTATGGTCTGAATCCTGTACTCCTTTCTAAATCAATATACCGAAGGCTCATTTCTTAGTGATAGGGATATTGTTGATTTGCTAGTGATGCCTGGTGGTCGTACAAAATGTTGTACGTATTTACCATCGCTACTGGTTTTCTACAGTGGCTATCTGAGGAAATCCATTAGTGCAAAAGTAAAGTTTGTTGTAAACTGCTTAAATTACAAATGAGTAGAATTGGCATAGCAGGTCCTGAGAAGGCTTCTTGATATTTTGCTCCATGCACAACCAATGTATTTCTAGTACTGATGTTGGTGCGTATTGCTCTATTGCATGTTGTTTCCATGGCTTGTTAGCGGATATGATGCATTCTTCTATGAGAGCATTACCGGTGGTCAGAGTCACTGCAGGCACTAGGTAGTAGTAAATATAATGCACTAGTTGCACCACTATGGGTAATAATACTAGGTTCAATTTGCTAGGATAATCTCCTGATATGTAGTTGTCGCAGGTTCTAAACATTGAAATAGCTCTAGAATTTTTATCAGCATAACTTATGTCATCTGGCTACATACGGTTAGGCCTTTATATTCAGAGGAAATCCAGCTTCTGCTGTTCGAGGCAGTATTGCCGATCAACTATTGTGTTCTCTATTGTAGATGGGATACGAAAAAGTCTTACAATTGAGCACTTATTATGTGAGCATAACCTATAAGCTTTTAAGCATATATATAAATTATGAGGAGCACTGGGGAGTATAGAAGTTCTTGACACTGTTAACATATACACCATTAAGAATTGGTGTTTTAGGTTCTTATTTTTTATTTTGTTTGGATGCATCTATAATTCCTTCAATGGTTTCTATGCATCTGCTCCTTTAAGTCAGTTTAGTTGATTTTAGTCTATACAGTCTTTTCTTTAATCTCTGTTATGATGATCCACTTTTCATGGAACATTTTGCCCCCAAAAAACGATACTATTGGAACGGAGTTGATTTTGAGAAAAGTTGGTTCAGCAGCCATTAATGTTTGAGGAAATTCTTCACACTTAAGGCTGACACTTTCAGATGCATCTAGTAAGAGATGTGATGTATAGAAATGGCAGAAGTTAAAACAGATTGACAACCCAAAAACATCTGGATAGAAATATTAAGAAAACACTCTCATCAATATCCTTTTGAAGATATGATTTTTGACGTAGCATGATGATAAAAAAGAGTCCACTTTAGTCTATCCCATCAAGTGGGATGTAGGTCGGTTGTTGTTGTCATTGTTGTAGGCTAATCTAGTATTTGGTTGCTTCATGAACTTTCTCTTAGACACTTCATGACAGAGAGCTTAATGAAAGAATATTATAGACAGTGCGAAAGAACTCATGGAAGAAAGAAAAGAGGAGGCATTTACAATATGCAAGCTGGAAAAGCTTTAGTGGTCATTTCTAGTATCTCATGCAATTTGCCAATCATAAGAAACTATGCAAATTCTAGTTTGTTGTGTCTTCTGCAGACTATGGAATCTAGGCCTGCTGTTCCTGATCGGAAGCTTCTGGCAAGGCTTGTTTTAATTAGGGAGGAAGCTCGGGATATGATGGGCGGTGGATTATTAGATGAAAGGAATGATCGTGGTTTAACTACGCTTCCTGAAGCAGAGGTTTGCATTACTTTCTTGTTATTTTTACATTTTTTTTGTCTGTTTGTATAACTCTCTGTTGTCTCAGCATTATTGACTTTTATTAAATGAGATATTGAGATGCATATGCCTCGTAGACCGCATTCAGTGCTGGTGGTCTATAGTTTCAAACTTGAAATCCATCATTGCATGGCGTGAGCCGCTATTTGGTGTTTGATGTCTCAGCCCTCATTGGTTTAGTCACTGTACCTTGCATCAGCCTAACTCTGGAAATTTCTGTTTGTCTTTCATCTGCCTGCAGCAATTTTCTATTCCTGCCTCTCTGACATGATTGTTTATGTACCTTATTACGCAGGTGAACTTTTTGAGCAAACTTGTTGCATTGAAACCTGGAAATACAGTGCAAGATATGATTCGCAATGTGATGCAAGGAAAAGATGAAGGTGCAGATAACATAGCCAATGACCAGAATGACTCCAGTAATGCTAGTCAGCCATCATATGGAATTTCTGGCAGGGTTAGTTGTTTCATGAGTTCATATGGCTACATTCAAGTTTGTTTAATGTGGAATACTTCATATAAAGTGGCTTCACTCATTGAACATGATTGAAGACTGCATACAAATAGCTTCACCCTTTGAACACGCTTTTTCCTCTGTAGGGAAGTGTAACTGGCCGAAAACCTCGTCCAGTCCGTCCTGGCATGTTTTTGGAGACAGTTTCTAAGGTAATTCTTGCATCTTGTTTTACTTTTTTCTAGAAATACTCCATCTGGAAAACCCCTTAAAATTAATGCTTTGTCCAATATTGATGAAAAACTAAAAACTCAGAATTGTTACTCCCTTACTCTGATACAAGTTTACCTAATTTCCTATACTTATAGGTCTTGGGTGGAATTTATGGTGGGAATACATCTGGTGTAACAGCTCAGCATCTGGAGTGGGTAAGTGCTTCCTTCTTCCGCTGGACTCTGCCTCATTCCTATTCTTTTTCACTAGGAACTCCTCTAAATTCTGAAGAAAGTTCTCCAGGTTCATCAGAAGACCCTACAGATTCTTCAAGAAATGGCATTTTAAGCTGTTCCATCCAAATGATAACTTCTGCATGAGCAATTATATTCAACAACCATCCCACAAGCTATTTTTAACGGTGAAAGACAGTTAAGCATGTTGTTGGATGATTAAAGTGAACAAAAGCTCAAATGAATCAAATACAGGAGAACTTCTCTTACATTAACTAATGAAAGATGACACATGGTCCCAGGATGAACATGTTCCCAGAATTCTTAGCATGCACAGTGTTTTTGAAATTTTTATGCCCAAAAGCACCGCTCTTTTCCTTAAAGATTATTCTCACATTACTCTATAGTGTGTGTAGACAGGTTGATTCTTGAAGCTCTTGTGGTGGCAATTGCAGGTACACATCATACTGGCTTCAGCAATAGCTTTTTTTTGGCATTAATTACTACTAATCTGTCGTGATATAACTTTTGTCGTATTATGTCATACAGAGGTCTGGTTCTCTAGATGGCTGACTCAAAAACTTTTGTTGCATGATGTCGTATAGAGGTCTGCTTCTGTAGATAGTTGACTTAGAACGTTAATATCAATACAGTTTTTGTGCTCATCAAGACTTATTTTGCGTCATGCCCAGTTTGTTAACAGAAATATACAGTAATAAACGTTTTCTTTGTTGGAATGAAATTTCAAGGCCGGTTGCTGTGCAGACGAAACTGAATATTCTCTTCTGGAAATATGAAATTTGGGAGTGCCATTGCCAGCACCTGTTTGTTGAAATGCTTGTACGTGTGCCAGAATATTAAGCTAGCTTGAAATTGGTGTATCTATCTGGTCTTTGATTTTTTTTACTTCTGTGCCTACTTCATTTGGGTGTGCCACTGCCATGTTTGTTCGTTGAATTGCTTCTGGGAGTGTTTGGGATTGCTTATGAAAAGGAGCTTTTCTGAAAATGAGCTTTTAGAAAGAAAAAATAGCTTTTGAGAAATGGAGAGAAAAGTATTTGGTAGTACTTTTTGATAAGCAGCTTTTCAAGCGAAGAGATATGAAAATTATTGATTTATCCCTTGTGTTTTGTGTTAGTTATTGAAGTATATATACTAAATTGTTGATGCTATTTTGAATAAAATACCTATTTAAAAAAATTATATTCAATAAAGTGACTTTGTATTAATTTTTCTTTTAAATAAAAATACTAAATTAATTATTTTATATAAATATTTATTTAAATTAAAATTATTATTATTTTGGAAAATAGTTTGTTAAATAATTATTTAAAATATTTGTTAAATAATTGATAGTTAAATAATTTATTAAATATTGAAAAAGTTGTTAAATATTTAATAATTTCTTAAATAATGTGTTAAATTATTTTGGATAATATTTGTGCTTTTGACGTAATTGTAAAAGTATGAATAAATAATCACACATTAGTTAAAAATAATTATACATTTGACATTCTCATAGCAATAGCATCGCGATATACATGCTAGTCTGAAATGTTTTCACCAGTATCTATCTTTACGGGCGTAACATTAGACGTACTACACGATGCTTTTACGGTTGACGGGATAAAACTTTCATGTTCTGCTACTGAGAATGTCACATCGGACGTACCGTGCTTTCTGATAAAGTTATGAATTGTTATTGTAGTAACGACAATATCTCGTTGATTATCAATATCATATAGTGGCATATCTTCTAAAATTTTAGATCGAACTTTCCATACGCCAAAGGTACGTTCGATAATACTTCTGCAGGAAGAGTGGAGTCTGTTGAATTTTTCTCTTGGACCTCTTGGTTTCCGCAGCTGTGCTGTACTTGCACGTCGAAAATCACTGAGATGATATTTGATGCCTTCACCTGTATACGGCGCCATATACCCAGCTCTGTATGCATAACAGCATCCACCAGATAATACTTGTTGCATGAAGGATGAGGAAACTCATGCTCTGGGTTACATAATACTTCGTTGAAAACCTTATTGTCGTGAGCACTTTCTTCCCATCCAGCCAATACAAAGGTGAAGCACATATTGAAATCACAGACTTCAAGAACGTTCTGAGTAGCATATCCTTTACGACCAATGTAAGGTAGCTGTTCACCAGTTGGCAGTGTAGCCTTGATATGAGTTCTGTCAATTGCTCCAATACAATCCTATAATAAAATATCCAATGTTCAAATTAGCAAAAATAAATTTCTCGTATTATAAAAAATATGCGCTACTATAATGAAAAATTAATTGATTATTTGAAACCACGGAAGATATTGTGTGTTCTCTGGTTTGTGGTAGATGACCCCTTCATTATAGTAGCGATGTGGCCGTAGCAACTGTTTTGATAATTGTAATAGAGCTTTCAACACCTTGTGAATATGCCTAGAAATTGTTTCTCCCGAATGATTAAACATCTCCTGAAGTAATCTGTTTGAAGATCCATGGGCACAAGTTAAAAGAAATATTCCAACGCTCTCCTCGACCGTTGTTGATCTTGTTGGTTCTAAATTGTAGTCACGTGTCAAACATTGACATAATGCTCGAAAATATCTTTCTTCATACGAAAATTTGAGTAGCAGCGACTCTCATTTCCCTCCAATATTTCCAAAATAAATCGATTACTTGTGCGTATGGATATACGGCACGAATTTTTGATCTTGTTGTGTACACATATAGCCGCAGCATGATAACTTGCTTGTATTATAATTTGTGCCCAGCTATCGTTATCTTGGCTATTCGCATCATTTTCAGAAACATCACATGAAGCTATAGAAACATCCATTGGATCATCAAAAAAGGGCATCCAAACATCCATCGAATCATCTGAGCCACTCATTTTACTACACAAATATAAATATACCAATCAGTATTAAAAACAACCACTAAACAAGCATATGCATTACCGTAAAAACTCTGTAACTTAACTAACACTCATATTAAATAATATTATAAAATCACAACTTTGAATTCAATAATACAAACAGCAAACATAAATTCATTAAGGCGATAAAATAAACACTTAGTATAATACTCACGAAATAAACATAAAAATTCTTCAAATTTAAATTAACAAACACTTAGTATAATACTCACGAAACAAACATAAGAATTTTACAAACTTAAATTAACAATTCAAATACTACCCGATGTTTTCCTCATATACTCATCATAATTAAACTCTAACCACGCCAAACGACTTTCATCATCTGGCTGTTCTAAAAAAGCATACTGATTAGCTGGTTTGGTTAGAAGATTCGTGTAGTAGCTCCAGAATCTTGTGCCCGGGTCGATTCCGTTTCCAGCCATCTCCTTGAGTATACGCATGCACTTCATCTGATTGTTTGCTTGTCCTCCCTCTGTTCCCGTAGACGTTGTCCGGCTAGTTGAACTGATGACATCCACAAGTATATCCAAACTCTCCTGTAGTGACTGTCTTCTCTTTGCTGTGTTGGAAACAGGCCTCGAGATAGAAAGAAACAAATCTTGCTCAGTATCAACAACTGGTGGAGGTTGATCGCCATCATCACTGCTATCACTGTCTTCCTGCTTAGGCGTGCCTTCAGCTGCGACATCTCTCCCAACTGTAGCTGCTGACCTTGCTCTGCTCTCCAACGCAACACTATCTTCAAATAGACGACCGTACCGATCATAGATTAAGGATAAATCTCTACCTTAAACTTTTTCAACTTATAGTCAGCCTATAGAAATAAGAAAAAATCAATTAAAAACTAATATCATAAAATTAAAAAAACACAGTTTATAAATAACAAGCAGCTAATGTACCTTAATCTTCGCGTCCCACCACTCATCATCAGCAATTATTGTGTTGCGTTCAGCATCCCATCCCAAACCTGACTCACCGAAGACTAATTTCTTATACAATTTCCATTAAGTCTTCATATTATCCCAATGATTTTTAAATTGACTTTTGTCGTACGTCTCCCTAAAATATTCATTAAATGCACGACGAATATTACCCCAACCTTCGGCATTGAAGTAAGTCGTAGGCTTATTACCCTTTCGAATCTCTTTTTCAGCAAGTTCAACAAATTTTCTACAGTAAATGTCCGACCAATGCGCTATTTCACTACGACGCTTTTTTTTTTTGTGTAGACATCTATAATGTATAATCAACAAAAATCTTATGTCGTAAATATCGTAAATAAGCTATTATAACAAAAATTACAACAACTGTGCTACTCAGTTATAATCTTATATCAAACTATTTACCTATGAAGCATGCAAATTGTTCACCACAGTTATGTTATGCTACTTACCTATGAAAACTCTACTACCCCTGCTCTCTAACAAATTTCTACTGGCCCCCCTTAAAAAAACTCTACTGTCCCCATTAACAAAAAAATTTTACTGCCCCTCTAACAAACCCCCCCCTCTCTAACAAAAAATTTTTACAGCCCCCCAAATAAAAACAAACCAGCCATCTCCTTGTTGTAGGAGAACTCCCCCCTATTGCCTTGCAGTAGGAGAACTCCCCCCTACTGCCCCCCTATAGTAGAACTCTCACCTACTGCCCCTCTAACAAAAAATTCTACTGCCCCCACCGCTGTAGGAAAACTCTACTGCCTCCCTCTCTCTAACAAAATTTTGTTTACAATCTCCCAAACAAAATCAAACCAGCCATCTCCTTGCTGTAGGAGAGCTCCCCCTGCCCCCCTGTAGTAGAACTCCCACCTACTGTCCTCTCTAACAAAAAATTCTACTGCCTCACTGCTGTAGAAAAACTCTACTGCTCCCCCCTCTCTAATAAAATAATTTTACAGCCCCAAAAAAAAAAAAACATTTCCCAACCTTGCAAAGAGGGAGAACTCTCTCCTCTCTGTCTCCTTACAAAAAAAATTCCACTGACCCTTCCCCCCCTTCTCTAACAAAATATTTTTACAAATTTCTAACAAAAACAAACAAACCATCTCTTTCTTTTGTAGGAGAACTCCCCATCGCCCCTATAGTAGAACTCCCACACATTTGCCCCTCTCTAATAAAAAAATTTTACAGCCCCCTAACAAAAATATTCCCCAACCTTGTAGTAGGAGAACTCCCCTCTAGTGCCGCCCTTTACAAAAAAAAATTCTACTAAACCCCCAACTCTCTAACGAAAATTTTTTACGACCCTCCTAACAAAAACAAACCAGCCATCACCTTGCTGTAGGAGAACTCCCCCCTATAACAAAAAATTCTACAGCCCCCCTTAACAAAAAAATTCTACTGCCCCCCTCCCCTCTAACAAAATTTTTTACAAATTTCTAACAATAGAAAAAAAAGAATACATATAGCATCTGATTTTGCTAAAATAGAAAACAGGTAATTATGATTTTATTGCTAAAAATCAGATTTAATTGCTAAAACAGAAGAACATATGCAAAAACAGAAACCAATCCAATTTTCAAACATATCCAAAACTGTTGCTGAAAACAACAATACATATAGCATCTGTTTTTGCTAAAACAGAAAATAGATAATTGTAATTTTATTGCTATAAATCAGATTCTATTGCTAAAACAAAATAACATAAGCCAATACAGAAAACAAGACTATTTCTAAAACATATCCAATAACTTTGCTAATAACAGCAACAGATATTGCATCTATTTTTGCTAAAGCAGAATACCAAAATTTTTTACTTTATTACTAAAAATCAGATGCAATTATCTGATTTTATTCTAGCTATACACTTGTAATATAAAGTTTAGTACAAAAAAAATGTGTACTAGCATACATTTGTAGTATAAGTAAGCATAAGTCCAAATATATTATACTAGCTTATACTTGTAAATTTAAGTGTAGTAAAAGAATTTTATACTAGCATATACTTGTAAGTATAGAGTTTAGTATAACAATAGTATACTACCAAATGCTTGTAGTATAGAAGTTACTAAAAAAAATTTACACTAGTTTATTCATTTTATCTAACGTCTAGTGTAAAAGTTTTATACTAGTGATGCACTTCTAGTATAAAGTTAATACAAAAACTTTTTACTAGTTTATACTATACTAGCATATACCTGTAGCATAAAGTGTAGGGCGAAAGTTTCTACTAACTATACACCTGTACTATGAAGTTTAGTGCAAAAACAAAAACCAAAATAATTTTCAAACATCCAAAACTTTTTCTGAACACAGCAATACATATTGCATCTGTTTTTGCTAAAACAGCTAACAAAAAATTGTGATTATATTTGCATCTGTGTTAATTCTACACAAATACTATATATTGCATCTGTGTTAATTCTAAACAGAAAATTTGTTTAGAATTATGATGCTTGACATTCATCAACACACAATGACAAAATCAGAATGCTAGTGTAAAATTCTTCTTTTGTACCATGACAAAACTCCAGAATCAACAATGACAAAATAATGAAGCTCAGAACACTAAATAAATTAGCTCAGAAAATCCGAAATAGCTCCAGAATCAACAATGACAAAACAAATTTCAGCAGTTTATTGGAACGAACACTAAACGAAGACTATCCAATACAAACTCCAAATCAGTACAAAGACAGCAATTTATAACAGAAATCCAATTAAACAACTACAAATTAGTACAAACACAGCAACTGTGGTGTTCGGATACAATCAATTCGTAGAAATTAAGAAATAAATATGAAATTAAGAGTACAAACGTCGAAAACAATACCGGTAACGAAAATCTTACCTCAAAGAAGCTAGTGATGTCGGCCTCTTCTCGCGGAGATGCACACAGCTTCGTATCTGAAATTCGGGAAAAGAAAATCGGAAGCTCCAATGCGGCGGCAGTCGAGAGAGGTGAAGGATTCAACTTGTTGCCTGGAGTTTGAAGAAAAAATCGTCGAGAAGGCAGACAATTGAGAGACAAACGAAATCACAGATCTGCGTCGAGAAAGCCGCGAGGAAGAGACGAGACGAGCGCACGTAGGGTTTTGCCTAGCTATGGCAATTTCGTAAATATAAGATGAAGTTCTAATAGAATTGTAATTACACTGTGCAGCGCGTTTGATACACAACGTTTTATCCAAACACCTTTGGTGCGTTTGACTCTACTGTGTAATGCGTTTGGGGAACAAAAATTTCCCTAAACGCATCCTCTATAGCAACGCAAATAGGTACGCGTTTTGTGCGAAGCGTCAGGAAAATTAAGTTCAAAAAAGTATTGCTTGGAACACTTTTGAGAAAATATTGCTTGCTTTTTTTTTGAAAGAAATGTATTGCTTGCTATCTCTAGTTGTGAAAAGTACTCATTACGGATACGAATAATGGAGCTGGCGAGCCAGTTCGCAATGTTAATATTTGCAAGACAAATTTAGGATAAATGTGAAATTACTGGCGAAATGTTTGGAGTTATCTTTAAAAAATTTTAACATAGTTAAAATTTTAAACGAATTCTCAGAAATCATAACAATTCGTGTAAATTTTTGGAATATTCTGTTCTTCCCGGTTATTGATTTATCTTGTTAACTTCGGCAAAAATTTTCACAAACCAAATCCATGGGCTTCCTCTAGTAGCCCAATTTAACCCATCACTAATGTACCCTTTCCTTCTCTTCTTCCACCTACTAAACCCCTTCCCTCTCACTCCCGTAAAACCCCCGACGTTGCCGTCGCAGTCGCCGCTTTCTCTGCTTCTCTTCTCTCTCTTCTAAATCCCTAACCCGAAAATTCTCCCATCTCTATCTCTTTCTGAGAACTCTTAAAAGCAGTCTTTTCCGTGCTCGATCCATGGGGAAAAGTGACAAGCACAGCAACAACAACTCATCGACAACCATTGTTCCATCGATCGGCGAAGAAGCTGGTGATCGAGAGTACCAAATCAAGCCGCAATCCTTCACTCCGTCGCTCGATTCTTCAACCTGGCCTCTGCTGTTGAAGAACTACGACCGACTCAATGTTCGCACAGGTCACTTCACTCCTCTTCCATCCGGTTACTCGCCACTCAACCGCCCCGTTGATCAGTATATTCGCTACGGGGTTATCAATCTTGATAAACCTTCCAATCCTTCTTCCCATGAAGTTGTTGCTTGGATTACACGGATACTCAGGACGGAGAAGACTGGGCATTCGGGGACGCTTGATCCCAAGGTTACGGGGAATCTGATCGTTTGTATTGATCGGGCGACGAGGTTGGTGAAATCGCAGCAAGGGGCAGGCAAGGAGTATGTTTGTGTTTTGAGATTGCATTCTGCTGTATCTGATGCTTCTCGTGTTGCTAGAGCTTTGGAGACTTTGACTGGTGCGGTCTTCCAAATGCCCCCTCTTATCTCTGCTGTCAAGAGACAGCTTAGGATTAGGACAGTTTATGAGTCTAAGTTGCTTGAGTTTGATAAAGATAGGAACTTGGTCGTGTTTTGGATTTCTTGTGAGGCTGGAACGTATGTTAGAACTATGTGCGTGCATCTAGGGCTTTTGCTTGGTGTTGGTGGGCACATGCAGGAGTTGAGAAGAGTGAGATCAGGGATTTTAGGAGAGAATGACAACATGGTGACTATGCATGACATTCTTGACGCCCAGTGGATGTATGATAATTATAAGGATGAGAGTTACCTTCGAAGGGTTGTTATGCCTTTGGAGGTTTTGCTTACGAGTTACAAGAGGCTGGTTGTGAAGGATTCTGCGGTGAATGCAATTTGTTATGGTGCGAAGCTTATGATTCCGGGTCTGCTGCGGTTTGATAATGATATTGAGAATGGGCAGGAAGTTGTTTTGATGACTACCAAGGGAGAAGCAATTGCTGTTGGGATTGCAGAGATGACTACTGCTGTGATGGCAACTTGTGATCATGGGGTTGTGGCAAGAATTAAGAGAGTGGTGATGGACAGAGATACATACCCAAGGAAATGGGGTCTTGGTCCTAGAGCATCTATGAAGAAGAGGATGATTGCTGAGGGGCTTCTGGATAAGCATGGGAAGCCCAATGAGAAGACACCTGCTGAGTGGCTCCGCAATGTGGCAATCCCGGCAGGCAGTGATAACCTGATTGCTAGCATGGCTGCTGCAGCTACTGCAGGAAAGGAGAAGGCAAAGGGTGATACTGTAGTAGTGAAGGTGGAAGAGGTGAGAAAGGAGATTGTTGCCATTGGGGAACGAAAGGAGGAGAAAAAAAAGAAGAAGAAGCATAGGGAGGGTGAAGATGGGGAAGGCCGAAAGCGCAAGTCGAATAGAGAAAAGGGTGAGAGCCCTGAATTTAAGAAGGTGAAGGTTGAAGAGTTTGATGCATCGTCAGAGCAAGTGAAGGACAAGTTGAAGAAAGTGAAGGACGAAGTGGTTGAAGAGGTGGTTGAAGAGGAGAAGAGTGAGAAGAAGAAGAAGAAGGACAAAGACAAGAGAGAAGCAGCAGGCTCTGATGAGGAGGACAAGAGCAGCAGAAGAGTTAAGACCGAACCAGTAGGGTCTGATGAGATGGCTACTGAAGAAAAGAAGAAGAAAAAGAAGAATAAAGATGTTGATGATGATAAGGTGATTGCTGAAGCTGAGGAAGCTGGAAAAAGGGAAAAGAAGAAGGACAAGAAGAAAAAGAAGCACAGAGATGAAGAGGAGGAACAACAGGATGAGTAGGGGTGTAGTTCTTGCCACATATCTTTTTGCTGATGATCTTTCAAAGGGTTCTGTGTGTAGTTCTGGGGCATACCTCCTGAAGCACAAAGACTGCTGTTAAGTAAGCATAGCAGTCTTTTCTGCATACTATGTCTTAAGGCTGAGAATGTCATCAGGATTGTTTATGTGTTTATTGGCTTTTTTTTTTTTTTTTTTTCATTTTCAACAAATAGCTTAGGCGTTAGGGAAGCTGTGTTTTTATGTCTCGTGGGACTAGTATCTTTCCGAGCCTGGTTGTACTGTTTTAATTTGCTAATGAATTATGTTTTTCTACTAGAATAGTGCTTTGAGGAAGGTTATTTCTCTTTCTCAGCATATCAGTTGTGCAGTCTAAGCTAGGAAGAAGTTTTATATTTCTTTCTGTTTTTTTGACGAGGCAAATAAAACAACCAAGCCAGCTTTCAGATAGATCAGCTGGTTTATATGGTACAATCTGTGTCTTTTGTTTAACTTTGTGTTGGTACTGATGTGATTCCTTATCTTTCAACGGAAACATCATTCTTTCTGTGAGCTAGAGATGCGCTTCCTAACAAAGCAAATCCAAACTTTGATTCATCTTTCTTCTCACATTCATTCATTTACAGGAGGAACTTCATTGTAATCATTCATTCATCTTCTCCTCTCTATAAACTCAGAAGGTAATCAAAGGAATAAATCGAATTTTTTATGGAATGTATCTTTTTCTTTTCAGTGGGAAGCATGGCTGGATCGATCATTGCAGAGAACCCAAAGTATGCTTGTTTCTGTTCAGATATTGATTCTGGTTTCTGGTTTTTTCATTGGTCAATTATGTTGATATTATTGACAGGTGCAATGATATATATTGTTTCTGCTTGATTTGAGTTCAGATCTTTTACTGGAATTTTATGTGAAATTTGTCGTTTGATTGTTTGTTGTGTTACTAGTGTTACGAGTTTTTTTTTTTGGAATGGGATTGGGGTTCTGGAATAGAAATACCAGAGAGTATTAGTGTTATCTCACAATGTGAGATTTTTGTTATGGATTTTGTTTCTTATTTCATGGATTGGGAGTTGTTTGCATGGAAGTTGTTTGTGGTTGGTTATGCAAATGGAGATAAATCAGCGACAGTAAAGGAAAATTTTGGTTTGTTTCTATTTTCGTAATTTTAGTGGAAGCCATGAACTTTTCATTGACTGTTTGGTAATTATTTGAATCTTTGAAAGCTTATCACATTTTTAAAAATAATTTCTTTTTTGTTACAGAAAATTAGTATAAAAGCTTTTGTTTTCTGTCCGTCAAGGTTAGGAATTGACTAAACAGAAATTTCTGAATTAGTTCTAGAGATAAATATCAACTATGTAAGCAGTATATCTAAGTGCAAACTACCTTCTCCAGTGGAAGTTATGGTTGTGATCCTGCTTTATTGCTTATTTGTTTTGATTGTATATTTTGAGAATGTTTGGTTTGATTAGAAGAGCTTCTGGATAGGCTGTGGATATTGATGCTATAATTCTTTGGTTGGATGTGGGATGAAATGCACTTCTGGCTTGCAGTTTTCACTATCGGCTTGCCTGTTATTGTAATCTCTACGTGTAGAATGGAAAGGGATGTAGATTTGCCTTAGTTTGTAGTTGTGCTTCTGCATTCAGTCTAATGTTCGCTAGAATTTTTTTATTTGAACTCCATTCAATGGAGTTATGAATTATGTGGTGAATGTTTTTGCTGCTATGTAGTGTGTCAGTGTTGGACTGCTTACTTGGCAGTAAATCACCGCAATAGTGTTTTTTCTTTGGAAGAGAAACTGAAGTCCAGGTTGGATTAGCGAAGTTGTTACTTGGTCTTGTTTTGTAGGTTTTGGCGAATTTGAGCTTGCTCTTTCTTCTGGGAACTGCTTACTTATGAAGGTATGAGAACCTGGAACCAACTTTCCAGCATTACAGAAAGAATTTTCTGCTGATATTTACTATCTATGTTGTTCTAATCCCAAACTTGCTATAACTTGCATGGGCCTGGCGACTTGGAGTTTTAAATTTATTTGCCTAGCTTAGTTTCTTCCCCCAATATATTGATCTTTAAGAATTTAAATTTCTGAATGTTAGTTTTTTTCTAAACAAAATAAGTATGATCTTTGGCATCTGATTATCCTAGTAGTAATACAAGATTATGACCCATTGTTATTGTTGGGCCTTGAAATTAGACAGAGTCCTAATTAGTAGCGTGTATAGTTTGGTAGTCCGAGTGAACGACGGATTAGTTTAGTGAGATAGATCTGGTTAGTAGTGTAAGGGTCTTTAATGGTGCCCAAAATAAAAAATGGATTAGCTAATGTAGAGGTGGGTGGGTCAATAATTCGTCTGAGTTAGATCACAGTTTGGTGGGTTTAACATTCACGTTCCTTAATAATTTAGGATATTAAAATAAATATTTGCTTATAAGTGAGCGATGCTCAGTTTTAAAAGGTTGGTCAATTCTTTCGCAAAAGGATCTGAGCCTATAGCTATGTTAGCAATATTTTGCTACCATCTTTGCATTACTAATTTTTATAATATCATGCTGTCCTCTGAAGTTATGCTGATTGCAATTAGCGCTATTTTTCTAATTGTTTATTGTTCAGATCATTCTAACCCATTTTGCCTGAAATTTTGGTTGTGTCCAGTTGTCAAGGCAAAGGCTGAGAATAAGAGGCATCTGCTTTATCTGGGTACCATGAAGGTAATGCGTCCACGTCTTCTTAATAACTTTTGCACCACATAGACTCCACAAGGAGACTACTTTGACGTAATGCATTATCTCGTACGTAATTACTACAGTAACAACGTCTTTTATCATCACTTGCTAATTGTTTATCATCTGGCTTTTGGTCGCTCAGCTGTTTAAGACAGAGATCATAAGTATTTGTTGAAGGCAGCTGAGGAAGCATATCATGGTGTAGACTGTGATCATGAGGATCCCTTTGGAGCTTGTTGTTGTCCGTAAAACTATGGGACCTGTCATAACATCGTTTTCAAGAACACTTACGGCATATTTAGGAGAGCTTTTTTTCTCATATTTTTTAATAAAATTTTAAAAATATTTTATAGAATTTTAAAACAATTTATATAGTACAAAAAATTTTACATCATAAAATTTTTTATTAATTATTTTTGTTATTTTTTTTAAAATAAAAAAATATAGCCCTATCTTTTAAAAGTTTTCAAAATATTTTTTTTAAAAAAACTTTTTTGCAATAAGCATCTCTAACATTCCCTTATCCCACTGCTTGCTGAAGTGACTGCTGTAAGAGAGGTTAGTGACAAGTAATTAAGTACCAAGTTATTGAAGTGTCTTCTTTGGTGTTTACGGTAGAGTTGTCATGTTTTTTGTGTGGTTTACTTTGATTAGTCATTCCTTGTTACTCTTCTTTTTTCCTTTTTTGTGGCAGTATGACTTTTACTTCTCTCCTTTATTGCCTTGATACGATGCCTTTTGCCCAGGCGAAATAGTTAAGCAAATTTTAAAATATAGTAGAATACTCTAACACATTTAAGATATTTGAAAACCTAAAAAATATTTTGAATAGTGGAGATATTTGTATGAATATTATTTAAGATTTTTTTAGATCAAGTGTTATTCATTATCTGATTAAAATAATCTCCAACGTTGTTAAGAAGGTGAGGTTGATATAAATAATAGGATAAGGCTTTCATTTGTAATTAGTAAGTAAAATTTTTTAAAACTTGTAAGTGCCAATTAAGAGTTCTTTCCAAACTATTATCAAGTGTGTTTTTTATTTTTCTTCTTTCGTCAAATTCATATAAGATTTCTTAACTATATTTGATCTATATTGAAAAAAAAGCTAAATTAGTCACAAAAGATATGACTAAGTATCGCATGAACAAACATAAAGCTCTAAATCCATGACAAGTGATATTAGAGCTAAGATTTTGCCAAAAATAAATAGTAAGCGGAAGCGATGTTATCATTTACGAGAAAAGTGAGAATGAAAGAAAAGTTTCCGAGAAAAGTAGGCAACGCAAAGAAAAATATAAAATATAATGCCAAACGTGAACGTGAGGCTCGCGAGTATGGAGCTTGCCATGGCCAATAAACTGGACTAGTTCGAATAGTTGGACCAAAGCATCGAAAAGTTCAATAAGGATAAGAAGAACTTAATAAGAAGATTGCGTTTTAAATATAGTGACCATGCTCTTGGTAACGTATGGTACTTAAGGATTCTTTTTGGCGATATTGGTGCTTTTATGAGGAGGACGCAACCCTTAGGTAAGAGGTTGAAAGGTTGGCCAATGAGTTGAAAAATATTAGAAAAAACTGGACCATTTGTAAGATGGCGGTTACGAACAAAAGAGTTGCTATTATGTCTTTAACTTCAACTCTCTCGAAAGTGAATGTTCTAAAGATCCAAGGAGTACAAAAGGCACTAAATACTAAAATGATAGACAACCTTCTATGAGATTTGGAGCTATTCTTTAAAGTGCTGGTGTCACGGAGGATACTAGTAAATAAATAATTTCACTCTATATCTCGAATATACAACAATGATATGGTGACGGAAGAGGTATGCGAATATCGAGTTGAGCGCTTGAATCATTACAATATGGGATGAGTTCAAGAGGGAACTAAAAGATAATTCTATTTGGTGAATTTCAAAGATGAAGCCAGGACAAAGCCTCAATGTTTGACACATCAAGGCAACGTAAGAAACTATATGAAGAAATTTCTAGAGTGAATTTTAGTGATCTCTAATTTTTTAGAAAGAGAAAGCCCTTTTTGTTTTTATGAACGGATTACAAAATGAGTAATGCTAAAGATCCGATTAAAGAGATCTTAAGATCTCAAATTTGCCATTATATAGCTGAATCATTGATTGAGTCTAAAAGCCTCAGAAACTAGCCTCAAGAGAAGGTTATGAGGTGAAGATGACCATCAAGTCAAAAAGGTAGCACGTCGGCCTAAGTAAGACTAAGGGAGGCTCCAATAAAAACCAATGAAGCAATGCAATAACGGAGGAAATGGTAAGCAATTTTTGAAATACTTTCTTTGTGACGGATCACATATATGGATTGCCCAATAAGGAACAAGCTCTTGACATTAATCAATATAATAGATGAACCACAATGGCAACCTGAAGAAGTAAGAATATGTTTGCTATAGCTCCTTAATACCGTCAAAGCCAAAGTGGAGGTGCCGAAACGTGAGGTGAAGAATCGAATGTACGTGACGATCAAAGTTGGAAGATATGAGGTCCGAGCTTTCGTCGACACATTGGCGATCCATAATTTTTTTGAGGAGAAGGAAGCAATGAGGATTGGCATGAAGTACAAGAAGGGGCAAGATTGGATTAACACAGTTAATTCATAATCCATTTCCGTTTTTTGTGTTGCCTTCGGAATTAAAACTTGCATATATTAGTGGCCCAACATTATGGACTTTTCTATTGCTTATGAATGACTATCATATAGTTTTTTGGATGGAGTTTATGGATCGTGTAAAGGCCGTCTTATCTCTTACGCCAACTTCATGCGAATCTTAGGTGAGGGAAGTACGTATATGATACATTTGTTGCGAGAAGTAAAATTTCAAATCATCTTAGAATCTCACCCCTAACAGGTGGTATTAGAATTCTTGGTTCGAGATGGAAACACTATTTTGGCCATACAATCTTTGACAAGAAAGGGGGAACAACCAATATTATAGATCACTCCAAAGGAGGCAAGTCATCCTAAAAGAGCCAAAAATGATTCAAGTAGAATTCCATTCTTAAAAGCTTCTGCATCTATTATGATGACATCAGAGTGGATGTTAGATGTTTAAGAAATTTTGGGCATTTATTTATCACAAGTTGTGGTAATCGTCTATGTTACTCCGAATGTTTGGTAAAATGGAAGGGTCAATCTGACAGCGAAGCATGGTGGGAATATGAGAAAGACTTGTGTCCATTTCTCCAAAACATTGAAGAGTTCAGCTATAGCTCCGTACCACTTCAATGAATGCATTGTGAAATAGGTAGAGGAGAATATTGCGCTATAACTATGTTGGCTTCTTTCCATATCCTTATTATTTTGGTAAGATGTCTTTTTGCTTTGGAAAAATACCTATAAGGAATGTTTAGAATATGATAGAATATTTTAAGACACTTATGATAGTTTAGAGCTTAAATGATATTTTGAAAGGGGAAGATATTTTGTATAAATAATATGTAAGAATTTTCTGAATCAAATTTTTTTCACCGTCCGATCAAAATAATCTCTATTGTTCATTAAGAAGATTGAGCGAGTATAAATAGGAGGGCAAGGCCCTCCTCATATGTATCCAACAAGTAAAAAATTGTAAAAGATTATAAGTGACAATAAAGAGTTCTCAAGTGTGCTTCTTACTTGTTTTTTTTTTTCAAATTCATACAAATTTTTTTAGCTATCTTTAATAGCTACGTTGAAGAAAATGCTGACTTAGCCAGAAGAGAAGAGGTGTGACTAAGTGTCGCATGAGCTAAAGTAGAATCATAGACCTATGATATAATTTACGGAAAATCTTGGTGTAATGTATTATGAGCGAAATGTTTGAATTAGCATCTCAATAAATCCTTCCGTTTATCACTGTTGTTATTCTTTGACTAATAAGACCCTAAGCTGACTTTAAAGTGGAAGTTTTGTGTTGTGTTTTCAAATGCTCTAAGAAGTGGATAATGTTTCTATTATATAGAAACTCCTCAACTCTGTCATGGATGATATGCTGACAGTTTGGAATTGTACAAGTGACACAATATTTTGCTTATTCTTTAAGATCCCTGTAAATGAATCTTGAAATGAAAGAAAAGAAAATGGAGCGATTAATTCGGAGTTGTAGCTAGATAGACCTAATACTTCCTTCCAAAGCTTTGTTACCAAATTTTTATAGGAATGTAAACTCCCAAACAGAAGGACTGCAATGTTTTATTTAATTTTACCAAACCAAGAACAACATGAGAGTTTTGGATTTTCATATTACTGAGTATCTTAACCTATTCAATAATGTCTAACTATCTTATAAATGTTAAATAATTACTTAGTTTAATTCTAATTTAAGTTATTTATGAGGTAATTACAAAAAAATTAAACTTCTTATTTAAACAAATTTTAGAAAAGAAACTCTAACCAATAAGTATATGGGCATGTTTGGGAGAGCTTTTCTTCCCAAACTTTTTGTTTCACTTTTTCTAATAAAGTTTTTAGAATATTTTACAGAATTTTTAAAAAATTTTAATAGTACAAAAATTTTACGTCGTGAAATTTTTTTATTAGTTATATTTATTATTTTTTAAGTAAAAAAAGTAAAAATTATTTTTCAAAATTTCTAAAATATTTGTTTTTTGAAAATTTTTTTTTCAGTAAGCACTCTCAAACATTTTCTATGTAGAAACTAAATGGGGCTATCATGCATGCCTTATAAGGCCCGGACAGAGATGGGCTTGGACCTTGATCACTTTCACGGGGCCTGAGTTGCGCACTTCTAGTCCGTCTCATTTGCACCCTTGGCTCGTCTCTAACCCTTTTTAAGAAGACTAGAAGCGTGTTTTAATTATATAAAAATTAAATTCGATTGAAAATAAATTTTTATAAAAATAAAGCTCAAAATAATAACTAATTATTTAGAAAAATTTTAGAGTTAAATTTGAATAAAATTAAATTTTGACGAAATGTAAAAATAAAGTGAAAGTATAACTAGAACATATAAATAGTTTTCTCTCAATTAAAACATACCATTAGCACATATTTAAGGTAAGACTCAAACTAATTAAATTTTTATTTAGAAAGCAAATATTCTAGCCACCAATACCACACGTGCTCGGCACTTTTAGTTTTTGTCAACCTTAGGCTAGCCCAGAAGTTTGATAATGAAATTTAACTCATGGCTAACTATCTTGTGTAACGGCTACCCGGAATATTACGGAGTTGATAGGTACGTTTTCGGAAGTCTTTTAAAATATATAATATTTCTATTATTTAAAAATTAAAAATTTTATATTTTTTAAATTTTTAAATAAAATTTTTAAATATTTATTAAATATATATTAAAAAATATAAAATAAAAAATTGAGAAGAAGTGTTTAAATAAGAATTCTTGAATGCTAAACAAGAATTAAAATTTTTCGCGTAAAAATATATTTTAATTATACTAAATTTTTTTTTCAATTACACCAAATTCTATTTTTTTAATTTTAAACTTGATTATTTAATATATTTTAATTACCATTTTTACTTATATATTTAATTATTTTACTTAACTTAAATTTATTTTATAGAACTTGCTTTCATTTTATCGAAATACGGCCTAAACTTTGCAAGAGTAGGAAGCCCACAGTATCTTAGTATTACTTTCACTTTATTTTAAACAGAGATGCGTATAGATAAGCGTGAAAGGAAAGCAAGACAAAAGCAAAAGCCCTTTTTAAGTGTCTCTCTCTTGTCTCTCTGCCGCCTGCCACCAACATAAACGCAGCACCTTTTCAAACAAGACCAACAACGCTTTTAATTGTTTCCTTTCTTGTACTTGCTCTCTGTCTTCAACAAGAAGAAGAAGATGAGTAACAGTGAGGCAGCGAAGAGCATGGCGGAAGAGACTGGCGCTGGAGTTACTCTTGACGATCTCCGGCAAAAGATGGCGGACTTCGCCAGAGAAAGAGACTGGGATCAGTTTCACTCTCCACGAAACCTTCTCTTGGCCTTGGTATATTTTCTATCAATAAAAACAATTGGGGGTTTTGAATGAAAGAGAACTTCGATGAATTCTTTGTTTGTTGGTAATCTGTTGCAAGTTGTTCTTGTTTTGTTTAGAAATATAATTAAGAAATTTTTTTGATAGCCACTCAAAATTTAAAGAACAAAGTTCTAGCAAAGTACATTTTGAAACAAGATCTTTTTATTTTCTTCTTCTTCTTCTTCTTCTTCTTCTTCTTGTTTTTTCTAAATATAAATTTGGGCTTGGGAGCTTTGATTTATATGCTAGATGGTTGTGTTTTGCACTTTGTCAAAGAATGTGAACGCTTTATGCATTCTGCTGTGAGAGTTTTGTTTCTTTTGTTCTTGGTTTGGGGCAAAACTATTGAGGCTAATTTTAATTCTTGTGAACAGATAGATTTTTAAAACATGTTATTTTACATTGTAAAAGAAATTACTGTGAAGAATCTTTACTTGTCTCAGCTTCAAATGTTAGGGATTTTGTATTGTGATGGCGCGTGGTCTCTATATTGAACTAGGTTTATATCCATCAATTCTCCAGAGAGGGCTTTCTTATTTCTTTTTCTTTGTTTGTATTTTTTTTTTGGGTTAAGAAATAAAAATCTGTAGTGTACTTTTAATTCTTATGAACGGAATTGATTCCAGAGTATATTATTAGTGGTTAAATCGAATGCTGGAAGCAGTCTTCCTTTTTATTGTTTCAATTTCAAATGTTCATGAAATTGAAAGGAAAGAAGTAGAATGTTCTGATTCAATTGTGAGGCTGTGATCCAATGTTGATTATTTGTTTTCTATGCAAAGGTTGGAGAGGTTGGCGAATTGTCTGAGGTTTTCCAGTGGAAAGGAGAAGTAGCAAGAGGTCTTCCAGGTTGGCCAGAGGAGGAAAGGCAGCACCTTGGAGAGGAGCTTTCTGATGTGTTGCTCTACCTCATACGCCTCTCAGACATCTGTGGTGTAGATCTTAATGCTGCAGTTCTTCGTAAGCTCCAGCTCAATGCAAAGAAGTATCCTGTCCATCTCTGCAAGGGTTCTTCCCACAGACACTCCCACTACTCCAACACCATTGAAGGTGGTGATGAACGTGCTAATGCTGATTCTTCTGCTGCTGCCACTACCAACGGAACCACTACTCGAAATGAAGAACACTGGTTGTGTTAGAATAATCTACTGCTGGTTTCCTGTAGGAATGTTTTAGGTGATTAGGTTTTTGAACAGTAACAGCTACAGTTTGGGGAAGAAAGTTGCTGGGTTTTGCGGGATATGGTGGGGTTTTCGTTGGCCTATGTGTTTGAAGTAATGACCACACCCTCCCTGCTGATCATTTGTGATCCTTTTTGGTTGTCTTGGCAATTAGGACTCTTTGATCCACCTGCTGTTGTCCTGTCAATCACATTAAGATCAATGTCTAAACAATTACTGAAGCAGCTCAAGTTTTCTTGCATTCAGCTTTGGCTTCAGCTCAGTTTTATTCAAGTTGGTAATATAGTTATACCTTGTTTCAGCTAATATAACTAAAAGCTGGAAACCGAATAACCATTTGATAGTTTGTTCAGAAATTTCTGCTCTTTGCCTTCTCTTTCATCTTTAACCGTGACAAAAAATACCACATACTTTATGCAGCAGTTATGCAAATGGAGCTTACGGTCACGGAGCTTATCAAGATCCCACCTGACTAATCATGCTAACCAAAATTTCTCCATGAAAAAATTTGATATTTTTAATAGAAATAAACTCACACAGATGACACATAAACAACAGTAATCGTCAAGTCACAGTTTTCAAAATGAGGATACTGCGTTGCTACTAAACAAGTGAAACTTTTATACTCTCAGTAAGTTAAATGAATATACAAGCTTGGCACGTAATTAACTTTAGACTATGATGTCTGTATAGTTACAAAATCACATTATAAAGAACTTTGCTACGCCAACACTAAATGTAGTATAATATCTTGGACAATATGGCCTCAAAGAAACAAAGGATCTTCCGTTCATACCACATCTTTTAGAAAAGTTGTTTGAACACTTGGAACAACAGATCTAGAGTATGCTAGGTGCAAGGCTCACTGTTGTGCTAAACAAGACTTCTGTTATTAGAGATCTAATAGAGTATGTTATCAGTTTAGAGTGTCTTTCAATTATATGAAATTTACTTTTTATTTTTTACTAGATTTTGATTTCAAACTCGCTTTCTGTATTTCAGTTGACCGAGTTTAGGCTTTTTAGGGAAGAATACCAATTTTCCCAACTATCCAGAACTTCACCGTATAAAATAGCCATCAGCTTGTACATTCTTCCTCCAAGTATTTCAAAAAATACTTATGAAATAAAAAATTTTTAAAATAAAAAATATTTTTATATTTTTAAAAAAACGAATCTTATTTTTTTTATTTTAAAAAAATAATAATATATAATAAAAAATTAAAAATTTTGTTGGATAAATATAAAGCCAAACGCCTTCGAAGGAAGAAGTCCCTAAGAAAATGGTGTGCCCATTTTGCTTCTTATGAGTTAGATCATTTGGATTTTGATATTATACTGCTCTTATCAATGTAAGAAAGTTGACACCTGGTAGCTGGTACAGATATACACAATACTACGATCTATTCAAAATATCTTGTTGCCCATAATGCACTACAGAGTGCACATCAAATGAAACTTTTTCCTAATGGCTCATTCTTTTATGGCATGTTTTAAATACACAGTGAGGTTTACCAAAGTAAAAAATAAAATTTTTTAAAACATGAGTTGGAACTGTACTTTAATTTTATTTGAAAATAGATTGGAAGTAAAAAATGAAGTTTAAAAAGTTAAATAATGAGTTTTTTAGTAGTAAAATAAAAACGGAGTTTTCGATTTAATTAACAATCGAATACATGAACTGTTTGAAATTCCGAATCGGACAAGAGCAAGTCTAGTTCTAGGCATTTAAGACACTCCTAAGCTCTGTGGCTAAAGAGAATGCTCTTCAAAGATGCGTGCAGGAACTGAAATGTCCTGTCTACTTGTTAGCATAACCTGTATATTCTATTATATTGCATCTAATGTTTAGAGGCTCAGCAGTTGTTTGCTTGAAATTTCAAATTGTATCTGCGCTAAACTAATACTCACTCATTGCAATTTTGTTTTTGTAGGTTGACGCTGCTCTAGATTTGAGCCATACACAGAATATTGGGAGGATGATAAAAGCTTATTTTCAACATACTCAGTTTTGCTTCTAGCAATTATTTGAGGTTTTCCTGTATTTAGGTCTTTCTTACTGTCCGTGTGCTTCCATTTGTTGGTTTCAAAATTTGAAGTTATTGCTTTTTTCTGATGTTTAAGTATTAATACATTATGGACGTATTTTAAATATTTATAACTGAGTTTCGTAAAAATAAAAAAAAAATTAAAATTTTTTAAAAAATAAAGTAAAAATAGAGTTCAATATTTATATTTCAATAGATTTTAGAATTATTTTAAAAATTAAAAGATATAATTATATTAAAAAATATGTAAATAAGAAAGTTGAAATTAGAGTTTCGTATGTGGAAATGAAGTTCTGAATTTTTTGTGTAATTAAAATATAAAAATTATTCGGAACTCAAAATTTGACGAAAAAAAGTGATATTATAGACATTTGAAAGACGTACTTTTCTGCAATCGCTTACCCGGAGCATTTTAACTCCGTTATTTGCTTTTTCCGAACTCTTGAGATCCCTGCTTGTAGTTTGCAGCGGTCTCTCCGAAGGAGGGAATGTTCAACAATGCAAATGCCTTATTTCGGAACAAATTTGTCGACGATAGTGTCCACTCTCACAAGGACAGTACCCCCAAAGCAGAGATAGTGCTCCTGAAGTGGTTCACATCTTTCACCAGTGCGTAAATAAGTGTGTTTCAATCCAAAGGAACTCACCTTTTTTTCACTAAAATTTAAATTCGAAATTCACTTTCTATTTTCCAATTTGCCTCGAATTTATTAAATTAATTTTTAATTTATTTTTTTCTAAACTCAGTTTCATCGAACTAAATTTTATTTACTTTCTATCGTTTAAAACACAACCTAAACGTGCTCTTGTTACATGGTTATCTCTCTTTTCAGTTCATCGAATAGCAGATTAGTGCCCGTTATTTGAGGTCCACTGTCTGAAGTGTGTGTTTATTTTAATATTAAACATACTTTTTATAAAAATAAATTTATAATTAAAATTATTTTAAAAAATAAGATTTTATATTTATTTAGTATTAAAGAGTGAGTTTTAAAATTAAATTTTAAAAATAATTTTGATAAAAACATTTATTTAAATTTTTTATATTTATTATTAAATTAAGTTTAAAAAATGAATTTGGTGGTTGGTAATCAAGCCCGAAACGTCTGCGCATATGCTAGTGGCATTCCCCCGAGTATGATGCATCTCCGATTAGATAATAAATAATGTTGCGCCAACTTGGTTAATCTAGTGTTCTCCTGAAAACCACTCAAGTGTGAGAGCTCTGAGGCTATGAATTTTAGTTGGCTGTGTGCGAATAGGAAATTAACAGCAAACATGGCCAGTGTAACGTAAATTCAGATCATAGTTGGGAGAACTTTTTTTTTAAATTTTTATTTTATATATTTTAATAAAATTTTTAGATTTTTAAAGTAATTTGCAAAATTTTTTAAAAATTTTAAATATAAAAAAATTATACATCATAAAATATTTTTTTATTAATTTTTTCAAATAAAAATAAAATTTGTTTTAAAAAAAGTTTTAAATATTAGTTTTTTTAAAAAACTTTTTTAATAAGTACTTTCAAATATCTATCTAGTATCGTTTTGAGTGGTTTGTTGTATGAGCTACCTGTTAGATTGGCCTAAATAAAACCTAGTCCTAAAAGCTAGTTTAAAAGATGAGTGCCTGAACCCATGTAAGTAGATATCTAGCTAGGTTAACACATAATATGGAACCATCCAACACCTTGTCTCGTACAGGCTTGAAATGATCTCTTTGTAGTGCCAATCTCTTTATAGGGTGATGATGTAATGTCTTTGTGATTCTGAAAGATTCAACAAGAAAGAGAGAACTCCATCCCATGTATATGTAAAGCAAAGCTACATATATCTAAACAAACTCATAGAAGAATATAATACAACAATCTCAAAGATATATAACGTACTACAAGAAAAAATCAACCAAAAGGAGAAAAAAGAAATTCAGAAACGAATCATGGCAAGAAGAAAGTGAAGGATAGCCAACTAACATGGACCGTAGACCTAAAACTAGACTTCTTCCCTCCGCAAGCACTTATTGACCTTCCAGAACTAGAAACACCGCGAAAAGGTGGACCTTTTGGCAAAGACCATAGTAATAAATATAGGACATCATCCAAAGTTGACGGAGTAGCATTAACTGGACTTCCAGTACCTTGCCTTCTCGAACCCGTTCCTGTAGGAATAGTAGTCCATGAAAGTCTTCTGGATCTCTTCTTGTGAGTTCATAACGAATGGTCCGTACTGAATCACCGGCTCTCCAATTGGCTCTCCGGCGAAAAGCGCAAAGTCCAACGGCTTATTGGACTTGTTCCAGACATTGACTCCATCACCTTTGCTAAAGACAAGACAATGGTGAGCAGTTGCAGTAGTAGCAGATGAACTGGTTGATGATTCTCCTCCGAAGACGCCCTCTCCTTGTAGAATGTAGATGAATGAGTTCCAGTTTTCCGGGACAGGTTGGTTCAGTTGTGTGCCTGGTTGCATAGTGAAGTGCAAGTACATGGTTGGTGTACGCGTGTACACAGGAGACTTGGCACCGAGAGATTCACCGGCGATGACACGAACTTTAACGCCGTCCTTCTCTGCCTCGCTTATGTCTTTGCTCTCTAGCTCTTGATAATTAGGCTCACACCTGTGTGTTGTATCAATTATATTAGTCATTATCAATAACTTCTTTTAAATGATTTATGGATAATGATGAACAAAAATTCTGTACATTTTTTCTTTGGAGGAAAGATTGACCCAGAGCTGGAGACCATGGTTAGGCTCTTGACCTTCAGGCATCTCTGAGTGAATGATTCCTCTGCCTGCTGTCATCCACTATTAATTATACCAAGGAAAAAAAAAGATTTAGTCATTCCTCTTAATTGGGCTTCACAAAATTTCACAAATCATTTGTTTACAAGAGAAGAAGAAATGTTTGTTAAAAATTTGACAGGAACCTGAACATCGCCGGGCCTTATTGTTCCTTTGTGCCCAGCAAAATCTTGATGAGTTGTAGCTCCCTGTAATATTAGATTTACAATTATAAATAAATTGATCATTTAGATTTTGTGTAGCTATTTTAATGGAAAGAGATAGTACCGCGAGCATATATGTAACAGTTTCAAAACCTGCAAGAAACGAAAACAGAGTAATTAGAAACATGGCGTTCCAAGAAATTAGTTTATTCAATAATTGGAAGAAAATTATTGAGTTTGCTGAAGAACCTCTGTGAGGATGATCAGGAAATCCAGCAGGAGGTGAAACTGGTGAAAAGCAAAAAATAACAAAAAATTGTTAGATGTTTATCGGAGAAATTACAAAGAAAGAATCATCAGCATGATTAAAGATATAAAAACTTATACCTCTGAATTCATCGAGCATCAAGAAGGGATCCAAATTCCTTAATTGTGGCCTGAAAATTAAACCAAAAACATCAAAATATAGAAAAGCAAAAGCACATGAAAACTCAAAAAGAAACAAGAATTGATTTTGTCTTACGTTCCAATACTTCTCCTGACTCTGGCACCAACACCTTCTTCCTGTTCTCTTGCAACAACATTCTTAACAACATTTCTTGGCTTCTGAAACTGATCAACCGCTGCTGCTGCCATGGTGGTTTCTTGGTTTATCAACGATGAAACTGAAACTCTTTTTGTTGATTTTGGTGATCTTGTTGTTGTTGGAAAGGAAAGTACTTTGATTTTTGGTTTGAAGAATGGAAGAGATTTGAACACGATGGAACAATTTATAGCCATTTGCATCACAAAAACAAAAAGAAATCTGTTAAAACCAAAATATAGAAGTCTTAAAATATTATATTTATTATGGCACAAACTGATAATGTAAAATAATAATAATAATAATAATAAAAGAATTAAAACATCATTTTGATATCATGTACATGTTAGAAAGACCATTACTTTGTTGTTACGTTCAAAGAAAGAACAAAAAGGCAAACACGAATAGTCAATTTTGTACGACAATTGTTTATTGAAAATTTCTTTTATTTTTGAAGTAAATAACTTTTTTAGTTTTTATCATATTAACAATTAAGTTACTGAAAATGAATGTATAAGAAATTTGTTCTAGAAGGAGCAGAAGGGTGTTGGTCAACTGGTTTTAAATTTATTAAGAGATATTTGAGAGTGGTTATTAAAAAAAAATTTTAAAATTTTTTAGACATATATTATTTTGTAAAACATTAAAAATTATAAAATTATACATATATATAATTATTTTTATAATTATTTTTATTTTAAATTTTAATAAAACAAAAATTATAAAAATTATACATTATTATTTTGAAATAATAAAAAAATTATTGAAATTGATAAGTAATTGCAAACATAATCTTCCTTCTAAGAACAACTTAGGCGCCGTTTGGTTCTCCGTTTCAAAAGCTGCTTATCAACTTTTCTTAACTTTTTTCATTTCACGTTTTTCAATATATATTTTATAAATATATAAAAATTTATTTAAAAATTTAGAAAGAATAAAAAAATTCTACGAAATAAGATCTTTTTATTGCATATTTTTATTATTTTTTTTAAAATAAAAAAAATATAGCTCGTTTTTTAAAAAAAATACTCTCTATTTTATAAAGCTCCATTTCATAAGCAATCCCAAACGCCTCTTAGAAAGTTGTCGCAATGAAACAACGATCTAATGCTGACGATCAGAACGTGTCACCATGAGTTAGATTTTGGGTTTCTATAGCTTTTGTATTAAACAGATTTAGAATGCGTTTATTTAAACAATAAATTAAAAATTAATTTTAATAAAAAACATTATTATTATTATTTATAATAATTTATTTTTAATGAAAAAGAACACAATCGAACAGGATCTCAACGTTCATTACCTTAATCAGCTACGAACATCTGGAGAACGTTGTTTTCCTAGATCATGATGAAGGGTTGTTTGGCTCAACGTTCTTCAATTGTGCTTTTGATTTTTTTATTTCACAATTTTAAATATATTTTTTATAAATATATAAAAAACTTGTTTAAAAATTTAAAAAATATTAAAAATTTTACGTAATAAAATTTTTTTATTACTTATTATTTTTTTAAATAAAAAAATAAAACTTATTTTTAAAAATAGATAAAAATTTTTATTTTAAAAAAGTTTATTTTATAAATAATCTAAAATGCCGTCGAACTGTTCACTTTCACTTTATATGCGTTTGGGAGTGCTTATAAAATAAAATTTTTCTAAAATAAAAAATATTTTTATTTCTTTAAAAAATAATTTTTATTTTTTTATTTTAAAAAATAATAAAGATATGTAATAAAAAGATCTCACTATATAAAATCTTTTTATATATTTTAAATTTTTAAATAAATTTTCTAAATACTTATAAAATATATATTAAAAAATTTAAAAAAAACATTTAAAAAAAAATTTAAAAAAAACATTTGCGAAATGCAACCCAAAACGCCCGAACTCATTTTTACTTCCGTAGTTATGTAAGTAGACATTCGTATTCTTAGTAAGGTAGTTATGATTAAGGCTTGTTTGAATTGCATTTTTATAATATATTTTTTTATTTAAAAATATTTTTATAATATCTGTATATATATATTTTAATTTTAAAAATGATTAATTTAATTTTAAATTTAAAAAAAGCTATTTATTTTTTCAAAAAATTTATTTTTCGGTAATCTCAAAAGAATAAGTGACTCTTTGTAAGTACGGAAAAAATCCTAAAGCAGGTTTCAGGGTTTCACTCGGTTGGAACTTTTCTTTGCTACGCTGCGAGAAAAAGGACTTGAAAGGAAAACGGTATTGCATGACATAAGTACCAGGCATTACAAACTAACTAAAACTTGGACGGTAGTAATAATAATAAAGTATTTCATATATCATGTAGAAACTCAAAAGGAAAATCTAATTAGGTGCTCCTGTTTTTAACACAACTTACAAAATTGATGAATTTGAAGAAGACGGAGCAGTCAGTATAGTATCTGATGTAGAGAATTGTACTCAATGACTTATTTTTTTTTATTGATATGAGCACATATATATACATTCAAAGTTTACAAAAGTTAAGGATTCATAAGATCTAATCTTTTTAAAATCAATTCAAATC
The DNA here is from genome assembly GCA_019914995.1 of Acanthochlamys bracteata. Taxonomy (NCBI): domain Eukaryota; kingdom Viridiplantae; phylum Streptophyta; class Magnoliopsida; order Pandanales; family Velloziaceae; genus Acanthochlamys; species Acanthochlamys bracteata. The sequence goes on along the minus strand of CM034131.1, from coordinate 1,729,970 downwards.
AAATATATCTAGAATAAAATAAAATCTAATCTTTCTAAATAAGATCTTTCTGAATTAAGCATTTTAAATATAGTAAGGAATCAAATATCCTTATCATGCCCCCGCAAGATGAAGTTCCGATCGGAGATTTCAATCTTGGACCGAAGAAGAAGGAAGCGCATCCGAGGAAGTGGTTTGGTGAGTGCGTCAGCCAGTTGATCTTGTGATGAAATATGAGTAACGCGCAAAGCACCACTTTGAACTTTGTCTCTAATGAAGTGAAAGTCAATGGCAACATGTTTCATCCTAGAATGAAAAACTGGATTGGAGCACAAATGTGTAGCACCAATATTATCACAATATATGACAGGAGTGGTTGGAAGTTGAACAGCAAGCTCAGATAGAAGAGAGCAAATCCAACTGAGTTCCGTAGCAGTAGAGGCAACAGAACGATATTCAGCTTCCCTAGAGGAATAAGCAACAGTCCGTTGTTTCTTTGAACTCCAGGAGATTGGATTGCGGCCTAAGTACACCACATAGGCACTAGTGGAGGTAGAGTCATCTTTATTACCTGCCCAGTCGGCATCCGAGAAAGCATGCAAAGATAGAGGTGAATCACGATATAAGAGTAATCCGTGATTCAGTGTACCAGATAGATAGCGAAGAAGGCGTTTGAACGCTGTCCAATGCTCAGTTGTTGGCCGATGCATAAATTGAGAGAGCTTGTTCACTGCAAATGCAATATCCGGTCGTGTGAGAGATAGATATTGAAGGCTCCCAACTACTGTCCGAAATTCTGTTGGATCAGATAAAGCTGTGCCGGCATGAAGTGTCAATGTTGAACTGGTGGATAAGGGAGTCATGACGGGATTGGCATCGACCATTTTGGTTCGGACAAGGAGATCAGTAATGTACCTTCGTTGAGAGAGAAAAAGACCATGATTGTGTGGAATAACCTCAACACCAAGAAAGAATGACAATGGTCCAAGATCTTTTAAAGAGAATCGTTGGGCTAGAAGCTCCACAAATCGATTTACCATATTCTGGCTGTCTCCTGTAATGATCAGATCATCAACATAGATAAGTAAGTAAATGAGATGTCCACCTTTATTAAGAATAAAAAGTGAGGTGTCCGCAAGAGAGTTGATGAAGCCAGAGTCAAGTAAATATATTTTGAGCTCGTGATACCAAGCTCGTGGTGCTTGTTTGAGACCATAAATAGCTTTGCGAAGTTTGCAAACATGAGTGAGAAAATCGTGATCAATGAATCCTGGTGGTTGAGCCATGTAGACGTCTTCAGATAGGTGCCCCTGAAGAAATGCATTATTAACATCAAGCTGGCGAAGTGACCACCCCTTACTGATGGCAAGACTTAAAACAAGACGAACAGTTGTTGGTTTGATAACTGGACTGAATGTGTCATTATAGTCCACTCCGGACCGTTGATGAAATCCCTTAGCAACCAGACGTGCTTTGTACCTATCAATAGAGCCATTAGATAGTCGTTTAGTGCGAAAAATCCACTTACATTCTACAATATTTTGTAAGGAGTTAGATGGAACAAGTTCTCAAGTGCCGTTTCGAACAAGCGCATCAAACTCTTCGGACATGGCCCGACGCCATTTAGGATCTTTGAGGGCTTGGGTCGTATTTGTTGGTTCCAAGTCATCAGAGGCGGATTGTTGAGCTGTCAAGTTGAGTTTTTGAATAGGCTTGTGGATGTTGTTCTTGGATCTGGTTTGCATGGAATGGTTGTTGTTGGTTGAAGTATGGGGTTCACTGAGAGACTCAGTATGATTGGTAGAATTGGGCACAAGTGATGTAGATGGTAAAATTAGATTATTAGAGGGGTCTTCGTGCGGGGGTGGTGAGACGTTAGATGGTGTTATGAGTGGCACTGAGGAGGAGGTAGAAATTGGAATGGTGAAAATAGGAGGAGAGTAGGGAACCCATGTGCCAATAGTGGTGAATTCAGGACGGAAAAGATTAGATTGAAGAGAGGAAAAAGGAAAGACGGATTCAACAAATTCAACGTGACGAGACACATAGATTTTGGAGGTAGAATTGTCAAGACAGAGATATGCACTTTGTGTAAGAAAGTAGCCGAGAAAGATACATGGTTTGGATCGAGGAGCAAGTTTGTGAGGTGAATAAGGACGAAGCCAAGGATAACATAAACAACCAAATACTCGAAGTTTGGAATAGTTAGGTGGATGGCAAAATATTTTTTCAAATGGAGAAGCGAATTGAAGTGTTGGAGTGGGTAGACGATTAATGAGATAGACGGCGGTAGCGAAAGCATGATACCAATATGTGAGTGGAAGAGATGCATGAGAAAGAAGAGAGAGACCAGTTTCAACAATGTGACGATGTCGTCGTTCAGAGTATCCATTATGTTCTGGAGTATGTGGAGAAGTGGTGAGGTGAGAAATACCGTTTGTAGATAGAAAATTTTCGAGACTTTGATATTCTCCACCATTGTCGATATACAGAGTAATAATTTTATGAGAAAAATAATTTTCTACAAGAGCTTTGAAGCGAATAAAAATGTCATGCACATTAGATTTTGTTTTGAGTGGGTAGAACCATATATATTTGGTGAAGTGGTCAACGAAAATAACATAATATTTGAAACCATCATGAGATATAATAGGTGAAGTCCAAACATCAGAGAAAATAGTTTCAAAAGATTTAGAAGAAGTAAGAGTGGATTTAGAAAATGGTAGTTTATGACTTTTATTGCAATGACAGTCGTTACAAGAAATTGTTGTGGATACAGAAGTCGATAGTTGTAACTGACCATGAGATACGATATGTTTGAAGATTTGAAAGGATGGATGTCCTAATCTATGATGCCATTCGGGTGAAGAGGTTTTGACACTGGATAGAGCAAGTAATGGTGAAGATTTGATTGGTGTAATTGGCCACTCATAAACACCATCTTTAGTTCGTCCTTGAAAAAGTTGTGTCCCCGTACGAAGGTCCTTCACAAGAAAGGAATGTGGTAAGAATTCAACGGAAACATTATTGGTGAGGCAAAATTGAGAAATAGAGATTAAATTCTTTTTCATGCTAGGCACACAAAGAACATTATTAAGTGTAAAATTATGAGTAGAAGAAGGTAAAAAAGTGGAACCAGTGTGGGTGATTGGTAAACCCGTGCCATCTCCAATCATAATGTCGTCGGAATCATTGTAGGGAGAGTGAAGCGAAAGATTGTTGAGATCGCCGGTAACATGATGAGAGGCACCACTGTCAAGTAGCCAAGAGGGAGTTTCTGCGCCGGTATTAGCTGCAAAGTTAGCTCGTGGTTGCCATGATGTAAGATTTGTTCCGGATCCGCGATTGATTGGCACTTGGCTAGTTGGCATTTGATTGATCGGCACTAGACGAAAGGATGGGCACCGCTTAGCTGAGTGTCCTTGAGTACCACATATTTGACAACGACCAAGATATGGTCTTGGTGAAGGGCGATCACCATTAGATGTTGGCATGGAGGAGCCGGTGTTGGAAGACATAGTGGGACGAGAAGAGCCTGTGTGATCAGAGTTGAAAGAGGGACGAGGCCTTGAATTTTTGTGTGCTGGATTAGCAGTCGCTGGTGTTGGTTGAGCCTTGGATGTTACATTGCGATGAGTGGCTTCAAGAGTGAGGAGTTTTTCATGTAATTCCTCAAGTGAGATTGGGGTCTCGCGGGCTTGGAGAGCAACAACAAGATCACGAAATTCATCGCCAAGACCATCTAGAATTTTTTTGAGTAGGTCTTCAGCATCCATAGGGGTACTAAGTAGTGCAAGTTCATCGGCATACCCTTTGATTCTTCGTAAGTATTCAGTAACACTTTGAGAACCCTTTTGAGGATTTTTGAGATGACTTCGAATTTGTAGACGGCGACCGCGTGTTGGCTTGGCATAAGTGTTGTCAAGAATATGCCAAGCGTCACTGGAGGTAGTGGCACCGGCAATGAATGGAATAATATTTGGAGAGATAGATCCAATGAACGCATTGAGAATCAATTGATCTTGACGTTTCCAGTGAATATAAGCTGGATTGGTGATTACTGAACTATCTGTAGTAATAGTGGGTGGTGGACACGGTTTGGATCCATCAATGAAGCCAATGAGATCAAAACCAATAAGGAGAGTGTTGAATTGGAACTTCCAAGAGAGATAGTTTATATCATTGAGTTTCAATGGAGCTTGAGCGGCAACATTGATGGCAATCAATTGTTGATTGGAGTCTTGAGTAATGATAGAATAATTACTAGATGATGTGGAGATAGTGGCCATTGAGAGTATTGAAGCTACTGAGTTAGAAAAGAAAAAATTGAGAAGAGATGGAGCTCGTTAGAGCAATAGTGGCTCTGGTACCATGTAGAGAATTGTACTCAATGACTTGTTTTTCTTTATTGATATGAGTACATATATATACATTCAAAGTTTCCAAAAGTTAAGGATTCATAAGATCTAATCTTTCTAAATAAGATCTTTCTGAATTAAGCATTCTAATATAGTAAGGAATCAAATATCCTTATCATCTGCACAGATATATAAAATCTACAGATTCAGAAGATTGATTGGCACACATATGCGAACCCAACATTTTCCCTCCGCAAATTCTAGTTACAAATATAAAGAAGACACAATGCAAAAGTAATGCTTTTTGGAACTTTTAAAATAAGCATTCCTTTGTGATTTGAAAGCGAGAAGCTACAGATCACATAACGAAATTGATAAGGAGAAATAAAGAAAAATCAACAACAGCAAATGTTATATCGTTAGAGTTTTCTTAAGGCTGATGCTGCCCCCACTACAACTGCCATAACCAGGCCAAGGCCAGTGCCAAGAGCTGCACCAACAGCTGCTGCTGTCAATGAATTTCCCTCTACTTGGGAAATTTGGGTTGGCTTGGAAATAGCATTCTGTTCCATTTCCAATTCTAGGAAGAGTCTCATATTCGTAAATTCCTGTTGCCGATTTACAACAGAGTGACTGCCTTGCTCATTACAAGAATGAAAAACTGACAAGAAAAGCAAGAGGAAGCATTTATTTGTAATTGCAAGGACCCTCGGAATTCCAAAAGCCTTTAGCAACATCTACGACAAGCGAGAGACATGGCTGTAGCTCTAAATTGCCTGATAAATTATGAACAAGAATAACAAGGTCAGTCTTCTAGTAAGGTCTTGAGTTCCCATCCGTAATTCCTCCCTAAAGCAAGCTGCTTCCAGGTTCAAGTCCTGAAAAATGTTACAAGTCAAACATGTAAGATGTAATGGTAAACTGGATAAAATATATGTGTTTGCCCTGATTTTGTTAACAGGTTGCATAGATTTACATATGACATCTACTAGGCAAATCATTCATTTTTGTTTTGAAAAAGTAATTCTGCAACACAACTAAAGTACAAAGAGCTTAAGAAAGATAAACACGCCTCACAATTGTTCGAATTTTCGGCAAAAAAAGTGGGAAAGACGAAGTTAACTACACACACGTACATATTTATATATAAAGGATAGAGGCACTCTCTCCTTAAGGGCACTTTCGGGCACTCTTTTTTCGATTTATAATCGGAGTGATCTCCAAATTCAATCGTCACCTTTGGATATGAAGAACTATGAGTTAGAAACATACCCATAAAATTTCAGCTCAATTGGATTACGAATTCATCTCCATCCGATCACTTGATCAATAAGACAGAAAGTAAGAAAACTTAAAAATATGTATATTGTATCATTTCTGTTATATTGATCAAGTGATCGGATGTAGGTAACTTCGTGCTCCAATTGAGCTGAAATTTTATGGATATGTTTGTAACTCATAATTCTTTATATCCAATAGTGGATATTAGATTTAGAGATCACTCCGACCATAAATTAAAAAGAGAATACTCCTATCTCTCTCCATATATAAATATGGGAGGGATAGAGGCACTCCCTTTTTAAGGACGCTTCCGTGCACTCCTTCCCCGGTTTATGGCCGGAGTAACTTCAAAATTTAATCTCCACAATTGAATATGAAAAATTATGAGTTAGAAACATACCCATAAAATTTCAGCTCAATCGGATTACGAATTCACCTCTATCCGATCAGTTGATCAAGATAACAGAAAGTAAAAAAACTTAAATATATATATATTGTATCATTTCTGTAATATTGATCAAATAATCTGATGGAGGTGAATTCGTGGTCCGATTGAGCTGAAATTTTATGGATAAGTTTCTAACTCATAATTCTTCATATCTAACGGTGGAGATTATATTTGAAAGTCACTCCTACCATAAATAAAAAAGAGAGTGCCTTTAAAGAGAGAGTGCACCTATTTTTTTTCATATATATATTACTATTGTCTTTAATTTTTCAAACCAATTTTTTTCTAAAAAAGTGATATGAAGAAATAAAAACATAATGAAGACACTGGAGCATTTTTCGTGCATGTTGCACTTAACTCTCATCCTTTGGCATCCCTTACCTTCTTAGGTTTTGAAGGTTAATTTTGATATATCTTTTATGAAGATGGAAGTATTATAAAGTAGGTCATATTCAGGAGATATTTGAAGTGCTTAAAATAAAAAAATTAAAGTAAAATTTATCTTGAAGTCTTTCAAGAAATGAATTTAATTTTTTTAACTAGAAGATAATAAAATTATAAATGTAAAAATTATAGACATATTAGTTGTTTGTAATTTTAAAATTTTATAAAATTTAAAATATTTTAAAAGATCTATTGAGAAAGTATTTTTTTTTATTTTAATTTTACACATTTGTGATGCATACGCCTTATTATACATTTGTGATATGGGGACTAGAATTAAAGATGATAATATATTCTTTGTGGCGTGTAAATTACTAATTGTCAGACTTTGTCCTAGGAGGAGATTTATGGATTGTTTGGATAATGATTGTTGATGGTGAATGGTGGTGAAGCATTTCACTATGTTAATTATGTTTGTTTTGATTTCATTAATAGAAGGGAAGGAAAATTGTTTTCCATTCCCCACCATGTTTCATGGTGAAATATGTACCCACCAATTTGGTGGGTACACATAGTGACAAAGGGGGAAGCAAATTTGCTTCCCCTTTTGTCCTTTTATATTTTAATTATTTTAATTATTTAATATTTATTTTAATTAATATGTGTTATTTGTTATTATAATAATTTATAATTTTTATATTTATTTAAGTTTAATTGATTTTAGTTAGTAGAGAAAATAATAAACGTATATGATCAAATTTTTTTAATCTAAAATTTTATTTAATTTTGTTAAAATATATCAAATATTAATAAAAAATTAAATTAATATAAAATTAATCTAAAAGTTATATTAATAAAGTTAATTTAAGTTATATTAATTAAATTAGTTTAAAATTATATTAATAAAAGGTAGATTAATATAAATAAAAAGAGTATTTGAATCTTTTATAAAAGTTTAACTTCTGTTACTCATTTATTTACCCATCTATCCAAACATAGTTAATTTATTACATTTACTATATATTCAAACATCGTAAGTTCAATTAACTATACATTACTATCCGTTCTTTTATTATTTTTTTTATTCGTACTCTTATTCTTATTTCTTACCTATGAATTCAAGCATATCCTTAAAAACTGCGATCAAAGGTTTATTTGTCTACACTCAAAATTTATTTTTTATACTTATTTTTTATTTAATTTAGTTTTAAATTAAGTAAAATAAAATTTAAGTTAAGTTTTTAAAATTTTTTTTTTACTTTCATACTAAATTTTAAAATAAAGTAAACACAAACTCATTTTCAATTTTTACCAAATTTATTTTAATTTCAAATTTATTTTTTTAAAATTTACTATAAAAATAAATTTAATATTAAGATAAACACATCCCAAATATATGGACGTTAAGAAAATTTTCTATCACGTTATACATACTTGACTCGAGACTTGACGCTTCAAATCGTGTGTTATTTATTTGAAAATTAATCTAAAAAAATGAATAAAACTAAGTTATTAAAAATTAATTTAAACATAAATATTAAAAATCATTCGAAGTTATTGTTGACAAAGAACTAATTTGAAAAATACATAAACAAACCCTTCTAGTCGCTGTTTCAAATATACGGGGAGATTCAAGAAAAGGGAACGGATTGGATTGGTCGGTGTTTGGTTGTTCATTAGATTATTAAATTTGTCAACAAGCCAACTTCTCTGCTTAAAAAAAAAATACAATAAGATATAAACGTGGAGATGAAACTAATATTTAAAGTATTTTGAAAAAGAATTTTTAAAATAAAAATATTTTTTTAAATTTTTTTGAAAAGTTAATTTTATTTTTTTAATTTATAATTTTTATTATAAAATATTTACAAAGTTTATCAAAAAATATGAAATAAAAAATTAAAATAATAAAAAATAAATTTTTTCAAACATCAAAATAGTCAGAGATAAGGTCGATTTTTCGTACTAAAAGTGAAAAATTAAAAGCAAATCTTCAACAATAAATTACATTATTATAATATTATTAAAAATAAATTTAAAAGTTTATTTAAAAACATATAAAAATAAATTTTATATAGCTGAATCTAAAATGACTAGTAATAAAAAAATAAATTGTAAAGGCCGGACGTCGCGGGACGGGACGGGAGTCATGGGACCGCACCTCACCGCACTCGATTGTACAAACTGGTTCAAACCACTCGATCGTCTCCACAAGTGTAGAACTATCTAGAACATTAATTGCAAACTGACATATCGAATCAAAGACATCGGTTTCGATTTGCTAGATTTCACCCCTCTTAAACAGTTCCCAGAACGCAGGCTCTCGCCTTTCGCAACACTCGCTCCTTGATAATTCAGATTGTTGAGAACCTCGACAGGTAATCTTTCATTGAATTTCGAAGCGTTTTAAACTTACCTGAACTTTTGAATTTGTTTCTTCAGTGATTTCAATTCAGATTCAGTTGATCTCTGCGGCAACTTTACCCAATTAGATATCGACGAGCTCAATTTTGATTTTTTTTTTTTTTTGGAGGAATTTTGTAGGATGGCGGATAAGGCTTCTGTTGATGGAGCTAGTTCGAGCAATGCTTCTGCTGCAAGTTTAGAATCTTCAATCGAAATCAACATCAAAACTTTGGACTCCAGAGTCTTCACTTTCATGGTTGATAGAAACGTAAGCTTTGTTCAAGAACCTAGCAAGTAGTTTGCAACTGATTCTTAATTCACATTAAAATGAATCTTATAGCTCTGTGAAAAAGTAGTGGCCTGGTTATACAAACATCTCTGGTAGCAATTGGCTATTTTAGGATACTTTTCTTTCTATTATTTTATATATTTGAGAAGTGATTTTTTTCTCTAAAGGAGATTTCCTGGGTTAAGGCTTGGTTGTTGGTATTGTGTAAGCACAAACAAAGAAAAACCTAAGCAAAGGATTTAATTTAAATAAGCAAACGGTGATAACTTCAGCAGTCTTTCCCTAAGTTAGATTCTACTTTCTTTTGTATGATTCTGGAAAGAAAATGCTTCTAGGATAGCCCACAAGGCACAGCATTCTCATTGCAATACTGATTGGGATGGATATGGTAAACAGTATAAATGAAATTGTTGGTGATAATCATAGTATTTTGTAGATTTATCAATCGAATATCTTAAACATTGTTCTCTTGCATGATTGTCTAGGCAATGCGGATGAAATTTGTAACTTGACAACCTTGGTCCCGTTTGTTTTGTATTGCCAAAGAAAGAGTTGATTGGAGCCATAAATGATTCTTTTTCTTTTTATATATTTAAACTAGGCTTCGAAAAGTAGATGGAGCAACATTCTTAGGAGTGTTGCTTCTGCAGGTTATCCTTAAAGACTTCCTATAATTTTGATTGCCAGATCTAAATACTCGTGATATGAGTAGTGAGCCATCAAAACTGGATGCTTTATTTGTTGGCGTTATCATCTATCCTTAGTGCTTCTTTGTCCATATCTCTAGCAATGTCATGTCAAGCAGTTGTTCCTAGGCCTTTCTAATTACTGTGATTGATCTCTACCTTTTTGTAAATAATGTGTACTTTTTAGGAGCATATGTTATCTGAGTCTGTTGAAAGATATCCTTACTTTTGAATGTAATATACAATATATCTCCTACTATTTCAGATGCAAGTGAAATCATTAAAGCTGAAGATACTGGATGCTACCGGTATTCCAGTTGGGCAACAACGTCTTATTTTTAGAGGAAGGGTCCTAAAGGACGACCATGTGCTGTCTGAATATCGTATCCATCTTAGAAAAGTTTGCTAGATAATTATATCTTTCATCTCTTGGATTTGTGAATTACTCATAATGTGTGCCTCCTAGTTTATCGACTGTGAACAGTGAACTTCTTAACTTCTTATTGGGACCTGTTCACACTTTTGCTCATATCATTGTCAGTTATTATTTAGATGCTGTATTCATATCTTTCCTTGTACTGCCTTAAGTTGACAAGTTGATAATCACAATTTTCTTTGGATGGATCATCATCATATTGCAAGAGATGCCTTCAACAGCAGCAACCAATACGACCAATTCTTGTTCCACTAAATGTGTCGTCTATGTTACATGAGACGAGTAGTCTAAATAGTAAGATACCTATTCTGTTACTCTGCCACTGTACAAGGCAGGGATACTTGTCTTGTTTATAGGTCAACTAAGTTGATGCGTTTTACGATTTTCAGCAAGGGTTTTCATCAAGCCTCGTATTGTCTCTTTTTTCACCGCTCCCAAGTAGAAATGCCCAAGCTTAATTTAAGCTTATAGTTCTACTTGTTTATCAGAGCCTGTATTTGGCTGCCAATGTTTGAGCTTTGCTTTATGAGGTACAGAATAGTGCAAACTATTTGACATTCTAAGAAACAACAGAATGGAGTTTGAGCTTCTTAATGAAGTTTTACTTCTGGTTCAGTTGTCCTTTTAGAAACATTTTCGTAGTAGTCTAGAGGTACCCTAGTGGTTCATTTCACGGTCTTGTACTAAAGCAATTCATTTTGTTTTCTTCAAAGCAGCATATGTATAACTTTCTGCGTTGTCTATATCTTCGACTGCCACATTTCCTACTACAAGTTCACTTGACTTCCTCGATTAATATGACATGTGGTCGTAGTTACGATCATGAATTATATAGCTTATATTAGTATGGCTTAGTTTCTCTATTTCATCACTGCTGAACTACTTCAACTTTTGTGCACATGTGCTTCCTTTGTTTTTTGAGCTGTATTCAGGCTGTATGCTTTTGTTTTCCCTTCAAATTCGAATCTTCAATACTTAACTATATTCAGAATTGGAGGATGGACACACATTGCATTTAGTTGAAAGACAGCCTGTCAATGGACAGCCTACCTCTGGGACAAGTTCTCAAGCAGCTGCTGCTAATAACACTAACGAAGGTCTGTTTCTAGATTTGTATATCTGAAAGAATGTACGTCTTTAGAATAAGTATATTGTTGCCAAAAGTTCTAATAGTTTCTTGTAGAAGGTTTTACACAATGTTGTTATGGCTGTAGTTGACATCATGACATGCTAACACTTGCTATATGGAATGTAGCATGAAAGAAAAGCTGTTGGAGAATGTTCTAGCTTTAGTAGTCTGTTTCTTGAGTAATTGATTCTGTTGGACAAGATTTGCACATCCCCTGATTTGAAATTTGTTTCAGCATAAATTTCTAAGAAAGCTGGCATGTGTTTATCACTTACAATTTGTTTCAGTATGGATTTCTGACATTATATCTTTTACAATTACATGATTTATTTAGAATCTTATTATCTAATGGATCTTTTGAGTGACATCTGGATCTAAAGATTTACCTTAAAGCTTATGTTTCTTACTGATCTTGTAATCTAAAGAGTGTATTGTTCAAATTGACATTTTTGGTAGTGTCTTGCTAGCACATAAGTGTAGAAGTGCCCGTTTTGAACTTTTGATCCTGCTCTAAGGTGAATATAAAATTAAACTTCTGGACCCAAAAGAGAGTTATGCATGAAACCACACACTTTACAGATCTAAAGCTAGGAAAAAGAAAGCCCCAAAGAGTTGAGTGTTTTCCAATCTAGGGGGAAAAGACTTATAAGAGCTAAAAGTCTTACCAAAACTAATAATGATTGAAAAGGGTATAGTTTGATGTGCACTTAAAGGTTGTTTTTTTTTTTGGTGCTATTGTTGTTAGAGTCTAAACTAAAAGTCCGGATATAGGCCTCATTTGGGATTGCTTACAAAGTAGCACTTCTTGAAATAAGGAGCTTATAAGAAAAAAAATTTAAGGATTAAAAAACTTAATATAATCATTCCCTGACTAACAATTCCTCCATGTCCTCCAAATTTTTGAAAAAAAATTCTAGAGCACTGTGCAAAGCTTTTTTGGGGGGATCATATACTGTGCAAAGCTTTTTTGAATGCGTTTCAAGGAACTGTATGTTAGGACTTTGACATAATCATCTCTCGTTGGTGAAAAAAGTTATAAGCTTGCTCAAGTGGGTTTCACTTCTATGACAGCAGCGAGTAGGGCTGTCAGGCATTTGCTTCTGTTTGAGCTTTAGCACAATCATTGTGTTCGGGCCATAATCGAGTTTAGTCATAAACTAATCAAAAGCACAAAAAATTATGTAAAATTGTGAAATTGGAGCGTAGGTAGTGGAAGAAATCCCTAATAGTAGTAAAGCTCGTGCCAATCTATACTGACAGGTACCTTGTCCACATCACTTATAAATATATAGCAAATTTGATATTCTATTTATGGGACGTGATATCCTTGTTAGTTCAGTTAAGTTTTGTGATGCCAAAAATTGCTTTATCTGTAACTGATATAAAATGTGAGCTTGCAAGGTTAGAATTTTGGACTGATAATCTTCTTTTGTGCACCAGGAAATGGCTCTAACATGCCTCCAAATATGGTTGGCCAAGTTTCACATGGTGTTGTCCTTGGGACTGTTAATCTTGGGGACCAGGTTGATGGTGTTTTTACTGACATTGGCAGGGTAAAGAATTAAGATTGTGATATTTTTTTATTGTGTAAATCCTTACTTTGTTACTGTTATCTTTTGGTAAGTTTTAATTGTTTTATGTACAGCTTGTTGGAGCAATTTTTGGAAACAACCTGAATGTTAACATGGTGAGCTACATACTGTTACTTTACATGAAGTTTATTCATGGATTTCATTTATATCTTACATTGCATGGTTTATCTATTGTAGCCCAATCCAGTTTCTACTGGTATTAGAGGAGCCCAGGCTGCTGATGTCAGATCTCAACCAGGGAACCCTTCACAAGCAGGAGTCACAGCTTCTAATCAACCAACTCAACCTTTCCCTCAAGTTTCTCAGTTTCCACCTGTGGTATCTCTATCCAGGCAAATGGTATCTTACTTGATCTGTTTTAATATAAGCTGTTTTTGGCCAATATTTCTAATTGACATCTTGTAGCAGGCTATTCCTGATTCTCTGACAACTCTTTTAGAGTTTATTAGCCACATGAATGTAGCATTACAGAGTCTAGGTGCGTATATTTGCTTGTTATGTCTGCAGTTGAAGTCTTTCTTCGTCTCCCTCTTTTGTATTGATTTATTTATTTATTTATTTATTGGTGATTTCTAATGGTTTCCATGAAAAATGGTAACTGGTGAAGGTTCTCAGTTATCGTTATCATCTGCTGCTGCTCAAGAGCCATCAGAGCATGAAAGTCTGCAATCATCGTTGTTGTCTGCTAATGTTCAAGAGCCCACTAGGCCAACTGCTCATTTGTTGAATCAAAGAGGATTACCCAGACCTGAAATGTTGGGTTTTGTAATCGAGCAAGCACAACAACTTCTCAGTGGAAATGTGGCTGCTTTATTATCTGTATGTCACCCTTTTAACTTCTTTTGGTAGAGTGGAGTACTTTGCATGTTAAGTTTGCAGGCTCGTATGATGTAAATGTTAGACATACCATTTCAATACAAATTTCAAGTTTAGTAAGCACTGGGGAATTAGTGTTAAGTCGTTACCTAAAGTTGAATTTCTATGCGGAAAGGCTCTATAGAGCTGGAATTTTTAGGCAATCATGCTCAACAAAAGGTGACGGATTAAAACTATTCAACCTGTATCCCATATTTGACTGTTGAAGATTTTTGAACTGGTAAAGCAATTATGAAATATATTAGATAGACTAGAAATGATGAAATAGAATGTTGGTAAAGCATGCAGTGTGCAACCTGTGCTTGTTTTTTAGTGCTACTATTAAGAGACGGTGGCCCAACTAGTTCCTGTGACGTTAGGATTAAAATGTGCCACTAGAGCTTAGTGTGTACTTCATGGATTGTCGTAAGCGCTAGTCCAACTATATATTTTATTTTGCATTTTTACCTTTGTTTTGTTTTATTCTGATAAGGGCAACTTCAAGTAAAAGTTTGGAGAGATAAGTTGTGCTGTACATGACTCATAGTACCTAAATCCCAAAAGCTCAATTCTTTTTTGTTATTTTTTAAGAAGATACAGATCATAGGAATTGTTTTACATATTTCATGGGAATAGCCAAACTGGAATATTTTGTATTCCGTCCTTTAGCAATGTGTTGGCTTCTATTTTGCTATAAGTTAAGTGATAAGCTACTGCTTATTAAATATTTGGTTTACTGGTACATTCTTGTATGTGATTTGTTATATTGGTTTTAGCTAGCCAATAGATGACAATAGGATAAACAGCTGTTCCCTTTATACTTGCATTTGCTATCTTTTGTACTATTCTTAGCCTTTTATGTTAATATTGGGCAATGTAGCATATAGCGTCGCGCTTGACAAGCGAGGGAGCTTCTGCAGATCCAGCAGCACGGGTACAGTTGCAGAATGAAGCTATGCATGTAGGACAAGTGCTGCAGCATTTAGGAGCTATGCTGTTAGAGCTTGGTCGTACAGTTATGACTGTCCGCATGGGCCAATCCTCAGTATGTTATCTCATCTTTCTCTTTGAAGATAAAACAAGGTTATTTTTGTAATCCTCTTAAAGCGCAGGCTGAATCTTGGGTAAATGCTGGACCAGCAGTCTATATTTCTTCATCAGGGCCAAATCCAATTATGGTTCAGGTTAAATGTTTTTCTTTCTTCATCTGGCTGTCTCTCCAGTAACATATCTGCATACTCTCCACCCAACGGCACTGTACTTTCCTGCAGCCATTTCCTCATCAAGCAAGCTCCATTTTCACGACCCCTATGTTTCCTGCTGGACTCTCTGGCACAATTGGTACTGCTGATCCTTCAAGGAATGTCAATATCCACATACTTGCAGGTAAGCAACTGGAAGTTCAATATGCATTTAATTGTGAAGGCTTACTTCGGATTGTAAGCAGGGACTGCTGCTGGTGTGTCTTCTTCTGAATCAAATTCAGGAGACATGATGGGTGTCGAACGCGCGAGTACAGGACAAGAAAGTGCAACTGGAAATGCGTCAAGTAATCCAGCCACACCACAAGGCTTGCCATCAAGAACAGCTGGTGCAGTTATTCCAGCCAGGACTGGGACAGATGCAAGAAGTCGCGTTATCAGTGTTGTTTTACCCGTTCAAGTGAGAGCACAAGCCTTACTAGGTGGCTCCCCTGGTTCTGCTCATGGATCAATGACTTCTAGCTTAAGTGGTCAACCTATGCCAACTAGCCTCACTTCTACAGAGTCTAGCATCACTAATATTGTGGCAGATATAAATTCCCTCATTTCGAATGCACTTAGTAACAATAACCATGGTCAGCCTTCAGCGTCTTCAAGTAGGCAACCTACTGATTCTCACAGTTCCCATAGCCCTAGTGGTAATATACCGCTGCCCGAAAGTGCTAGTTCATCTCAACATCCACAAGCCAATGCCTCTGCCATAGTTGCCAGTAATGTGGCCCTGAACACGAACCATTCTACTGATGTTGATGGCAGAGCGAGTGTAGTGGAGAGGTCTGAAATGTTTGATCAAGGTAAATTGGCTGGATAGATTGTAAGGAATCTGTTCTCTGCATAATTGATAGCTAGTCTGATTATCCTTTTATTTGGTCTTGCTTCATTGCTGAAAAATGGCATCTTGTGTGCATAGATCCTTCTGAAGCACAGGACTGTAGTGAAAGTGGTTCACTTAAGTCTAAAGATGAGAACCATGTGGTAATTTTTGAATGACTCCATTTCCATACTGTTGTTTCTTTATCTTACTCTGCACCATTGATGGAGTTCTACTAATTGTCCATACCATGACACAATTCGAACAATATTGACTTTGGGTCAGCAACCAACTACTGCACGAGTTTCACCTGAAGATTTGGCACACAACCTCGGTGAAAGTACACAAACAAGCATATCTCCTGGTGAGCCTTCTGGCTGTTCACAGTCTCTTTCAACTGCATCTACTTCAAATCCTACCCAGGGCAATGACCTACATCAGAGTGATAGATCTATTCCTCTGGGATTAGGTCTAGCAGGCCTTCAACCAAAGGTGAGTCGTTAGTCTTCAATATGTTGCATGTTTTTGATAGGTGGAATTGATTGGATAACATCTCACCACGAATGCTCAATCTTTTCCTAATATTTAGAGGCGAGGCAAGATAGTGAAGGACGAGAGTTCCAGCGATAGGTCATCATTCTCGCAAAACCAGCAATCTGTTTCTATAGGCCAGCATGTCCTCCAATCCCTTCCTTCCAACAGATTTGGTGCTGATGGAGACAGTACGAATGATTCGTCTGTATGCCAGCCCTCTGTCCAAAGTCGGCTCATGAATGGTTCACAACAAGGTGGGGTTGAAGCTGGCAGTAATTTTCATATTGCTGGTATGATATCTCATATCCTCCAAAGTCCTGGTATGAACAATTTTTTGTCAGGGGTAGCCCAACAGACTGGTGCTGGCTCACCTGACGACTTGAGAAATATGTTGGAGCAATGCACACGAAACCCAGCAGTGGACAGCATGCTTAATAATCTTGTAGAACAGGTAGAAGGGCGAGGGCAAGATATTCAGGGCTCCCTTTTAGGCTCTGAAGGGGGCCAAGGTGGAATGAATAATTCAAGTTTGATACAACGAATGTTACCTGTTGTGTCACATGCTATTCGTGGGGTTGCAACTCAACCTGAGCAGCCTGTCTGTGCACCTGCACGTCAGTATGAAGGCTCTCATCCAGCTCAAGAGAATAGTAGTGTTTGTAGGCCATCTAACTTTGGTAACATATCTGAAGGGCGTAGTCAAATACCTTTAAACACACAGGCTGCAAGTGGTAGTCAGCAGCAGGTTGAAGAGAGTCCGAACACCAGAGACATACTTTTAGGGGGTGAAACAAACCATTCTAACATTAATCTTTCAAGTATGATTCAGGGGATGATGCCTCTTATGTCTCAGGTTCTTGGAGGTGGTTCAACTCAAAACATTGGTATGCAGCCACAGTCTCAACATAAAGATGGTGGTTCCCCTGCATCTGACAGTCGATATAAAAGGAACATTGAGGTAATGAGTGTCGTGTACCTTGGTATTATAAATGCAGATAATTGAACTGCTCTTGTGGAATCCTTGTCTGCAGTTGATGAGTCCCACTCTCATATAAACTCATGGTTGTGTCTAAGCCTTTCAAGCTAGATTGTAAGAATCGTCTTTTTATTATAATTGAATTGATCGCGTATCGAAAGTATGTTAGATAGCAGCAGTTGTTGGCTGTCTATAAGGTAGCATGTTGGTTACATTGTCTGAGTTAACAGTTCTCTTGAGTACATTGGAAGGGAGGGAGCCTATAAAAATCCTGTTAGGAATTATTGATTTTAGGGTGCAGTTGTGATTCTCTCTGAACCTGGAAGCAGTTCTTTTTGAAAATTTGACTTGAATTTTACTTAAAAGAAAAAAGAACAGCAACGAACTTTACTTGGTTTTTCGGTCATAATGAATAGCAGATGTCATCAGATTTATCTTGTATTTCCCCTTTAAGCTGAAACATCAAAGCTTTGTTTGTTATCTTTCGAATGATCGAATCTCATTGCTTTTGTTTGTCATTTTTCTATATTTCTTGAATAAACTTGTGGAATCCCTTTCAGGTTGAACCTCCACAAATTGCAGAAAGAATCGAACAGCTAGATTCTCCTGGAACAATTTTTCATACTGAGCTCAAACATGCAGCAAGCTTATGTGGGGAAGATGATTATGATGATCTTATAGAAGAGCTCGGCAATAATGTGGAGCTAAACAGGGTGAAGTCCCCCCTCCTCCCTTCTCTCTCTCTCTCTCTCTCTCTCTCACACACACACACACACACACACACACCAACACACACACACATACACACGTGCATGCACACTGACACACGTTCACTTGCACATGCCCGAATATTGCGAATAAGTAGGCTTGTAGCTGGAAAATAGCCATCGTCCTTTTATGTATTTAGGATCAGAGTATTTTAGAGTAGTTAGATCAAGTTTCACGTGCATAGCTGGCCTATAAAATGTTGGATGCTGCTTGATTTGTCTTGCAGGAATTTGAAGCGCTATTGCAGAATCAAATTCGCCAAAAACTGAGAATACATGGTGACAAGAAACAATCATGATATTCACTCCATTTTGTTACTAAGCCTGTTGTGTGCATATTTAGTTATTTTCTCCTATCAATGTTTTAGAGATCACACAGTATCTATTGTAGGCTGATGTCTTCTTCTGCATCTGTTCATTGTGATTGTTATTTACCATTAACTTATATATTACCAAACTTAACACGAAATTAGTGAGGGTTGTCATTTCTGCCAGAGTTTTTAGATTTTGCTACAATTTCATTTTTGTGCTATGCATCTCAAGAGCAGTGTAGTTTAACTAATTCAATATTGCGCAGCTGATGAAAAGACTATTAGCAGGTCAGTATTAGTAAGTTGGCTGGTACAAGCTTTTGTGTACTGAAAAAGAGTCTTATGTAGTAAAACGGTGCAAAGGTGACGCTTTGTGCTTGAAAAAAGCTTTCCGGGCTTTGGATAACCGAAGTTCCTGATTTTAACTGTTGTATATGAGCAGGAAGTGAATTTTTGATGGCTGGTTTCGACAGTAATTATTTCGATATACAATTGCAAAAGCATATTTCTGGGTTAGTTTATTTTACGGGTTATATTTTGGTGTCATTGTTCAGTATACATTATATGTACAGAAGAAAGTAGTGTGCCGGAGGCACCCAAAGACGCGCCAATGTTTCGCTTAGAATTCGTATTAATGCGACAGAGGCAGTAGTGATGAGCATCTGTGACGAGTGATACGTAAGTGAAGTTAGATAGAATGTCTTAGAAATACAGGGAGACTGCTGGAGCAAATAGGTGCGAGGTTTTAGTTTTGTCATTGAATATCCTAGTTGGAAGATTAATTTACGCATCGTCGCCTCGTCGGAGAGGTGGGTTTCCATGAACAGCCAGAGTGTATTTTTATAGAATTCCTGTGAATAAAAGGCAAGGCAGTTAAGAAGCCATAACCTTTCTTTGACCTTTAATATTTCCATAGCAATAAACCAGAAGGCCTATTTGTTGACAGAAATTCATAGCATGTTAGGCTTGTGAAAGTAAACATGCATGCCTAGCTGATTAGGACAAAGCCACAAACACCACGATATATCATTTCTCTTAAGTCTTAACAACGCCATACAACAATAGTCTTATACTGAGAAAACATTCAGTAGAATAAATATTCTGTAGAATAAAACAAAATTTAAGTTACTGATACATATATAAAAGACACCAACATTTAACAGTTCACACATGATCAGATAAAGTCTTTAACTAGACAAGTATCATATCCTAACCAAAACAAATGCAGCTTAAGATGCTGCAATCAACGGTTCGCCTTGGCCACACGCTCAATCTCATCCTTTTTCTTAATAGCATAGCTGTTAACAAACATTGAATTGATTTAGATACTGAAAAAATGAACACTAAGGAGAATGCACAAGTTGAAGTACATACCTGTTGGAAGAGCCCTTTGCGGCATTGATTAATTCATCAGCCAAACATTCTGCAATAGTCTTGATGTTCCTAAAAGCACTTTCCCGAGCACCAGTAGTGAGGAGGTATATGGCCTGATTAACCCTCCTCAATGGAGAAATATCAACAGCCTGTCTTCTCACAACACCAGCTGAACCGATACGGGTTGCATCCTCTCTAGGCCCACTAAATTGGAATACATGTAAATGGGTTAAGAATTAGAATCTACTCCTAACAAGATTGAGTAACAAAAGCTTATAATAATCATCACAGAAATATCAATAATGTAGAAAATGATGCATACTAGGGAGTCTAACTATATGTCTGCCGCATACTTTCCTTTCATAGTACACTCATCCTTTTTAAATTTGAATTTATAAAGTGCTAATGTAGTTTACTGCCTAACTTGCAATGCTTGAGATATAAATTACATGCTAAAAATATCACATATCACTCATTCTAACATCTATTACATGTGCACTGGGAGCCATACAAGTACTGCAAACACAGGTCGAAAACCTTAAAGTACGTCATGAATTACTATCACTAAAAATCTGTGAATTCCTCCATATCTAAATACTTAATCAGTAAGAATTATCTTTTACCTGTTGATGATAGCATCCACAATGACCTGGATAGGGTTCTGATCAGTCAGAAGATGAATAAGCTCCATTGCATGTTTAACAATTCGAACGGCCATTAGCTTTTTCCCATTGTTACGGCCATGCATCATAAGTGAGTTAGTCAGCCTCTCAACTATGGGGCATTGAGCCTTACGGAACCTCTTAACAGAATACCGTCCAGCTGTGTGAGGAAGGTAGGTTTGATGCTTCTGTTGGACGGCAATGTAATCCACAAGTGACATGTCAGTAACCTGCAATATGACAGCAATCATTTAAGATTCGCACATGAAATCAAAATTCAACTAACACTTCCAAAAGTATTTTGGAATTACATGTACTCTAAACAGCTTATATTTTTCCCCAACTCAAAAGGAAACTATCTTAAACTAAGTCTCAAATTAAAACTCATAAGAAGAGCACATCTCAAAGGAAAATATCTTCACAATCAACATTCAGTAAATGCTGAGGCTACTAAGTCATTCATAAGGAATTGCATATGATAAAAAAGATCGCCGAATGAGGTCAGAAACCACATCTGTCATCAGCAGAACCTGAAACAATTCCAATAATACCAACATATAACACAACCAATCATATAAAATAGCAACGTTTCCTTCTTATATACTCTTGTAGAATAAAATGTAAGGAACAATATAAACAACAAATAGATCGCTAAACTATACAATCATATCCACGAGAAACTTGTTTTTTTCTTCAATAGATTACATTCACGAATTTTAGACACAGATAAATTAACAAAATCAAGCAAATCAGTGCATCATTCAACAATACATAAAAAACAACCAGCAATTTTACTTCGAACGAAATCTTAATCGTACCTGGACATCATCGAAGTTCCAGCGGTTGAAAAGCTTCACTTCCTGTACTGCCACCTCCGCCATCGTCAGTCGTTACAGTGCAAACAAAGCAAGAGAGTAAAACCGGCGGAAGCAGAAACCCTAGCACCAAATCGAGAAAGATGGAGCGCACTAAGCTATGAATGAGATTTATAGCGAGCAGGACCGAAATCAACGTACATTCGATATAAGTTAGAGGTTCATCAAAAACATAATCCAACGGCTAAGATTGTAGTGGTATATGCGCGAACAGGGCCAAGGCCCAGGCCCATTGTACTGTCTAACTGCCACGTGCCAGTCGCAACAAGCGTCTAGCACGTGTGAAGAACCGTTTGCTGCAAGCAATTTCTCTTCCATCTTCACCGGTGAAGGCATTAAAAACTCGCGGAGCTTTCTTTTGTAGAAGCAGCAGCTGACCGGAAGAACCCTGAATTGAAATGGTTTTCTCTTCTTCCAGAAGATTCTATACGGCGATCTTCGCCGTCGCTGCTTCGATTCTTCTCTTCTTTGCTGTTGTTGTTGTTGGGGCAGACGATGTTTCGCGCGATGATGAATCACCCAAGACACAGTCATGCAACAACAAATTCCAGCTTGTGAGTTTCAAATCTCTGTTTCAGTAACGCTATTTTTGGATTGGTTGTTGAGATTTCGCTTCGGTTGTTGGTTTATTTTGATTCGAGAAGGTTTGAATCGGCTGAATGGTTTGAGATTTGACGGGGGATTAGGTTCGGGGAAATTCGGTGGTTTCATTTTGATCCATTTTAATCAATTGTAATCACAAAGTTTTACCTGTTCTGCTATCATCACTGAAGTCGTTGTTAGATAAAGATAGATTTAGCTGATTCTTTGGCTTGTGTAGCTGATTGAAGTAGACGGCCTGGTGAGCGACCCTTATTCTTAGTGTTTTTTGTCTGTGCAAATGCTATATGTGTAATAATGAATCGAGCTAGTCAGTCAAAATCCTGATTTCAGTCGTGATCTATAAGTTCTTTGGTGTGGAGATCTCGGGAGGTGCTGATTGCTTGGATTTTGAAGTTAGCGGTAAATTTAAGGTATTTATTTTACTGGGAACCATGTTCGAAAAGAGCACTTCCACATAGCTGTTTAAGTGCAGTAATGCAGCAACAAACTCCCACTAAATAGAATGCGTAATATGGTATACCTATTTAATTATTCTCAGTAGAGTTATGGTTAGGTTTGGCCCTGGAATTACATGGTTCTAGTGGATTGGTAAGTTGTATGTGTGGTTACTCTACTTTAATTTTGATATTTGGAGAGGCTAGAACTTATAATGACATGACAAAAATAATTCTGTTTCAGGTAAAGATAAATAATTGGGTTAATCACAGTGAAGGAGAAAGCTTTGTTGGACTAAGTGCCAGGTTTGGCTCCCCTTTACCAGCACACGCATCTGATGCTCCTATGTTTCTTGCCGTATTTGCAAGTCCCTTGAATTGCTGTTCTAATCTATCTTCGCAGGTAATTGCTGCTCGCGTTCTTGATTGTTGAAATTGAATGCGTGCTTTCATTATATTTTGCAAATGTGCATTGTCATAACATTTATGCATAAAGGTTTTTGTAAAACAAAACCAGGATGTACTTAAGTGCAATGCCTGTTGTTCTAAGAAACCACTTAGCTGATGCTTAATTGGTTGAAATCAAAGTAATATTGATATTACTTGAAAGCTGTGTTGTTTTTTTGATCTTATTCCTATGGCTGTTTGATACATATTTTTGTTGTTGTTAGGTATCAAATTCTGTTGTATTAGCAGAGCGTGGTGATTGTACATTCACAACCAAGGCTACTGTTGCCCAGTTGGGAGGTGCTGCTGCTCTGCTAGTGATAAATAACGATGAGGGTAAATGTTTGTCATTAATGAGATAGCATATTGGATATTTGGATCTTTCATAGACTACGTTTTAGTAAGACATTTCTATGCATAGATTGCTTCTTTAGGAGAGTTTAGTTTGCATTTGATGTGAATCTTCAGAAAGTAGTTGTTTATATATTCACCATCTCTTATTCTGCAGATCTTTATAAGATGGTGTGTACCCGAAATGACACTGCCCTTAACATTACAATTCCTGTTGTTATGATACCAAAATCGGCAGGGAAGAGCATTAAGGCCTCAGTTGACACAGGAGGAAATGGTGAGTTGTCGAAACCATTCTCAGTCTACTGCATAATGGTGAATGATACGATGCTGACTAGTTTCTAGTTTTCTAGCACTATGGCATTCATAAACCGCAAAATGCTGTCCTTTTTGTACTTGTCAATTGTCATGCTATGTGCTGCCCTTATCTTCTAGCTGAAGATGTTCTAGTCAAACCCGAAGTAATAAAACGCTTTAAAAAGCTAGCAAATGTGGAACATGAGTCATAACGTAGTTTTTTTTCTTTTTCCAGATGAATTCCTGGATTCTTTCCATTAGTAAAAACTAGTAAACAGGTTAATATGAGATAGGATTATGTTCTGAAATTTCGACTTCCTAAGGCTTCCAAGTACTGTATATCATATCGGTAATGTGTATCGTTTTTGTTGACACTCAACAGTCAAAATTTCTATACTATGAGAAACTGGTCACAAACCAGTCTTTCTTTGTTCACCAGTGTCCTTATCAAAGAACGTGGTGTTACTGCCATCAAGTCATCCTTTCGAACAAAGGATGCAGCAGCACCATGCTGTCCCATCCCTGTTTGTGAACCAAAGTTCCCAAGGCACCTCTTGTCTTAGCTTAAACCAGAACTCTATGCAAATTAAACGGTTGTTTAATCATTATTTGTATTAAACTATTAATATTCAAGGAAGAGCAGCTCATACACCATTTAATAATTAACGGTGACCATAATATGCTTTTAAACAGTGCCAATGTAGTCTTTGGTTTGTACGGCGAAGCTTAAATGTTTTAAGATCTCAAACCTAAGTGGTGACCCTTATTATTTGTTAAAGAAAGTATAGGTATTTGCATCGCTCCCCTAAAGCTCATCTCTGATTTTAGTTGAATTCCATAAAGAAGAAGACTCATCTACTGCCACTGCATTATTTGGTTTTTGAAATTTTCTATCATGATCATGGTTCTGATTAAATGCACCTCTTATATGTCGAATGCTTTTACTTCCTTGTCATCGCTGATGCTAAGTTCATTTTATTGCAGTTCTACTTCAAATGTATTCCCCACCAAGACCTGTTGTGGACTTTTCAGCCACCTTTTTGTGGTTGATGGCTGTTGGTACAATTGTTTGTGCTTCTCTTTGGCCCGAGTTTATTGCACGTGAGCAGGTAGATGAGCGTTATAATCAGTTGACACGAAAGGTTTGTAAAGGTCATTGACCTTGCCAATTTCAAAACTACTTGTATGGTATATTGCCTTTTGCTACTTACATTCCTTGTAAAGTAATTTGGCTTATGCCGACGATTAAATGACATCCTAACTAATGCTTGGCCCTGAGTTATGTGAAAAGTTCTTCATTTTTAAGCATTAGCTGCCTCAATAAATTTTCGAGGAGTCATATGACCAGTATTGAATAGTTTGATTTTGGAATCAGTATCTTCAAGCATTTACCATTCAAGAGCCAAAAATCTAGACAGTGTGGAAATGTAATGGCAGCGTCATTTATTTTCATTATCATTATTAATGTTACTTTTACTAGCGTCATAGCATCTTCCTCCAGCCTGTTTACCTTAGGAAGCTTGATTATCCACAGTGTCAATTTGCTAGCATTTTACATCACTTAAATTGATAATTTGGATGTTCTTGTACATGTCAATGTTTATACTTTACCAATATGTTTATCTATTGGCTGGATAAATCCTTCAATCACAAATCCATACCTAACCCCAACCTTCTTCCTTGTGAGCTTAGGACGGGCTAGGTAGCAAAATCCACATGGGCGGAGCTTATTCATGCTTGCATGCATAAGCATAATTACGGCTCAAATTATATAAAGATAAAGTAAAGGTCGTACTTGGTTTTGCCTGATCACTGATCAGTGTGGACCTATGAATATTCAAACAAGTGCCAGGTTGAAACTGGTATGGATCTAGAAAAAGTGGGAAAGTAGTCATGTAAAAAGCACCATAATTGACTGAGCACAATCACATGCCATTATGGAAACTGTAGTCTTATGTAAATGTTGCATACTATTTCTTGCTAAGAGTACAGAAACGTACATAATTGGAAGTTGGCTGCTAGAAAAGGAGATATGTTCTTTTTGGTTCCTCCTACATTGATTCTGTTGGACTTCCCATTTTTAACTAACAAGTCTTAGTGGATATCGAATATTTTGGTTGTTTTCGTCACTGTTGTGACTTCTTCATATGTAGTCAGTGGTAAACTAACTGCTTCCTAATTCCTTACTACAGGATCAGTCTTTGACTGGGGTCAGAAGAAGAGAAGATTCTGAGAAGGAAATTCTAGAAATAAATGCTAGGGGAGCTTTACTTTTTATTATCTTAGCTTCAGCTTTTCTGATGCTGCTCTACTTCTTTATGTCTTCTTGGTTCGTGTGGCTTCTGATTATATTGTTCTGCATAGGTGGTATCGAGGTAAGCAGCCCTTGTTATTTTTTGAGCAATTGGTTGACTTATATGTGATATTCTCTCACTTTTTACAAACAAACTTCAGTTATTGGTAATTTTGGGTTGTTAATATCAAATCTTTATCAAAATATGGTTCGAGTATGTTCAAATAGAAATGCTAAATCTTTGTTGTGGTTTTGGAGAAGAAAAGCCAGTTGAACTTTTGCATAGGTGACTTATAATTGCCCAACAAATACAAGGTACTTCTATTGGAAACTTAAGAATCAGAAACAAGTTATACATGAAGGTACTAGTCTGGAAAGCTGGTGTTTCTGAGAACAATATAATAGGAGTAGTTTCCTGTGGACAGTCTAGAAAGTACAATCTGCATGAACAGCTGTCTGAGGCACAGTTTGCTGTTGAAGTCTAATGGATCTTAGGAAATTCATCAACTATGTTTGGTCTGAAGGAGAGTGAAAATGGCCAAAATATTGGTAGAGATACACCTGCGGTGCCTTTATAAGGGAGGCTGGTCTTGGTAGGATGTGACGGATTCTATGATTTTGATAGTTGAGAGAGCTGGCAATGAATGCTGGAGTCGACCTCTCTAAGTCATATATATACTGCAATGAGTCTTCACTAAGGGACAAGATAACAGAAGCATTTTAGTGGAGAGGGTAATCCTGTGGAATTTCTACTAGGCGAAACTGGAGGGATTTCATGATTTGAAGATAGAACTTCATTCCATTAGACTATGGTTTTGGATTTCCAAATATAGTCCGTAGGTAATAAAAGTTTCAAATCTCAAAATTGCAGAGCTGTTAATTCATGTATGTTTATTTGAGCTAGTTTGTGCTAGATCACTCTTTTTGTATGCGAACTTGTACCTCTGTGGAGTCAGAAGGCTAAGTAATCTGTATTTAGTTGTTTGTCCCAGAGCATACATTGATGGTTGGACAATCAAAGTACTTCTTTCTTCTGAAATCTGTCAACAGCTTTGATACAGCTGGGCATCCTTAGGGTAATTTTTGGTTGTGCCTACACAAGCTTCATCAGAAGATGGGTTATGAGTTCTCAAATAAAAGACTGTAGTATATAAGACTTACATTGCTTTGTTACATTCTTTGGTTCAGTTATAAAAGAATGGGCCTGAATGTTTAAGGGCTCTCAAGATGCTCTTTTATTTTTTCTACGACTTGTTCTCTTTGAGTCATCACAGTTAGAAACTGTATGAGATGGTAGGCAGTAACACTATTTTTTTCTTAAATGCTCTTTTCAGAAATTTAAAAATCCTTGGGGATCATGTATTACCTGATTGCTGCATGCTTATTTACAATGCTGTCGATCGGTCTTGAAGTGTTTTTGAAATTTGCTGTTTGTGTTTGAAGGGAATGCATGTCTGTTTAGTAGCTCTCACTTCCAGGTACGTTCTTGTACATTTTAATTGATTGGTTTAAGTATAACTAGTTGCTCATTTCCGGTGTTTAAGGCTTTTCATTATAGGCTCTGCATCTTATTTTGTTCGCCCTGACAGAATATGTCAAGGATGTGCACGGAAGACCGTAAATCTTCCTTATATAGGAGAGTTGTCCGCACTCTCTATCGGAATTTTGCCCTTCTGTGTTGCTTTTGCCATCTTTTGGGCTGCAAATCAGAAAGCTTCATATGCCTGGATAGGCCAAGATGTTCTTGTAAGATTTTAATTTTGTCTTTTAAACATTTGTATTTCTCTGTTGCTCTCCAGTGTCCTTTAGATGCATATTAAGTTTGCAGATTAATTGCTTTTCATTGCAGATGTCCTAATTGATGCTATCCGAAGTGTGGATGGAAAATTTAAATGTACTAGCCCAATACTAGTCTATGTGAATTACATGCATGCAGTTCGTAACTTTCTCTAAGATGTAATGTTTATCAAATTTGTGTCTTTGGCTTAAATTATCTCAAGTACTGTAAATGACAGCATTTATCTTCAAATAATATCAGTCCCATGGGACCAATTATTTAATTACTCCAAATAATGTCTGTTGATGCAGGGAATCTGTCTGATGATAACAGTTTTGCAGATAGCCCGCTTGCCTAATATAAAGGTAATGAGTACATTCATGAGTACCTTATAGTTTTGCAGATAGCCTACATCTCTGATGATAACACTATGGATTGCATGATTCATGACATCTTATATGTAACATTCATTTTATAGGTGGCGTCGGCTCTTCTTAGCTGTGCATTTGTCTATGATATATTTTGGGTATTCATATCACCACTTATATTCCATGAAAGCGTCATGATTGCAGTAAGTCTCTTCTTCCTCCCTTTTAATTCGGCATTCTAGTTTGATGGCAGAACATACATGTACCTTTTGTTAGAATTATCATGTCATTTGACCATACTACCCGCAGTTGGTTGTTCCTTGGAATCAATTAGAGCTAAAATGCTTTCCACTTTGAAAGTATGCTTCTTGAGCTAATATGCAGTTAATCTCCATAACAAATAGAGAAACTGAGTGTTATCTTTTGTGATCCATACTAGAGTCTCAAACTTCGTTTCTCAAGCATTTTTAGTTATTTGCAATTGTCATGCATTTGAATATCAGAATATGCATGCCTGAATTTTGCTGTTTTTATTCAGATAAAGATAATGTAATGGGACTGTATTTTATGTAAGCAGTCTAAGGTAGTGTTTGGTAATCGACTTTTAATAAAGTTGGTCTATGTTAAATAATCAACTTAACTGCACAAGTTTGATTCCGGTTTTTGTTAAGGTCCTGGAACTTCCTAAAATCCAAGCTTGGGATTTACTAAAATCCTCTTCACCTCTTGTCTAGGAAAACAATTGATCTATTTACCTAAAATAGATTTATGAAATTTTAACCAAACAGTTTATATTTCAAAATATTTTCTAGAAAAATCACTCACAAAATTTGTTTTGGTAATAGAAATACTAAAACTTAAAGAGTCACCAAGTAGGCCCTAGGGCTAGTTGGTAGAGAGTACGATCATATGCGATTATATTTCTCATGAGGGCAATAAACAGGTTCTAAACTAATGGAGTTTGGCTTGTTCATCTTTCAGTGCATTTCTGTATTTTGTTGCCTCACAGTGGCATTAAAGACAACAGAAAGTTAATCATAAAAAGAAGTTATACTTACAACAAAACCACCTTTTCCAGAAATCTCCATCTGGAAGATATCTTCTACATCCAATTTTTTTTAGCTAAAGAGCTCTTTGTGGGAACATCTAGTAGTTTATAATTCTTGCGGTCTGAGTGAGCTTGTTATATTGCATTTGTATTTAAGATTTTTTTCCTTTTTTGTTTTTGTTTTATTGACTAGTCGTAGTTCTTGTATGTAGCTGATAAACTAGTTATCCAGGAACTCAAGATTGTGTTGTGGGAAGGTTTTCTCCTTGACTTAGTGGCTTGAATGTGTCTTCTGTATTTCTTTCACATTCTCTTGTTAGGTTGCTCGTGGAGACAATAGTGGAGAAGCAATTCCAATGTTGCTGAGAATACCTAGGTTTTTCGATCCTTGGGGTGGTTATGATATGATTGGCTTTGGAGACATTCTTTTCCCTGGATTGCTCATTGCATTCTGTTTCAGGTAGTTATACAAATGCTATATGATCTATATCTCAAAGAGAATATGATGATTAAGGTCTGTTCAAAGGCGTATCTATTGGACACATGTTCATTTCTATACAATTTGTGTGTGTATGTGTGTGGTTTTTTTTAATCTTTCAGTCTCAACCCTGAATAGGTTTATCTAAATGGTGTATCCCAAATTTTTACTCCCTCTGGTTCTTTGACATTTTGAAATGTATTAAAAGCTGCCACCTAATATTTATCATACGCTTTCCTTCTGACATTTATGCTGGACAATGAAGCTGCATTTAAGTATGAACAGAACAATGAACTTTATGTATATCTTGATGATGATTGTTTAGGTATGGCGAAACTAGGAATAGAAAACTGTTGATTGGATCTTGATTTGCCAACTAGTTCAGCTTTGTCTCAACCAACCTCGACTTTTCCTGATAAATATTGGGGAACAGATTATGATTTGACTTGATTGGTTGAGATTGAAAACCCCGAGTCTAGGATCCGTTCAGCTGACTTACCAATCCAAAATGATTCCAAGGAGACAAAAGCTAGAATAAAAAGGATAAAACGTAACTGTCGTTCCCTGACCTGCCAGGCCGGTCTTGGTTGGGTTGGGAACTATTAACTTGGTTCTAGATCAGGCCAAGTTAGCTTGCTGACTATATTAAGTAGTAAGTCATTTGGTGGGGACCGGTTGACTAGTCCTTGTCTGGTAAGACCTGGAGTATAAATGGAAGAGAAAATGGAATACAAAATTTCAAACAATAGTACTAGCAATGACTTTAGAATTCTCTGAGCACATGACGAGGCATCCACACATTATATATATGAGAATTGTTACTTGTTATAGCCGTTGTTGCCGCGAAGCATATTGGGGTTGACATGTCAATATACAATGAGATGGAGTATCATTAACTTTGGAAAGTATCAATCTTTCCAACTGTGTAAACCTATAAATGCATTGGCACGCCGATCCTGATTTGGTCATGTCCCAAAACAGCAACAAAGAATAATATTTCTCAAGTTGTATAGGTGTAACAAGGCATAGCGATTGGTGCGTAGAGGCAATGCAGAAAATTGATTCTTTAGTTCCATGCATCGCATGAACTAAGGAAATTAAAAAGAAAAGTTTTTCTTCAATTTCTCAGTAAACATAAACTAATGCAGATGTGAGTTCAGAAGCAATTTCCCAGGCAAAGCAGGCATGGAACAAAGTTGGCAATTTTTATGGACATATACTTTGACAACTCTTGCTCGTGTTTAGTTGTTTACCTTCTCTGATGGATGACCTGAATTACTTCCTTGCAAGCAATTTGAGTGTGGGGAACATTACAACTATTTGCACATTTGTGATTGTGCAAAATATAGGGTCCTTGGATTCTCTGAGCTTGGTGGCGGTTCTTATTTTGTTGGGAGATGATTGTTTTCATGGTATTTTATTCGGTTGTCTTCATATTGGTTGACAGTGGAAAGTGCCTGAGTTATGAAATCATTCTAAGTTAGCAAGTGTTTCACTCCTTAGAAGTGTCTTTCATATTTTGGAACTTGCATGTGCTCCCTGAATTCTTTGATTTCTTGATAGTAACATCCCCAAAGATGGTATTCTTTGGATGTGTAGTTGTTGTTTATATTGAGCTGCAACTTATGAGTTATGACTTATATGATTACTGCAGATACGACAGAGCAAACAATAAGGGTCTCTTGAATGGTTATTTTCTTTGGTTGGTGATTGGCTATGCTTTTGGTGGGCCTCTTTTTCACTATACCTTCTTTTATCTTTTTTGCATTTCTATTATAAAGAATATTACTAATTACAGTTGGTGAGAATTTTCTTTGAGTGATAGCTGGTAGTGTTGGTATATATGCGGTGCAGCTTTCTTTGATATGGGAATTTTTCCCTGTTTGTTTCAGGACTCTTCCTGACATATCTTGCTCTGTATCTGATGGATGGACATGGTCAACCCGCTCTTCTCTACCTCGTTCCATGTACTTTAGGTAATAGGGGATACCCAACTTAAGTATTTAGATCTTACAACCTATATCAGATTTTTGTGAAATGATATTAAATTTCCTTTCTTGGTTGGAAATAGGCCTTAATGTCATATTGGGTTTTGTGAGAGGGGAGCTTCTTGATCTTTGGAACTATGGGAGAAGACAAAGTGAAGATACTCCTGAGGAAGAAGCATGAAGAGAATATTGCTTATGCATAGCACAGTACAGCCAAAGCTGTTTGCAGCCTGATAAGATTTTTGCTCAGAATATCATATTGAGATGCCTACTATGGTTGCTGATACTACAAAGCCTAGCTGATGTGGAGAAAGCTGGAATAGTGAAAGGAACCCCTCAAGATGATTATGGAACAGAAGTCATCCAAGTGTATAGTAGTCTCTTTATAGTTTTATAATCAAGTTGCCTTGAACTTGCCGAATTGTGTTTATGTTCTTTGATTTTGTTCATACACATATTGCATTGTTGTGCATTCTATTTGAACGAGCTATAAATGTTACAAACGCTGGATATTTATTAGATTCTTGCGCGTTCAGTAGTAGACAAGATAACTTCGTTTTCGTCAAGCCATTTGTATCATGAAAGGTAGGTCTCTGTCATTTCTATGTTGTCTGCCCTGAGATTACACGTTGTGTTGACGCTCTTACTTCGATAGATTCCTATTGTAGTGCAGCTAGAATTCTCAGATGAGTTACTTTAGTTCGTAGTTGTGCAAATGAAACTGTCGTTGATGATCCCACAGTCACACAGCTGCAACCGTAACAATTATTGATGCTTTCAGTCGCTAAAGACAACTAACTTAATTAAGCCACTAGTTGTTAAAGATCATATTGATGCTTTTTCTTTCTAAATCAACACTTATTAAGGGGAACCAAATATTTCTAGTCACTAGTAAAATGATCATTGTCGACATACCAAATCATTTTCTCTTCTTAAAAAACATAAAATTACATAGCAACAAGCTAATCGCTTTACTTATTAAAAATCGCTATCGAGAGCGTTAATGCTTTACAGTGACTACAATATTCAACCTATTATTGTTTTCTTTTATGTTTAAAATATTATAATATCATGTAACTGGGGTATCTATTATAGTCTCCAAAATGAATTGCTGGTAATGCATAATGATCCCCTTACTTTCCCTTATTACTTGCGCAAGTCTACCAATAAAAGACGGAAGATTGGGCAAAGCTCTTGAGGAATGGTTTATCAGTTACGCCTGCACAAACATTTAACGATCAAGAGTGATAGACTAGGAACATCCAAATACAATGCCTCCAGAACGCTATCTTGTCTGGCCCTGAATTGGCATATCATCATTGCCAACATGGCATATGCTATTGTGGAGTTCTGGCAATTACTGGACAGGTTTTCTAGAGTGCCATGGCATTGGAAGACTATTTTGAAGCAAAAGGAAAAAGGATTTGGGCAAGATAAAGAAATTCATGAGTGGCAAATGTATCTATTGGTTGCAAAGGCTAATGATCATCATAGCGAAGATGTTGTTGGCAGCATATGCGTAAAAGAGTGCTAGGCTCAAGTTGGGCTAGATTTGGATTAGTAGCGTGTAGAATTTGGTGAGCTCGAATGAAAGACAAATTAGTTTGGTGGGACAGAACTAGATTAATAACGTAGGGGTCTGAAATAGTGTTCAAGTAAAAAATAGACTAGCTAATTTAGATATGGGACAATAACTCGCATTGAATTGGGTCAAGTAGATTCTATTTTGGTGAGTATTAACAACCCACGCTCTTTAATAATTTCATATTGGCTGGATGCTGAAATAAATTTGTACTTATAAGTGAAAAATGTTAACTCCTAAAAGACTGGCTAATCTTTTTAGTGTGGAACTTGATCATATAATTAGTATTAGAGTCTGGTGAAGTTGAACCACCAGCCGAATTGCTGGAAAGAGATTGTTAGTTCTCCAAATTGAGATAGGCCCGAATAATAACGTGTAAGACTTGATGGGTCCGAATAAAAGACGAACTAGATTTATGGGTTATGGCCGAATTAGTAGCGTATGAGCTTAGAACAGTGCCCAATTGAAAAACGGGATAGCTAATTTGAATATGAGCCAGCAACTCGTTTTGGATAAGGACCAAGTGGACTTTAATTTAGTGGGCTTAACAACCCATGCTAGTTTTACATTGACTGGATGCTAGAATGAATTTGTGCTATAAGTGAGAGAATGCTAATCCTAAAAAGTTGGCCAATTTTTTTAGTGTAGAAAATCGATCCTAAATGATAAAGTTAATGTAAATTTATTTAACATAATTATTACGAAATGCAATTAGATACATTCACTAGAGCTCCAGAAGTGGGAGATTGAAAGTTCCTATGAGAAGATAGTGCAGTCCTCATTTCTTTACTTTAATCACATTATCTAGATATTTTTTGAATTGATTATCCTATGTCGTGGTTCTATATTTACTGAAATTACAAAACTTGACAGCTAGCTAGTTCACATGAGGAGGATAGAAAGAACTCTAAGCAATATGAAGGACGGATTACTTACCAAATTCACAACATACCTAACCCACACTCCTTGGTTAATATTATTTTGCATCTTTTCTATCAGACTTAAGAGCCAGGACACATACAACCGGTCCCCGTATGGTGTAATCCATGGCAGAAATTTCTCTGAGAGTGGTGATGGAGTGTAAATTGTAAGGCTCATCATTCTTTTTTCTCTATTATTTTCAGTGATTTTTGCATGTGTTTCCTAACTGAATGAAGCAAGTGTAGTGAATGTTAGAAATTGTAAAGCCATTATGTAAATTAGTGGTTCATTAGAATACAATAAGTTAAATGTGAATTCATATTGGAATATCAAAGATCAAGAAAGACGAACCATCACCCAAGAAGTTGAAAAGCCAACGGTTAAGGACTTTGAAACATCTCTTGGAAGATGAAAAGCCAAAAGACTTGAACAATTAGTGGGAAGATGAAAGGACAACCGTTTGAAAGTTCAAAGTCTCCTTGATGCATTATATATATGAATGAGAGGTATTTGCTTGGAAGAGAGAATAAGATAGAAATGAGAAAGGAATCATTCTCACCATCAAGTCTGAGAGATATAAGCAAAGCATTCTAGTGAGAGTTCTCACTTAAAGTGTAACACAAGAGTTTGTAATTGCTTTGGTTTAGTGATTTCTTGAAGGCTAGTTTGCCTTTCCGTAGGATTTTTCTCCACGTAAATCTCTTGTCTTTGTGATTGTCTTACTGTTGTCTCAATTTTCGTATTGCTTAAGCAAGATCCTTAAGTGTGTTTATGTTTCCGCTGTGTCTATCGACAAATCGAACACACTCGCTATTTCCAACAAGTGGTATCAGAGCCATTAGTTTGTTGCGTTGATAAGCAAGTACGGGATTGAAAAGAAATGCAAGACTATGACAAGTAAGGTTGGAGGTGCGAATCCATCGAGGTCCCTTACTTGTGTGACGTACTGATGATGATAAGGCTCTAGTGAGAGAGACAATGGTTGCTGTCTGTGACGAGTCTTGAAGTTGCTAGAGTCAGTTCCGTTAAGCTTATGGCAAATGATGGAAGGGGATCCATCATCAGTAAGGTACGTTCTGTTTTTCGTTTTACGAAAGTTTGTTGTTTGTAGGATAACTCGATGACCTGGACTACAAGACTCGCGATGGAGGCGAGATCATTGAAGTCATCAAGAACGGGTTAGAAAAACTGAAGGTTAAAATGATCGATACAAATCTGTATAAGGTGCGTGGGGTGACACGGGTGCAATAGATGCTTGTGTTGCATCGGGTAATATTGCGGATATCACACGAGTATGGCACCTGAAATTTGGGCATATCTCGGAACGTGATTTAAAGATCCTCAGTGATCGGAAGTTCCTGACGGGACTGTCCGAGGTAAAATTGTCGTTTTGCCAATAGTGTGCCACTGATGAGTAGCACTATGAAAGATTTGCAGATCTTTTTCAGTTTAAAGACAAGCTCGACTTGTTTCATTCGGACTGGAAAACTTGTATGTTTCTAATCCGAAGGAAGTCGGATGTCTTTTGGGGTATTCAAATTCTTTAAAATCCGGACGGAACTTGATTCAACAGCAGGATTAAGTTCGGAAGATGCCTATGATATGCTGAAGATGTTTGGAGTATTACCTATGGGATCCCACTGCCCATACGGTTATCTTTAGTAGGGATGTCATCTTTGCGGAGGACCAATTGCAAAGAGTGACTGAAAGCGATGATGTAAGGGAGGAGGAGGTATCACTCCCAGCGGTGACCACATCGGTACTGGAAGAGAATGATGAGAAAGACGATCCTAATCTGGAGCCTGAACCAGCTGATGAGCACATGAAAGAGGATGGAGTTTCCAGGCCTGCATTCTTTAGGCGTTCAACTCGCAAGAGAAACATACCTGAAAAGTATGAGGACTATTTTATGGGGTTATCTCAATCTGCATATTGCTTATTCACAGAAGAAGGAGAATCATCTTCTCTCAAGATAGCGCTGGAGAATCCAGATGCATCTCTGTGGATGGAAGCTATGCAGGAAGAGGTTGAGGCGCTTCATAAAAATAGGACATGGGAGCTGGTCCCTCTGCCCCAAAGCCGTAAAGCTATTGGAAATAAATCGATCTACAAGATCAAGTGAGGCAGGAATGATCAAGTAGAACGGTATTGTGCTCGGCTGGTGGTGAATGGCTACGCCCAGATATAAGAAATCAACTTTGATGAGATCATCTCTCCAGTGGTACGTTTGATAACTATTCGTGTGGTCTTAGTGCTATGTGCATCATCGGTTCTCCATCTTGAACAGCTAAATGTCAAAACGATATTTTTGCACGGGGAGCTTGAAGATGAGAAATATATAGTCCAGCCAGAAGGCTTTACCGTAAAGGCAGGGAGGATCTGATTTGTCGGTTGGCCAAATCTCTA
Source organism: Acanthochlamys bracteata (assembly GCA_019914995.1). Taxonomy (NCBI): domain Eukaryota; kingdom Viridiplantae; phylum Streptophyta; class Magnoliopsida; order Pandanales; family Velloziaceae; genus Acanthochlamys; species Acanthochlamys bracteata. Next base: position 1,693,562 of record CM034131.1, on the reverse strand, counting down.
TATGAGCTTAAGCAAGCACTATGGTGTTGGTGTAAGAGATTTGATTCTTGTATCGGGAGCTTTTGATGCAGCAAGCTGGTCTCAAACTCTTGTGTGTACATCAAGAGATTTGAGGGAAATGAATTTGTCATCTTGTTGCTATATGTGGATGATATGCTTGTGGCAGGTCCAAGCTGTTGGAATTATAAGGATAATTTTGATGATAACAAAAAATTAAGAACTATGATTTATATAAGACTAATAATCTGAAAACAAGTCTGCAGGATTAGACAAACAAAGATCATTTAATTTACAGCAGACAAGAACAGCCATCACACAGCCAACTGCTATGCTACTACATACTGGACAGAGGACAGCACACGGGACAAAGGATGCCACAGCCACATCACAGTCAGCTGCTCGAAGCGGGACAGAGAACAGCATACGGGACAGAGAATGCCACAGCCACAATTCAGTCAGTTGTTCGACTACTGAAGCATAAGAAGACTTCTCTGTTTCGAGACAGATCGTTACGTTCAACGGCAACGAAATTTTTCTTGCTTCAAAAATCACCTGCATTCACAACAGACTGAAGCATTTCAAACAGAAGATTTACAAGAGCTAAAATCATCTTCAATCTCACACAAAATGAAAACTCAATAATCAAGGGAAGAAAGCAGTCAAAGTCCTTGATCAAGTAAAGCAGTCAACCTGCACTGCATTTATTATGGACATGCCATATCAACTCATCAAATCAGCTCACCGAGTCTCAGACAGAAGCTTAGCTAAATTAAGCTTTCAACCGTTTGCAGCAAATTTAAACTTCTACAACGCATTCAATGCAACGAAGACTTTGCACAAACACAGCTGAAGGACCACTGGACAACACCACTTTCTCTCTGACGTGAAGAACCGAGCGCCAACAGCAACGTTCCTCAACGGCTCCTACACAGGAAAGAAACTCTATAAGAAGGGAGTCACAGCAACGAAGAAACAACGTGGAGAAAGAGAGAAAACCAGGGAGAGAACATAAAGAAAATAGAAGTAGAGAGAACCCAAGCAAAAACAGAGATATACAAAAACTCTACCACTCTACTCAAAAATATTCTACTGCTGGTCACGAACTCCACTACTCCACACAAACAAATCTTGCTGCTAATCATACTGAAGAAATCTCTCTCAGCAACCTCTCCGATCATCTCATCTGAATCACATCATAAACACTTAACATTCATGAGATAGATCCTGTGGTCAATCTTGGTTTATTTTCTTGTAACTTCTTACTAACAGTGTAAAGGTGATGCTGCAAGCACCGGTAAAGGAAGCTCAGGTAGAGCTTGGTGTAAGCTCTTAGACCTTGTAATAGTGCTAGCAAATCAGTCAGGGGGACAGGCGTGTCCAGTAGGCTGTTAGGGGTTGTCTTGGCGAAGAAACCCGGTAGAGTAAGTGTGCTTGGCGAAGCACTTTGCTCAAGGTGTATTTGTAGCTTATTAAAGGTCTAGTGAAGCTTTGGCTCTGGTGATAGAGCGACCTTGGATATAGGCAAAAGGGTTTTGCCGAACCACGTTAAATATCCTGTGCACTACTCTTTGTCACTTATTTTAGTAAACACTCTAACTCTCTCTGTCTGCAGGTTACAGTATTGACACAGCCGGCTGTTAGCTCGCTGCCAATAGGATAACAAACTTAACGAAAATTTTTATAACTAACTCAATTCACCCCTCCCCTCTTGAGTTAATCTTGCAGGAATATCTAACACAAGCATAGGTCGCATCCAATAATTGAAGGCTCAAATGGCTAGTGAATTCGATACCAAGAACTTGTGGCCGACAAACAGAATCCTAGGGATGCAGATATGGCGAGATAGAGGGAATAGAGAGATTCGGCTGTCTCAGACTAGTTATCTGAGAAAAGTGTTGGAACAGTTCAACATGTATGGTGGTAAGCCGATATCTATCCCACCCTCTATTAGTCTCATACTATTCTCTTTGTTATCTTCTAGCCAGGAGCAAGAGAGGATAGGGATGTCTCGGGTACCTTATGCATCAGCAGTGGGAAGCCTAATGTATGCCATGATTTGCACTCGGCCTGACATTGCACATGCAGTGGGAGTGGTAAGTAGATTCATGGCATGTCCTGACATTGAGCATTGGAAGGCGGTGAAAAGAATCCTTCGGTATGTGAAAGGAACCTTCAATGCTGCATTGTGTTACAGAGAATCTGAATTTATTGTCAAAGGGTTTGTTGATATAGACTATGCAGGTGATTTGGATATGAGGTTGTTTTCAGTGAAAGCATTGATATTCTCAAAATTATTACCAAATGGAACCCTGCGAATGTCTTAACTGAGGCGGTAATCCTTGACATAATTTTTATTTTGTAGATCTCTGTATGGAAATACAATGGAGAACAGTATTGGATATGACCATTGTCACAAAGAAGCCGAAAGAAAATCACTTCAAGATAGCAATGGAATCGGGAGAAAATAGGCAACGGTATGAAGTAAAGGAAGTTAGTAAGCATGCGTGCTAGCCTTGCTCCTCTCAGTCATACCTATTTTTAGTGTCATCGAATTTTGACACTTACGTATCGATTTCTTGTTATTCTTAGATTGCAATTTACAAAGTGTTTTTAAGTGAAAGATTTGTTAGAAATTGTAAAGCCACTATGTAAATTAGTGGTTCATTAGAATGCAATAAATTAAATGTGAATTCATATTGGAATATCAAAGATCAAGGAAGACGAACAATCATCCAAGAAGTTGGAAAGCCAACGGTTAAGGACTTTGAAACATCTTTTGGAAGATGGAAAGCCAAAAGACTTGAACAATTAGTGAGAAGATGAAAGGACAACCGTTTGAAAGTTCAACAGTCTCCTTGAGGCATTATATATATGAATGAGAGGTATTTGCTTGGAAAAAAAAACAAGATAGAAATGAGAAAGGAATCATTCTCACCGTCAAGTCTGAGAGATATAAGCAAATCATTCTAGTGAGAGTTCCCACTTAAAATGTAACACAAGAGTTTGTAATTATTTTAGTTTAGTGATTTCTTTGAAGGCTAGTTTGTCTTTCCGTGAAGTTTTTTTCGTTTTTCTCCACGTAAATTTTTTGTCTTTGTGATTGTCTTGCTGTTGTCTCAATTCCCGTATTGCTTAAGCAAGATCTTTAAGGGTGTTTATATTTCCGCTACGTTTATCGACAACCGAACATACTCGCTATTTCTAGCAGTGAATCAGGACACTTTTGCCGCATGATTCAACGAAAACCTTGTTTCTAGGTTTTATTTTTCTCTACAAATTGGATATAATTATAGGTTTAGTAGAACATGAACTCTTACTTTTTGTTCTTTTAATTGTTTAAAACAATTATTTAGGTGTTGTTTGATCCCAAATAAGCCCTCAACATGTTTAAATTATTCAAATACTGTTAGAAGTTTTCTACTTTTTGAGAAGTATGTTTGAACATTATCTGTTTCATATGATGCTCAATATGAAAGCTTAGTTTTGATTTACATCTTCTTTCTGCATTTCCCTATAAATGGCTTTTTTAATTATTTTTGGTTATTAGGACCATGGATTAATTTTGAAAAATGTTCTTGCTTTTTGTAAGTTATTATGAAGGACTTCACTGAGTGTATTTTCAATTGGAATCACTTGGGCTGTTGTATTCTCTATATTCTCTTATTTATGAGGACATTTTGTTGAAAAACTACTTAAGCTGTCCGTTTTCTTTCTTTTCTCAATACTTGAACTTTTCCTTGAGTAACCAGTTCAAAATCTGTGACCAATCTTTTGCTATTTAGAAATGATTTGGTAATTCTTGCTGGCATTTCCTACCTCTTCTTTGATGGTAATGCTGTTAAGATATTTCTAAATAGGCTTAATCCACTTTCTTGCTTGTATTGCAGTATCCTATTTTAATTAACGATCATTACTGTTATTCTTGTTTTGATGCATGTTTTAAAATAAGGAGATAGATGTAGAAACAATTAGATGCATGCGAAAGATGTCTCTTTTTAACGTTAATAAAATCTACTAACTCATAGGGAGTATCAGAAACTTTTCTTTATGAATAACAATAAAAATCAATTATAATTTTCAGCAGTATTATTGCTTTAAACCCCATATTACTTACCTTTGTTTTCCTCGCCTTCTTAGGCATCAGTTGAGCTAGATAGCATCACTCATAACTTACTGGGAATGACTTTTATTCACAATTAATCATTGTCATTCATAAGCTAGATCAATAGGCTTCACGACCGCTGCTAACAGCAAAGCACAATACTATTCTTGCAAAAATGTTTGGCCTCCGGTGAACCACTCTAAAGTATTACCATGCATTTACAAGCAAAAGCTTCATGATAGTACAGTGTTGATTGCTTAACACTAGCATACAAATTAATAAACATAGCTACTGCAAATCTATCATATATAGGATAATGCATATTTTCGAAACTATTTCTTCACTATGAAGTGCCTTTTAGATTTTGGACAGCATTGCTAGTCCATAGAAACAGATTCAAATGTTTACTTCAAGTAGATGGCTTTGAAAATGAATCTTATACAAGTATAAGACTCCGTACTGCAATGAAATGATGAATTACAAATTAAAATTTTACTACATAAAATTATAAAAAAATAGATCTAGTTTGAAGTTTAGGAAATATGTGATAGTGCTTTTTTAAAACGAATTTTTTTAAAATAAAAAATATTTTAAAATTTTTAGAACATGAATTCTATTTTTTATCTAAAAAATAATAATAATAAGTAATTATAAGATCTTATAATATAAAATTTTTTTATACTTTTTAAATTTTAAAAAAAATATTTATTTATATTATTATAAAAAATTTATTAAAAAATATAAAATAAAAAATTAAAATAAAAAAAGAAAATAAGTACTGCCAAATTAACTTTTAATCTGATTCATGAAATAATAAATAGTTCCGTGCATGTCAACAAGAATGATGGCTAGGCGAGATAAGAGAAGTGCATCCACTGTCAATCAACTTAATTATAAAACACACGAGGGATTTCGACTGCGGCGGCGTACTCGCCATTTTTGGCGGCGTGGTTGACGAGGAAAACGGAAATAGTAGAGTTGGGTTGGGCCCTTACCGGAATGCACCACTAATTTGAGAGAAAAGTTCTGGTACTGAAATGTGCTTCATTCTTTTTCACTGGGCTGGGCTTTAACGTATGCTGACATCTTGAGTTCTTTTTTAAATCCTTTTTTTAATTATTATTTTTAATGAATAGGAATAATTGATTGCATACGTTACTTAAATTCATAAAAATGAGAATAAGAAGAAATTATTTGTATCTCACATCTTCTACGCAGCATATACTTGGACTTATATCTAATATGCTTTATGTGGGAAGAGGGATTGTTTGGGAGCGTTTAAAAAAAAAAAAATTTCTAGAAAATTATTTTTATCTTATTTTAATAAATAAGTTCTGATTATAAAAAAATAATAATAGAAATAATACTTTTACTATGTTAAATTTTTTTATATTTTTTAATATTTAAATTTGTTTTATAATTATTATTAAAAAATTAATAAAATTTAATAAATAATATTTTTGGAATGAAAACCAAAACGGCTCTTACAATGCGCAGATGAAAAGTTATCTCAAAATTGACCATCATTTTGTTGGCTAAGGGCGTGTTTACCTTGCATATAAAATGAATAAAGTAAGTTTTTTAAAAGTTAATTTAAAAATTAAAATTAAAATTAAAAATATTTAATAAAAAATAAAATTATATATTAATTTAATATTTATAGTAAATTTTAAAAATAATTTTTTTAAAAAAATTTATTAATAAAATTTTTATTTTAATTTTTATATGTATTTTATATTAAAAGTGAGTTTAAAAAAAAGTAAATTTAGGGTTTTGATGAAGTCACAGCTAAGATAAAAAATTTCCATCTATCAACAGATCCCAAAAAAAAAAAAGTCTTGAATAAATGATACAGCATCATATTTCTCCCACAATATTATACAAATTGGGTAAATAAATTAAACATAATACAAACCCCCCCACTAATTGCTGCCGGCTTTAACCCGTAAAGTCACCACCGCTGATTATAATGAACACAATACAATTGTGCAAACAATCTCAGCCACCAACTTGATCGTAGTTAAGCAGAGAATCCATCCACTTTGAATGGCTGGCTGCTCGAGTGCTCTCAGAAGTAGCACAAGAGCCGTCTAATCTTGAAAAAGTCCTACCAATTTAATGCTGGACTCCACCACCTTGTACTCAGTTTTTTCTTAACTGAACCTTCCTGGGAAAGCAACAGGCAGGCACATTTGCTCTTCATCACCCACCCTAGAAAATGAGTCTACGTTTAATTTAGCAATTAACAAACCGTTCAGGTATCTACATCTAGGACATTGATAACCAATCATGGTCACGAAAAAGTTTTAAGAGTCCAGCTCATGTCAAACATCACGTTATGTAAGAGGAATGCGACTCGGTAAAATAAAACCACAACCAACCAACTCTCTTTGATACTTGTGAGAGATTTCAGAACTCACACACGAAACCGCTTGAAGCTAGAAAAAGCTTGAAATAAGTTGAATTGAATGCTTCATCATTCAGAAATCCCCTGCCGCCTATAAAAGGAAAAATAGAACAGGAAGAATCAGATTCCTGAGGATAAACATCATAGAGAAATATTCATCACATGCCCTGTGTGAAATTATCGGCTAACCAGTACATACAAAAGCTTCGAATGGATCCACTGAATAAATGCCCTTTGCTTTTTTGTGTTGGTAACATCTGTGGAGAAAGTTTTTCAGCTGACTACCACTGGGAAAAAAAATTGGCAAACCAATTAAAAGGTAAGCAAAGATGATCAAGAATCAGGTGACTTGTCAGTAGAATTGCTTCAGGATGCAACCTTCCGTTGCTTGAAGATTGGACAATGATGGACTGACTTTTTCACTTAAAGCCCCAATGCCAACGTATTTAACCATGACGTAAATGCAGAAACAGCATAACAAAGAAAAGGTTTGAGTAAATATAAAATAAAATAAAATTCTATTGGGCCTTTCAACAAAAATCACGCACCTTAACTGTAATACTGAGAATATGTCTGAATAATTGGCCGGATTACAATCTGGTGAAGAACGACACTTCTTAACAAAAGAGGTGAAGAAACTCAAACATTTCGGTAGTATGAAAGTTCTAACTCACCTGAAGTTTTAGAGAAACAAAAAAGAATGACATATTAGCAAGGTGAAAAAGTTGTTCAAATTACATGCTTTCGGCATGGCATAATGAGCTTATCACTTATTACACATATTTACACAAGCATCCTCCATTATTATGCATAATGAGCTTTTGTCACGAAGAAAAGGAATACATAAACATATACATAAAAAAGAGGTAAAACCTGAAACAATAGCTCCATCAAGCACAAACCTGACACCAAATGGCAATACCCATTTACCTGAAAGGTGCTTTCACAATTATCCATCCCGTAACTCTAACTTGATCAAGAAAGCACTTCTAGTTCCATTATCAAAGTGCATTATTCTGGAAAGATAATGCACGCTCTGTACAGTCCTATCATCCTCATGCATATGTTATTTACAGAACTTTTATTGTTTCCCTAAGTATTCCCTTCAACAGGAATGGTACGTAACATTTACTCTTTTCAGCCTGTCAATTATGCCAGCAGCCTTTCTGCGTGCTCTAGAAGTACCATTTTGTGCAAGCTGAGAAATTGTCCTGTTCAAGCTTTCTTCCTCTCCCACCTCCTTCAGTGTAGTCCTATCCATCATACAGATGGAAAAGAGCACAGCTGCTGCATTCTCTCTGATCCTTCCGCATGAGCTCTGTTTTATAAGTGCGAGCAAGCAAGGTACCCCACCACTACCACCAATCTCCTCTATTGCCTCTTGGCTATTGCACAGCAGTGCAAGAATAGACAAACACTCGTCCATAAGTGAACCATTCATGATGGCCTTCAGCGCAACCCTAACTGCACCTTCAACCACAGCCGTTTCCCTATTTTCACGAGCAGTGCACAAGTTAAATATGGCAGAAGCAGCATCCCTCTTAGCTGCTAGACTCCCATGCTCTAGGAGCTCTATGAGGGGACCCATGGCTCCCAGCTCTCCAATCTTGATTTTATTCGAATCACGTGCTGATAAAGTGAACAGAGCAGCAGCAGCATTCCTTCTGGTTTCCATGGTCCCAGAGTTCAGTGCCTCAATGAGCAGAGGAATGGCATGTGGGGTATCACCCACAATTTTCTTGTTGATCTCACTAATGGAGATATTCAGGATCATGGTCACTGAGTCTTCTCGAGCTTCCAAGTCATTAAATAGGCTTGGTATAGAAAAAGTAGAAAGCAATTTGGAGACTCCTTCAGGATTCTCCCCCAAGAGAGCTCGGAAGGAGTTATTCCTCTTTGTGAGGAGTCGGAGCTCCTTTATAGCCTGCTTTTGTTCAGGGTCAGCAGACAAGGTTGCTTTGTTGAGTAGATTGTTTAGTAGCTCACGATCAGCACAAGTGACAGCCACATCGTCATCAACGCTCTTCCAAGGGAAAACAATGCCATGCTTGCTGCACCACTGAGAGATCATGTCGCAGACAAGGTTGTTTGGAACAAGAGTGACATCTCTTAGGACCTGTTGGCTTCGAGGGCAGGTTCTATTACCAGAATTCAACCACTTGAGGATGAAAGGCCGATCATATGTCTGCAAGCATAAGAATGTAAACATTAGACAAAAATGTTGCATACAATTCTCCCATGTAAATCTGTAGCATATGCTACCAAGTCTGTCTTAAACATATTCAGGAGATATTCAGTAAAATTTCATGGGAAAGAAATCTCCAAACAAAAAAATAAAAATGATAATATGAGATCATTTATAACCACAATGAAAGATTAGAAGGATTTTTCTTGGACATCAGCAGAACACTATGTATTACAACCATTACCTTAAGTCCTCTAAATGAAGAAAATACAAGAAATGTTTGTTTCAAATAGGAATAAACCACCGTGTAAAAATTTTATAACAGAAGGTTTGTTTCTGTTGTAACAAAAGAAATTAGGATTTCAGAACACCGTTAGACATGGTCAAATGAGATAATCATCAACAAAAGAGCTTCATCAAAAAGTAGAGTTGTGTTGGTTAAATATCCTATCAGCAGGTGTTCCAATCACCTTTCAGGCATCTAGTCTTACAAAATATGGAGGACATCCACATCATCAGAAAAGCGAAACACAGCATCTAGCCAGGTATACAAATGACAGTGCTCTTTGAGCAACATCAGGGATCTCCACAAGAATCTATTAACATAGTATGGACGGAAAACATATAAGTAATCTTTTTTGCTATAAGAAATTAAAAATTAAAACACAATATAACAAACAAACTTCCAAAAAGTATTATACTGAAATTGATTACTCGATCATAATTCACAAAAGAGTGTTCAGTTAAAGAAATTTCACTCACAATTGACTATTAGACTGCTCGAGATTAGCAAGATAAAAACAGGCTTATGCTTATAAACATGAAAAATACTAAGATACTTATTGCAAATTTTATTATAGCATCAGCCACATTTTTATCTTCATGTTTTAAACAATTTCTTTATCTTCTTCATCATGCACTTTGTCCGGAAAAAAATATTACTAAAAAACTAATTAAAAAAGCAACGATTATCGATTATCAACTTTCTACAGATCCCAATTAACTCCTGAAAAAGGAAATTTCAATCTATTAATTAAATTTTAAAAAAAAAACAGAAAACAAGAATTCCCACAAACATAGTGAAACACAGAAACAGAAAAAGATTGATGAATCAGATAGCATTTCGACTTCACCAAAACGGTTCATTAATTTAAAAAAAAAAAGGAAAGCGAGTCGACCTGTCCAGATTCGAGAACAACAGGATCACGCATAAGCTGCGCCGAGATGGGGCAGAGGAAATGATCCGGCACCTTCTCCGCTTCCCCTTCCCCTTCCCCTTCATTCCCAACAACAACACTGCTGCTCTTCTTCTGCCCTTCGACTCCGTTCCTCCCAAACTTCAACTCCTTCAACGCTATTAGTGCTTTCACCGCCTGCTCGTAATTCTCCAGCTTTCCTCCACCACCATCATCTTCTTCTTCCTCCGTTATAACCTTCACAAGCCTCTTCAATTCACTCCTCAACTCTTCTACTTTCAATTTCTCCATCACTCCCGTCTTTGCCATCTCATCAATCAACCACAACAACAAAAAATCTTCTTCAATCGATGAAATCGCAGCAATGCGGTATTAAAATCCAGATTGTTCAGAAAATCTTCAATCTTCAAGGCCCGTGCTTGTTCTTCTCTCTCTCTCTCTCTCTCTCTCTCTGAGAATTTGTTTTGTTTTGCAGAGTATGTGTTTCGGTTGAGTGAAAGAGACCCACCCACGCGGAAGAAGAAGCCTATCTAAATACAAGGAACGAATTTATTTTATTTGAAACCGCAATAAATTCGAAATCAAAATGAATGAATTATGAATAAAATAATAATATATGAAGTAATCGAATGTATTATGTACGAGACCGGGAATAACGGGACGGTTGTGGTAGTGAACTTAACTGAACGGGTCACTTTTTTCCATTTTGTTAACTGTTTTTAAAAAGTTGCGAGCACTTTTCTAGAAAATGTGACTATTAGTAGATTCGCTTTTTAGTGCTTTTCAATTAATTAGCTTGCGTGACTAAAGAAGCCCATTGGTTATCATGCACATTTATTTTAGTAATGGAGCTAAGCTAACTTTTCCTCTTTATATAAAAATTTAATTTTAATTTAATAAATATTTTATTTAAAAATAAATTTTAAATAAAACGAATCAATCAAATTAACACACTCTTCAGCAGTAAAGAGTTCAAAAATTATAGTATGAACGAGATTGCAATTGAGCTCGAAAAAACACTTTTCAAATTTTTTATTTTATAATTTTCAATAAATTTTTATAAAATTCATTTAAATTTTAAAAAATATAAAAATTTACATAATAAAATTTATTATTATTTTTTTTAGATTCAAATAATAAAATTTTATTTATTAAAATATGATCAAAACATTTTTCATACTAAAAAATATTTTTAAAAATAACTCTCATCTCAAATGCCACGCGTAATTCTCACATTATTTATCTGCAGAACTATGGCATGACAAGCTAAATTTTACTTAAAGTTCAAATTTTCAAAATTTTTAAGATTTTATTATCTTTTCATTAACCTAACGCTTTCGTATTATAATAAGTTATATCCAAGCACTTCATCGTCTGGTTGTACTAGCAAGCACTCGAATTTTCACTATTACTGAATTATTGAAAAAATCGATTTTTATTGCAATAACAAAATGGATCAAGTTAGTCATGAATTTTGTAAACATGCACATTAATGTCTCAGGTGCATTAGAGAGCTACCATCTGCTAATAAAAATTTAGAGAAAGCAAAATTGCAAATCCTTGATTTAAAGAAAGCATCAGGAGCTAAGGATTTAAATAATCAAAACAAGCGCACTTGACAGCACGTTTCAAATACTATTTTTTAAATTTTTTTTATTTTATATTTTTAATACATATTTTATAACTGTTTAGCTAATTTATTTAAAAATTTAAATAGTATAAAAAAATTTAATATAATGAGATTTTTTTATTATATATTTTTATTATTTTTTAAAAATAAAAAAATAAAACTTATTTTTTAAAAAAATACTTTATTTTTAAAAAATTTTATTTCATAAATAATTTCAAACGAATCCTAAACTTACATCTATGACATCATCTTACTTATAATTTGGGTAGTTGTTTTTACAAACGTTGTTTAAAAGAGTTTAAAATAAAAATAAAAAATTTTTAAAGAGTTATTTTATAATTTTTTGAAATACAATTTTGATTTTCTATTTTAAAATAACAATAATTATATATATATATATATATATAACTTATCTTCATTTATAAAATCTGAAAAAGTAAATATTATAAAAAACTCTATTAAAACAAAATTATAAATAAACAATTGAAATAAAAAATAAAATATAATACCAGATAGCCCCTTTCTAATCCACACTTTACTTCTCAATTTAAGGAATCATTTGGCTGTGTTTGAAATATTTTTTCATCTTATCTTTATTTTTATTTTCAAAAAACATATTCTAATATTATTACAGAAATTTTAATAAAAAATATAATTAAATTGTATATTTTTATAATATATATCTCTAATTTTTAGGTTATTAAAACTTAAAAATTACTATTTTAAAAATGCTTTATTTAAGAAATTTCAAATGACTCCTTAATGTCACCAAACCTTCCTGAACAATCAAATCAAATCCCATGAACGAAATTTAATTTGCAATTAGCAAGAAGTAATTCTCAAGTAACCAAATTCTCAAGGATGAAATTTAATTTTGTAACCAAAGTATAGTGAAAATATATCCAAGGCCGATTATTTTGAGCATATTTATTTGAACCAAAATAAATGCTCGAATTATTTTTCCTAGCGCACTTATTTTTACCGCAACTTTTTTGCGTATCTGAAAACGAAACGTTAATCGCTATTTGACTAATAATATAACGTAATTAATTCCTTTGAAACGATATTATAATTTAAATTAAATATATTTGGTCAAAACATTTTTCTATGTCAAAACTTCGTCAATGAAATCTGATTCCAAATTAAAATGCCAAAGAAAGATATCATTTCGAGGATGAATGCATTAGACAGGGGTGTGATGAACGTGATACTAATAAGATGTCTGGAGGAGCTTTTTTTCAAATTTTTTATTTTATATTTTTTAATAAAATTTTTAAAATCTTTTATAAAATCTTTTTTGAAAATTTAAAAGTATAGAAAAATTTTACGTCGTAAAATTTTTTTATGAGTTATTTTTATTATTTTTTTTAAAATAAAAAAAAATAAAATTTATTTTTCAAAAATTTTCAAAATATTTTTCTATTTAAAATTTTTTTTTTCAACGAGCATTCTCAAAATATCTCCTAAAACTCGTTTACTTGTCAAAAAATAATCCCATAGATCAAAAATTCAAAATTTCTAAAAAGTATGTTTTAAAAGATAATAAGTTTATAATAATAAATATAATAAACATAAATAATAAATATATAAAGTAACAGTTTAATAAAAACATCATTTCTTGAGTTCATTTTTGCTTGCAAGTATATAAGTTTTTAGGATTTGTTTGTCTTCTTTAACTATTTTTGTTAAAATTTAAATTAAGATATAAATACTCAAAGAATAATAAATAAAATTTTTTAAATAAATACAAAAAATTATATAAAAATAAATTTTTAAATAAAAAGTTTATTTTGAGGTTTTTTTTTTACAAATAAATAAGTTATGTGTATCAGTTTTTTTCGAACTAAATTTTTTGCTAAAAATTCAAATCAATATGCACTTTCAAATACAACTAAATATAAAAAACTTATTTATAAATTCATTTCTAAATATAATTAAATATAAAATTTATTTCAAAATTTAATTTTTATTTGAATCATTTATTTTAGAAAATTTACTTTATTGTAATGAAATGAATCTTTAGAGGACGTTTGGAAGTGTTTATAAAATAAAGTTTTTTTGAAATAGATAAAAAAAAATTTATTTTAAAAAATGAGATCTATTTTTTTTATTTAAATAAATAAAAATAAGTAATAAAAAAATCTTATTATATAAAAAGATTTTATATTTTAAAAATTTTTAAATAAATTTTCTATACACTTATAAAAAATATATTAAAAAATGTACAATAAACTAATAATAATAAGCTTTTGGGGAAAAGCTTTCCTTTCACAAACCACACCTAAAAAATGAATCCGTCCAAGATCGAACAAATTGACTAGAAAAGATATGAGCCAGCTATCTAACAGCTTGATTATTATTCAAACGGCTAAAGAAAAGCCCGGCCCACCCGTGACTATAGAGTGCCCACAAAACGGTCCAGGCTGGAAATGTGGCCCACTAACTGACACTTCACTGAAAGCTATCCAACAAGAGCGACATCATCAAAAAACTGTTCCACAAATAAATCTCCGTCGTGTGAGTTAACGAAAACCCCACACAAAATCCTACGCTTTCAAGTGCTCCACGTATGTATGTCTCGTTATAATGATGACGTGGAGTTAGTAGATATAAATTGCTGTATATTATTTATAATTAATATTATTGATGTAGATGAGAAACCGAATGGGATGCGCATTGAAATACTAACATAATATTTGAAATGAAATGTGTTTTAATTATACAGAGTGTTTTGTATTAAGCTTAATTTATTTTTTAGTGTATTTTTATTAAACTCAATCTACGAAAATTAATTTTATAAAATTTACATTTTATCAATTAAAATATACCTACGGTGAATGACATTCGATCAATTAATGAATTAAAGAAACTATTTTCAGCTATTGAACAGTATACACAACCAAGTTTGAAAGCCAAATAAGATATAACATATATTAATTTCATGTTAGTTAACTTTTGCATATCATGTCTAGGATATCATTATGGTGATTAATAAGTTTGGGAAACTGTACAGGGTCGTTTGGGATTGCGTTTACGAACGCTTTTTTTTAATTTTTAATTATATATTTTTTAATATATATTTCTTTTGAATTTTACAAAATGTTAAAAAATTTTATATAATAAAATTTTTTAATATATATTTTTATTATAAAAATAAAAAAATAAAATTTACTTTTAAAAAAATAAAATATTTTTTATTTTAGAAAATTTTTCTTTTATAAACGGTCACAAACGCCGACACGAGTGATCAAAGAAAAGGAAAAACAAAACGCGTTCACTTATTGCTTATTTGTAGAGTTCCTAACGTCAATAACTAGGTCGCAAAGGCAGCTTATGGCTGTAAATTTTAATAGTTTTTTATTTTTTTATTTTTAACAAAATTTTTATAATATATTTTGTAAATTTTTAAAAATATAGAATATTTCACATCTTAAAATTTACAATTATTTTTAGTTTCTTAAGTAAAAAAATTTTTCCAAAATTTTTTATTTAATAAAAGCTTTATCCAATAATTATTCTTAAATATGCCAAAAACAATAACGCGATTAGATTTCATTAGTCGAACGATGACTAAGAGTGTTTTTATTTTTAAAAAAATTTGAAATTTAGAAAATAAATTAAAATTAAAATTAAGTAATCAAATTTATATTAATTCTATATCAATAGTAAATTTAAAAATTAAATTTTATAAAAATACACTAATAATAAACTTTTATTATGTAGATTATATTTTTAAAAGTTTAAATAATTTTAAAAATTAAAAATATATTTAAAAATAAAAATTATTTTTTAAAAAATCGCTGCCAAATGTAATTAGCTTCGTTAAAGATGTGTGCTTATATATTAATTTAAAATAATATATTTTATAATTTATAAATTAAAATTTGTAAGTCACTTTCTATTAAAAAATACAAAAGAATAAATTTTTTAATTTTACAAATGAATAAATTCTATAATAGAAACATAATTTGGAAGACAAAAGTAGTAATGTGGCTTTTCAGGTGATATTTTATAGTGTGTTTGGTTTTCTATTTTTTGAACGAAATTTTTAATTTTATATTTTTTAATATATATTTTATAAGTATTTAAAAATTTTATTTAAATTTTTAAAAAATATATAAAAATTTTATTTTTTTATTATATATTTTTTTTATTTTTTTGAATATAAAAAAATAAAGCTTATTTTTTTAAAAAGAATAAAAAATATCTTCTAACAAAAAATTTTTTTGATAAGTAATTTCAAAAACCCCCCGTATTCTACTAAGGGTGTGTTTACCAACACCCCAAAATGAATTTTTTTGAAACTCACTTTCAACATAAAATATATATAAAAATTTAAATAAAATTATTTTATTAATAATTTTTTTAAAAAAATTATTTTTAATACTTACTATAAATATTTTATTAATAGATAATTTTATTTTTTATTAAATATTTTTAATTTTTATTTGATTTTTTAACACGCCCTAATTCTTGTCAAAGCACCTAAAATAGCAAACGTGAGGCCCCAAAGAACTGAGTATATGCGGATCTGGAATGTAGGGCCTTATTAAAGTTGGCCCATTACCAATCATCAAAAGGACTTTCTGTATGCAAAATTTCTCGATTTAAAAGCACACAATCCACGTGCCGAAATAATAAGGAATCCTTCAGCCAATGTTGTTTTCACAGCAAAGGAAGAAACCTTCAAACTTCAAACACCCGATCGAGCCCAAAACCAGATCCGCATCAACCGAAATCACTCCACTCTCTCCACCACTCATTGTTCTTCTTTCTTTCTTTTCTCTTCTTTAGTTTAAGAAGTAAATCTATTCTTCCCATTAATCAATCATCATGCATTAGGGTTGGGGTTTTCTCTCAATCAAATTCCATTCTTTAATTCAATCTTTCTGTTTAATAATGATATCTTCATAAAAGGTTTACCTAGATCTATCCAAATTTACTTCTATTCTCTTCAATCGTTAGAGTGTTTTTCCAAGAGCAGAAGTTTTACCATGGTGTGGTTCAGAGCATGCGCCGCCAGCGCCGGTGCACTCAGGCAATGTCTATCATACGGGTCACACCACATCTACTGTGTACGAACTTTTCACTCAACTGCAGCTCTCAAGCGAAGCAATGAGTTCCCGCGAGCGATTCCCATGTCTCGTCTCACAGACACGTTCCTGAATGGTACCAGCAGCGTTTACCTTGAAGAACTACAGCGGTGCTGGGAAGCCGATCCATCAAGCGTCGATGAAACGTGGGATGCTTTCTTTAAAAATTACACCGGAATCACCAACCATTCTTCTTTCTGTACCGGAACGAACCAGGCGATTCAAGAGAGCATGCAACTCATGTTACTCGTTCGTGCTTATCAGGTTCGTGGACACATGAAAGCAGACCTCGATCCTCTCCGTCTCGAGCACCGCGAAGTCCCCGATGAGTTAAATATTAAGCATTACGGTTTTTCTGAAGCTGATCTTGATAGGGACTTCTCTGTTGGGATGTTGAAGATCGGCGGATTTCTCGGGGAGAATAGACCTGTGCAGACGCTGAGATCGATCATTGATAGACTTGAACGAGCGTACTGCGGTAGCATTGGATACGAGTACATGCATATAACAGATCGTACTAAATGCAACTGGCTTCGTGAAAAGATCGAAACTGCGGCGAACCTTGTTGGCTATAGTAACGATCGCCGACGTGTTATACTCGATCGCCTTATATGGAGTTCGCAGTTCGAAAATTTTCTCGCTGCGAAATGGGTTGCGGCGAAAAGGTTCGGGCTAGAGGGAGGAGAGACTCTGATTCCAGGCATGAAGGAGATGTTCGATCGTGCGGCTGATCTCGGCGTTGAGAGCATTGTTATCGGAATGTCTCACCGTGGCAGGCTCAACGTGCTCGGTAACGTTGTTAGGAAACCGCTACGCCAGATCTTCAGTGAATTTAGCGGCGGAAGAAAACCAATCAGTGATGCTGGTCTCTATACAGGCACCGGTGATGTGAAGTACCATCTGGGAACTTCATACGATCGACCGACAAGAGGCGGCAAGCATATACATCTTTCGCTTGTCGCGAATCCAAGCCATTTGGAAGCCGTCGATCCCGTTGTGCTCGGTAAGACCAGAGGGAAGCAGTACTACTCCAACGATGTCGATAGAACAAAAAACATGGGAGTGCTGATTCATGGCGACGGAAGCTTTGCTGGACAAGGAGTGGTTTACGAAACGTTCCATCTCAGCGCGCTCCCGAACTACACAACCGGCGGGACGGTCCACATTGTAGTGAACAATCAAGTTGCTTTCACTACTGACCCGAGATCTGGGAGGTCGTCGCAGTACTGCACTGATGTTGCTAAAGCTCTGGAGGTACCAATATTTCATGTGAACGGCGACGACATTGAAGCTGTTGTTCATGTTTGTGAGCTTGCGGCGGAGTGGCGGCAGACTTTCCATTCAGACGTTGTTGTAGATATCGTCTGCTACCGCAAGTTTGGCCATAACGAAATGGACGAACCTTCCTTCACTCAACCAAAGATGTACAAGGTAAAAAAGATCATACTAATTTTAATTAGAACTTAGCATAATTGATTAGTTCGAGTTATTTCAGTAAGATTTCTTTTCTTACAAAAAAACAAAAAATTGTTTTAGGTAATTCGTAGTCATCCTGGTGCACTAGAAATCTACCAAAACAAGTTGCTAGAATTGGGAGAAATTTCTGAAGAAGACATTGATAGAATGCATGATAAGGTGAACTCCATTCTGAATGAAGAGTTCATCAATAGCAGAGACTATGTACCAAGAAAGAGGGACTGGTTATCGGCTTACTGGACCGGATTCAAGTCACCGGAACAAATCTCTCGCATCCGAAACACCGGGTAAAACAATTCATCTATTCATGGCCTCTGCAACATTATCAACAATCAGTTGTATTTGTTATTACTTAGCTTGAAGCAATCGCTTGATTTTTTCAGGGTGAACCCAGAAGTACTGAAGAGTATAGGCAAAGCTATAACAGCACTTCCTGAGAATTTCAAGCCACACAAAGGAGTCAAGAAGGTATACGAAACCAGAGCGAAGATGATCGAAACCGGCGAAGGGATCGATTGGGCACTTGCGGAGGCACTGGCTTTTGGTACGCTCTTGGTTGAAGGCAATCATGTGAGATTGAGTGGACAAGATGTCGAAAGAGGTACTTTCAGTCATCGCCACGCCGTCATTCATGATCAAGAATCAGGCGAGAAGTATTGCCCATTAGATCATATAATGGCCAATCAAAACGAAGAGATGTTCACTGTTAGCAACAGGTAGTCTCTAAATTTCTTAAATGTTCAAGGAAGAACAGCATAGAAAGCTCACACTTTGTGGCAATTATTACTTTCTGCAGTTCCCTTTCAGAGTTTGGTGTGCTTGGATTTGAAATGGGTTACTCGTTGGAGAATCCTAATTCCTTGGTTTTGTGGGAAGCACAATTTGGTGATTTTGCAAACGGTGCTCAAGTGATATTTGATCAGTTCTTGAGCAGTGGAGAAGCTAAATGGCTCCGACAAACTGGTCTTGTTGTTTTACTTCCTCATGGTTATGATGGACAAGGTCCTGAACACTCTAGCGCAAGAATCGAACGATTTCTTCAGGTATTGTTACTATACTCATAGTTGATCTATGCTTTTATGTGTTTGCAAACAACTAATGCCAATTTCAAATGATCAAAATTTTGTTTTGATGCAGATGAGCGATGATAATCCGTACAAAATACCTGAAATGGAGCCAACTCTGAGGAAGCAGATACAAGAATGCAACTGGCAAGTTGTGAATTGTACAACGCCTGCAAACTACTTCCATGTACTCCGCCGTCAGGTGAGATAATTCTTGAGAGAAAATTTTGATAATAAGTTCATCTTTTTATCTCTTCTAACGTTGTTGGTTGGTTTATCTAGATGCACAGAGATTTCAGAAAACCTCTCATTGTAATATCTCCGAAGAACTTGCTTCGGCATAAGGACTGCAAATCAAGTCTTTCTGAGTTTGATGATGTGCAAGGTCATCCAGGATTTGATAAGCAAGGAACGAGGTTCAAGCGTTTGATAAAGGACCAAAATGATCACTCTGATCTTGAAGAGGGTATCAATCGTCTCATTCTTTGTTCTGGAAAGGTGAAAAACTTGTTGCTACATATAATTGATCATGCAATTTCAGTTTCTCTTAAATGGTTGATATTAAACACTGATTTCCATTTTTTTTTGGTTTGTATCACATTGCAGGTGTACTATGAACTTGATGAAGAAAGGAAGAAGAGCGAACGCAAAGATGTTGCTATATGTAGAGTAGAACAACTTTGCCCTTTCCCTTATGATCTTATTCAAAGGGAATTGAAGCGCTATCCGAGTATGTTTTTTCACTATCTCAATACCGTTCTTTCAATTTTTTTCATTACAAAGATCATCAGTAGGTAAATTATTTCATAGCACAAAAGGAAGAAACTTAACATTGAACGAACATCAACTAAGATTGTTAGTGCATGTATTTGTTTTGGATGATTTCAGATGCAGAGATTGTTTGGTGCCAAGAAGAACCGATGAACATGGGCGCGTACAGCTACCTCAACCCACGCCTGCATACGGCGATGAAGTCCATAAACAGAGGGACAATTGAAGAGATCAAGTACGTCGGAAGGGCGCCCACAGCTGCAACAGCAACTGGATTTTTCTCCATTCATGAGCAGGAGCACTCTGAGATCATCAAGAAAGCAATGCAAATGGATCCTATCAACTATCCCTACTGAAAACTCCCGTAAACTTAATTGTAGTATAGAATGAAAAATAGGTTCTTGATCATGAAATTTTGCTATATTTTATATGACTATGATTATTGAGTTATTTTACATTAAATTCACAGTATATGCTGCCATATATCCAAATGTATGTAGCAATACATCGTTACATGTCTAGAGGAAATATTGATTCCTTTTGGTTCTAGTATAGGAAGAAACACCTTATTGGTTATTCATGAATAAAGATCTAACATTTTATCCAAGTTTTCTAAGTTTATATTAATTTTGTTTTTAAAAGAAATCTTAATTTGTCACTTATTGGTTTAATCTTTGCCATCTAATGTCAATTTATCAATTAAATAAATAAAAATATTTGTATTTCTACAATCTATATATATGTTAATTTCGACCAACACTTCAACTAATTAACCAAGTTATCCCCAAAATTAATTACACACGTGGTATCTGTTTATTTTTCCGTGCATCTTCAAAGCAAAATTTTTCATTCAATCTTTTACATTTAAATTCAAATTACAAAATAATACTGTACAATAATTATTTCCTGCTAGTTGCATTTTAGCTTCATCACACTACTGATCACTTAAGTAATTCTCCAACCATGGACTGCGTAAGTAATTCTTCAACCATGAAGGACTGCGGCAGCTGCAGCAGCTGCAGATGCTGAAGTGTTACTAACGAGATGTTCACCGACAGCGCAAAATCCGACAGCACGGAGCTTGATTTCCTCACCGGAATTTCTTCCCGGTCGTGGAACAGGGTTTACAGTACGACGGTAAGGACCAAACCATTTAGCTAACATGTACCTTGTCTTTCGCCAAGGCGGGACGTGCATGCCGGAATGCTTTAGAGATCTCTGTCCTTCACGAGCCATCACCCTTACAACCCGTTTCACGACATCTTCCGTTTCAACCATCACTGCACCAGGCAGTGCTTCAACACATCTCTTGTACTTCTCCGTGGCTCTCGCGATCTCAAACTCGCCGGAAAATCCCAAGTCTACGATGTACCTCTTCGATTTCTTATCAGGTGAGAGAACATCGATGTACTCGTAACTCCCTGCGGTGAGATTGCCGCTGCTGTCCCACTTAGACTTGCACACTGCTGCGTTGTAGTTCAACTCTCTTAATCGGATCATTACCGCCCGGAGGTAACCGAACCGATCCAACTCTGAATTTGTAATCCCCGAAGTAGCCTCAGCAACGTCAGCAACAAGTTTGGCCCCGAAAATATTTTCACTGTTAGCAGATTCTTGTAAAATTTCACGAACAATCTCTTCCGTCGACGGTGAAGTACGCCCCTCTTTTTTTTTATCATCATCGTCGTCATCGTCTGAGCCGTTGTTTTCGTTCTTGTGATCAGCGACTTCATGACGATCAATACTTTCAGCTGCAATCCAACTTGTTCCGTTAAGATAGTTACGCACAAGGCCAGAGAATAAAGAAATATCTTCATCGGCGACAGCAGCTTCGTGCTCGCTGCCGCTGCTGGAGTACGCAGAAGTAGGTTGGCTGCAGAACAGTCGAGCTCTAACTCTCTCGTCTAATGGATCAGTGACCCTTTTCACCCTCCTTATGTTTATCGCCATTGTTGTAGCAAGAAAAAGCTAGAGAGCGATTGAGAGATGCTATAAAAAGGTCTATGAGGGTTTTCAGAAACTGAGTGATTGGTGGAAGATGTTAACAACAAGAGCTCATAGTGTTGTTATAATGGTGACAAAAATTGATGAAAGTGGGCGCTTGTGAGAAGCAGAAGTTGAATTGTGGCGAACCCACGGTGTACAAGAGTTAGTTGGGAATGTGTCTTGATTCATTCCATTTTTGGAAATGTGTCCAGATTCAATGTACTGTTAATCATCACTCAGAAGAATGAGGTTGAAGCCCGGCCCAAACACGCTCAACATGTCTGGGCCGGAACATTGTCTATATTTCAAATCCATTGCCATTCTTTTAATATAAATTAGGGATATGTTGGGGTTACTTATAAGTACTTATTTTATTTTCTTAATATTTTTATTTTTTAATAAACTTTAATAGTAATTAGAAACATTTTAAAATTTTAAAAGTATAATGAATTGAACGTCATACATTCGTTATATGTATAATTTTTTATTATTAGTTCAAGCTACAAATGATAATTTCAAGTTTTTCAAAAAATTTTATCAAAATTTTTCATTAAAAATATCTTAATTTTTTACTTTATATATTTCAATATACATTTTATATATATTTAAAAATTTTATTTAAAAATTTAGAAATTATAAAAAAAATTTATCTAATAAAAATTTTTTATTACATATTTTTATTATTTTTTTTAAATAAAAAATAAAATTCGTTTTTTAAAAAAAATTTATTTTATAATGACTCTCAAATATTTCCTAAATCTTTCGTCCGAAATCGCGACCAGGTTGCAGCTTTCTAGTTTGGCAGGTTTCGTCCGGATTTAACATCTGTGCAACAGGTACTTTTGCATGAAGTGTTGATCTTTTTTTGGCCAAGTATAGCGGTGGCCCGAACCATAGCCAATAAGGAGTCACCATGGTGCAAAAATCCTCTGCTATTGTTACGTAAATTTAAAGAGACGCACTACTGCGATGGATGTACACATAGGGTAAAAGCAGGTCTTATGCCTTTAATTGAAAGTGCAAACAAGTACAGTAAGTACCAAACAATATTTCCACGAATATTCTATACTTTGTTGAGAACAATCAGAACCGTCGAGTCTAATATGCAACCAACACCTTTGAAGTAGCCCATATATCCGTGCTCGACTCTACACAATCGTATATATGGCATAAAAGGAAATGCCTTCTAGTTCTTAGGGTGGAATCATCGCATGGTAAGCTGCAGCCTGGAACCCAATTGTCCGGCACTCAACAGTGCCACCTGTGCTGGCAGTAGCAAGCGAAGCTCCGGAAGACGATGGAAGAGCATTAGTGGTGCGTTTGTAAGGACCGAGCCATTTGGCAAGCATGTACCTCTTCTTCCTCCAGGGAGGAATGTGCATGCGGGCGTGGCTTAGGGACCTTTTGGCTGCAACTCCCATGGCTCGGACAACTCGTCTAACATCCTCCGCAGATCCCACCATTAGTGTAGGAAGCTCTGCCACCGTTCTGGAGTACTCATCTGTTGCTCGTGCAACCTCAAACTCTGAAGCAAAGTCCAAGTCAATGATGTATCTTTTCGGCGTTCCTCTGCCCGGTGACATTCCCACAACATCGATGAACTCATAACTCCCTGCAGTGATGTTGCGGTCACTTTCCCACCTTGTCTTGCACAGTGCAGCGTCATAGCCAGTTGAAACCCTCAGCCACCGCATGACAGCACGGCGGTACCCAGACCTTGCACTACTACAACTCCCACTCTTCAGATCGGTAAACAACTCAATTGCGACAGAGACATCAGATAGCAGCTTTACCATGAAAACATCTTCCTTGCCTAGAGCAGCAACAAGCTCTCGAACACGTCGAATGCCAAAATCAACACATGTTTCATCATCATTATCGTCATCGAAGGAATGCTTAAAAGGAACAGCAATTGAAGAGCCGAGGCTGCATTTATCATCAAGAAGCAAAGCAAGAGCATCAGATCCCGAAAAGCAAGAAGGATCAGCAGCCTCGTGCTCACTACCGCTACTTGCGTAGCAAGAGTGTCCCAAGGCTTCACCACGGAGCTGAGCTTTCACCTTCTCACCTAACAGGTCGGTCACACGCTTTGATCTTCTGAAAGCCGCCATGCTAGTACTAGAATGCTCGACGAAGGTAGATGATTTATAGCCAAAACACAAGGAAATCAACACTTGACCTCGCCGACCCTCAATCTTTGAAAAGGGAGAGCAATTACTTTCATATAATAAAAAAGAAGAACAATGGAGTTGGCAATACATAATAACATATGATGCACTCTTAAAGGGAGATGGGAATGGAATATTCCGTAAATCTGCTCCAATGCGCTGAAAAACAAGTAGGATCTTTGGGGGAGAGTGTTGATGGATATGCTGTGGCGCAGCGGTGCATCACAGCAGCATATGCTGATCAGGAACAGGAGGAGGCCACTGCATGCACAAACATTACTGGGTGCATACACCAACTCTTTCAATCAAAAGCTGCTCCTAGTAAAAAGACAGACCAAAAGAATCATTTTTAATAGGCTTTTAAGGTTAATGCCCAAAATTATACCTCAATTCCAGGAATTATGTGAAGTATAGGACCATAGGTATATACTTTACAAGCGATCTTTGATTATTCGCATGTTTCTTGAGACAGACTAAATAATAATAGCAAATTGACTTTAAGACAAAAAAAATGAGAGATAGCTTATTTAAATGAATTGCCAGCTAGTTGCTGACAGCAACCTTTTTTTTTTTCTGTGTTAGATGATTTCGCCTTAGCAACAAAGTAGATATTGACTTGGGGAAAGGACTGTTAACTAGATCTTGGTATCTTAGAAAATGCCAACATTGTTAACTTGGGGGGGAGCCACAATTCCTTTTCACTTGCTACTGTAACAAGGGTATACGATCTCTTCCAAAACATTAAATTGCATCTCCACCATTTCCCTAAACTGAAACGGAACATACAAAAACCAAATAAGAGGGAGCAAATGTTCAATATAGCAAAACATGATTACGAATTGCTAAAAGTACATCATAATGGCGTACTCTAATCGCGAGTCAAGTGCAAAGCAAGCAATTGTATCAAAGTTCCAAACCAAACAACTTAACGATAATTAAATCTAACATTCAAAAAGGGCAACTACATTCTACTCCAAGTTTGTAAAAGTTTTAAACCAAAATATACAGAATAATAAATGAAAGAAAAATTTATAAAAAAAAAACACGCTTGCATTGGAAGAGCTAAATTCAGGACGTAACCACATCCTTCCAAAATTACAAAGTGGAACTGCTTCTTAAACTGTTGCCAATGACAACTTGAAAATTTGTTCTCTTGTGGAGAAGGCATTAAGGGAATGAATTAGCCAACAAATGTTCAGCTTTTTCCTCAAACAATAGCCAGATTATTTTACCACTACTCTAGAGAAATGTCGACCAGTAAAGGTTTTGTGTAAGCTAAAATTTCACAATGGGTTTGCAATAGCATCGTAATCTTGTTTTCAAATTCCTTATGAAGGTTGGATATATAAGATTTTACGTAAGATATGCCTCACATTACTACAAGTTTGTATTAGGAGTAATATCTCATTTAACACCACCATACTTCCTCAAAAAAAGTATCTAGGTGCAAATTATAAAGTTAGCATAAAAGCTTCTACTAAAACTATGTAGAGAACTTTTTGAGTAGACATTGGTTACAAAAACCTCACCATCAAACCTTATCTACTCATCCTAGAGTTCTACTGAAGAACTAGCATAAGCAAACACCCTACAGAACTGAAGACTAAACTTCTGGAATGAAATGGCATACATGGTATGCCAACTGCAATATTAACCCGATAATCAAACATTACCATCTACAAAGAAGCCCTAGATATCATACAGTGAGGCAAAGTATATAATACCAATACAACAAATACGAATACCTCTACCAAGATTTTGGGAGAACTATAGTATTTCATGTCTATTGAAAGACTTGAATGAAAATTTAAGATGCAATTCAGAACTCCGTGAAGCACTCTCTTCATAAAAAAATAAGTTGCGGAAGAAAAAACTGCTAGCTTCCTCCCACTTAACAAAGACATGTTACTCCTAGAGTCAGCTTCTGCTCCTATTTTCACCACCATGGACTCCTCAAAAGTCCATAGTCTCACACTGTCATGTTCCAAAGCCTTGGCAAACCAAATGAGTTATAATCCACGGATAAGGAATCACTGGCCGAAAAAGAATTCATGCCATCAACCATCCTGTTTATAACATTCTCAGACCAGAAACAATGGGACTCTTCGGTGCTCCTCATGACCATCACCTCAACATCTTTTTCTGTAGTGAATATGTAGGAAGGATCTGGAAGTTTAGCAAATGTATCACTGATTGGAACAACATTTCTATCAACCACTCAGGTGATATAACCGAATATGCATTTCCTAACTAAGTTAGCCTTAACAATAATTTCACATTACTTCAGATTCAGAATTCTTATAATTACGTGACTTCAAATGTCTTAAACACTGAATAAGTAACTCACTTCAATAACTGGTATCCCCTCCTAGGAAGATCAACAAGAAATTCACTGTTTCCACCTACAAATATATAGCTATTTTCTCCAAATGGCAAAGCAACTTCTTCGTTATCCTCTCTGTGATTTTGTACAGCTAATAAGTACAACATCCATTGTCTTGTCAAAAGAGTTAAGAACAATTCCAAGTTCACAAAGCTTTTCGCAGGCCTTGAGGCAGAACTTAAAAGTCATACCACGTTAAATTTCTCAAGGGTTGCATATTCCAGAGGTTGTTATCCAATGAACCCTTTTTCCACCAAATAGGATTCAGGACCAGCAGACTTCCCATAATTTACACCTGCACCCGCATGAGATGTGTTAAGAGCCTTTTCCTGCAGAAAATTAGTGTATATACTAAGTATCCTCTGGAATGTAATGAACCAGGGCATCTGGTCTCTCACCCATCTTCTTGTACCATCCTGTACTTACCTGTATAGAAAACCTAGATGATTTATCATGTTTCTTTAGATCACTTGCAACCAGTAAAGCCAACTGCAAAAACCCAACTTCATGCAAAATGTTCCTTCTACCCACATATATCCAACTTTTTTATGAATTATAAAATTACCATGCCTCGAAGAATATGTTTCATGCCTTGGATTTGCGATCATCATACCAAAGTCGAAATTCTTTCCATGGTTTTGGAAAGAGAAGATAATAAGCCCAGGTACAGACAAACAGATACAGGAACAGACGAGATTCATTGTCTACCAAAAGTTTGTTTCCATGTTTACCTGTCAATGCATAACTTTTGCACATGTGCATTACATAACAAAGTTTCTAAACTGCGAAACATGAAGCATGTTTATAATGCTAAATTGGCAACTCTACAGCTATACAGATGTTAAAACCTTGAATATATGTGAAATCCATGCAAGGACATGTCACAAAGTGAATTAGTTCTACGTCAAAATTATCATACTCAAGGAAGAAAGGCTAAGTTTCATTGGTGCATAAGTATGTGTACTTTCAGGCAAATGCACACCAAATTATTTCCTTGAAGTATTATCTTTAATGAGCAAGTAAACTGAGGAAAGGAATACTTGACCTTCATGCGATGTTTGTGACCTCCAAAAATAGGACATTACTGAATGCCACAACTTTATACGCTGCATGACAGAGTGAGCCAAATGCTTCGACTCTCGACTCAAGCTACTCACTTGCTCGATAGTCTTGAAAGTATATAATAAACCTTGCTAGTCATAAACAATATCCTAGTTGCTCAAGTAAAAATGAATTTGGAAGAAGCAAAACCAAACAGTTAGAAGAAGTCCCTTGATCGTATCACATAAAAACAAAAGGAAAAGAAGCTATAAAAGGAACATTCATGCATGTGAGAGCTTGTAATTCACCTGACAATGTTAACAGATGTTTACATTTTATTTGAAGTCTTTCCAAAAACTATAGAATGCGCCAAGAAAGCCAAACTTGCAAACCGTAATAGTGATCGGCAAGCATTATATCCTGTTTTCATATAGGAAAATAGCAAAAAACCAAATGGTGATGACATAAGATACCTACATAATATTCAGATGCCATACCCTCCTTCTTTTACTTTTATTACTGGAGTAAATATATATCCTAAAGTCACATGAAAAACATTACCACCTTGATAATGTGCCAAGAAAGCCAAACTTGCAGACCATGATATTCCAACTGCAAGCATTATATCTTGATTTTATCTAGGAAAGTAGCAAAAGCAAAAGGTCAGGCATAAGATTGCTATGCTGCATCAAATGCCAAACTCTCTTTCCATATCCTATTAGTGCAGCCTGACAAACACAGGTAAACTGAGCAAATCATAGCAATTTAATCCCACCAGCAACAAACCGTGGCCGTGGAAAGATGCACCATACACATGTGGGCTGTGATTCTCCTTATCATAGTAGTACCTTCCAATCAATGCTTTCAAGAACCTGTGTACATTGGCGAGAGATCCAAATCATCCTCCACTACCAAAACCAACACATTGTCAGAAGCTGGCCACCACCGCTTCAATCCCCTTTGCCTGAATCCCAGCATCGATCGACCTATAATGAACAAGCTGCTTCCCATGCGCCCACTAAAAACCAATCAACCGGATCCAAGATCCTTTCGAATTCTTAAGCAATCGTAGCAGAACTATTACTACTGCTTAAAGGAAAATGGTCGATGAACGCATGAAGGTCAACGGTATCGGAGAGTTAAAATCAGCGCTGCAAGAGATCGAAGGCAGCGGCGGATAGAAGCGGCACGATTGTAAGATACTGGTTCGTTCGTGAACGAGAAGGTTTTTGGGAGTTTGAATTGTGATCGGTGGAGACGCGTTTACAGTAGTATTGTGGTAGTTGAACGGGTAGAGAAAGATTGCGGCGAAAGCAGACGAAGAAGAGAAGAACGGGGAAGAAAGATCTGGGCTCCACGTTGAGATTGACAACTTCTAACTGAGTCTTTGCGAACTTGGACTTGGGAAGATCGACGGAGACGGAGATGGAGCACAGAGGGCGGCAGCGCTGCCGAGTTTGGAGAGATTGAAGACGGAGGACACTGCTCTTGTTGGAGATCTTGGACTTTCATGTTTGGGCTTAAGTTGAGAGCTTGGGCACTTTGTTCGATTAGGCTTTATTATTGGGCTCACAATAACATTTATGGTTTAGACTTGTTTAAAAGAAGTAAGTTAAAATAAAAAATAGTTATAAATTATCTAAACAGAAATTTTCAAAGAGAGTACAGATTGCATGTAGTTATTATTTTCAGTAAAATTGTTAATTTTAATTGTTGGAAGTTAAATTTTTAATAAAAAATAAATATTAAAATATCTAAATTTATATTCTTACCCAAAAAAGTTAAGTTAAAAAGAAAAACACTACAGTGAATTTTCAGTTACCCGGTGTTACTCGGATGTCAAAAAGGTTTTCATGATTTATTTTATAACCAAATAGTTTTCAAGATTTCTTGTGAATACGAAAAAGTTTTTTTCCTATACAATTAAATAAAAACATTTAGTTTCAAATATTACTTTCATAGAGAACTAAATATCAGAATTAAATTTGCTTTTAACATCTAATTTTTACGAACTTCTGATTCCAATAAATTATTTCCCTACGATCAAAAGTGCCCTGAAACATACAGAAGTTTTTTGTCCAAATTTGTTTTCAAATTTCAGTTATCTTTTAAATATTTATAAAAAAATATTCAAATCATTTTTTAATAATTAAATTAATTTTTAAATTATTTAAAAATTAAAATAATAATTAAAACATAATATGAACTGTTTTAGCAAGTTGTTGCAATCAAATACTTCAATCCAGTATCATCCAGCACAAAACTTATCAGTTATTATTACAGACTTTCAACAGAGCTATATTTAACTGACGCACACGTATTACTTATCCAGTTTCTAATAATAAAAAAACACACAACAGAAATCCGTCCCATTCTTTACATGAAGAGTCACGACTTTTTTTCTTTTCTTTTGCCCTCAACGACTCTGACCTGCTTCTTACTCGTGTCTCAGAATCACCCTTGCCAGCATATGCCTTCCAACCACACGTATTAACTATATCCATTCGAAACTAGTAATTAATTATTCTCTCGAAAATTATAATGTAGTTTTTGAAAATTGAAATAAAAACTAGTTGCATGTTGTTGTTGTTGAAGTTCGCCAAAAAAAAAAAAAGAGCTACCCTTGTTTGTTGATTGATTGGCTACTCTGGATTGGTTAAGGTCACTGACATTATTGTCAGGCAACCAATTACAGCACTTAATTAGCTTTGCAGTACTGTTAATTAAAATATTGACTTAATTCTTCTATTACTGTATATTACAATATCTACAATAAGGGGGGAAAAATTATCGAATAAACAACGTTATCTTTTTTGCGACGGGGAGAAGAGGGTGCGGGAGGGAAGCGTGACTCTTAGCGCATCAATTGAATATATTCCTTTCAGATGCTCCGTTCTTTCTTTTAAATTCCCCACTTCACATTCTCTTCTTCTTCTCCAAACAACGGCAGCAACAAACTCTTCTCTTCTTCTCTCAAACATTTCTTCTTAGATCTTTCATGTCAATGCTTATAAGACAGTCAAGGATGATGAAGAGAGTAACAGACCCGTTAGACGAGAAGGTGAGAGCACAACTCATGATGTCCGATGGCGGATACGTGAGCAGTGGTAGCGACCACGACGGTGCCCTTTGTCTCTCCGGTCTTGTTAACAACTTCCTTATCAACGAAGAAGAAGAACGTTACTCCTCCGGCGATCGATCAAACTCTATCAACCATGACTGTAGTAGCATCGGTGTTTGTTCAGATTGCGATCATCAAGATGCAGCCGCCATCTTGAATTCCCTCCTTGAAGATTTCAAGCACAAAGACTCTTTTCGACTGAAACTATTGGAAGATGTGTTTGATGCAATGGAGTCTATCCGAGATAATAATCGAAGAGCAGTTGCAAGAAGGTTAAGAGAAATTGGATACAATGCAGGGGTGTGCAAAGCTAAATGGGAAACGTCAGGCGGGCTTGCGGCGGGGAGTTACGAGTACATCGACGTCGTTGCGAAAGAAGAGCGATACATTATCGATTTATGCTTCGCTTCGGAGTTTGAAATCGCTCGAGCAACAGAAGACTACTTGAAAGTTGCAGCAGAATTGCCGGCTGTAATGGTTGGAACGGTAGATGAAGTGAAGCAAGTTGTCAGAGTTCTCGGCGACGCTGCACGGCGATCGCTGAGACGTGCAGGAATGCACGTACCTCCATGGAGAAAAACAAGGTACATGTTATCCAAATGGCTAGGTCCTTATAAAAGAACAACAAATCCTGTACCGTCTACGGTATCGGAAACGGCAGCAAACAATATTGGAGGAGAAATCAAGTGTAGAGCTATTGGATTCAATGCTTCGGCTATAACTATCATACGACCGGCGGCGAGAACTCGGTAAAACGAATTAGAAGATGGGTAATGGAACAGCTTAGGCGGTGAAGTGCTCGCGTGGGTGCAGGTTATTCTGACCTTGGATGAGTTCGGTAGATAAGGTTTTCTTCGATCGTTGACAACATGCATGGAATGATAAAACATAAAAGAGAACTACAAACAGATCAGAAGCCATTTTTTCTTTTTATCTTGTAGATTTTGAATATATTTTGTTTCCAACAATTGGGTATTTAATGTTTGAGAACTGATTAGTTGCGTATACATATTGTTTTGATCAGTTTTGCATATGGGTATTTTAAAGGATTTCCGAGTACTTGATTTTTGTTCCTTGATAGAAAGAGTGTTTAAACTTTCACAATCTTAGAATTGAATTGGATATTCTTTATAATTGTTTTACTAGGTAGATTAACGAAGATGCAAAACATAAGAAGGATAATTCGAAAAAATATACTCTTACCTCCAGGTAGCTATTAGCACCGGATAAAATAGGATATTCCAAATCAAACAGAACAGTCCTGTCGACGGAAGTAAAATTCTCAAAAAAATGTAAATTGAATACATATGTTCTTAAGCCAAAAGATGTTTTCCACTAAAAATTATTTTTTAAAAAAAAGAAGACACCGTGATATTTTTGTATTGAACGATTGATTAAAGCAATTAATTTTGTTCCTGTTAAAAATGGATTATCTTCCCACTCAATTTTTTAATGTTTCAGCAGCTAGCCTGGCATTCTTATCTGCTAAATAGGATGATCTCGATTAGTTTATGATATAATCGAAGTTTGCTTTGTAGTTCATCAATATGCGTGGAATCAAATTTAAGATTAGTTTTTTTGGAGTTTATTCCCATTTACAAAATCAAAATTTTAGAATATTAAACGCCAGAACAGTGAGCTTGAATATGCTTAATATTTTATTTTTCTAACAGCATCATAAGTTCATAACCTTCATAACATAAACTATTAACTTATATATATATATATATATGAAATTAATGACATCTTAGTAGCACATTTCTCTGTCTAGAGTTTTAAATTCAATCTCTATTTTTAAATATGAATAATAATTAGTCAAAAATATACTGATAAAATTTCTTAACTCAATTGGAATACAAATCGATTTAAATCCGGTCTTTGATCAAATGATAAATAATAAGATTTGATAAAACTATATATTTTTTCATATTATTTTGATCAAAAGAGTTGATAGAGATCGGTTTATGCCCAATTAAGCTAAAATTTTATCATCTTATTTCTAATTTATAATTTTTTATATCTAATGGTGAATATTAGACTTGAAATTTTTTATGTATTTCTTTTTTAAAAGAGAGAGGTATCCTTATCCTCACAATATACATATATATTAACCAAATAGAAGAATTAATGTAGTATATTCTAGGAATAAAACTGTATCCTTTGTCCAACATAGCAATTGCTAATATTATCTCCACCAAAGAGTTTGAAAAGCATATCAATTGTTGATTTCATCTGTATTACTTGTTTGATTTATTGCTACACTATTTCTATGAATTTAGGCATCTCCTTTTTAATAGTTAGCTTTTGGGTGAGTCGTAATTGGTCGTTTGACGCTGCTTATAAGTACTTTTTATTATTTTATTTTATTTTATATTATATTTTTTAATAAATTATTATAACATTTTATCAAATTTATTTAAAATTTTAAAAATATAAAAAAGTTATACATTATAAAATTATAATCAAATCCTATCTAATACAATATCATAGGGACCATATATAAGGATTGGTCTTTGAAGAAGATTCATTGTTGTCAGAATTGGACCGGACATCGAATTGAAAAACTGTCTAGATCACGATTTTTGAGTTGACCCGTCGAGTCAATGGGATGAACCGTCGGATTACTAATATTAAAGCATTTTCAACCAATATAACAATAATCACAGTGAAAAATTTACTATAATTATAGTACTAGCAATAATAATAACAGCAGTAATCACAGTAAAAATTAGAATATTTTTATTATGGTATTACTATCAACAGCAATAACAATCACAGTAAAAATTAGAGTATTGTCACTATGGCATTATCATTACCGACAACAATAATAATAGCGAAACTTTATAATGATAAATATTTAAATAAATTAGGAGATTAGAAAAAGATAAAATCATAAAATAGATAAATCATAAAAAAATATATAATTAATTTTTTTAGGTACACATATTTGAGTCTGAATAATTTACTTTATAAAATTTTAAAAATCACTATTGATATTTATAAATAAGACATAATTAATTATATTTTTGCAATATCACATCCAAATATAAAATGTAAACTACATATTATTTTTCAACATATGACTATTAATAATTATTTTTATATTAAATATATTATAAATTTAAATTATTTTAATTAATTTTTAAAATTTTATTTAATCCGATTTTATTCGGGTGGACGGGTCGATCAGATTGAAACGGATCAGTCAAAACGGGTCAATTATATAGACGATTTTTTTGTAAATCCGGACTGGCTTATCATCCGGATCGACGGTTTTTAGGTCGATCCGGACGGTTCGATCCGATCTGACAATAATGAGAAGGTTGTGGAGCTGTTTGGCTTAGCGTTCTCCAAAAGTAATTTTTAAATACATTTGTTATAAGTATTTAGAAAATTTATTTAAAAATTTAAAAATTTAAAATGTATAACAAAATTTTACGTAGTGAGATTTTTTTAACGCTTAT
Source organism: Acanthochlamys bracteata (assembly GCA_019914995.1). Taxonomy (NCBI): domain Eukaryota; kingdom Viridiplantae; phylum Streptophyta; class Magnoliopsida; order Pandanales; family Velloziaceae; genus Acanthochlamys; species Acanthochlamys bracteata. Next base: position 1,659,475 of record CM034131.1, on the reverse strand, counting down.
TTTTATTTTTTTAAAATAAAAAAATAGAGCTAATTTTTTATAAAAATAAAAATATTTTTTATTTTAAAAAAAATTATTAAAATTACTCTCAAACGGCCAAATGTGTCTGTTCTTGCACCATACGCATGAGAAACTGAACTATAAATTGTCCTACCATTATTTGTTCTTGCATATGAGAAAAGATATTGAATTGCTCCATATTGCTTAATTGTCTTTATTGTTATGTTCTTATATGATTTGGACACCCTACCACTCTTGGTAACAATTTTTTGGATGTAAATTCTATAAACCCCATCTAATTCTAACATCAATAACCTTCTAACAAGACCAAGATACAAACATCAAAAAGAAAATAATGATTTAGATAATGAAAGATATATACTCTCGAACTCTCTCATTTTTATCTAATTAAATAACAGATGATAAGGTTGTTTAGACCTTAGCCACGTAGAAAACAGGTCATAAGATGTTTTATCTAAATGGACAGTTAGTCATTGCTATTTAGTTGCTTATCATTTCAAATGAATATTTTATATTTTAATTTTATCATATAAAAATTATGCCATAAAATTTTATATGTTTTTGAAATTCAAAAAATCAAATTCATTTTTACAAAATTTTTAAATATTTTAAAATATTTTATCTCACAAGTATTTTAAAATAGTCTGCTAAATTGCGTGCATATATGTATAAGATAATCATACATATTATAGTGCTGGGATGCGGAAAAAAGAGATTGATCATGTATACGGCGCGAGTATTTTTGATATGAAAATTTTGAAATAAAAAATATTTTTTAAAATAAATTTTAATTTTTTTACTTAAAAAAATAAAATTAAAAATTAAAAATTTTTATTATATAAAATTTTTTATTATTTTAGATTTTTAAATAAATTTTTAAATATTTATAATAAATATATAAAAACTTAAAAATTAAAAAAATGATTTTGTGGAAATTGACGAGCATCATCTTCACATTTATTTGTTTTGAATTTTTCTGTGGATATCTCTTGACTTTAAAATGCAGCAGAAGAACTTCCAAATACGTGATGTTGATTAATATTGATTGATTAATTTGATGTTGCAAAGCTTTCAAGGATACAAGTGGACTTCCGCAAGCTACGTACGTATGTGCTGTTTTGTTGTTCGTCAACGTCAGTGTAATAAGGTTCACAAATATCTTTGCTGCTTCTTCTCTGCTGCTGCTTCTAGAGCTGATCGAGTCAAAATTATTCATTCAACGCTTTTTCAAGGACATATGTTTCAAGAATATTACAATCTTTTGCCATCATTTGTATGCACTCTAAAGTCTAACCACATATTTGTGATCGTTAAATAGATTATGAATTAATATGCTTTTTGTGCATTCGATATAAATTAAAAAAATAGATTATGATTCAACATAATTTATTATGAAATAAGTGACGCAATGTTGAACAGAATATATAATTAAATATGAATTATTTGCATTGATATATTCTTTCCTATAACATGTAACATATATATTATACTCTGCGCACGTGGTCAATCTTCTTTCTAAGTTATATTTAGCAGCAAAGTTTTTAATCAAAGTAGGAATTAATTAGATATAGACCATATTTGGCTCCGCTTATTTGTTGCTTTTAGCAGAAAATAAGCACTATATAATAAATTAGATATTTAACAAAACTGTTTCTTGTAAAAGAAGTTATTTTTTTCTCACAAAATAAAAATCAGCAAAATGATGTTTTTTCAAAAACAAAATAGAGTTTATTTTACCCTACTTATATATTTATCTATATTAAATTAAAATAATTATATTATTCATAAATCATTTTATCTTTTTTACTTTCTCATTTATCTTTGAGTTTTCTCGCTTCGCTCGAGCACCCATTCCTTACGACACCCCCTCGTCGGAACGTTGCTTTCCCTCTCCAGCGCCGATTTTTTTTCCTCTCCTACTTTCGACGTCCTTCTCCTTTCCGTCGGCGTCGCTCTAACGAGCCATTTGAGCCGGATGTAGATCCACCGAAGAAACCCTAAATATATTTTTAATTTTTTTTGAAAAACTTTAAATAGTAAAATTTATCCAAATAAAATTTAATAAGAAATAGTTTTTTTAGTAAAAAAGCATTAGCTGTTTTTTTCAGCAAAATATATAAACAACAGCTTTTGAATAAAAAACTTAAATTTTAAGTTTAGGCAAACATGATCATAATCTATATAATTGGCTCCTATTGGTTCCAAAGGGAACGTAGAGGAATGTGTTGCATTATATTAAGTCAACCTTTCATGTTATGAAGAGACTCCAGAGCTATCTGGCGACGCTTATTTAGAAATTTATTTTAATTTTTAAAATTTATTTATAATATTTATACATTTATCTAAATTTTAAAAAAATATATAAAATATTATTTATTATTTATTATTATTTTTAAAATAAAATAATAAAACGTTTATTAATAAAATAAAATTATATTTTATTTTAAAAACATATCTTTATAAGTATTTCAAAATATATCCTCATGTATGGTTTTTATATAACAAGTACGTTAGGCACGATATTCATGTTTTTTCTCTCAGTTTAATAAAACTTTTTACCTTTTTCTTTCTAATTTATGTCCACCTAATTTATATATTATCAATTTAATCATTTTTATAAACTATGTTATTCTATTAATTTGGTTAAAATACTTAGGTCTATATAATAAGTTTATAAATTAAGTTATCGATTAGTTAGATTTATAATTTAGATATATAAATTAGGTCAGTAATATGTATAAACTATATTGATAACATGTAAATTAAATTAATAACAGTGATAATTGGGTGCGAGTTTTAGATTAAAAAATGACATATTCGCTTTTAGAAAGACTTAAATTGTAAAACTTTAGGAGTGATTTTTGTCATCTATCTCGAATCTATATATTAATCAATCCAAGTCCTGCATATAATTCATGTAAGGTTAGGATATGTTTCAAATATTCGTAATTTAGTTTCGTAAAAATAAAAAATAAAAAATAAAATAAAAGTGTAATTCAATATTTATGTATTAATAGATTTTAAAAATATATTAAAAATTAAAAAATATAATTAAATTAGAAAGTATGTAAATAAAAAAATTAAAATTAAAATTTTCACGAAAAAGTAAAATTTTTAAATTTTATATATAATTAAAATATATAAATTATTTAAAATTTAAAATTCGACAGAAAAAATAAAATGAGAAGTGTTTGTTTGAAACACGCACTTTTTATCTTATTTTTGTCATGAAACTAAATTTAATTCAAGTTGATAATGCTTACAACGAAGCACATTCGTTTGCGGAAAATAGAAAACGGATCAATCAAATTCCAGAGACTCTTTCTACGTTGGAGACGTTTGGCGTTATCTTTTAAGTGTTTATTATTTTAAATAAATATTTTATGTTTGTAATAAGTATATTATTAATCAATTTTTAAAATATAAAACAATTATATATTATAATATATAGATTACTTTATTTATCTAAAAAAGTTAAATTTAGTTTTGAATTTTAAAAAAAAATTCTTAATTTCATATTTGATAAATATTTCCAAAATCTTTTTTGGTGTTATTTGGTTAAGTTTATTAATTCTTTTTAATTCTAATTTTTCATTTCATATTTTTAATAAATTTTTTATAATTGTTTATATTTTTTATTAATTTAGAAATTATAAAAATAATTTACTTAATAAAATTTTATTATAATTTTTATTTATTATTTCTTTTGACTTAAAAAAAATATTTAAAAATTTCTAAAATATTATTTGTTGTAGAAATTTTTTTTGTCAAAACACACCAAGCATCCCCTTTATTTATAAGTGTCAATAAGGGAGTAGGAATTATGAAATCTGATCCACGAAAATAATAGGAGCGTTTGAAATGGCCTAAAATTAAGCAAATGTTTAATAATTATTTTTATAAGAAATAAGTTTTTTTTCATTTTAAAAATAATAAAATTATGTTTCTTAATTTTTTTTAGGAACTTTGTTTCTGCAACTTAATGAACCCTAATTTTAATTTATTAAAGATTGAATTGAATTAGTCAAATTAATACCGCAATTATTTATTTTCTGTAATATAAAATACCTTCAATCAATCTTCCCAAAGAACATTTATTAAAAAAAAAAAACCTAACATCTATATTTCTTGTAAAGTTTGGGGTGCGTTTGGAATTGCATTCCAAACATTCATTTTCAATTTTTTTCATTTCATATTTTTTAATATATATTTTATAAATATTTAAAAATTTTAAAAATATAAAATATTTTAAATAATGAGATATTTTTATTATATATTTTTATTTCATTAAAAATCTATGCCATTAAACATAGTTTTATATAGATATGCAAACTGTCATTAAACATAGTTCATTATCCTATTTAGATAGAATTGGAAATATAAATAATTTTAGTGAAATTGAATTGAATATTTATATTTTTGAAAAGAAATAAATTGAAAGAGAGTTTTTATGTTTTCTGATGTAGTAGAAAGTGAGTGAAATAATATTTTAGTAAAGAAAATAAATTATAAGGATGAAAAAAATACATCCTTACTGTTTTAAAGAAAACTGTAAAGTTATTGAAGGTAGCAAAAAAAACCCAAATCCAAATTTACTATGTCAAAGGGTTTTTAGGTCAAAATGAATTTTAGATCAAGTCGAACTCAATTTGATCCCAACAAATTTTTGGTAGATCATGAATTAATTATTTGAACACAAAATGAATAACTACAGCAAACTTAATTTTGTCAACCTATTTTTAATACTTCACTATAAGAATGGCGAAGTACGTTAGGGTGTGTGCTTTTACTTGTATCAATTCTTTTTTTTTTTTTTTTTTTTTTTTTGGGACGAAAGAATTATTATGCATAACCTTTTGTAAATAACTTATTTTCTATTATTATTTTTTTGAATTTATTTTCTTCAAAAATTATTTTCTGGGATGAAATATATGCCTATACTTTTTTAGAGTTGGAATTATATTTTTCAATAGTATTTTTTAAGTTTTTATTTCATAGTTTTTAATACATATTTTATAAGTATCTAAAAAATTTATTTAGAAATTTATAAACTATAGAAAAATTATACATAATAACACTTTTTACTGCATACTTTTATTATTTTTTAAAAATAAAAAATAGAGCATATTTCAAAAAAATAAAAAAAATTTATTTCAAAAAAATTATATTTCATAAGCACTTCTAAAAGCAGCCTCGATACTCCAAAATAGAATTTTCCGTACATCTAAGGGTGTGTTTATCGTGAGATAAAATCATTTTTTGAAAATAATTTAAAAATTTTAAATTTAAATTTAAAATATTTAATAAAAAATAGAATTAGATATTAATTTTGTGTTAAAAGTAAGTTTTAAAGTTAAATATTTAAAAAATATTTTTTAATAAAAACTTTATTTTTTTATTTATTTATTTTATATTAAAATAAATTGATAAACACACTCTAAATAAGGCTCTAACCTATTAATATATATGAAGGCTAAAATCATGATATCTGTTCATTCCTAGGAAAAGACAATTAGAAAAGACAAATCCATTTCTTCAATATATCTTCTCTCGGCGTTTTTTAGCAATTACTCAAAATGAGAACTATTTCTTTACGTTTTTTAAGTCATATTTATTTGACTTTAATCCAATTATCTTTATATCAGCTGGTAAATTAGGTCAGCCAAAGATAATAATCAGCATCAGCATTATCCATCAACAAGATCTGTGGGCCCATTAAAGGTGTTGTGGGCCTTGCTTAAGACCCCTGGTAAGAACAGCCCAGCAGGTTTGCCAACTAAAATTACAATCAGGCCTCTCAAGTCTCAAATATCTTTCATTTTACAATATCAATCTCTAATAATGCACTTTGTCATGTAATGAGTGGAACATAATTGCATTAAAGGCCCTCCTGCAAGCTACATTCTTTTGCCAGTTTTCCGATGAGTTTTGGATTATTTATAAAATGAAACTTTTCTTTAAAAAAAATATTTTTATTTTTTTTAGAAACAAGTTTTATTATTTTATTTTAAAAAAATAATAAAAATATACAATAAAAAAATTTTACTACGTAGAATTTTTCTATATATTTTAAATTTTTAAATAAATTTTTTAAATATTTATAAAATATATATTAAAAAATATATTTTAAAAAAATGAAAAATAGTTTTTGAAATTCAATCCCAAACGCACCCTTCCATGAGTTAGAAAACAATACACTTAATCAAATTAGTAGCAACCTACGTCTCCTTTTACTATTCGTCTAGCTAATTCATATTTTTGTCTTTTTATAGCATGAAATAATTATGTAAGGGAATAAATTTAGCTTAATTTACTCAGTTTGAGTTCATTCTGGTTAAAAAATAAGATGATATTTGAAAATATTTTTTGATTTTTTTAATATTTAATATTTAATTTTATATTTTTAGTAAATTTTTTGTAATATCTTAAAAAGTTTTTAAATATATAGAAAAAAATATAAAATAATCTATATCGTAAAATTTTATTTTTATTATTTTTATATAAAGAAGCATATTTAAATTTAAAATATTATTCGTTCTAAAATAATTCTTTTTTGTAAATAGTTTCAAATATAAAGTACTTTGCAAGCACTACTATTCATGACTCTATCCAAGTATGCATCTCTCATAAGATTTGCAACAATGCAACCACTAGAATTACTATTCTAAATTCAAACTAAACAAAAGGGGTACGAAATTGCTAAAAACAAAAGTTTCGGCCAACAGTAGCAGATTAAATTACAGAGGATTTGTATTGTAAAAGGATGCCACTACTAGTCTTATTCATTAATTTGAACAGAGTGATATTATTTGAATAGATAAAACAGTAGGACATGCGTGGGCCCACAAACTGACTTCCTACTTCCCAGCAATTCATCATCACAAAGAAACAGTTTTTAATATTTCCCACAATATTACTATATTAGACTCATAAATTTCCTTTAAAAAAGAAGAAAATAAAAAATAAAAAGAAGATAACTTGCTCAGTGAGACAGGCTTATCGCCTTTCACTCCCGTACTTGCGAAGGGGTCGATCGGAAAAAGGAAAATCCAGATCTCGATTTCCCTGCTGTGGATCTGATCAAATGAAGGAGGAATCTTTCCGTGCAGAGATGTTCAAGTAATTGTCTGATTTGGCTGTTTCTCTCCTGGATTTGAAATTTAAGTTTCTTTGATTTGGTGTTGGTATTGTGTCTTCGGATCAGATAACGTTATTTCTAGCTGAGGTTGATTTCAATATATTTCATCTTTTGCTAGATTCGTTTTAATTTGCTGTGTATCATGTCCTTTTATGTTAGCTTTAGTGTTTTCTCTTTTTGGTTAGTCTTTTTTTTTGTTTGAGTTGTTGATTTGGTTTTGTTTTAGGAGATTTAAGGTCTGCGAGTCGAGACATTCTAATTTGGATTTGGCTGATAAAATTTTATGCCCTTGATTACCTTGTTCTATACTGGAACTATATGATCGTGTATTAACTATGAGAAATTTCTGCTAAAACTGTTTTCCATGTCCTACTGCATGTAGGTTTTGAAGTCGATTTAGGCGAAGAATATAGGGAATTTCTAGAGTATATGCAGGTTTTTTATGGTTTTGTGTATAGGTTCCTTTGTTTATAATTTCTATATTGTGTACGCCTGTAAACTTTTTTTGTCTTTTTTTTTGTCTGCCTACTGTAAGTATTTCTATCTTGATTGGGATGCATGTAGTGACATGTTTATTTGATTCTGTTTTGCTCCATTGTACTGATTACGAATTGGATTTTTTAGTCTCTGACTGGTTGCAACAACTAGAAAATTCTTCCTGTTAGCAATTTCATTAATCAATGCTTGAAGATAAATAATGTCAAAGATGTAGGACTTTTTCCTCTTCGTTGCTAGCGTTAAGCTCATATTGTGAAAACCTGAAGTTAGTGAACATGCATCTAAGGGGTTATAGTTCCAATGTGATTCTGATCACCATTTTGAACAGATTTAGCACAAATCAGTTCATCATTTCTAGCTTGAAGTAACATAAAGCAGGCCCTGATGCTTTCACATACTTTGCTATCATATACTATGCACACTGCCCTACTGCTAAGGGTTTGTATACTGCAAATGTACAAAGGGAGCTTTTCTCTGCTTAAAGCTTCAATCAGGACTCAGGACACATAAAATTTTCAGTGGAAACAATTTTTCTAGCAGTACAAATTCAAATTGTCAAATTGCAAGTCCATGCTAAGTCTGCCAATCTTTTAGTTCTAGGAAATTCTAATTTGAACTTCTAAATATTATGTTTGTTTGATCTTGCCTTTCTTTCTTACCATGATTCATAGTTGGCCAATGATGGAATAGGACCCATAACTGTAGTCCTAATAAGTGCCCTTTTTCGTAGCATAGGATGTGTATCTTTATCGCATGATTTAGATGAGGATGTGAATCATATTGCAATGGCACAATTTCTTCCCAAGCATTTAAATGCTTATATGCTATTTTGTACAGTTTAACCACTTTTTGTTTGACAATTGACCCTTCTCAACTTAAATGCCCTGCACACTGTCTGTAAATGTTTTCTAAATGCTTCTGATGCATCTAACCTTTTGAAATTATATATTGTTAAGTTAGGCTACTCCCGCTTATAATTCTGTATCAGTATCGGGCTCTAACAGTCATTAAAATGTCTAACTACATGCAGAAAAATTTGAAGTAATCCTCATTACTTAAAAGTTATTGCATCTGATTTCTACTTAGTTTTCATGTTATTCTATTGTAGGAACAACCGGTTGTTGTTATTTGTATAACATTTTAACCCCAAGTAATGAATGTAATGGTTTAAATTATATGTACTTGTTTCCTTTCTTCTCTTATCTTCGAGGTAACACTTATATGTTTCCTACTTTGCAGAAAAGTGCATTCCTAAAAAGCTTTTGGAGGATGCGGCATTAATGGCTGTAGCTGAAGCAAGGTCTGCATGGCAGTGTAGTGCTAACCGGAGCTTTCTGCAAGATGATGCTAAGAGAGCCCCAAAGCTCGCATGCTGCTCATCGTCGTCGTGCGGTCCACATCATGACTGGCAGTGGAGATGCTGCAGAACCTAATCATTCTGGACACAATTTTATGCCTTTAAATTGGAACCCAATGAACTCGAATCTGCCACCGGATACAAAATGGTGGCTCCAGCTGCAGCCAAACTTTGACCAGCACAAGGATTTTACATGTCAACAACTGAGTGGTTTTAAGGATGAGCGTATAAACAAGGAAGTAGATGGTCCAACAGCAAGTTCTGAACTTTCTACCAGCTCAGTTCCTGATGGGAACATGGATTGTGGTAGTGAAAAGTATGATGAGTTTTCTTTGGAGTCATCTTGGATGATGGCTGCAACTTATCTCAATTCTGAAGCAAAAGCTGAAGATATTAATACCATACGTAATAACTTGCAAGATCCTTTAAAGCATAAGATGGACATGGGTGAATACTTATGTAAGGATGAAATGATGTATTGGAAATCTCCCAAGCCTCTTGTTTCTAGGAAAGCAGAAAAACAATCCTTGGTTGTGGAATCTCCTTGGGCAAGGGATAACAAGAGCACACCATGGTGGCGTCTAACTGACAAAGATGAATTGGGTTCATTGGTAGCCCAGAAATCATCAAAGGATAATGAGAACTGTGATGTTCCAAGGTCATGTCAAACTGCACATGCTAGCATTGAGTCACATGCATGTGTTCAGAGCTTGGCTAGTGATGGAATTTTCTCAATGTCATCAGGGCAGAAGTTGTCTGGTGGCATCTGCAACCCTGCAGAACTTGTACAGCACGGTTATAGTTCTGAGAGCTTTTGTACAAAAAATTCATTGTCTGCTGAAGTAGCTAGTCCATATGATACCAAGAAACGGCAAAGGTATTACTTCTCAAATTTTAAATTGCTACATTCTACTCTTTTGGCGTATGGGTACTCATAGAAAACTATACGTCTTTAGGCTTTATTAATAGAGTAAGTGTTTTCCTTTCTTGAGCTGCTATCAATGGTTGTCAGAGTTGGACTTGACGTGGACCTTTGCAATGGACCATGGTAAAGAGTGGTTTGCTAAGTGGTTTGTTAGTGTCATACATATACTTGGAATTATTTTGAACTCAATTTTATGAATAGTGTTTTCAGTCAATAGAAATAAAAATAACAAATATTCAATATATCACACAATGTTTCTGAAATTGAAAAGTGTATCTCAAACAGCTTGTGGAATATATATATTTATACGCTAAATTGCTATTTTCTGCAAGGATTCATAATGTTAACCCTTAACTGCTTGTAGTTACCAACTAGTATACTTAAGCTCTTCACAATGCAATAAGCCTGTATCACCGGCACCTGACACTGATTATTTCACTGTGTATGTTTAATATTTTCCCTTTTTTTTCTTTTGGATCTGTTCTTTTGTGCATTTTAGTATCTTGTGTAGTCCATTGTGCTTAGATTCCAACTAACGACTGACGTGATTGTATTTAGGAAGGACTTCTCAGTAGCCAAACAAGCATCAGAGAGTGATACTAGTCGGGCTCAGCTGTTGGAAGCACTGCTCCATTCGCAGACTAGAGCTAGGGAAGCTGAGCTGGCAGCACAGAAAGCTTACAATGAAAAAGAACATATTCTAACACTTCTATTCAAACAGGCATCATATCTTTTTGCATACAAGCAATGGGTGCATATCTTGCAGTTGGAGACCCTCTACCTTCAGCTCAAGATCAAAGAAAACCAGATAGCAACTCTCATGCCAGTTCTTCCATGGATGCCATTGAAGGGGAACCCGGCAAGCAAAGATAGGAGAAAAGGGAAGAAAGAGAAAAGCTGCAAATTCTGCAAATGTGCAGTGGTGTTTGCTGTTGGGTTGGGTCTGGTTGGGGCAGGAATGTTCCTGGGCTGGACAGTAGGCTGGCTTTTCCCCCGTTTCTAGACCTCCCTAAAGATTTCATCTTCTTCATGTATGGCTCGTTAAAATTCAAACGTTTCAGTGCAAAAGCATGTCGTAAGTTAAGGTGATTTATTTGTTGAATGTGTATTGTGTTATTACGTATATTAGAGTGTGCTGTGCACAGTGTATATGTATATATATGGTTGAAAATTCATGGTCCAAATTATCTACATGTAGTGGTGATAACAATCTGCCGAAGAAATTGTTTGAAGTGCCAATTTGCACATTATATATTCTGTTTGTAGTGTATTGGTGAGAAATTCTGATCTAGTCTTTTTTCTTTGATTTTGCTCATAAAGCTGGAAATTGCATTTCATTTCTTCTTTTCCTAGTAATTTTGATTTGATTCATGATTCACAAAAAACTTTTGGATTATTGACTTTGGTTCTTTAATTTTCTGTTGTTCATGTTGTTTTTTGAAGTACAGGGAAAGCACTCAACTGTTAAGTCAATTCAATTTTAATGTCTCCGAACTTTCCTTGAACAGCAATGGATCCGTTCTACTTTCTTCTACTTCTTCCTCCTTCCGTCCACTTCTACCTCAATCCCAATAGCAGAACCCTAATTCCGATCTTCCCGCATCTCTACCTTCTCCAGTCCTAATCTCCTCCTCCGCCGTCGCTCTTCGCTCGCTCTCTCTCCTCTGCTCTCTTCATCCTCCTCGCCACCATTTTTCCTCTTCACTAACTCCGTTATCTCAAAACCCTCAACAGCTCTCCCAACATATTTTTAAATTCCCTTCAAATACTGATCTCTGTTTATCTATTGACATCGATGATTTTCATGGGAGCAAGAAATATAAAAATGTTATATATATACATTTTATAATATATAATTATATTTTTAATTTTAAAAAAATTAAAATTATTATAAAATTTTTATCAAAACACGAGCAAAATACTTTGCATCACGTTCAGTAGCTGTCTTTGGCTCAAGCTATCAATGTTGTAGACTTGTAGTCTGTAATGCTTTGAAGGTATTTGAAGTGCATATTTCAAACGCTTCCCCGCTGCTGTCCACAACCACAACTGGAAGTCCGTCACCATTCTTTTTCATTGCCAAAATTGCCACCTTAGTAATATGAGGCCTTATAACCAACATTAGAGTATTCAGAGGCCCTATACTGCAAACCAGAAGTATCTCTTATTCACTATAATCCTTCCTTAAGAAAACGAGCGGTACAAGAAAGATCTATTCGGAATTATGCAACGACCGGCCCGTCTCGCCCTCGCCGGCGCACGGCGTTTCTCCGCCACGTCTGGTAACACAGTAGCTCCTCCGGCATTGTCTCCACGTGGAATTGCAGAATTACGGCAGCGTTTAGCGGAAGAATCTCCCACGCTCGCAGATTTTGTTTATTCTATTGAAGTTGGGACGAAGAAGAACCCGTTGCCGAAGCCGAAATGGATGAAGGAGTCGATACCTGGTGGGCCTAAGTATGCTGCAATTAAAGCTAAACTTAGAGAGCTTAAGCTTCACACTGTTTGTGAAGAAGCGCGGTGCCCGAATTTGGGAGAGTGTTGGTCAGGGGGAGAAACGGGCACTGCTACTGCAACGATAATGATCTTGGGAGATACTTGCACGAGGGGATGCAGGTGAGGTTTAACGTATGTGAATGTCCTGTTCTTTAGCTGTTCATTTTAGTGATTTTTAATTATTCCAAAATAATAATGATTTTTGTAGAAATTTGTGGAACAGGTTGGTAGTGGTAGGTAAAGAGTAAAACATTTGCTAATAAGCATACTCATAGACACTGAGAATGCATCTTTTCTTTCATTATGATTGTTCAGAACTTTTTATCCATTAATAATGGTCTTTTTGTTGTAATTTTTTATGTTACAGTAAATCTTTGGTTATTGCATGGGTTTGTTTGAAAACAGTGATATAGTTGTGAGCATATTAAGGGAATATGGGGAGTATCTTTAAAGAGGGTTGCATGTTCATGAACTGCATCCCTATTTCATGATCTTGCACATGTCATAAGTTGGTAGAAAATCTAGTAAATAAGGGAAATATGAAATGGATTGAGTGGGATTTCATTAGTTTTTGAGGATCTAACAGAACACACCCTTTCTATTTTCCTTATGTTCTTTCTTGCCCAATTATTTCTGCTTTTGCATTGAGTTTGTCATAATTCCATTTATTAGATTGTCTTGAAAGACAATTCACATGAACTGTGGAAAGTCACGGATTGCTTCAGTAAAATTAAAGCAAATTTTTGGTTATTCTGTTGAGCTTAGTTGTATGTAAATTGTTGGACGGTGAATGACATTAATACTAGGACAACAGGGACTTTAGACCAACTACACAATTTTATACAGTATGTTTAAAAATTAATATGAAGCAGGCGTTTAATCTGTTTGTGTTTACGTGATTTTTACATTTGATTCAGATCTTCATTAGGAAAGATGAAGAAGAAATGTTGATATTGCTTTTGCTAATAACATATTTACTTATGTCAATTCCATTTAGGACAGTAGTTGGATACGAACATCTTGATTTTATACTAATAGGCCATTTTGTGTATGAGGGAAGCATGTATGTCGTTGATCTTTTCTACGAGGCGCTTAAAGCTGTAAGTTCGTTAAAATATTGGAATACTGCATAGTGGATGAAGTTGACCATCAAGTGGATAGTTTTAAAACTTAGTCTCCTGCAGTCTTCAACAATTGGTGGAGTATAACTAACTGCCGTTAGTAGGCAAAGAGACTAGAGTGATTAATTCGGTAAAACTATTGCAGACAGAGATATAAATGCCTAGAAAATTTTGGGTGATAGAAGGATTTAGGGGAATGGTTATGTTACTTTTTCCTGAGCTGTTTATTTTGCATATAGTAAAATTGAATTAATCTGATTTTACAGATTTTGCAATGTGAAGACATCACGAACCCCCTCCACCTGATCAAAATGAACCTACTAATGTTGCTCAAGCAATTGCCTCATGGGGCCTAGATTATGTGGTGATAACAAGTGTTGACAGGGATGATTTGCTTGATCAGGGAAGTGGTCATTTTGCAGAGACTGTACAGAAGCTAAAGGCACTCAAACCAAAAATGTTAATAGAAGCTTTAGGTATTGTTAGTCATTTCCTATTTAATTTGAGTTCTTACATTCATCATTATGACTTGATATGCATCCTTCATCTGGACGAATTCTAAACTAGAGATAAGAATTGAGAACTTAAGAAGCTACAGAAGTTACTGAGTCTATAACTGAAGTTGGTTGATGAATAACTTTGAAGGATCCTCTAATAGTGTACCAAAAATAATAAGACAGTTTTATGTTGTCAATTGCAATAGGGTTATTTCTCTAGTAGGAATGCTTGGAAGCTTTATGCAGTGATCAACTTTTGAATAGTATGACATCACATGCTGTTCTTGGTTTAATTACTGTCTTAATACTTTTTTTCTGATTTGCGTAGCTAACTGTCTAAATATGTGATGTACTAGGATTTATGTAGCTAACTGAACATAATGGCTGATAGTTTAAATAGTTTCCCCTAGCAGAACCTATCAGAGAAATTTGATTTTCCTATAACTTCAGTAAGCAACTTGACTAAAGAAGTATTTGGTTTATTTGTTTTGATTATAAGCGCTCTGAGCACTCTTTTGATGCTCTTACTGTTTCATTCAAACAATAAGCATGCTTAATTATTAAGATTTTATATCTGAAATTGTTGTATTCAAGTATAAGATATATATTGAACGTACTGCTGATTAATACGTTCTTTAATTAGGGCTTTCAGTGGTGTTAATGAATGTTTACTTAAAATGTCTGGAAACTATGATAATAAACATAGCGCCGGCTGTCTTGCATGTTTCATGAACTCAAATCAGTATTGAGAGCAGCTGTGCGCATTATTTTGTAAGAGTTTGTAGCAGGGGGAAATTGAATGTTTAAAATGTTAACTGATACTGGCATTAGTATTGGACCTCAGACAAGGTGCGAATGTTTGTTTTAGAATTGTCAACTATAAGTCTTTATTACGTATGTAGCATAAAATGGTAGCTGCAGCTCATTATGTGGTTAGGTTTTGATTTAGTTGTGCCATGAAGTATACCTGTTTATGTTACATTGTTTATCTACTTTTGTTTTTCATTATCTTAATATTATTTGTAGCTGTCATTTCACAGTTCCTGATTTTCGTGGAGACCAAGAATGTGTAGAGAAAATTGCGACCTCTGGTTTAGATGTTTTTGCTCACAACATAGAGACAGTTGAAGAGCTGCAGAGTTCTGTGCGAGACCATCGCGCTAATTTCAATCAATCTATTGATGTTCTCAAAATGGCAAAGGAATATGCTCCTGCTGGAACACTTACCAAGACATCTATAATGTTGGGATGTGGTGAAACACCTGATCAGGTAATCAGCACAATGGAGAAAGTGAGAGCAGCAGGTGTCGACGTGATGACATTTGGTCAATACATGAGGCCCTCAAAGCAACACATGCCAGTTTCTGAGTATGTGACTCCAGAAGCATTTGAGAAGTATCGGACTCTTGGCATGGAAATGGTAACTTCTTTAGCTTATGTATATTACAGTTAAAATAA
The DNA here is from genome assembly GCA_019914995.1 of Acanthochlamys bracteata. Classification (NCBI taxonomy): domain Eukaryota; kingdom Viridiplantae; phylum Streptophyta; class Magnoliopsida; order Pandanales; family Velloziaceae; genus Acanthochlamys; species Acanthochlamys bracteata. The sequence continues at coordinate 1,643,964 of CM034131.1, read as the reverse complement.
ATTTTACATAATTGGTGTGTTAGGTTATTTCCATAGTCGCATGCATTGCATAGGTTCTTTGGATGATATCCTATGTCTATGACTTTGCATTTGATTGTCATGTAGGATGTAGTCGCGAGTTATAAATATGTAGACTTTGGGTATTGATCTCTTTGCAAATTAGCATTGTAGATACTCTCAAAGAAAGAATTTTCAAAGATTCAATAACTTTGAACTTCCTATACTACACTAATTCTTATTAAAGTTGGCAGTAGTATGTATCAAAGGAGCTCTTTAGCCAAAAGGGGAATTCTACAGACAGTAAGTCCTGACAGGGGCCTGTTAGCACTTGAATTCTCCTAGGGAGCAACTCATTAGTTCTTGTTTAAATGCAAGTTTCGCCTGACAGGCCATTCGGCGCTTGAAATTCAACTCAAGCAAATGCAAGCTTGTTCGATTATCCTTGCTTGCTTTGCTAAGTTTTCTTTCTTTCCAAAAGACCCTAGTATATAATTGTTCCCTACATAAGTCCCTGTTGTAGACTGACTTAATTTTATAAGAACTTATTTATTAAGAAATTTTATTAATTTCTGCATGCTCAAACCTGAAAGACTTGGTGCATCATCAGGCACCCTTTTAACTAGTATTTTCAAAATCAAGTCTTCCTAGTTTTATACTGCACCATTTAGTGCAATAGAGTGAACATGAGGTTGTTGGTTAAGTGCGTAAAAGAAGTCCTGAATCTACCAAATGGTTTACCTATGTCTGTGAGTAAGCATTTCAATAACATTCACTATGGACTAGTTTATGTTGAATGCTTCTCTTCCTTAATTCTTTCAGGGATTCCGTTATGTAGCTTCTGGCCCGATGGTTCGCTCTTCCTATAAAGCGGGTGAATTTTACATCAAGTCGATGATTGAGGCCGACCGATCTGCAACTCAGGCAGCGACAAGTATTTTATCTTAAGCAGCACATATCCTAAGCGGCAAGAGACCCATAACCATCAATTTGTTGCTATTAAACATTTATTTTGGAAGTGTCGTCTTATATCCATAATGATTACCAATTGTTCTATGTACATGTACGATGTATTTCTTCATTTTTTACCCCAATTTTTGTTGCAAAATGTTCCAGGTGTATTTATCATTGCTTGTGCATCATGTACAACAAAACAAGTTACTCCCTTGTAAAATCCGGACTCGGAAAGTTTCAGCTGCTGTAATTTAGCTCATAGTTTATGACAGAGCAGCTTTTCAGATTTATATGCTGAATGATATTCTCTTCATCATCATCAAAAGGCTTTAACATGTTGAAGAAAGAAAAAGGCAAATCAACAGTTGCTTTTGTTTATCCTGTTTGTTGAGTGATGAAGAATAGCAGCTTATATTATGTTTATTCTTCTGAGTTTCTTTTGGCATTTCTTCTGGAGTTAGAAAGAAAAAAAATAAAAATCCTGGTTTCGAACTTCGGAATTCGGATAGCACGCAGCCGTTGTTGCGATACAAAATCAGTTGCAGTTTTCTATTGAGAAAAGTCGGGCGTACTATTGCAAATAGAGATGGGAACGTACTATCTTGTTCTGTTAAAAGATTTGTTTTAATTGCGGTAAAAATCATATTGTTTTTAATTTTAAAAAATAAAATTTGATGAGAAATAAAATTTATTAAATAAAAATTTAAAACAACAAATAAATATATAAAATTAAAATTTAATATCTAAAATAATTAAAATAAAATATTAATTAAAATATATAAAATGAGTTTAATTTAAAATTCGGAGGATGAAATAGAGTTTCAGGGCATTAAAATCTAAGGCTCGTGATGTAGCGTAGCAATTATCGTGTACTACACCAGCTGAAATATCCATTGACACAAATACCCTTGTTTAAACCTCTTCCTTCCTTTATTTAGGGTTAGGGCTTTCTTCGGTCAGAGAAACAGCAAGCGGTAGCTTTCTCGGCGGCGGTGCGACAGAAGAAGGAGAGAGGGAGAGAGAGGAGAGATCGAATATGGGTAAGAGCAACACTTTTATGCTTTCATTTCGCTTAGATTCATTGATTTCAATCGAAGAAAAGATTGGTGGAAGTTTGATGATTTGGTTTGACTCAAGTTGATCTGGTTGGTGATCAGTGTTTTTGTTTATGGATTCTTCTGTGAAGGTATCTCGCGTGACTCCATGCACAAGCGCCGTGCCACTGGTGGCAAGAAGAAGGCGTGGCGCAAGAAGAGAAAGTAAACCCTTATCTGTCTGTTTCCTTTGATTAATGCATGATTTTAGCGGGTTTGCGAAATGGTGTTAAGTTTAGTTCAAACTGAACAAAATGTACTAATTTTGAGTATCTCAACGACCTGGTCTTCATTTATTGATCGATATTGGTTTTGGCTATTGATACTTCGCTCAAATCATAAACTTCAGATTGAAGAATGTTGAGGAGTTTACTTGGAGCGCTAATTTCTATTGTGTTTTTATGGATGTTTGTACACATGCATATGAATTTTAGATTTACCGGAAATTCGTAGTCATGCTTTAGCTGTTATTCTGGTTTCCTTTTGGTGATCTGATTGTATCTGTTTGTGTAGAGGATTGCAACCTGAAACTGATCTAGATGGTATCTGAAATTTGTCTATTCTTGATTATTGGTAGGTCTTCTGTCTGCCTGGTTTATTTGTCTGTTGTCTATGTTCTTGTTGCAGTATGAAACCTTATGAAGGATATTTTTCTTCTTTCTAGGAATGTACTTGTAATGGCATGATGCTCGGATGCATCATGCTATTTGTCGTGTTCATATGTAACTCATTGCTGATAGTATGCTCTTCATTTGTTTTTGCTTCATTTATTTTTATTCTATTGGGCGTGCTTTTTTGAAGGACCATGGGTTGTACTGTTGTAGCAAAAATAATACTACTTCAGCAATAGCTAGTTTTATTAACATTCCCTTATAATTAATATAGCATGATTGCTTTCGTTTTGTTTCTGCCATTGGTGTTGTGGAAAATCTAGTTTCTATTGTTTGAAATCAATCTGTAGTTGTTATTATTGCACCTTTACTTATATAATAGTTATTGAATTCTCTTTAAAGGTATGAACTGGGGAGGCAGCCTGCAAACACAAAGCTCTCAAGCAACAAGACAGTGCGTCGTGTGCGTGTCCGAGGTGGCAATGTGAAGTGGCGTGCTCTGCGTTTGGACACTGGAAACTACTCATGGGGAAGTGAGGCGGTGACTCGCAAAACCCGTATCCTCGATGTTGTCTACAATGCCTCAAACAACGAGTTGGTGCGTACTCAGACCCTTGTGAAGAGTGCAATTATTCAGGTTGATGCTGCCCCTTTCAAGCAATGGTACTTCCAGCATTATGGTGTTGAGATTGGCCGCAAGAAGAAGGCTGCTGCTGCTGCTGCTAAGAAGGAGGCAACAGAGGTACTCTTTTTCCTATGGCCGTGGCTACATATTCTTGTTTGTCACTGGTTGATTGCAGGAAGATCTTAGATGGATATTGTTTCCAGTGTATTTTTGTAGATAAGTTAGGGTCTAACAAACATCCGATCTATCAGTAATTCCTTCCCGTAGATGGATATTATTTCTTGTTTTAGATCCTTTGGACAAGTGCCACATATCCATGCTTGGTTAAATTTATTACTTATGATTTTATAAACATGTAGATAGTACTGTTGCAACCTATTGGTGTTTTATGTGCCAAGATAAGATTCAACATGTCTGCATGTTTAGACGTTAGGTGGGAAAGTTGCTACTGATTGCACTGATTATCTTGTGTATTTGGAATGTGAAAACATTAAGGCTATGTTTGACAATGAATGATACAAAATAAGATAATAGAAGGAATCAGAGTACTGAATTCTTCAGAGGGCAGTTGTATCTTCATTCCTAGCTAATCTCCAAATAAGAGACGCACTTCCTCTCGAGTCAAACAAAGCCAAGCCTTGAGAGAAGTGATAGAGAAATGGAATGGCATATATTCTAGCCATTCTGATTGTCCTTCTCACAGATTTAGAGCTTGTGGCTCATTCATCATCCAGGCAAGCTGCAACTTGTTACGAAAATGCAGATAGCATCATTTGATGTTTAAATTTGTCTATTTTGGAGTTCATCCTGGTCTATGAATTAGGATGTAGCTTGACAAATAAATGGAGCTTTCTGTGACCATAAACAATAGAGAATGTTAATGAACAGTCTTCAGTTAATGGATTCTTGCATGTGGTTGTGGCAATAGATTAGTTACGTCGTGATTTATTATGTTTTTATGTCTTTAGAACTTTTAGGAGAGGATATGATGTAGCTATGTGTACTCTGGTGAAGTTATCTGTACATGTATTTTTCTTAAAATTATTTCCATCAGTATATACTAATCAAGCTGATTTTCTTCCCTTGTTTTATGGGGACAGGAGGCTGATGCTGCTGCGGAGGATGCAAAGAAGAGTAACCATGTGCAAAGGAAGCTTGAGAAGCGCCAGCAGGGCCGGACCCTTGATCCCCACATTGAGGAGCAATTTGCTAGTGGAAGATTGTTAGCTGCCATTTCCTCTCGACCAGGCCAGTGTGGCAGAGCTGATGGGTACGGATATTCATAAGTTATTATTTCTGCTCTAGGTATTCTTTGACTCTGATCAGGAGGTTTATTTTTGCCTCAGGTACATATTGGAAGGTAAGGAGTTGGAGTTCTATATGAAGAAGATTCAGAGGAAGAAGGGCAAGGGTGGGGCATCTGCTTAAGCTCTGATGCCTTTCATTTAGTTAATATAGAGTGGATAGTTGAACTCCTTTTTATGATGCCAAGTTCCCAGAATGTTAAGTATGTTGCAAATTTTTCCTAGCATTGATGGTGTTAGGGTCAATCTGTTGGATTTCGTGGTATGCTGCTGTTTCTTATGCTCATTTAATTTATCAACTATGTTAAATAATTTTTCCCAGAATGGCAAGATGTTTGACCAGTTTTGATAGTTTGTTGATTTGTTGTCTAGCAGTGCCAACTTTTTAATCATCTCTCTATAACTGACCAAAAGCTCCGTTTCCTATATGGATATCTAGAAGGTTTTACTTGAAGCCAGCATTAGTTGCTCTTTTGGTTACATTTATTACCTATTTAATTCATATTCTTCAGGGAGCATGGATCTGGTATTTTACATATTCAAAAACTAGTAATATGTGCGCTAGAGTTTGAGCAAATAAATTCACTTTGGCTGTGAAGGCAAGGAACACTGCAACTGTAGAATGTTCAAACATTTCTATTCAGGAAAAAGAGAGCAAAAAAAACAACAGATCTTTCCAGAATTTGTGGACCAAAATCAGCATAGCAAATCAGTTACCAGAATTTGCGGACACAAACATCTCGAGAGCATATAATAAATCGCACCAAATTCGATCACACATGAAAGAAGAAAAATTCCACCTCACATGAATAAGAGTTTTCGCTCCATCGTATTATATTATTTATATTACATTTTCATACAAACTACAAGATCAAACCAAAAAACAAAAGGAAAACACAATAATATCCATTAATTCCCAGCTAGGACGAAATAGTCTTTAACAGGTCCAAGATTATACACTCTCGTTCATAACCTAGCTAGATTACAACAACCACGAACTGGATGGAAATCACTTGGATTTCGAAGGGGTGAAGGAGACGACTTCTTTCGATTTCAACCATGCCTTCACAACAACAATCGAATCGTAATACTTCTCACCGTTGCTAACACCATCACTAACAGCTATGTGGAGATTATACTTAATCCCCGAGACGACCTGTCGTTCCGCAGAAACGACGCGGGCGAAGGTAAGCAACGGTGATCCAGCGGAGCGGAGACGGGTGTTGTACTCAGAGACCGAGAAGCGACCGAGATCCTGCACTTCTTTGTCCGAGCCAACGTTCCGAATCACTGTCCAACCACCGACTTTTCCGCCAATTGCGGTGGCGGCGGTGGCCGCGGCGGCGAGGAAGAGAAAGAAGAAGACGGAGCGTGTGGAGACCACCATGGCGGTTTCTTCCTTTCCTTTTTGCGGTTTTTATTTTATTCTTATTATTTTCTTTGGGTATTTTGTTTCGTGGATTGTAGGTAACTCTTGTTCGAGAGGGTATATATAGAAAGATAAAGTTGGGATAATTACAATAATAGACTAGTATATTGGATATATATAATATTGACCCTAAAGTTTTTCTACTCATCGGAGGGGACAGCTTTACTCTTAACATGCGCAAACATAAACTTAATATTTTTTAAAAATTTACTTAAAATTATCTGTTCAGTTTTTCTTTGTAGTATTTACTATGTTGTTGCTTTGTCTTTTAAGATTACAAAAATAAGATATTCAAAATAAGATTATAATTTTCAGTAAAATATCTAATTTTTATTAGTGAATTGTGGTCTTATCTTACTCCAACTATAATAATTATCCAATTCATATATCTAATGTGGATATTGGTTTAATACTGTGAAAGCATAATGTAGGTGAGTAAATTTGCAAAATGAAAATGGATGGAAGCAAAAGGTATGGAGAGACGGATGAGTGAGTTACTCGGTTCACGTGAAGTGAGTCAAAGCAAGCAAAGAAATTAGGTCGTGGTCTTGATTGACCAATTGGGGACAACGGACTTGAAGTTGATTGGTTTGGGCTTTATCACGAAGGAGGCCCATATTTGAAATGTAGTCGCTCCATTTTGATGATTTGAGAGTTTTTTTAACATAAAATGTTTTTAAAATAAAAAAGTATTTATATTTTTAAGAATAAAAATAAAATAAAATATTTAAATATTAAAAATAAAAATATTTTATTATGTAGAATTTTTACATTATTAAAATTTTAAAAAATTATCTAAAAGTTATATTGAAAAATATAAAATACAAAAATTTAAAAATTACTTTTTAAAAAAGTATGTCAAACGTCTCTCTTGTTTCACTGTAATTTACTAACTTCAGAATTTTTTTTATATTTATTTTTTCATATATTTACTTTCAAATAAATAAAACACAGTAACATTTTTTTTTTGAATTTCATTCAACTATGAAAGAATTAGTCATAATAACATGTGTTTTTGTGTTAGAAATAAATTATTAGAAAATAAGTTATTAAAAAATATAAATATTATTTCTGAAAGTGATCTCGTGTGTTCTTTATTAAAAATGAGTCAGAAGAGATGTAAGGTGTGAAAATAACACGTCCTAAATTCCAAAAGCAGAAATCTTCTATTAGCAGCACCATGCAGTTAACAACATTAATAAAAAAACCAGAGATAAAAATTTCCCAGTAAAGGTTTAGACGCACAACAAAAAAATTTAGTATTTCAAACGAATAAGTATTATCTATACGAAACAATTGATTTTATCCTATTTTTTATTGCGCTATTTGTATATTGTTGAATTTTTTTAAACGTAGGAAATTTATGAAGACTTTGAAAATGAAATTATTTTTTGAGTTTCTAAAAATAAACGCAGTTCTGTCAACGAAATGTGTTAACCATTTCATTTATAAGTACTTAGGATTTGAAATTGAATATATAAACTTGTCATGTTGTAAATATATTAATAAATATTACTTCTAATTAACCGCCGTGATGAGGTGCTGCTAGACTCGACCGCCGGTTCGATTTTGTACTGTTTGGCATTCTGTTTCACTTCTTTTTCATTTTTTTTTTTCGTTTCATATTTGTTAGTAAATATTATAAAAAATTTATTTTAAAATTTGAAACAAATGAAAGAGTTTTACATTAAGCATATTTAAAATTCCAATAAAGCTTATTTTCATTTCATCTCCTCGCTTTGTCACTGTTGGTGTTGTTCATGTTATAGAACTAGATTTCCAGCTAGTTTCAAGCATGCCAGTTATTCTAAAGTATTTTTTAGATTGAAGAGTTAGAGTTGGCAAAGGTTAATAGATTGAATTAGAGTCTGAGCTATATTATAATTAAATCAACATTTATATATTTATATAAATTAGTATTATTAATTCTGATTTAATATATTTAATAATTAAATTATATATTAATCAAAACTATTAAAACCAAGATCATAAATTTAAAATAAAAATTAATTTTGAAAAAATATATAAATTAATTAAAAAATTAATCAAAAAATCTAATTAAAAATATATATAATAGTGAAATTAAAATTAAATATTATTATTTTATATATTTTAATTATTAGATAATATTTGATTCACAAATAGTATGAATAAATAGATCAATTTGTGCCGTACAATTTGTATCCCCTGCTCCACATCTCCTTTCGGTCATCTCCAAAGTGACTAATCAAAATTGAAGTTCGAGCCCAGAAACTGTTTGACTTAGCGTTTTTTAAAATTAATTTTTTAATTATATATTTTTTAGTATATTTTTTCATATATATTTAAAAAATTTATTTAAAAATTTAAAAAGTATAAAAAATTTCTATATAGTGAGAATTTTTTAACGTTTATGTTTATTATTTTTTAGATAAAAAAATGAAGCTTATTTTTTTAAAAAATAAAATATGTTTTATTTAAAAAAAATTTTATTTTAAAAATAATTCTAAACGCCAATCCCATAAGGAGAACTAAAAAAATTTTTTTTAGAGTAGTTCAGGCCGGCATCCAAGAGAACCTAACTGGCCTGGTGATTGAATAATTTTTTTTTCAAATTAAAAATAGAAGTAAATTATATGTCAAAATTTATATATTCATATTTATTATTTTTAAATACAAAAATTAAATTTATTTTATAAAACTTTTAGATAATTATTTTTTAAAAAAAGTTTTTAAGCAATTCAAACGACCACTACGGATTAGCTTCAGCTGTTCCGCGAGTAAGCTTTCGAACCAAACGAACGACTTTTCGTAGTTCGGACAGCTATGTTCATCGCTTAATTACTGTAATACCCTTCATTTCAAATTCCCAACTCTAGTCTTCTTCTTCCTTGCATCCCAATTTATTTATCCAAACTGCAACGGCTACTTCTCACTAAACCTCTCTTCTCTCTAGGGTTTTTTCAGATCTATAAATCGGCGGCGATGAAGGAGATAGTGCACCACAACCGCCGTGTTCCGGCAGGGGAAACCCTACCAAGTCCATCTCCACAGAGACAAAGGGGTTCTCGGAAAGAGAATGTTGATCCGGCCGGTGGATTTCAAAAGGAGAATGTTAATTCTCTCTACCGATCTCCGTCCTCGGCGGCGGCGCGCGCGCTCGGATCTAAAAACAGAAGCCCGCTTCCTCCCACCCCTCCGAGTCACAAGCCTTCTGTTAATAGCCCTCTTAAGCGGAAGTTGGAACTCGTTCCATCAGAAGAAGGCCCTCCCTCGATGATGCCTATCAACTCTGATAGTGGTGTTCAGGTAAGATCTTGTTGGAGTTTCAATTCTTTTGCTGGTGAATTCCTTTTGTCTTTTTTCTTAGTTTGAATTTCTCTTTTTTTTTCTTCTTGAATTGATGGCGGCTAGCGTTCCAGAGATGTTTAGCATAAAATTCGGAAATGGGATTGAGCAACAGTTTTCACTTTAGCAAAACTTTAGTTAAATAATGAAAACCGGAGCACGATTTGAAGTTGTGGTAGTTCTTAGGCTCAATTGGAAATTGATGTGTTTAATTGCTGTAATGTCCACTTGATTGTGTTGAATTGGGGTTTTCCATATTCTTTAAAGGTTTGGTGTGGGGAGTTGTAATTTTTATTGAATCTTCACAGGTGGTAGTGCGTATGAGGCCGCTATGTGGTGATGATGAGGAAAAGGATCAGATTGTGCAGAAGATTTCTCCAAATTCTATCTCCGTCCTTGAACAATCTTTCTCGTTTGATTCAGTTGTAGACGCCGTAGCTAAGCAGGTGAATCTCGCTTGTTGATAGATTTGGAGAACTGCTGGCTTTTCAGTATCAATTTATTTGCCAATTTTGCTAAGAATTTTTAATTTTTTTTGTCTCCATTCTTCAGCAAGATATCTTTGAGCTTGTGGGCCTTCCTCTGGTGGAGAACTGCTTGGCAGGCTTCAATAGCTCGATTTTTTCTTATGGCCCGGTAACATGCATCTGTAGATCTGTTATGTTTATGATTCATGGATATTTCTTTCTTACAAATGGTTTCTTGTATATGTTATTTTAATTAGTTCTATAATTTCGAAAGCAGACAGGTAGTGGGAAAACTTATACTATGTGGGGGCCTCCGAGCGCATTGTCTGGAGATGGTATAATCAGTGATGAGCGAGGATTGACACCACGAGTATTTGAACGTCTTTTTGCTCGAATAGAAGAAGTATGCTTAGCTGTGCTGCTTTACTTTCTACCATGTCTGTCTTTGTGCTCATAAGCTGTGAATTTGGCTGTCAAATTCTCCAGGAGCAAATTAAGCATTCTGACAGGCAGCTGACTTACCAGTGCCACTGCTCATTTCTTGAAGTAAATGTTGTGACACTGTTTCAACTTGACTTGATTGAACCTTTAATATTGTGACATTATCAAATATGTTTTCTGTTCCGCACTTGTAGATTTACAATGAGCAAATTACGGACTTGTTAGATCCAACTCTGAGAAACCTCCAGGTAGTTAAGAAGTGCTTGAACCTGTTTTTTCTTTTCCTCTAAATTTGGACTCATAAGTGATTCTAACTTCATGTTTATGTGATCAATTTCTAGATCAGGGAAGATGTTAATGTAGGTGTTTATGTTGAGTATCTTACAGAAGAACCTGTGTGCACAATAAAGGATGTAATGAAGTTGCTGGTTAAGGTGAGTGTAACCTGTTTGAGAATCTTGCCTATGTGATCGTTTTTAGTTGCTCTGAGATTAAATTCTTGAGTATGTCCTACATGCCCAAAGCATTTAATAATTAGTTCTAGCAATGCATCATATTTCCTTTGAAATATGCTTGGAATAGGATGTTACTGCCCTTAATATGATTAGTCAATCCTTTTCACTGAACATACATGGACATTTGCACTTATAGTTTGTATTTATGTGATAAGCTGTTAGGTAATCCTAGATATTGGGCTTACAATTTATATCAAATTTGCAATGAATAATAAGTTTTGGGTAGTTGATATTTTTGCAAAAGTGCAAGAGTTACATACTGCACCAGCATCTAATAAGTCATCATGCCACATTGCTTCTTTCATTTTTGGGTTCTAATTCCTGAGCTATTCTACTCATGATATGTTCTTTATTTGTATCATAATATAGAGTAGGAGCACCTTAGATTTATAGTAGGCTTACCATTTTTAATCTAAAGTTTGCCCAGAACTTCACATTCTACATGCTTCAAATTGGAACCCATATGCACTCGTATGTGTAATTAATTCATTTTTTGCCTGTAAGAGCTCTTTTTCTAATATATTTAAGAAGATTAGTTTGATCTGATGGTCTTTACTTTGTCTAGAAAAGTTTGGCATTTACATGATGGGAATTAGCTTTTACTTTCCCTTAAAAAACAATTGAGCTTCGAGACCCAGTTGTTATCATACTTTTCTGAGACACCTATTTAGGTGCTTTCAGGGATCTTGTCTCTGCTAGCATAGGAGCTTTGTGCTTTTTGTGAATTGCAATTTTCTTTTTTGGTGCGTATCTGGGTATCAAATTTTATTTAAGCTAGTCCGCTAGATGTTCAATTCAAAATTTTGCAAGATTTAAGCACGTACGGCATCCGGCAAGATTGAACAAAAAAATCCGCTCTATTGTGGAGAGCTTTTGGTTGTAAACTTGATGTTCTTTCTTTGTTTTTAAAATTTAATTAGCTACCTGAAAGTGGCACCAAGTTTCATACCTTTTGAATTTCATACATTTGGTAACTCATCAGTCCTTTCATATTGTTTGTCTTCTGGCAGAATTAGTAATTCCTGGGTTTTCTAAGTCTATAATAAAAATAATTTCATGTGTAGGCCCCATCCTGTTTTAGCTTAAATAATGCTTTGCTTGGCTGATCGTACTGCAAACATGTTTATCAACAGGGCCTTGCTAACAGGAGGACAGGTGCAACTAGTATAAATGCAGAAAGTTCCCGTTCACATTGTGTCTTCACTTGTGTTGTTGAGTCCCGATCGAAGGTAAGCTTTTGTTTCTTAGTTCCTCTAAGGGCGTGTTTACCTTGAGGTAAACTCACCTTTTTGCAAGGGAGTTTAAAAAATAAAAAATAAAAAATAATTTATTATATTTATTTTGTATTCAAGGTGAATTTTCAAAATTGAATTTTGAAAATAAATTGTTTATGGAAATAATTATTTTATATTATTTATTTATTTTGTATTAAAAGTGAGTTTGAAAAAAAGTGAGTGTGGTGGGTTGGTAAACAAGCCCTAAATAGCTATGTGATTGTTCATTATTGCATTCATTGCTACCATTGTGTGATCATGAAGTGTCTGCAATTCTTTGAGGCATTCAAAGCATCTTTCTTTACTATTTTATTGAGCTAGGGATCATCGCTGATCTGTCTGTTTATGTGATTGCTCTGATGTTCTCCCTAGTCAATTCTGAATTGTTTCTCATAATGTAGCTTCTACATTCCATTGCTATTTGTAGATTTAATCTTATTTAGTACCAACTTGCAATTCTGGGGTTGTGGCTATTGGTTGCTTACCATTCAGTTGTTTTGGAGGCTTCGTCACTTGCATATTTCTTCAATAATCCACAGAGCATGGCAGATGGCTTAAGTAGCTTCAGAATTAGCAGAATCAACCTCGTGGATTTAGCAGGTTCAGAAAGGCAGAAGTCAACAGGTGCTGCTGGTGATCGCTTGAAGGAAGCTGGAAACATTAACCGCTCTCTTTCGCATCTTGGGTAGGATTAGGTTTTCTTGTTCCGATGCTTTATACTTTGCTATGGTTTGTTTCATTTCTGCTATCTGAGACTGAAATATGGTACTACCTAAGTACATAGTTATCTATTTAGTCTTAATGGTACTGAAAGTGGAGGTTTTCATGCTCTCTAAGTTGAACTTAATCAAAATTTGATCTCTCAATTTTGGGGTATATAAACTTACAATAAAACTTGAGTTCTACTGTATGAAAGTGTTTTATGCTTTAGAAAGGCCCTTGCTAATTGAGAAGATCCTCACAATCTTTGAAGTCACTAATTAAATTGTTTTATCCTTAGGAAGTGCTTTAGCTCATACCCTGTTGGTTTCTTAAGATTGACTGGACATTGATTCGATGGAAGGTTAGATTGTAGTTCATTGGACAAGTGCACAAAATGAGAATTTTTGAAATGCAGGTCGATATGTCCACTTATGGTTTATTCACTCTCTAAGACCTCTTTCGCACTTTTGAAAACTTTTCTATTGTTTTAAAATCAGCAATACTGCAAATGACAACCATGTTGTTGCATTGAATACCATAACCAATCGTTGTAGTCTTTGGTTGTGATGGTTTTGAAATAGTAAAGTGCATCTAGATGAGTTAGTTAGTAGAAATAGGCATGGGAGTTTAGCGATTTTAGATCATCTACAATTATCAGTGCAATTAATCCTGAAACTTGCATCTCATTGACCGAATACACAAAAACCATGATAAGTATCAATATGTGGACCCATCTATTAGTCTCATTTAAGTTGGTACATTTCACCAATCACTCTCTAGTAGTTTCTGATAGAAATCTCCAGTATGATCTTTCCAGGAAAACTATGACATTTCTATTGAGTACTTGATGTTCATTTAGAAAACTGATAGAGAGCATGTAACAGTACATCAGGGAGCACAAAAGTTTTGAGATATTACATTTCTGGTTTCGGAGATGTAGTTATTATGTAAAGAATTAGATAATGTAAATGATCTTTGAGTATATCTTTATTGAGCTGCTAAGTAGGAAACTAAGTATAGCATTCATGAAAAATGTTAAACCTGCTTGGAGATTCTTTATGAATTAAATGCTCAAACTACATAATGATTCGCTCTTTTTAATGATATGTCCATTATCGTTTCTTGTTTATTGCAATTACTTTTGTGTAATTTACTTCAGTTTTAAAGGTTTTTCAGTAGTGAGAATTCTTCTCTAAACTTGTAGGAATTTGATATGTATTCTAGCGGAAATTTCTCAAACTGGGAGGAAGAGGCATATCCCGTATAGAGATTCAAAGTTGACATTCCTGTTACAGGAATCTCTGGGTGGCAATGCCAAGCTGGCAATGATATGTGCTATTTCTCCTTCTCAGAGGTTGCATATAGGAAGCTTAGTTTTTTCATTGCATTTATCTTTTTATCTTTCATATATTGATGTATTCCAGTTAACTGCAGCTGCATAAATGAAACTATCATTACACTGAAGTTTGCTCAGCGGGCGAAGGCCATAAAAAACATAGCAGTTGTAAATGAAATAACACAAGATGATGTCAAGGTGTTGCGTGAGCAAATACGGCAACTGAAGGTAACTACCAATCTTGCTTATAGCTGTCCTTAGATTTATTTGCTAATTATGTGCACCTATAAACCATTGCTGTCACATTCACGCCTTTGGATATCCTTTAATAGGATGAACTTCTACGAATGAAGTCGAATGCAACTGCTGCAGAAAGTAATGGAAGCTTCTCAACCGGATGGAATGCTCGACGCAGTTTGAATCTTTTGAGAATGAGCCTTCAACGCCCAACAACCTTACCTACAGTGAAAGAAGACAGTGATGAGGAAATGGAGATTGATGAGAATGATATTGAACAACCTTATTCTCAACTTAACAGGTCTTGTTCTGATGAAAAGTTGCCAGTTCAGATAGACAACTCGAGCTCTATTACTACCAGTGCGTTTGGTGATAAAATATCAACAAATAGCTCATTATCTGTGTGCTCTATTGATCATAGTAGTGATGCAGTAGTCTCTGTTGAGGAACCGATGAAATATGTGGAAATGCAGTTACCATGCTTGAAAGCTGATGAGGGATCTGACACTTGTTCAGGAATGGTTGATTCTTTTGGGAACAAACTGATAACATATGATTCTGCAGTAAATGCGGCTGTATCACTAGAGACCATAATGCTTAATGAAAGCGCATCTTTTCAGAAAGCTCCTGTGGGAATTAAATCAACTAAGGAAAATTATCTCGCTGCTGTCTCGCCTGTCTGCCCTTCTCAAAAGACTTCTGAATCTCAGGTATATGATGCACCATCCACCTGCCTCAGCATCATACCATGCCAAGAGCTTCAATCACCTACTGGGAGTGTTTCTCCTAGAGTTGAAAATTCAGTCAGAAAGAGCCCTCGCATGTCTTCACTGACTTCAGCATCAAAGAAACGGATGCTGGAACACGAGACTAATAGTGCTTCTCAAATGCAAATATGCAAAAGTGACTGTATGCCAAATGAACTTCTGGCAGCCAGTCTTCAGCGTGGTCTTCAAATAATTGATATTGGGATGAGGAGTCCTACATCTAGGCAATCACCAGTTAGGCTTTCAGTGAAGCCTGGAGATCTCAAGGCACTCATAGCTGTTCAGAACCATGATGTTGGCATGCAGACGGGTTCTCAGGAATCCGATGTGCTTGAAGATGCAGCTGCATATACTTGTAGCATTTGCAAGCGTAGAGCTTCACTACCAGATGAGACGTATGTTAATGAAGGAAGTCTCCAGTTGGTACCTGTTGATTCATCACCATTATCTGAAAAACAAAGGAAACAAGTCCCTAAGGTAAATCTAAACCTTGTTATTTCACGTTTTAGATGTTTTCTTATGATATGTCTACATAGACATCACATGACACTTTCAATTCACTTCTAGGCAGTGGAGAAGGTCCTGGCTGGAGCCATTAGGAGAGAAATGGCACTAGAAGATTTTTCTGCAAAACAAACTGCTGAAATTGCCCAGCTGAATCGCTTAGTATGGTTACTGCCCACCTTTCAGTGGCTTCCCTTTCATCATGTTTTCTCCACCTTTTGTTTTTACTTAATTATAGGTCATTTCAGGTCCAGCAATACAAGCTTGAGCGTGAATGCAATGCTATTATTGAACAAACATGCGAGGATAAAATTTCTCGCCTTGAGAGCCTTATAGATGGTGTTTTACCAACTGAAGATTTCATGGAAGAAGAGTTTATCTCATTAAGAAATGAGTATAAGGTCATTAATGTCATGCCAGTTTGATGTTACATTTGATTCTTTTTATATTTAATTATAATTGCTCACTATTGCTTCATTGCACATTCAGCTTTTGAAGGAGAAATACGAGAATCACCCTGATGTTTTGTACACAAACATTGAGTTAAGGAGAGTTCATGATGAGCTGGATCGTTATAAAAACTTCTTCAGCTTAGGTGAGAGGGATGTGCTTATTGAAGAAATTCATGATTTAAGAAGACAGTTGCAAAGTTACGTGGATTCCTCTGCGTCAACTAGAAAGTTAGGCCCTATGCTCCCATTGGTTCATTCTACGGGACTTGCTTCATCTCGACTCAGTGCAATGCCTGAGTTGACAAAAGAAAGCATTGATGAAAAGTTTGAAGAAGAAAGGCACCAATGGACTGAAGCAGAGAGCCAATGGATTTCTCTTTGTGAAGAGCTTAGAATTGAACTTGAAACATGTCGTGCTCTTGCTGATAAACAGAAAATGGAACTTGAGTCTGAGAAAAAGTGTAGCGAGGAGCTTAAGGAGGCCTTGGAAACAGCAATGTTGGGACATGCCAGGATTCTGGAGCAGTATGCTGATCTTGAGGAAAAGCATATAAATTTACTTGGAAGGCATAGACAGATTAGGGATGGTATCACAGACATGAAAAGAGCAGTAACTAGAGCTAGTATAAAGAATGCGGAATGCAGATTAAATGATGCACTAGTTGCTGAAATTTCAGCCATGAATACCGAAAGGGAAAAAGAGAGACGGTACTGGAGGGATGAAAATAAGGGACTGAAGACTCAACTAAGGGATACAGCTGAAGCTATACAGGCTGCCGGAGAGCTTCTTGTACGCCTCAAAGAAGCCGAAGAAGCTGCAGCTGCTTCTCAGGTACAAAATTAAAATTTCTTCATGGGTTGTGAATACCCTCTAGCTTATGTGTATTAAATCATGTATGATTGTGCCGGCTTGCGCTATCCATCACTCGTTCACTATAGTTGCTTCAGTATATGGCCTGAAGCAACCTGCAGTTACAGTGGATCACTTTCTGGTGCGTTGGATTGAGCACGGTGGAAAAAGTCACTTGAAATGTCATAGATGTATAAAATTAGCAGCAATCATGCATTTAAGCTATAAATATCATCACCATTGATTATATTGTTTGTTCATGGATCTCATGGAGTGCTCCTGCACTTAGAAGACTATTAATCACCATTTTCTCTCTTGCAGAAACGAGCTTCATTAGCTGAGCAAGAGACAGAGAAAGCATATCAAGAGATTGATTATCTTAAGAAGAACTATGATAGGGAGATACTGCTGTTGAATCAGCTGCTTGCTGATTCAAGGCTACCAAAAGAAGCACTCCTGCCAACATCGACGGATGTTCATGTGGAGAACTGCGATGTAAGGGAGAGCCAACAATGGAATAAAGAGTTTCATCCTTTCTATCAAGGAGGGGACGGTGAGTATTCAAGTGAGGGTGAACAGCTCCCCTCATGGTTTTCTGGTTATGATCGATGCAACATTTGATATTCCATAGTAAGTGAACCATTCACTTTGTATACCTTCATCAGTTTACTGTACATGTAAATGCATGTTATTCAATAGAATCTTTCATATGCAATTACCAGTTAACTATTGCGATGATAAATTTAACTAATATACAATCTTGATCAACAAAGGCTGCCATCGTAAGCGTTGTCATTCATAGGGATGAGTTCTGTAATTCTGAGAATTTGAACCCATACCTAACGTGATTCGTACACTTGAAATTCTAGCCTTCTGAAATTAGTTTTTATTTTCATGGTATACCTTATCGTTATGGCAGCCAAGGAGTGTAGTCTTCTTGTTTGCAAGGGAATTTGCCATTACCAAAAATGTACGGCTTCTTTAATTAACAGTGGCAGACTACCATTAACACATGCTAGCAGGTCCTCCATACTAAGGGCTGCACAACAAATGCGAACTTCAATAAAACAGAACAAGTTTATTTTTGTTCTGGCAAAACCCTCCTACAGTAAGAGCTTTCGATTCGATATAGATATCAATTCACTCTTTTTATTGAATGAATACACAAGTACAGCTGATTGGCAACACTCTTCCTTAAGTTGGTTTAGATATATTTAATGCAAATGATGAAGAATTCAAATCACTCGCGTATCGAAAACAGATTAGCTTTCGAACTAGTATTTGATATATTTCCTTTGTTAGTAGGTACTTGATAAAGATACTCTTTCAAATCATGATTTTGAACAAATTGGAGCTGGCTTGCTATTAAGTATTCATGTTCCTAATGATACATCTAAAATGTACCGTCTTTGGGACATAGAATGTGCCTTATTTTGACTGAACTACTTTTATACCTAATTTCAGTCCTCCAAGATCCTTCATTTCAAATTGTATTGCCAAATACTTTTGAAGTTTCAAAATCTCCTCTATGTCATCTTGTATGATTATTATATTATCAACATAAATTAAGATTGTTACAGTTCGCTATCGGTTTTAGAATCAAACATGGTTTGAATTACTTTTCTTGAAGCTATTTTTGTTCATGACCAAACTAAATTGTCAAAATTATAAACTAGGGGATTACTTGAATCCAGACAGTGTCATTTGTAGCCTATACACGAGACCAATCTGAGAGGATATAATGTATTGTAGTCAGATATGTAGGTATACTTCCTCTTTGAGGTTGCAATGAAGAAGTCTGTTTTTTTTTTTTACATCAAACTGATGCAAAGACTAGCTTAAATTTGCTGCAAAAGATAGTAACACTCTGACGTTATTCAGCTTTGCCACTAATGAAACTACTTTTTAGTAATCGATACCATCCATGAATCTATTTGCCCTTTTTAATGGAGAAGAAACTCGCTTGCAACCATTGTTTTCTTTTCCTTCTACAATGCAATAAGAGTTCATGTCTCATTATTTATAATGCTTATATCTCTTCTGTTATTGTCTGAGTCCACTTGGGAACTATTTGTTCTTCTTGTACTCTACTGAAAACATGTAAGAGAATATATCTTGTGCACAAAAACCTTAAATGGTTCTGGTAACATCTGAATGAAATTGATTGGTAGTTGCATATTTCGATTTCCTCCCCTTCAAATCTGTCGAGTATCGGTTTGATGATTTGCCATGATTGTGCCAAAAACATGATATCTATAATAACATAAGTGTTCAATATATTATAAGCAGATAAAGTATTAGGAGAACTTACATAAAAATTATTCAAATGAGATTAGTCTTCTAGTACTAAAGAATGAGAAAAGGTTTAAAATTCTATTTGTTTAATAAGATCAACTCCTTTAGTTTCAGGATCAGGTGAGGTTGCTATGGTTGTAGCTGACTTGCGCCTATTTCTCTCCTTACCCAGAGCAAGCTGTTTAGTTTTACTAGAAGTTTACTCATCGAAACTTGACCCATTTTTTTTGTTCGCGTTCGTCACATTCTGTCTCAACCAAAAGAAAGGAAGTCAAATAACAGAGAACAAAAAAAAGTTCCATATCATAAGATGGTAAGTCTAGTGATTTAAGTGTACCTATAGGACATATTTAGGAGAGCTTTTTTCTCCCAATTTTTTATTATATATTTTTTAATAAAATTTTTAGAATATTTTACAGAATTTTTAAATAATTTTTAAAATGCAAAAAAATTCTATGTCTTTCTTATTAGTTATTTTTATTATATTTTTGAAGTAAAGCAAAAAAGCTCATTTTAAAAAGATTTTAAAATATTTTTTCTTTTTGAATTTTTTTTTTCAATAAGTATTTTTAAATATTTCCGTAGTTATGCTTTACGCAGCTTTATTCAAATAACCGTCTGAAATGGATAGTTGATTTAGGAGCAATTGATCACATGAACTAATCAAAGCGGGATTGTAATTAGCAAAACCAATAGAGTTGTATTGTAGCTTTATCATCCTTCTTTTCATTAACAAATATTTTTTATTGTTTTATTTCTTTCAAATAAATTGATATATGCATGTCAAACTAATAAGGACTTAAATTATTATGCACTAAGTTGCTATCATCATCCACATTTGATTCTTCGGTTCTAAACAAAAGTTGATATCATTTGTTTTAGAGATCGTTTAACATTGCTTATGGAGTTTTATTTTATTCTTTAATAAAATTTTATAATATTTTATAAAATTTATTTGAAAATTTTAAAAATATCAAAAAAATTTACGTTGTAAAATTTTATTATTTAAAAAAACTTATTTTCAAAATAAAATAAAATAATATGTAATTTTTTTAAAAATATTTTAGAAACACGAAAATTATAGTTGTGACCTAGAACCAGACATGATTCTGTGGGCGAGAAAAAATCAGGATAGTGCGCCCTAACCACTGGTTTAGTTTTAATCACTGTTGTTTTTTCATGAGTCGATATTTAAAATAAATGGCATCAAGGACCAGAAGCTTTAATGGAGACATTTGCACAACCAGAATCTCATGAAATCTTAGCTTTTTGCAAATTTTTTTACGTATAATTATAACATATTATTTCTTTATGCGATATTATGCATGATTTGTTTAGACTTGAAATTTTCATTAAACCATCTTCAAATTACAATTTTATAATTATCTGTACTAAATCCCAAACAGACTCTAATATGCAAAAAGAGTTCTCGGATTTCAATCCTACAATGTGCAAATTAAAAGAAGGAAGAAGTTAGCTTTGATGATGATGATGGAGATTTGGTTGGTAATGGAAATGATGCATTACAACCTGTGTGTTCTTCCACCTGTAAAGCTAGCTAGTTAGGTATACTTGTCTGTTGAGTAAACAT
The DNA here is from genome assembly GCA_019914995.1 of Acanthochlamys bracteata. Lineage (NCBI taxonomy): Eukaryota > Viridiplantae > Streptophyta > Magnoliopsida > Pandanales > Velloziaceae > Acanthochlamys > Acanthochlamys bracteata. The sequence continues at coordinate 1,623,192 of CM034131.1, read as the reverse complement.
ACCCCAATTGATATAGACTTCACTTAAATGACCTACACCCAAAATAAAAACGCTTCTAAGTTTTACAAGTGAATACTATTTCTAAGTTTTCAACTAAATTTTGCTATTCATTTTTATGAATTTATTTTAACAAATTCACTTTCTAAGAGCTCATTTTTTCGAGAAATTTATCTTTAAGCAAATAATACGCGCGTCCAAAGAGGTAGGTATAGTTTTAGGGAGCGTTTGGAATTGCGTTTTCCGAACGCTCTATTTTAATTTTTTATTTTATATTTTTAATATATATTTTATAAATATTTAAAAATTTAAAAAGTGTAAAAAAAATTTTACGTAGTGAATTTTTTTATTTTTTAAGATAAAAAAATAAAACTCGTTTTATAAAAAAAATAAAATACTTTTTATTTTAAAAAATTTTTATTTTATAAGCACTTTTAAATGTTTTCTTATTCGTAACGAGCGATTCTAAAAAGAATGGCGTGCGCGTGCGAGCGCGCGTGTGATGGTAAAAAAAGCAACTTTGGCATTGTTGTTTTGTTATGAAAGCAAGGGCCAAGTTGAATCATGAATAATCAATCATGCATACAAGTTTGTAAGTCCCACAACTATAAGGAAGAAGTGAACAACTGAAGAAGCCATCTCTCCTAACTAAATGGACCACAATCACATTCTCCTTTCCCTTTCCCTAGAGGAAAGCAGCCTGCAAAAACTATCTTCATCTTCTCGGTAGTTGTTCTTTCTGGCCCTCTCAATATCCACAAGTGCAGCCTGGATGGATTTTGGTAGTTTGTGCTTACAAATTGCCGAACTCTTCGGAACTGAGTTTTTAAAAATAAATTTGTGAAATTGATACAGAAAATTATCGAAAAGTAATTTTTTTGGAAAGAAAAAAATCACTTCGTGAGGAAGCAAACATGCCTATTGTGAAAGTGTAATAATACACATATAAGATAGAGATTCATCATTTTGAGGGGAGTAAGGTTTAAGAATTTGTGATAACAATGAAAATTTCCTCAAATTATAATGAAATAAATATGAAAATCTTATGAAAACTGAATATATTTTGTGTTCTAACTCGTCCATATAAATCAATATTTTAGTTGGTAGAGATGAAGTTTATGTATGACTTTTTTTTTTGGTTATGGTTATATTTTTAAAGTTGAATCTGCTTAATTTAAAAGAAGGCGGTGATTAGAAAGACAAGAGAATAATAAAAAGGTTTTGTTATTGAAACTGTTTCTTTTGACAGCAGCCATCCATAAGAGATGCTCTTTGCTTCTTAAAGGAACCAATCAAGCATATATCCATTCTGGACTCCATTTACCATTTTATTATTTTTTATTTCCGCAAAGATAAAAAAGCCTTCTCTTTTTTTTTAGCAACACTGGTATCCACAACAGTTTATTTAATCTAACAAATCCATACACAAGCCATGATGATTGCATGAAATTGAGTTTTAATAAAATGAGTTCAGCATTTGACGAGAAGTAAAATTCGATAAAGGTAAATTTTAAAATAATAATTTAAATACGTGAAGTAAATAAAATTTTAATTAAAAAAATTTGATAAATAAAATAAAAATAAAATTTAGAGTGATAAATAAAATACATGAAATGACAAACTCAAAATTTGAAAAAAAAAAAAAAACATTAAAGTTCGGTGGTAATTAAAATGTTTTAAATGAATTTTCAAGTATGTCAAAAGAATATCATCAAGTAATTAGTATCTAAGTAGGAAAGAAAAGCATACTAACAATTTGAAACTCCTCAATGATTGATTACAAAAGAATATTTAATAAGATATACAAAACTAACCAAATTATGCCAACAACTGCTCTGTCTATCATCCTTCACAAATGTAACATCTTACATGTGGAAGTAGGTAATAAACACTCCACCGATTTCGATTAATTAGTCTAACACGAATATAATACAATGAATCTCACAAAAGAATCAAATTCCGAAATGATATATTTAATAAGAATATCAAAGCAATTTCTTTTTGCTTCATCTTTTTGCTATAGACCAATGCATATGCCTTTTGATTTTCTACGAATGGCCTTTTGGTTTTCTGGTCGTGAGATTTGATTTTTCTCATAGTTCAATCTTCATTTGAGCTGCTGGTATTGTTCCTGCAATCAAATTACAGTTAACTTTTTCCGAAAATTTTACAGTTTCATCAAATATGTAGTACTTCGTAATGCAGTAGTAGTAGTAGTAGTAGTAAAAACTTCATTTACCATGGAAGACTTGTGAAGAAAATGTGGGTTCCTGATTCTGCAGAAAGCTCATTTGAAAAACACTGTGAGCATCATCATCCCAAAGACTTGCCAGCTGAAAATAATTTTCCGTAATTCGGATCAGTATCTAACATTGAGTTTACTTCCGTTGATGTGGAATTCAAGTTTTACATGATCAAGATGAGTTTGAGATTGATCACCTGGGAAATGGTGGCATCTCCCAACACGTCAACTGAAGGCAAAGGAATACTGGAACTTGGCCGGACGTTCGAAACCAAAGGGTTCGGCGAGCAGTGTGAATCGAAGGCACTGTTAGTGACAATGCCTTGAAGAGGACTGCTGTTGCTATGTGGATGTTGAGGCAGGTAAGGTAAACTCGTCCCTGCTTCAGTAGCTGTTGCCGTTACTGTTGCAGCAGGTTCCATTTGATAAACTGAAAGTTGTAGTTGTCCTTGTTGTGGCAACTGCAATGCAAACATAAGCCAATTAATAATGTTGGGTTGTTTCTTTTGAATTGAATAAATGGTTACGATTGCTTACATCTTTAGACAGGATATTTTCTACGTTGAAGTCTAGCCGAGGATTAACAGTGGCCAATTTCATGGATAGAAACTGCAATTATAACAACAACATTCACACACATAAGTAACACAGTACTTCCAGAAGTCGAAAAAAAAAAAGTAACAATTTGGAAAGAATTTAGTTCAGAATTATAATGCGTATTACTTCGACTTGGCGTTGCAATGACTGAACATAATTTATAATCTCATCGAGCATTACTGCTTTCCCTGTCACCTGAATTTTGAACGAAGAATTTTGTTTCAGATTTCAACTCCCGCAGAAAAGAACAGACTGCAAAACATGAAAATTTTCTTTTGCTTTTCGTTTTATTATTTTTTCTTTTTGATCACTACCTTGTTGCAACCAGGCACAAGATCTTGCAAGAACTTCATGCGCTCGCTTATCTTTTCCCTTCTCACCTACATCAATACACAAACAGATTAAACATTGCAAAATCAAGAACAAAAATATTTCCTAGATAACAGAATGCTCTCTATAAACTTCTTGTTGTATGAATTATTAATTCTTACTCTTTCTGCAAGGCTATGGCTGTCTGTAGCCTGACCTCTTCTAGCTCTCACATGAATGTAATCCTTTGGTGGTTCTGGAAGCTTTACACCCTGCATTTGATCGCCGCTTCCGTCGCTCTGTTCTGTTTTTCCTTTCTCTGTTTTACTTCCCGTGCCTGGCTTCAATCTCTTCGCATCCGCTTCATCTTCATCAATCTACACCCACAAAAATCAGATTCATTTCTATTTCTTGTAATATGGGAAAACAGAGTTGATTAGTTTAGTACTCACTACCTTGGAAGAAGAAGAAGAAGGATGTTTCGGAGAAGACAGGGGAGTTTCTCTCCCTTTTGCCTTCGTCGAATTCGCTGGCGCTTTTCTTTTCCGAGAATTCCCACTGCCGGAACCCGATACGGGATCCGTTTCTTCTCCTGCAGCAGAATTTGGGATGTCCCTATTTGCTCTTGCCTGGTTGCAGAACTGCGCAGCACCGGGCACGTTAACTGCAACTTGCGATAGTTGCCGGAGCTCCGGTAATACAAACTGTGATTGCAATGGGCCAAAGCTAGAAAACTTCATGGCTCGTTCAGCAAAGCACGGATCAGCACAGAACGGCGGCTGCATCGAAGAATTCAACTGAGTAGTGCTATAACAAGACTGCTGCGAAAGGCAAGTATTCGCATTGCTAGTGTTGCCGATGGTTCCGAGTCTTCCCACGAGTTCTTGGATAATCATGCTATCAGAATTCACCAAACTGAGAGAAGAAGATTCGAATTGCGGCGCCGGCATGCTCATCAATTGTTGTTCCCAGTTCATGTTGAAGAAGCACGGCTGCTGCTGCTTAGTGAACATTCCATCTTTCTCCATTGTTCTCAAAACCAACAAGTGAAGTGTTAAACAAGAAGAAGAAAAAGAAGTGTTGACTTTGAGAGGGCTGTGAACGGGGGCGGAAGAAGGAGAGGGAGGTGCCGGGCCTTGGACGTTAAAGAGAAAAGAAACCGTGTCGCTTCTGCAGTTCCTGCTTCTGCTTCTCGTGGTGTTATTTTTCGGTACTGCTGCTGCTTTTGTTTTCCGCTGCTAAGAAAAAGCTCTCAGCTTTTACCTTTTTGAGAGAGAGAAAGAAAAGCTCTGAACTTACGGAGAGGAGTTGGGTTGGCTTGTTTATTACATATGGGTTGTAGTGGTGGGGAACTTAACAGGTGGAATTTTCTTTTAAGATTATATATTCGAGCTTCTTCCATTGTTATACTGCGTGACAACAATATCCTAAAACTCTAATTCGTACAGATTTATAATTAAAATTTTATATTATTTCAAAATTAACTTTAACTTCAAATTTTAATGTTTATTTTAATATAATTAAAACATAAACAAATTTATTTTAATTTTGAAAATTTTATTATTCTAAATTTGTTTCTTTAACTCACTTTTTAGCACATTTCTTATTATTTCCGAGCAAACTTAATAGCGACTTATATTACGTGCGTGTTTTTTTAGATATTAAATTTTATTGAAATATTTAATTTCACTTAGTCTGAAAAAACGTAAACACAAAATTAAAATGCTTTAAAAATGTAAGTGTTTTTTTTTTAAGTTGTTGGTAGGCAGTTTGTATAAATTCTTGTAAGCTGTGGTATATAATTTCTTTAGTAATTCGAGCTATTAGTTAAGATTATAAATTATAAGCTGCATTTGTATTACGCCCGCATACTGACAGCCTGATTTCAGGGCGGGTAATTTCCGCCTAAATTTTAGTGTTGCCTTAATGTCAAACAAGATAGATTTCTTTTTCTTTTTTCTTTAACTTCAACATTTAGTTATTTATTTGTTGTTTAATAAATGTCCGACTTATTCTTAAGCATTTTTTATTTTTTTATTTTTTACAACTAATTACTGCTGACGTGGTTATATTCTTTTTTCTAATAAATTTTGAAAAATATAAGACAAAAAAAATCTTTTTTTCTTTAGCATTGCTCTAGAAGTAGCAATTTAGATTATTGAATCTATTTTAAATTTATTTAATAATAAGATCAAATTTATTTGAATTTAATTTAATTTATTAATTTAGTGGAGCATTTGCAAAATACAAAATAATTTACTTTATTTTGAAAGTTTACTCACCAATTTTTGGCTTTTCTGTGGTGGAAACTGGAAAACGCAAACAAAAGTCTTGTACGGTAAAAAAAAAGTGTAAATCACATATCTATTAAAATTTGAAGAATATTAGAAATATACCATATTTTTGAAGTACTTGGAAAAGTAAAACTTTAACTATTAAAAGAAAATTTAGAAACTATTATTTTATAACCTAAAATTTATTATATTTTAAATTTTAAAAACTTTTAAAATAATTAAATAATTTAGAAGACGTTCAAAAAAAAAGTCATTGCAACTACAGTTGATTATCTGCACTATTTTCTAAACATAACAAATATTTATATTTTTGTCTCAAAATATCAGCACACAAAGAGCTTCTTACTAAATAAAATCAGACAGCATAAATTGTTCGTTTTTTAGCGTTAAATAAAACCATTAGCAATTAAATTTGTTATCCAATGTGGAACAATTTGGTTCCTGCCAGGGTATTAATGTAGTACGTAAACTTAAATTAAGATATTAATTTTGATTATAATAGTAACGCTTTCGTTTTTGGACTATTATTAATAGTTAATTAATTAGCTAATCAAGCAATAGTGACTACAGATTGATGTTGCCGCTCACATGCAAGTGTGAGTTAAATTAATAATATTGGGGTATCATTTATTTGATTGGTCCTTTTAATTTAATTTTTTATTTGTAATTTATTTTAACCTTTAAACTAGTAATTTAAAGTGAGAATATGCTTTTTGTGGTTCGTTCTTATGATTGTTAATTTTCTATTAGCTAGTGTTTGTTTTTTTCTTATTGTTTTTATTTAAACAAGGTTGAAATTGCTGAAAATTTTAATCCTTATGCAATCATTGAAGTTGGATAATTTGAAACATGTTTGTTAAGTAATTCTAGGGATTAATCAAAAGTCACAAATACAATTTCAGAGTAATATGGTTAAACTTATTTTAGGCATATTTTGTTTCACTCTCGAATATTTGAAATTATTTTTATCTCATGTTCACTTTTCAACAGTTTTATAAATTTAATTTGTAATTTCTGCACAAGTAAAATAAACATGTCTTTTATTTGTTAACATTTCAGTTTAGGATACATTTGCAAATATTTATCAAAATAAAAATATTTTAATATTTTAGTAAAAAATTTTACAAAAATTTGAATAATATATATTAAAAGTATAAAATATAAATTAAATTAATAAGTGGTTATTTCCGAACATGCTAAGGTTTTTCATGTTTTTGGAAAAAACAAAAAGTGGTTCCACTGTGCAGAAGGTTATCACTATAAGAGATAACATATAAAATTCCTATGATGTGACGGATTGAAAGGAAAAGGATCAAAAGCAATTTTGTCCGTTTAAAAAATTTAATTTCACGTTACTTATTCATTACTTATTAATATTCATAATTTACCATGGATTTCTGTGTGTTGGCCACATTGTTTTCCGTTGTGTATAAAAAATTATTTGACAAATTTTTTAGGTTTATAATAAAATTAAAATTTACATCAATATATATAATTTTTAAGTAAATAATTAAATTATTTTTTAAAAATATTAAGATGAGCTTTTTATTTGTAAATTACGGCGCAGACGAGGATCTGACTTGGTTGAGATTATCTAAAATAATTATTTTATATATTTTAATTATCACTTTAAATTTATATATTTATATTAGATTTTATTTTTATCAAAATTTTATTTTAAATTTTATTATACATATTTTAATTATTATTTTGAAATTTATTTTCACTGAATTTTACTTTTTAAAAAACTTAGTTTGTACAATTTTTCTACATTAATTTGAAAATTGTCTTGTCGAAAATAAGGGTGTGTTTTAAATATTCCTAACTGATGAAAGTAAAAAGTAAAAAGTAGAATTTTTTAAAAAATAAAGTGAAAGTGGAGTTCAGTATTTGTGTTTCAATAGATTTAAAAAATGTGTTAAAAATTAAAAGATATAGTTGTATTGGAAAGTATGAGAATAAAAAGTTAAAATTAGAATTCTGCATATGGAAGTGGAGTTTTGAGTTACTTATATAATTAAAACATATGAACTGTTCGAAACTCAAAATCTAACAAAAGAAAGTGAAATTATGGGTAATTGAAACATGCCCTAAATTTAAGATGTACAATTGCATTCCTTGAACAGCAAGACCGAAGTCATACTTCTAGAATCACTTCCAAATTCAATGAATTCACTTTTCGAATCACTTCCATACTCAATTTCATATACAATTGATTTATGAAAAGTGACATTAACTATAATTAAACTTTATTTTAGAGAATCTCAAAATACTCCATAAATATTCAACTTTAACTATAATTAAACTTTAAACAGTCAAGTTGAATCTTAATTAGAACCGTATTTGATAGAAAATTTTGATTTGAATCAACAAAAAGTTTCAGTTTACCTAGTGCATCAATTTGTAAGTGATAATTTGACTATTACAATTAAATCTGAAAACTATTAATCAATTAGCATGCTTATTATAGTTGTGCTCATTTCTTAATAAATAAATAAATAAATAAAAATGGTCCATATTTTTTTAATATTTTTTATTAAAAATGGCTCATACTAAAAATTCATTTATAATAAAAAAATAATTATAACAACCTTATGTTTTTCTTAATATTTTTAATTTTATTTTTAAAAGAGTGAGTTACTTCAAAATAAACATGCCCTAATATGATAACAGCATATCTCACATTCACTTTGTTATTTGTGATAATAGGTGTCAGGAGATTTTAGTTCCACATTTATTGCCTAATATTTTTTTTGAGTTTTTATAAAATTGTTTTGGGCGTGTTTAAATGTCCGTAACTGAGTTTCGTGAAAGTAAAAAATAGGAAGTAAAATTTTTTGAAAAATAAAATGAAAGTGAAGTTCAGTATCTGTGTTTCAATAGTTTTTAAAAGTATGTTAAAAATTAAAAGATATAATTATATTGAAAAGTGTGCAAATAAAAAAATTGAAATTGGAGTTCCGTATATGGAAATAGAGTTCTGAATTTTTTGTATAATTGAAACATATGAACTGTTCGAAACTCAAAATCTAACGGAAAAATAAAATTTCGGACATTTGAAACACGTAATTTAAGATTTTGTGTTAAAGACCTATGTTTCTAGTAGGCATGAAACATAAATGCTCAGTGGGGAGTGATAGCAAATTAGCAATATAATAACACACAACAGTAGTAGTAGTACAATCCACCAAATTAACAACACAAATAAAACAAAAACAAAAAAAAAACTAGCTTGACACATTGCAGTATCCCAGCAGTTAATTGTTGCTGTCGATGAAAACGAGATTAGATACAAGCTTTTCTCCGACGGCTGATGATCGGTGCTTCTGTTTCAAACACTGTGTGTTCTCTCAACCTCTGTTCTTGATCCATTGATCTCTGAATCTGCAGACAAGTTTATTTAAAGCTCTACAACTTCCTTTGCGCATTAATAACTTTGTGTGTGAAGCCTGTTAACTTGAATAGCAGCAGTCGTACTACACTGTTGTTCTTGCTAACTTATTAGTTAGTTAGGGCGTGTTCCAACTATCCGAAATTTTTATTTTTTTGTTAAATTAGAGTTTCGGATAGTTTCTATGTTTTATTTGCGTAAAAATTAGGAACTCTAATTTTACATAGGAAATTTTAATTTTAATTTTTTATTTGCATATTTTCTAATGCATTAATAACTTTGTGTGTAAAGCATGTTAACTTCAATAGGAACAGTCGTACTACATTGTTGCTCTTGCCAACTTATTAGTTAGTTACCACGTGTTCCAATCGTCCAAAATTTTAATTTTTTTCGTCAGAATTAAAGTTCTAAAACGTTCATATAATTAGTTAGAAACTCCAGTTTCACGCATGAAATTCTAATTCTAATTTATTTATTTGCATACCTCTCAATATAGTTTTATCTTTTGATTTTTAATTTATTTTTAAAAATAATTAAAATACAAAAACTAATCTCTATTTTTAACTTATTTTTTATGAAACTTTATTTTCTATTTTTTATTTACGCAAAACACAATTACAGATATTTGAAAAATGCCCTTAGTGATGAAGACCGTATGCATAAGAAAAACATGCTTAATTTGGATAGAAATTATGTAGTTTCAAAATTTTACTTCTCATAAACTCACTGTGGTGAAGTAAAACAGCCAAATCTTTTAAATGATTGAATGAAATGAAGAATGTAAAAATTTCAGTGACCAAAACAAACAAACAAAAAATCAACACAACACAAAGGACTCAATAAGCCCCAATTGCATATTGTGTTTGGCATGAATTAAGTACATGAAGCTTTACATAGGGACAACATTTAACAGTGCTAGTTAGATTTCACTGATTATCACATCATCATAAGAATAGCTTTTTCATTGCTTGTATATATGTATCTTGCAAGAAAGAAACTAATGATTATAAACGAAGCACAATTTGAGTATATTGTGGGGCATTGCTTTGGTTGTTCCATTATATTAGTGCATGCATATTTATTGTCTTGATGGTTGATGAGCAATTGATGTAAGTGCAATATTATTGGAGTTTGTTACTTGATGTGGAAGAGACACAAAATAATCATCAATAATTAACCGCAAGAATTTATTTAATTGCAATCAAGATTGTCAAAATTGAGATTTTAGCTAGGATCAATTTTGATCTATAAACTTATAAAATCGTATGTTTTTGGAAGTTAAATCTAAGTTTTGATAACCATATTAAAGAATGCGAAAAATTAGGATTTTAATTAGGATTGGTCTGGATCCATAAAAGTGTAGTATTTTAAAAGTTACATTTCAAATTTTTCAAAGGTAAGTTACAACATAATTTACCACTAGAGATATCATACATACTAAACTAATTAATAATTAATAAACAATTATGCTCTCTTTCTAAAAAGCAATAGAAATATTGATAACTATACCTAAACTGTCAATATAATCCACTAAATATCATGCATGCTTGACTTTGTGGTTGATATATATAGTTTTTCTTTATAATTCATGTATATTATATTACTTGGTGGCATGAATATATTTACTTCAACTACATATAGAAATCATTGATAACAAAATCATTAAGTTGGTTAAATATCCAACATTATTCAAGTAATTGTATACAAATTAAATAACAACATGAACCTACACACACAAGTGGACTAAATTAGATTATATTATTTGGAATCTATGAACAATTAAGTACTTTACTCATAATTGCTTTCTAATAACAAAGTTGGTTCCATATTGAACAAAGTAACCTTTATTAATGATGAAAAGAAAATTTTACATCCACACAATTCCTCAAAAGGTTGTGGTAATCCACTTCAGAAGCTTTACTCTTGAGCATAGTAGTCATTAATTCTCTTTTTTGTGTGATGAACAATGATTCTCAACTAGATTTGAGCTAAAAAGTTTTTTTATATACATATTCTCTCCATTGACTAATTGTTGAAATCATGGTAAGATAATTAGTAACCCCCACTTAAATTCCATGTTGTCAAAAATTCCACATTGCATTTTCCACTTAAAGTCCACATTGTATGTTTAGTAGTAGTGCTACATTTCTCGACACCAATATATAGCGCGTGTTTTTTTCTAACCGAAAGTAATTTTTTATCAAAAAATTTACCTCCAAATAATTTTTATTTTTTTAATAATTTAGTTTTTTTATTCACTTTTTTGAAAGAACCATTTCCTATAAAGTCACATCTTATGAAAATAATGCACCTTCAGAATTTGTATTGTCATGTTTTTCTAGAAATTAATTAACTAGCACTATCCATTTTATGTACAAAATACAAAAATCCCACCAAATATATATCCTCGAAAAACAAACATGCATTATTTAACGTATAGCTTCAAAGAGAAATACCACAAAATTATACGCATAGACTAGATTAGGTTAGAGTACTATGCAACCATAAGTTAGTACAAATTATTTTTAAATAACTCTTTACAATTTTAATAATAATTCATCTTCTGTAATTATTTTATAAAAAATCTTTTTAAACATTTTTTATAACAAGATAATTCAAGTACTTTTAATGCTTAGGGTGTGTTTTCATGGGTCCTGAAAGTTTAATTTTTTTCTTTAGAATTGGAGTTTCAAAATATTCATATATTTATTTGTAAAAAAATTAAAAATTTTAATTTTACGCACAGAATTTTAGTTTTAATTTTTTTAGTTACTCACCTTTTAATACAGTTCTATTTTTTGATTGTTAGCTTATTTTTAAAAACAATTAAAATACAAAATCAAAAATTTTATTTTTAATCTATTTTTCAAAAGATTTTATTTTTTAATATTTACTTACGAAGAACTTTAGTTAAAGATATTTGAAACACACTCTTAAAATTGGAATAACTAAAAGTTGAGGCCTCAAGCAAATTTTTGAACGCAGTTGTTGATTTCTATGAAGTTTAGTACTTCGTATACAAGAAACTACTTTGAAGGCAACAAACATTTTCTGTTCATTTTGAAAATTTGGTGGGATTAACTCACTCGAATAAATTCCACATGATGGATTGAATTAAAAGGGCTTAAAATAAACATATCACTTCAATCAATCATTGGTACAGATTTTAAGAAATGGTCATATATGATTTCGAAAAGATGGTTCTATCTGCTGCAAACATTGTTGCAAATCAGAAGAGCAGGCTAAAGTATTTCTTTTTTCTTTTATCTCTTAGTTTGATTGGGTTTTCACTGAAAACCATGAAACCTGCAGCAGCCAATAATGAAGAGAGTAACGCATGGAAAGATTGGTGATCAACAACAGAGAGAAGCTTTTTAAAAGAAAAAAAGAAAAATCAATTCAATCACCGGCGCTGTCTTTTTCTCGCTGTTTCTCTTTCATTGTATTGCACAGCAGCACCGCTGCAATTCAGAAATTTATTATCACAAAAAAGTTCAAAAAAAAAGCTTCTGCAGTGACAGTTCTGCTGCTAGTGGAAGGAGTCCGTCAGGTTCTTTGCAGGAAAGAGCTTTAAAGAGGTTTCTTGTAGATTATCATATAAATTTTGTATTTATATAAATTCGCTTGCTACATGTCTACATGTGAACTAATTATTTTTTCATATTAAGCATTGTTTGAGATTTTTTATTATAAATGTGCGCTGAATGAATTCATATTTTGTTTTTAAATCTAGAGTGCTTAAAATAAATAGTTTTTATTAAAAAATTAGTTTGAAATTTTTCAAAAAAAGTTTAACTTTATTAACTCAATAAATCTTGTTATGTCTGACTTATTTATATTTTTTAAAAATTAAATAGTATAAATTTAATTATTAAAATAATAATTTGAAATGAAACTTTGATAAAAATAACGAAGCAACTCAAAGTCGCAAACATGTCTTGAATATATGATATGTAAATCAATAGGGAAGTTTGGATACAATCTTTCTTTAGACATTGTTTGATGCATACACAAATTTTAGATAGTTGGTACGCGTGAAATCTACTTCACTGTAGAATAGCAATTTTTCCTGTGGCCTGCAGATAAAACAGTGAAAACCTACCTTCCTGTTCATTCAAAATCTAGCTATAACTCATACACTCACTGTTGCATTTCTTTCACCTATTCATGCCATGTATTTCTAAACTCATTTAGGTAAAATCAGAATATCTATCCAACAACATGATCAAATAGCGCTCTATATGGGCGTGCTTTTTTTTTGGATTGATATAAAATTATTAGAAAATAAGTTATTATAAATAATATTATTGAAAATGAGTTTAATTTTTATAAATTTTTTTTAAAAATAAGTTAAAATAATTTTTTGAATTTTTTTGTATAATTAGAAGTGAATTGAAAGTGAATTTTTAGTTTCAAAAAAGGTGATATGTAAAAGTAAAGAAAACACACCAACAGTTTCCTATACATATAATTATTGCTGGCATTGTATTTAAAAAAGAGCAGCTTTACAATTGGCCCCGCCGTTTGTTTTACTGCTACTACTGCTGCTCCTGCTGATTCTGAAATCTGCTCTTTTCTAATCTCTACCGCTACAATGCTAGGACTGTAATCAAACATGTATACACACACATTGACATATATAAATATATCACCACCTTCTCTTTTACAATTATTTGCTGTACATAATGTTAGGAAAGAAACTGATAGAGTAAAAGATGAGATTAACTATAGACTCGATCAGGCAAGGAAGCCTCACGCTTTAGTTTGAAAGTATCAACATATCTGTGAGCCTGTTTTGCTCATTCTTCTAATAGAAGCTCCTGTTGTATATGACATCATTTAAATTATTATTTCATATAAATCAATATCAAACTACACGGTCAAAAACTCTATCGGCCTCACACAATCAGGTAATATTCAGAGGACACAACCTAGTGATGTTATACCCATTGTAAACCTCTAGGGAAAAATACAAAAAAACAAGAAAAACGGGCCACTTGAATTTATATCTCACGATTGAACAGCCAGTCTTTGGAGATGCTCGAGGAATACTTGAAGACTCACGTCATCAGTGAAAATGATGTCTGATCCAGGAGCGATATCATTAGCTGAATTGTATGTTGCTGAAGGGTTCAACTTAGCCAGTAAAAATCTTGCCTGCAAACAATTGCCAAAGATCCTCAAAGGTGAGTATGTCATGTTTGAATTTCTAAATATGCTAAAGGCAAGTCCATCAAACTTCCTAGTTTCAGTCAAATTTACTAGCTCAAATCCATAACTGTCCAAATTCTGGAGGCTAACTACGAGATATTGCAAAAACTCCCCCATCTTTATAACCATAAGTAGCTCGTATTGAGCATAGTATATGAGTTATGAGAGGCAAACCTCACCATAGCAACCTGATGAAGGAGAACCTCTATGCTTGTTGGTTATTACTATGCATTTGAAGTGTTTTAAAGAATGTCCAGGGTAACATCATTAACTAGGAACCTCCCAGAGTCAAACATACCTGCGAGCCGTGTTGATCACAAACAACTAATCTAGGTATCGGGAACCGGTCTTTTATTATAGCTTCAGCATCATCTTTTGGAGCTTTTAGCAATTGAGCAAATGCCTGTATACAACGAGGCATGCAAAACACTGTAAGATTCAGTATATACAAATCAAAATTAACTGTCCACAAGCAAGACTTGGGCAGAAGAAATACTGCAAATGGAGACATTAATGTAGGAATAAAACTAAGATAATATGCAGTTACATCACTTACATTTCGTCTGAACTAAAGGATGGGCATTCAAGACAGCATCAAAAACTACTGGAAGAAAATATGCAGATACCTATACATATTCTTGCATGAACCCAAATGCACACAGTGAAAGAACTACTTGCATACAAAATATTTGCATGTACAACATGTATGCAAGGATGCATGTGCAGTATGACAACAGGCAATCTTTTGATGATAGTCACAAGACATTAATGTACAATGTTGAGGAGAAAAGTACAGTGAAACAACCTGATGTTCTGGTTGATTTTGATAACCCATGTTGCGCCACTGAGCAATCGTCATGCCGTGAAATATAACCACACTAAAGTATGCATCAAGCAGAAGTATATTATCTACTCTTATAGATGAAACATCCAGCAAGACAGGTGAGGGAGGCTTATCAAAGGAATATGCTATTAGTGATGGTTGAATCATCACAACTGAATTAGTGATATTCTCCCGATTCAATAAAATGCGGAAATAAGCAGTCTCATCAGGGCTATTGTTAAAAACCTGCATAAAAATACTTAAATGAAATGTGAACTATGCAGGAAACCAGTGGAATTAAATAACATATATGCAAACTAGTCACCTGGACAAATTGGGACCTTCGCAGATTGAACATAAACTGTGGGAAAATGGAGAAGTTCGAATTTATAGTGAATGAAGCAGGGTCATCTTTTCTATAATCACCAAACCTAGAGCAAAGCCTTATAAGAGATCTATCCAACCAGCGTGTTGCATCAAACTCCTCCTGCAGAGAAAATGTATGACAAACTTATCTCAAAAGAACAAATGCGCTTGACCTCTTTGCTCCAATAACTGTACAAGTCAATATCCATATTAAATTTTACACATAACAGAAATCATCCTGTGTGGATGCTACTGAATTATCAGAACACAATATAATGAGTCCTTTCACAGTCACTACCTGTAACTTAACAGAAGCTACAAAACAATTACTTATCGCATGAAGCATAATGAGTCAAAATAATGTGCTTCTTGTCATTCTGAATGTACTCAGTTACTCACCTCAATCTCCATTTTCAAAGAAATGAATCTTGCCAAAACAACGGCAGCTGTTTCCTGGTCAAACCCCTCCACCAATTCCTAAAAGCATGGCCCATGGCAATAGCAAAGTGACAAAACTAACATAAAAAATTCCAAATTAAATTTCAAAGAAAGGATAGTGCAGTTATGTACTTGTGAGCAGGAATGCTGTTCATGAAGAAAATACTATCCATCAGCAAGTATACGAGTAAAACCAACAAATGGCTTCTAGCTCTTCTTAACTATATTCTCTCAATGTGAAAGTATAAGTATCACATAAAATTTTTCATCTCCTATAAGAAGTTACCCTAGTGCCCACAAATATATGATTTATCTGTAGAAGCACCAAGGCTAGGAGCCAAAAGCAGCTAAATCAACCATAATCAGCACCTTATACGCACTTGAATCGGGATTCTAGATCTTTGGCAACAAAAGTCTGAACGCAGTTATTGATTCATATAAGACGCAAGAGGCTACTATACACCCATCTGTACTTTAGTAAGTGTTGATGTATTCCATCCAAATAGGGGGAGCGTAGCAGGTCCTAGCATCGATTGGTATTTGACCTATCTATCTGTTCTACATTCTCTTTGGGCCATTAGCAACCACGAAATCCCCAGCTCTCTTTCTCATTTAAATTCACAAAATCTAAACCACCCAAGAAGCAATGGTCATTCTCTGCCCCCCTTATTCCTTTCTTCCTCAATAACACCTAATTTACTACCTTCTCATCCTCATCTGCACCCACCACCTTCGACCTTGTACTAGTAACACAATTTGATTATTGCCAGATTGCACTTACCAGAAAATGAACTGTGCAATGCATGATAGCGCATGTCATCTTTAAGATAATATATGGAGAGATTGAGCAGGCCCAGTTACACAGACCTATCTATACAAGATTGTTTCAGTGTTGGACTAAATAGATAATGAACAGATAAAGAATAAAAATCAGATTTGCAAAATCCTAACATCTAACCAAGTTATCCATGTACAACCAAGAAGTGCCCTCTAGTGAATGCATACTACAGCCTACTCATAGTTCAAACATGATTATAGCTTATGCAGATGATTGCAAGAAGATGCAGTTGCATGTCATATCAAAAAATGTAATCAAAAGGGATTTCACGAGAACAACAAGAAAATGGCATGGCACACAAGTAAAAGGAGGTATCCACAAAATTACTACCGGCATAACATCAGCAGCTTTTATGATGTAAATCATATGCAAGTCAAATTTAAAGATAAAGACTCAGGCTCATGAGAGAATAACCTTACATGGCAGATTACCTTTTTAATATTATTAAAACCCATGAACAACACTGCTACTCTACATCCTTGTATTTCGGAATATTATTGATGTATATCACCAGATTCAACAATAGACATGAAAAATTCAAGCAGACGTAGGTTTCTATATCTGCATGGCATGATGAAAGTGTAAATCTAATTTCACATGATACAAGGTGCAAAAAGTAAAAGAACCACAGACCTCTGTGGTACCGGAGGCATCCACCCATTTTCTACAAACAGTTGTGACTCGTAACTTCGTTTTACCTTCAGGACTTTGATAACTGCAGACAATCATATAAAACACAGGCAATGCATAACTTAGGTTTAACTCAAAAAGAACAGCGTTCACTAAGAACGATAAAGAAGTAAAGCAACATACGATGTCTGAAACTGTATATACAAATGTGGATTTGGAATTCCCGGTTGACTTGATCGATCAGTGGGTGCAACATCAAAGAAAACTGTTAAGGAAGTATTCTTATCGAGTCCACACATTTTCCACGATGTTGTATTTCCTTGACCTATGACTGTTTCGGCGCAGAGAGCTCCTTTCTGCAAGCATTACATGCCATCACCATAGTTAACATAAACAAATCTGTAAAAGACAGAGCACCAAATGCTTGCTAAAAGCAAGCTGATAGATGTGTTAGCCAGACCTTTTCCAGTGACGTACATGGTCCAATAATTCCTTGGATCTTTATATCCTTTGAGCAGTAGATATCCAATACACCACTGTCACATTACAAGTTACTCATAAGAATATAAATTTTCTAAATTTCTGGACAGCGCAATAAGTGGTTAAAAAGCAGTAACCAGAACTACAGTAAATTCAGTGAAGCTATTTACAGAAATGCTGATATCTAGATACAAGTAACTAGATTATATTGGCAGAAACAATTGCAATGCAGATCTGCCGCAATTTCCAGAAATCCCAATCAATAATCTGCTGTAAGGTTTCAAAACGATTATCCTTTGTTTATTAATTAACAAAAAACAAACACAAGCTGGTTCCACTTCTTACATTCCAGTTGTATAAAAACATGACCAAATTATTGGAAAGCCCCTCAATTTCAAGCCACCTAAGTGTCAACCTCTGTTTGGTTTGATTTAAAGAAAATAAAGAAAACATTTTCTCCACTTCTATTCAGTTAATAATAATTATGAGGAGAAAGAAACTGATTCTCTTTCCATCACTAGATTAATTCTCCTTCCTCGAAGAGTTAAAATAAAAGGGCACCGTGACTTTCTTCTGTTTTTTTTCTAATTTCCTTTCTCTTTTTGGGTTTCCTTTATTTTCTCTGTACCAAAGATAAAGCTAAAGGAACATGGACAAACAGCATGCAGATGAAAGCAACCAGAAATTTAAAAAGGAAGCACGGATGAATCTGTCTCTACATAATATTACAAAGCTAAGGCATTTCTTTTCAATCACGAGACTATTGGTTCCATCCCTCCCAACATGGTATAATAAAAAATTTTAAAAATAACATTATTAAGAAAAGAGAGAGAAAGTGTACGAATAACTTTCATAGTCTAAGTATATAACTATGGCACTAATGGCTTGAGAGAATAGGGACTTGAACAGTTAGGGAAACTGGGAGAGATCCCCAAAAAACAAACAAACAAAAAAAATCATGTTCTCTTAAAAAAAGGTAGAACAAAATACGCTTCAAATAATGAAAGATTATACATAAAACAAACACAACGATAAGAACTGAATTGACAAATAAAAGGATTTACAGAGAAAAGGCACATAGTTCACATGAGCAACTTTAACTCAAATATGAAGCTATACAGCATGCACAGTGACTTAATCATAAACAAAACTCACTTGAATGAAAGACCGAGAGACTTTTCACCACCCTCAAATATTCGCTTGAAAGAGTCCTTAAAAACGGGGTGTCCAAAACTTTCTGCCAAGACAACTAGACCGCCAGTTCTCTCCACAGCAACTTTCATTTCAGCAACCCCAACCTGAGCAATGTAAAAGCATACAAGACATCTCAAAAACACGTATGCTGGCATTTGGAAAGTGAGATGTGTCAACTAATGTTCAGAACCTCTACTATTAGCAATATGTATCCAATATGCAATACTCATTGCTCTTGCCTGAATTTGCAAGTTTAAAAAAAGATTTCAATTGACTCAGTTTCCAAACGCGAAGTGCATAAACACAGATGAATAAATCTCTTTAATGCATGGAAGTACATCCTTATGTAGTGACAAGGTACAACTTGAAGAGCTCAAAACACATACACAATAAAGATCGTACAAGAAACAGGAATGTATTTACTTAAGAAAGCTTTATCTATGGAAAGCAAAAGGCAGATCAAGGACCTGATCAAGTGCAGAAGCAAAAACATCTAGCACGTGACCCTGGCTAACAAGCTGCTTGGCAAGCTGTTCATAAAATTTAACAGCTTTATGGAAATAAGGAGCTGCATCTTTATCAAGATCTTTGTGAGAACGAACTGGCTCAGATAAATCTTTTGACACAATCTGCAAACATTGGAAGGGGTTAGAAGATTCTAACGATTGGTTGTCATATTTATCAAGAGTAACATAAGAGTCACAAGTCCATGGAACAACTACAGTGATTCAAGCAAATTGGCATCCTTATGCAGTGTTTAAAACATCAAATATAGGAATTCCCAGAAATACCTAAACTAAATATCTCAGTAGGGCCATACACACAGAAATAAAATCCATTACATCCCTTCTAAAGTAATACACCTTGCTGGCAGGCCATAACACAATAACTCAATGGAGAAGCATTTACAGAAGATATAACTTTCCTTTTGAATTGCCCATGCATATTGCTCGTTATGATGGATCTGTCTCTTATGAGGATACTATTGTCTCACTACTAATATCTAGAATGCACTAGTCAGTATATGAAAATTAACTAGCAACATTGAAAGTCAATCAAGGAGTAAAGTATATACCTCAGTAAATTATTACAAGACATTAAATGCAATGCTTAACTTAACATAATAATATATACCAAAGAGATCACTAAGCTACCAACATGATCTTAAATCAACACCAGATCTGTACGACTACGAGGATAGATTGTTGATCATGGTTTTACCAAAAATAGGTCAAATTTACTAGTATTTGACATTTTCCTTGATTCCTCGCACTTGCTACCCTAAGCGGACTCTATGTCAAATTACTTTTCTGTATGTGTGCCATGAATGGCTTAGTTCATTGAAATTGAACCAAACCATGTTCCGCATTGTGCCCTAATATATTGGATAATACAAAGAATAGGAGCAGTTAACTGCCGATGTCAAATTACTGCTTGTAATCTGGAGTGATATCCTAGTAAAAGCAGGCTATTAAAGTATATGATGCAGAAAGGAAGTAAAATAAGAGCTTCACGCAATACATCTAAAGCTTCGAAACATTAATAAATGTTTCCTGAGAGAAAGATTAATGAAGAAATGACCCTACAGAGCATAACAACCGATAAATCAGACAACAATTAAGTAGTGATCTCCCAACAGGTTGGTTGACTCAACAATTTTCTCCATTTAATGGTTCACACAGCGCGAAAATATGTGACTTATGTTGGATCTCCTATGCAACATACTAAAGAAGCATATCGAATAACTGTAAATGCATAATTCCTTCTATTACCTTAAGAACTTGGTGAAACATACTGGTAAGCCAACCAAAATAAACTCAGATGAAGTTACAAAATGCATAAGCAGTATGCCAATTATAGTATTAAAAATTGATCTCCAAGTTGTTTCCCTCTAACAAGCACACTGCAAATTAGAATATGGTTCTTGTGTTAGTTGACAAGCATCTGAAGAATTGGTACATAATGGTGCACAACATAAATTTGAACAATACCCAATCATGAAACATAAAGTTTAGCTATAAAATAAAAGCTTCTAAACGGGGAGCAAGGATTCATATCATAAAAGAAAGAGTCTTTAAGGATCCCAGTACAGGGAACAAAATACTCAATCATACTGAGAAAAAGCAAGACTCCTTACCATTCCAGGGCCCTGAGTACATGGTCCCCCCACCAAAGCAATGATCCGGGCCCCTGTTCCTGCCACACATGCTCCTAATAGCCCAGCCGCAACACTTACTGCCACACCTGTGCATCTCAGTGCCCGACTCCCAATCTCCACCGGCCATTGATCTGTATGCAACTCATCTAGCAGCTGCAAGACAAAAAACAATAAGATTAAAAACGTTCTGCTACTGGACCTGATAAGGACCCAAAAATTATGAAAACATCAAGAGAACTTACAGCATTGAGGGTGTACTCACAATCAGAAGCAGGGAGGAGGAACCGATTCACTGAACCAGCAGGGTGAAAGCCATTAACTTGGTGAGGAACAGGTCCCTTAGGCCCACCTGCAGCAGCGGCAGCAGCTCGCACAGCTGCAGGAGAAAGCCCGAGCTGGTCTAAGATCTGTTCTTTGGAGATCTCCTTGGTTCCACGGAAGACATAAACACGTGGCAGATCGGGAAATCCGAGTTCATGAAGGTGAACCTGTGTTCCAAAAGTTAAGAGACCAACAAGAGCATTCTCCGGCAACAACCCAATCGCTTGCCCCATGGCAGATTTAACAAATCCAAGCTCCTCGTCAATCAAACAAGTATCAATCGCAAATAGGTAAACAGGCGGCGGAACAGGCATAGAACCGGGAGCCTGACTAGGGCAGTACTCTATTGTAGTGCATTGAGGATAGAGTTCGCCGGGAACATTGGTTTCTGAAACGCCTGAATAATGTGGAGGAAAATGGTTCCGTGAGAAACAAAGCGGGCAGATCCAGATCTTGGCAGGGTAATCAACTCTGGAGAAGGGATTGAGCACGGCGGCGCAGGGAGGTTTGCAACGAAGAGGAGGGTAAGGAAGTTCGAGGATATCAGAGCGAGGACGGATCGGAGAAATACAAGCGGCGATCGGGATAACGGATTTGGAAGCTTCGACTTTGGTTCGAGGCCATGAATTCCAGGTCATACGAACGCCGTCGATGCCGTCGGGGTCCACTGCAACGCCGCCTCCGGCAGCTGCCGC
The DNA here is from genome assembly GCA_019914995.1 of Acanthochlamys bracteata. Lineage (NCBI taxonomy): Eukaryota > Viridiplantae > Streptophyta > Magnoliopsida > Pandanales > Velloziaceae > Acanthochlamys > Acanthochlamys bracteata. The sequence goes on along the minus strand of CM034131.1, from coordinate 1,601,208 downwards.
AATGTCCGCCGCCATCGGTTTTTCTTCAACGGGATCGGGGAGAAGGGAAGAAAAGATGGAAGGGGAAAAAAAAAACAGAAAATAGAAAATCAACGCTCCGCCGGATCGGGACGGACGGAAGTTTTATTTCCGCAGGCGGTCATATTTTGATTCGGTTTTTAACGCTTTTTACCAGAGCTGAGCGCGTCTCCTTACTTCTTCTTCTTCTTCTTTTAAAAATAATAATTGGAAAACAAAATCCTGCTACTAAATTAAACTAGATAAATACTACTGTCATGCTTCTTCTAGCTACGAGCCATTACGTGTATAAAAAGAACTTTCTGTTGAAACTTCTAAAAGATCCTTTATAAAATAGAAACACGATTAAAGCAAGACATTGTTTTCTTATTTGTAAAAATATAGCAACTGATTTAAATAAACTTTTTGGTTTAGCAAGCAAATCCTATATGGGAAGTGAATGCTCTACCGAACCAATCCAGTAGGCTTCCTTCGATATTTTCTTTTGCTAGTCTCAATGGTAGGCATGCCTGTTTTCTCCATTGAATAAATTTCTATCTGAATTGAAGGACGTACTTAATTCTTCTATTAATTCATCTATTCGTCAATAGCATCGAAAGCTAAAAACGTAATTGCAATCGGTTAGATTGTAGAGTTAATTTTATTGTATAGCAATTTCTATATTAAAACTGTGTAACGTTTAATCATGTTGTAGCCTATAAAGAGGTCATCCAATTGCTTTTGAGCTTGGGAGTGGTAAGTGATTAAAGGTGTTATTCATTTTGGTATTAAATTTATTTTTTTAAAGTCAGTTTATTTAGAGTTGAAATGAGTTTGATAAATATAAAATTTTATGTTTATTTGTATTAAGAGTGAGTTTGAAAGTAAATTTTTAACTTTAAAATTTTAAATTTGAAAGTGAATATTTTGCCAAACAATTTTAGTTTAAATTTTGTATTTACTTTATTTTTAAAATGAGTTTTAAAAAAGTAAAATTAGAGTGTAGGTAAATAAATTCTAAAAGTATAGGGTCACACATCTCTCCGTCTTTTTCTTATATAGCTGCTACTTTCTAGTTGTTTTATCAAATATTTAGAGTGTGTTTGACCGTGCTTTTGAAAAAATCATTTTTAAATTCTTTAATTTTATATTCTTAACAAAATTTTTATAATATTTTATAAAATTTATTTATAATTTTAATAAGTATAATAATATTTTATATTGTAAGATTTTATTATTACTTATTTTTACAATTTTTAAGATAAAAAAATAAAACTCGTTTTATAAATAAGATAAAATATTATTTATTTTAAAAAAATATTTTTTATAAGCACTTTTAAATATTCGCTTAAATCGATGGTGGTAAGGGTGCGTTTGGGATTGCTTATGAAATAAAACTTTTCTAAAATGGAGGATATTTTTGTTCTTTATGAAAAAATGAGCTCTATTTTGTTTACTTCTAAAAAAATAATAAAAATATGCAATAAAAAAATCTCATTACCTAGAATTTTTCTACACTTTCTAATTTTTTAAATAAATTTTTTAAATACTTATAAAATATGTATTGAAAAACGTGAAATAAAAAATTTAAAAGTTTCGTCGGAAAAAAGCAAAAACAAACGCACCTATAAAAACTGTTTGATGAAGTAGGCAATCTGTGTACTAATACATGCTCACATATTTCCTGTACTGAGTAAAATGATTCTAACTTCTTGAAGTCACCTAGTTTGTAAGAGGAATGACGCAGACCACTGTATCAATATTAACCTTTGTTTCTCACTAATAATTGCATAACTTGCATTTGATGTTGCTACACAAATTCTCTTTACACATATGCACTGTTACTACAGGTCTTCGACATTGGTGAGGAAAATATTAAAGCTATAGTGTTATAAACATAAACGCAGAAGAGCAATATTGGGAATGTTCCTCAGTCGTAGGAAAGCATAAAAGCAATAGAAGAACAAACTTAACGTTCCCAACGACAATCTATATGCCATAATTAAGCGTAACAACTAGGATTGCTTCCTAAGTACCTATAGCCAAAGGCAAAAAAGAAAGTAGAAAGAATAGAAAAGCCAAAGTTTCTTTTTTTTTTAACAAACTGCCTACAGTTTCACCCAAATAAAACATCGTTAACTATGTTTTACCTAGTTTATAATGATATTAAAATCAACCAATATAAGAACAAAATGGTCCACTGACGCGATTAGAAGAGATCTATTTGACACCTTAAGCTGCACTATGGGTTGTCATTGGCTTAGCCTCCATGTTTTCTGACCTCCAGCCTTCTGCATTTGCAGATGTAGGAGATAAGCAAATAACACATAGCACACCGTTCGCAAAACTGAAACCTGAGCATATCAAATACTGAATAATTCATTCATATATCTTTATAGAAATAGATTGCTCAGAATTGTAGCTTACATTGGTTCCCATATACTCAAGTTTGCTCAATTCCGAACATATGCAGTAGGATTTAGCCTTCTTTTTGTTACAACTCTCTCATCTTCTCCTCAAGAATCCTACAATCCAATTGACATTCTTAGAAAGATACAACATAATGAGAATATAAGTGTTAAGAAAGATTTAGTACAACATTTATTATACGTGAATTATGTTGCCTCATGGGAATAGTTTTTGGTAGGGAGCTCGAAACTTTAATGAGGGTGGAGCACCCTCTAATGTATGAGACGAGACACAGAAGCTTTTGCTCCAACAAATCTTTTTACCAGTGTAACATGGCATTTACGTTTACCAAATGTACAATGCGTGCGTCGTAGCATTTATGATACTTTTTGTTTCTGGTTCGCAAAAAACTGTACATAATCCATGGGAGTCTCATCAGGAGGCTTGTTTTCGTGGATTCTGGAAGATTTGGCATTGGCGGACAGAGAGTTTTGTTGTTGTCATCGAATGGTGCTGATACATTTCTTCAGTGATGATAAAATTGTTGCTATTCCATGCTTGGTTTGCTTTGCTCAAAGATTAGAATTACAAATCTGGAGCTCATTACCCTTTACCAGTTAGATAGATGTCTGTGGTCAAAGCTGAAGTTTCTTCACTCCATTCATAAGCTCTACCTGAATTGCGCCTTGATACAATTGTAAGCTGTCAAATTTTACTCTAAGGTGCTATATGAAGCATGGTCTTTGCTTTTTGTTGTGGCCGTCTCTGTTGGGCCGAATAGTTGCTCTGCTGCTTGTGTTTGGCCTGAAATCATCAAACTACAAATTTTCGAGTAATGATTTCAGTTTTCAGACATGATAAGCGTGCATCTGAAGAATATATAGAAGGGATTGCAAAAATTGGTTCACAGACACCACTGGACATAACCGCAAAACTAAAATAGACTTTTTCATATTAATGCAAAAATTTCTATTCAAAACTTTAATGTTGCAGAGTAATACATAAGCATAAATCATCATCTGTTAAGGAAATAAAATAAACTCATGAATCGACAACAAACAAATAATAAGCAATTGATCAGCAGCTAAACAACAACCTAACATCATCATCATGTGAACAAATATCTCATGGTTTCTCAAATTGGAATTGGTAGACGGAGAGAACGGCTTCTTCTATGCCACTGCAGTGGTAACCTTGCCATAGTTTGCAGAACGGTATCCCGTGCAAGCGGTGCCGGAACAAGCTAAGCAACGCTGCGGCTGTTCCTCTTCTCTTCTGCCACCGGCACTGGCCTGTTGTTCTCTCCCATAAGCATCAAGGACCTGCTGCAACAATCTGATTATGAAGACCAGCTGCGGGTGGCATCTGGTGATTGTTTGGCCGTTGTGCTGCTAGGTGGCTCTTCTCCTTTATCAGCCCGATCCAGATTTTTCGTTCACCGTTGTCCGGCGAGACGACGAAAGCCCAGAGGTGAAGCAGGTCTTTTTCTTCTTTCGGCTTGTAATCTTCGATGAACTCCTTGTAGCTGCGCCCTCTGATTCTGAAACTCTTGTTGCTCTCCAAGTACCTGAGTCTGGCGTGCTTCTCAGGGACCCTCTTTCCCTCCGCATCATAGCCCCCGTCAATGTTCTCATAAACCTTCCCGGCGCCGTCCACAAGCACAACAGAGAGCCCGTGATTGTCATAGTCGACGATGTTCATCTCCTCATTACTGAGAACTTGTTCCAAGAGCGCTCTAACCTTCTTCGACTTGTCATTAATAAGCAAACGGTTCTGTGTTGCCAGAACGTCGCTCAAAGTCACATGTTTGCTGTGGAAGTGCATCGGCGCTGCAGAGCAGCCATGACTTTCACCAATGTTCCTCATGCAATCGTGTTGCTCTGGCGTTGGTTCCGATACCGCTTCTTCCTTACCCGGTTTCCTCTTATTATTAGCACCCTTCTTCTCGACATGAACATTACTGACCGGCATATTGTTCTCCTGGAAATCCGGTGATGGTTCTGTTACCATCTCCTGGTTATTTGGCTTCTTCTTACAATCTTTCTTCTCTACGCGAACATGAACATCACCGGCATGCTGCTGCCTGATGGGTTTGATGTTCTTACTCTTACGCGACGGCGCCGCAGCAGCAATGGAAGTTGACGAAGAAGAAGAACAAGTAGTAGAGGTTAGGTAAGTGTGGAAATCTCCGAATGGAGCACGGTGAGGCCGCGATTTCCTACTTCGTTTCTTGAAAGGCTTTGCAGTGGTGGTGGTAGTGCTGCTGTTGTTGCATTGGGCATCGGCGGTGATCTCAGCAGCATTCAACGGCGCAAAGCTTGATGGTTTCTTGAAATGCATGCTGCTCTGATCATCGTGATCCTGACGATCAGAGGAGAAATCAGCTGCGATTATCATCGTCCGATCGTTACTTCCAGTGGATTGAAAGGTCTCGTCATAGCTAGAGCTAGAGCAGTAGGGTTCCTTTCGTTTCTTGAACGGCATGCTCCCTTCACGACCATCGTCGGCGATTTTCTCTGATTCTTGACTGGAGACAATGCGGCGGTGCTCCTGATCGTCTTCAGAAGTATTGCTGCTACCAGCAAGTTCATCAGAGGTATTGATTGCGGTCGAGAGCTGCGCTTCTTTCATTGCCGCGGCCTCCATGATTTCTAGCAGAAGATTGATTGATTGAGTATATATAGGTAAAAGAACTAAGAGAGTTTGATGTGAAGCAGAAGATGGAGTCTGGGTTGATTGATTGAGTATATATAGGTAACGGTGCAGGTTTTTATATATTTATTAGGTTAACTTCCAACCGCCAGCTGGTATATTTCTTACCACTATATGCTTATATTTTTTATTTCGTCACGTGTGAGAATATTGTAAAATCAATCTAGAATTCTGAACAAAGATTGACTACTCACTAGCATTAATTCTAACACGTTTGTAACTAAAAATCTTATTCTGTATATATCTTAATTTTACATGCATGTGTATCCTGATATTTTATTAATCAATCCTGTCATATTACACTGTAATATTAATTTCAGCAAAATTTTTCATTGGCATGAATTTTCCTAATTCTTACCAAATGTGTTACAAACTCGAGACTTAAACAGAAACTATCTAAGTCAAAAGTGTTGATTTTTACAATCGAAGAACTTCACTTCGGTTCACTGGTTATTATGTTTCGGTTAAACGTTTCTATTGTATTCCTTTTGTTGTTTGTTATGAATAGAACACAGGTGACTCAAAATTACTATGTTCTGCTTCAGGTAAGAAGTAATACGTGCTTACATACTCAACGTTACAATTTGGGCAGCAGTAAAGCAATTGCATTCGGATTCGAAATCTGAACAAAAAAGAAGTTGACATGGTTAGCAAAGCATTACACATGTACAACTTTCTTTGCTACTATCACCTGTTTTGCAAATCCGATATGTTCAATATCAATTCGCTTATAAGTTACAAGTTAAAATGCAATAGCCACTGTTGCATCTCCACGACAACCGACCAACATCACTTATCTGAGTGTGTAGCAGAATCAAAGCAGCAAGTCATTCAGGATTATAAATACTACTGCACTTCTTTCATTGCCGCAGTGATAAGGATTGAGCACACTCAAACCTATCAGCTGAAAGAAACAAGGGGTTAAGTGTTAAAATATTTAGTTTCCTAAATTAGATATTAGATTTGATATATTTCTCAACTTATATATTAAATATAATTTTTTAATTTAGTTATTTGTATTTTTATATATATGTAGCTCTTTTAATTGAGGAATAACAATAAGGAATTCAACTTGTGTTTTTATTTTGGTATCAGAGTCAAACTTGCTTTTATCACTTTTTATACCATCATAATTTAATCACGTCATCGGACAACTTGTGATTGTTGCCGGTGATCGTTGTAACTGTCAAAAAAATGGACAGTTTTGATTGTTTATAAAAAAAATTATTATTAAAAAAAAGGAGGGGGAAAAAAATCTTAGCTTCGCTGCCGTCACCGCCACGAAGCCACGATTCTCAATTGAATCTCCGCCCGATCGCGTCTCGCAGGGGTGCCGTTGCTGCTCATCATTATTCTGCTGCCTACTTGCTGCGACGTTGCTGCCACCAGATCGGATCCGATCTGGTTTCTCTGCCGCCGAACTTGCCTTCTCTTCGCAGTTTGATTCCGATTACGGCATTCCCTAGATTCGGGCCAGTTCGAGTTTACAATAATGTCAAGTACCGTACCAGTTATCATTCAATCTGAAGGTACTTTCAATTCAGGAATTATTCTTAATGAGTTCAATTATGATATTTGGTCTCAATTAATGAAAATGCATATTGCTGAAAGAAAGAAGCTCTCTTATATTCGTGGCAAGACAAAATCACATAATGAGTCAGAAAATGGTTATAAGAAATGGTATATTGAAAATCAAAAAGTTAAGAGGTGGCTATTAATGTCCATGTCTCCAGACATTATGAAGCGTTATTTGCGCTTATCCACTGCTCGTGAAATTTGGAGTGCTTTGTCGAAGGCATTTTACGATGGCAGTGATGAATTATAGATATTTTTTTTAAACCAGAGAGCTTTCACCGCAAAACAAGGTGGAAAATCTCCTTCTGAATATTATGGAGAATTGACAAAAACTTTTCGAGAACTAAATCATCGTGATAATGTGTCATGAAAGATCCTGATGATATTGTAGCGTACAGAAAGTCCATTGAGTGACTAAGACTACACATTTTTCTTGCTGGATTGGATAGCATCTTTGACCAGATTCGTGGAGAGATTCTTCGCAAAGACCCAGCCCCAGATTTGGAAGAATGCTATTCACTGGTTCGTCGTGAGATGGTGCATCACTCTATTCTGAACAGTGAGTCTGAACACTCTGAAGTTTCTGCTATGGTGGTACGAAATCGACAGGATCGTACAAAGTCCAATAACTCTAAGACAGCACATGAGTCAACTTCCAAATGTACTCACTGTAATAAATCTGGCCATACTAAAAGTAAGTGTTTTGAACTTACTGAATATCCAAATTAGTGAGATCATAATCGTGATCAGCAAAAGTGAGGTTCCAAGAAAGGCCATATTGCTGCAGTTGTTGGGACAACGATAGAGGATGATGATGGTGCTAAAAAGTCCTCAGCATTCATAGCGGCTGCAGATAATAGAGGTAAGATTTTACATACTTCTACACCTGTTTCTAATAGTACATGAATAATTAATTCTGATCTACAGATCATATGGCATTTGATTCCAAACATGTCTCAACCCTTAAACTGTCCTCACAAAATTTTGTTTCAACTACCAATGGTAATCTAAACTCTGTTATTGGTGAAGGATCTGTCTCCCTCACTAATACCTTAAGTTTAGATTCAGTACTAGTTGTTCCATCCTTAGGCTATAATCTTTTATCTGTCTCCCAAATAATTAAAATTTTATCTTATGTTGTGATTTTTTTGCCTGAATATTGTGTGTTTAAGGACATCCAAACAAAGCAGACGATTCGTTATGATACTAATCGAGGGCAACTATATTATTTGAATTTGGTGTTAAAGAGTTCTGACAAGTTACATCAAGCATTGACCGTAGATGGCTTAAAGGGTGAGAAGACAAAAAGTCAGAAATCTGGTTATGGCATCGACGATTGGGGCATGCCTCTTTTGATTATCTGCAAAAATTATTTCCTAATTTGTTTCATAAAGTTGATCTTTCTAATTTTAAATGTGATGTTTGTGAACTAGCAAAAAGTCATCGTACTTTTTTTCCATTATGTTTGAATAAAAATTCACTTTCTTTCATGATAGTACATTCTGATGTTTGGAGACCATCTAAAATCACTAAATTAGGTGGATCACGATAGTTTGTTACTTTTATTGATTATTGTACCAGAATGACATGACTTTACTTGATGAAGTCTAAAAGTGAGGTGAACTATTTATTTCAAAGATTTCAAAGATGGTTCAGACTCAGTACAATGCACACATTCAGGTTCTTCGTAGTGATAATAGTGGCGAATATACATATTCGCACTTCAGCAGTATCTAGAAGCACATGGTATAATTCCTCAGGCTACATATCCGAATACATCACAATAGAATGGGATTGCCAAGAGGAAAAATCGACACTTATTGAAAGTAGTTCGTACCTTATTGATACAAGCCCATATGCCGCTAACTTATTGAAGAGAAGCACTTATTTCTGTAGCATATATCATAAATGTGGTACTATCAAGTTCTATAGATTTCAAGATACCATTCGCATCTCTCTTGGAAGCAACTGTTGTGCCGGCAATTTCGAACTTACCCCCTCGTATCTTTGGTTATGAGGCGTTCGTACATCTTCACCATCACCAGCGTAACAAGTTGAGTCATCGAGCTTTGAGATGCGTATTTCTTGAATATGCTGCGCATCAAAAAGAGTATAGATATTATCATCCTCCAATTCAGCGCATGTTTATTACAATAAATATTGTATTTCATGAAGATATAATGTATTTTTATTCTATGACTGAACTTCAGGGGGAGAAGTTGAAAGAAGTTCAGACCTTAGATTATGAGTCTGATATTTCTAAAAAATATGCGTCATCTGATTTTGCTAACCAAGCATTGGACAACGGTGACAACAACTCTCTATCAGAACCAATTGACGAGGACTTGATTGATGTGTCTTTAGATGGAAATGGTATTAAACACTTAGAAACTGAAGATGTGAGACCAATTTCACCTTATTCAGAATCCCTCGCTCAACAATCAACAAATATACCAAACCAATCGCCTGCTGAGAATGTTCTTAATTTAGTGTCTGACCCATCCAGAAAATAGTTACCACACCGTCATAATAGAGGTATTTCTAAACTCACGTATAAACCTGAACTTTCTAATAAAGCTAAATACCCAATGAGTCACTATATATCTAACCATCGGCTGTCAGAATCTAATTTATCATTTGTAAATTAATTATCTGTTGTATCTATTCCTAACAGTGTGCAGGAAGCTTTAAGTGATCCAAGATGGAAAGAAGCTATGAATGAAGAGATGAAATTCTTACAAAAGAATGAAACTTGGAAACTTACTGATCTCCCTCCAGAAAAGACCACAGTTGGATGCCGATAGGTATATACTATGAAGTATAAAGCAGATGGTACAATCGAACGCTTCAAAGTAAGATTGGTGGCAAAAAGGTACACTCAAACCTACGGAATTGACTACACAGACACTTTTGCACCTATAATAAAAATCAACACAGTTCGAGTCTTGTTATCTTTAGCTGTGAACTTAAATTGACCGTTTCAATAATTTGATGTAAAGAATGCCTTTCGACATGATGAATTAACTGAAGAGATTTATATGGATCTTCCACCAGGGTGTATGTCATCAGCGACTCATAGACAGAAGGTGTGTAAATTAAAAAAATCACTTTATAAATTGAAACAATCTCCAAAAGCATGGTTTAGAAGATTCACAAAGTCTATAGTGACATTTGGGTACCATCAGAGCAATTCAGATCACACTTTATTTCTTAAAAAAAGGTATGACAAAATCACTGCTTTTATTATATATGTAGATGACATGGTTGTTACAGAAAATGATCCGGAAAAAATGAAGGCATTACAAGATTACTTATCTAGAGAATTTGAAATGAAATATCTTAGTCCTTTGAAATACTTTTTTGGAATCGAAGTGTCTCGATGTAAGAAGAGAATTTTTCTATCACAATGAAAGTATGTCTTAGACCTATTAGAGGAGACTGGTATGTTTGTGTGTCAACCAATTGATACACCAGTGGAAGAAGGTCTGAAGCTGCGTATTGAGACTAATCCGGTACTAGCTAACAAAGAGAGATATTAGAGACTGGTAGGAAGATTGATGTACCTAGCACATACAAGACCTGATCTTGCTTATGCATTGAGTATTGTTAGCCAATTTATGCATAGTCCTGGAGAGCAACATATGAATGCAGTAATAAGCATTTTGAGGTACTTAAAGTCTGCTCCTGGAAAGAATATAAATTGTCAAAATATAGATGTATATACTAATATTGATTGGAATGGAGCAATTAATGATAGACGGTCCACCTCAGATTACTTTACATTTGTGGGCAGTAACCTAGTTACATGGAGAAGCAAAAAAAACAAAATGTTGTAGCACGCTCAAATGCAAAAGCTGAATTCAAAAGTTTAGCACTTGGACTTTGTGAAGCATTATGGTTGAAACTTCTTCTAGAAGATTTGGGCTTTACATCTAAGCAATCGATTCGATTGTTTTGTGATAACAAAGCAGCATATGACATAGCACATAATCCAGTCCAATATGATCACACTAAACATGTTGAGGTAGACATGTTCTTCATAAAGGAGAAGTTGGATGAAAAGATTCTGGAGTTGCCTAAGATTTGATCAGAAGATCAATTGGCCGACATTCTCACCAAGCCAGTTTCAAAGCATGTCTTCTCAAAATTTTTAGACAAGTTGGACATGTGTGACATCTATGCACCAACTTGAGGGGGAGTGTTAAAATATTTAGTTTCTTAAGTTAGATATTATATTTGATATATTTCCTAACTTAAATATTAAATAATCTTCCTAATTTAGTTACTTGTATTTCTATATATATGTAGCTCTTTTCATTGAGGAATAACAATAAGGAATTCAACTTGTGTTTTTATCTCTAAGTTAGTAAGTAGAAACTAAAGCAATTTTCAATAATGAAATTGATTTTCTTCCCCCTCTCTCTTTCTCTTGTGCTTATAAGTTTATTTATACTTAGTTACATCTTTGTGCTTTAGAGTTCTAATCTAACTCATATTATTCATACTGCCGACAGCTGGAGTTCTTATTCATCTAAACTAGTGAGCTAAATTAAGCATTGCTACCTAAGTGAGCTGCTAGACTCTACTAGACTTCATAACTCTTAGACTCTCTGGATTGGACTCTACACTCCTACGAGACTCCTCCTAGCATTCATCACATCCAGCACAAGCACACAGTTTTCCCTTACCGCTTCTGTTTGAACACCGCATATCTTGACTGGGTGCTCGGTTAACCTTCTCATCTTTCAGTTGTGTATCACGCAGCCTCCATGGTTTCTTGATCACCGATGGCCATGGGTTAGTCGATTGCAACCAATCAAGAAGAACAGATTCTTGATTGCTTGAATAACAGCAACAACGATGACAGAGATATTTCATAGAAGAACTCAAGAACAAACACTGATGTTCAAGATATATAGAAGAAGAACTAGAGAGAGTTTGATGTGGAGCAGGATTGATTGATTAATAAGTATATATATAGGTAACAGTGTAGCACTGTAATATTTAACTCTATGATGAATTTAAGATTTTTTTCAAAACTAATTGGTAATAAAAAAAAATGAGCCCAAATCTTTATAACTATTATCTCAAGACTATTGATGTACAACTAAATTTTTCTTAACACATGTCCTCTAATGAAGCGCGTTTTTTTTAATTGAATTGACGCGAGCTACGTGCCTTGTAATGAATTGGATAAAACGGATTATCTGTTCTAAAATAAAATAAGATACTCGCCCTACAATATAGCGAACAATTGTTTTTTGAATGAAACAAGCTACCTATCCTGAAATAAAGAGGGTTATTATTTGCCCTATTCTACGCCGATCCGGCCCAACCCGCTCTGATACTATGTGATAAATTTAGGATTTCTTTCAAAATCAATTAGCAATGAGAATATTGAGTTCAAGTTTTTATAAATATCATCTTAAAATCATTGATAAGCAATCACCCTACAATATAGCAAACAATTATTTTTTAAATTAAACTAGCTACTTGCTCTGAAATAAAGAGAAATATTTTTTGTTTTAGAATAAAATAGACCATGAAGGTTTTTGAAGATATACATAATAAAGTTAGATTTAGTTCATATTCTGATCGATTTAGCTCAACCTGATCTGATACCATATGACGAGTTTATAATTCTTTTTCAAAACTAATTGACAATGAGAATATTGAGCCCAGATCTTTATGAGTATTATTTCAGAATCATTGATAAGTAATGTAGGACTAAACATTTTTTAACAAATTCCAATCAAATTTTTACCGATTGATTCGGTTAACTTCCAACAGTTATATATTAATTAACAGCTAGCTAGACTCTAATTCTTTCCATAAAATTATTGTACATATAGCCAATTTGTCACAACACTTCAATTTCTTACCGATATAATTTTTATTTTTTCACATGTGAGAATGAATATTTCAAGTTTCAATTCACTAAAGAACAAAGATTTTGTAAATTTACCATAAATATTCACTCGCTAACAAATCTAAAGCGTATAACATTGCTTTCCTAAAAAGTAGTTTTTTAATTTTATATTTCATATTTTTCAATATACTTTTTATAAGTATTTGGAGAATTTATTAAAAATTTAAAAAGTATAAAAAATTCTACTTAATAAGATATTTTTATTACTTATTTTTATTATTTTTTTAAAATAAAAAAAACTTATTTTTTAAAAAAATAAAAATATTTTTTGTTTTAAAAAATTTTATTTTAAAATCATTCCCAAATGCCCCTAAAGATTTTGTCGCTAATCTGGTTAAATTTAAGCCTCATATTGTTACTGTTGGCATGCTTTTATGATTGGGCGTCCTTACCTGTATAGGCCTTCGTATTGGGCGTACTAGGCAGTGACCCATTAAGTTTTATAAAACAGTCTTTTTAATTTCATAGCAAGAGAAGAATAAACACGGGCATTTACACAAACAGGTGTGTGCATTCAAAGTTCGAGGAAATAACTTGATTAGGGTTTTGTTTGTGTTTCTCTCATCAATTGAATCCCACTGGGCCTTCGTAGATCTTTATGCTATTTGTTAATTAACAATCCTAGAGTTCAAATTAGTTTGCAGGAATTAAAAACAAGTTTCGAATTATCTCTTCCCTGTAAAATTTCCGGTGAACAGCCATCGTTCGGCTTCGAGGATAACAATGAACAAAGATCAATCTCAGTTTCTTCCCCACCGTCATCTTCACCACCATCACCATTGCTCTCCTTCACAATTCCAACAACATTTCCACCACCATCAAATTTTTCCATATTTCTACCACCACCACCACCACCACCACCACCACCATCACCACCACCACCACCACTATCATCATGCACATGTTCCTAATTCATTTAATCCAATTCAACCTAGGATCCAAACAGATTCCTCTGCTCTTCAACAACTTCGGCAAAGGGCTAGCGAGAGCTTTGATGGGGATGGTCGTTATTGTGGAACAAGGTATGAGTCGGATACCCGTTTTCTTTTCTCTTACTCTCTGTATATTTCGTTTGATGTATAGGAGCATATTTTTACATTTATGCATGTTAGTCTTTGTTGATAATCTTTAAGCTAGAGCAAAGTCGGGAATGCTGGGAGTGAATAGATTAGAACCATTATAATCAACTTTCTAGCACGATATGGACAATATATTCATGTTGTTGAATGCTTCTGCCAAGCATTTTGTTATATAGTAATTATTGTAATTGCCCAAATGTCAAGGTTTCTGCATACTGTACAAATGAGTTTGAATCGCATGAACTCACGACTACATAGAGGCTAATAGGTGTAGTAATCTTGTAGAACTTGGTGCCTATATGATGACTCGACACCTTAGCTGTCAAATTTAGAATTTGAATAAACCTCAAATCATATAATGAACTATAAAAAATTTGCAACACTCCTGTTGCCCTTCAGACTAAGCTACCTTTAAACTGTTTTTTGAATTTCTTGCTATTCTATGTTGATATGACACTGCTTCTCTGAAGGGAGAAGCAATGGAAATTGATGACCTTAATGTTGCTAGAAATCTCATTGTATTAATTTGGGGCTGCATATTACCAAGGAATTAAGCCATCATTATCCTTTTTTAACTACAAACTTGATGGATAAAGCTTATCTGTAGTAGACCAAAATAAATACTAGAATGAAGAAATTGAAATTTTATTAGGAAAGGTTTGTTTTTTTGCTATAAATTTTTTTTCCCAAGCAATTAAAAGTTCAATATCCTGAAGAAACGTATATTTTGCAGATTTTTGGCAACTGCATCTTGGAAAAAAAATATATTTGTTCTGTAAATACATCTGAAATTCAGTTTTTCCAGGAATAACCTGATGAACAGAAGTTAGTAATAACTAAGCTTAAGTTTCTTATATAGCTACGCATCAGCTATTAGTATGGAGGACTAGGGGCTCTAATGGCCGAGAGGCATGCAGGAAGGTTGAGAATTGTATTGCTTATTTCTCTTGAATGGAATAAGAGGAGATTTAATAAATTGTACCAATATCAATTAATGGGTAATGATTTATTCAACCCTTCATCATTGTGAATGAAATGCCTTTTTTTTTTTTTTGCGTGAAGTATATATTGTAAAATAGTCTGTCTGGTTCACCTTGGTGAAGCTTATTTTTTACCTAGACATTTTAACTTGACGTATCATTTCCCATAAGCAGACTGCAGCATGAAAACTGCAATGATGAGTTTGAGCAAGATAATGGAGATGAAGAGTATATTTTTGTCCTAACAGATGAATGGTTGGACTTCTTTGCTAAATCTGAAGCTAAAAGAAGAACAGGTAACCATTAGCAAAGCCCCCTTTACTTTTCTATGCATCTTCCCCTAAAGTCTAAATCGTGTTTTCTATAAGTTGATACACATTAAAACTAATGATAGATTTTTGTATACTCTTTATCTACAAATAGGGTAAAGAAAGGGAAGACTACATTTTTCACTTTAAATAAAAGCTTAAAACTGTAATATGTTCATTTCAAAAGCTCCATGATTGTTTTGAAAATGGCATAAAATTCAGGAGGTGCTTTTTCATTTGACATAAAGCATCTTCTGCTTGCTTAATAATCTATGTAGGTTTCTCAGTTGTTGTTTAACTTCATGGACAGAAAAGCAGCGCAAACAAAAGAAGAGAAAGTAACATGACTTTCATTGAGGTGGATCTACCAGAGCTCGACTTTCTTCCTTGGAGAAGCTCCCTTGTAGGTTCATCACATAGCTCAGAATACTTGTTTCTGTAGTTCTCTGTCCAAGCTGCTTCAATGTAGAAGAAGATATGTCTACATATGATTGGAAGATTATATGCAGATCAAGGCTCCTCACATATGCATACCAAGACCTACATTAGCAATGAACTACCAAATTTAGGAGGTTCCATGGCTTCACTCCATTTTTCTCCCATATGAATTCTAGGTTAGTATATGGGCCTCAACTGTTTTGAAAGGATTCTAGAATGACCTATTCATATTTGGTCATTCTTGACACAGTGATACCATGTAAAAGCCCAAAAGAAATTTCTGAAATGTCTGTGTCCAAGTAGATCGTAATTTCTGAATAGTCTGAAACCTAGGTGTAAATTTCCCTAATTTAGTGTAACATTTATTTCATTCTAGGTTTGTTTGTGATTTAACTGCTTAATTTTTTTTTACTCGTAACACTTGATTTGTTCCCTTGAATTTGCATTGTGTTGTGGCACTCTCTAAGTTCAGCTTATTTTCGAAGGTAGAAGCACATTGCTAAAGATAATCCTATTTTCTGGCGTGGTATGGTGCGCTTGTTTTAATGGCCTTAATAATTAGTGTAGCATACTTTAGTGTTAGCGATGAGGTGGGCACGAAACAAAAGGAGGAAAGTTAGGGTAATATAGACACTAGCTTAAGTATTTTGATTGGAAATGTGTGAAAGATAAGGGAAATTTAGGGGTTTTGGCTAGATAGCTACTATTAGTGTGATACTTCCTGTAAACAGGAATTTATTGCTTAACATGGTTATATCCTCTGCATCTCATTGTGGTCCTGTTGGCAACGTCTTAAAAATGGGAACTTGTTTCCATTTGTCTTCCCATTGATTTTATCCCCCTTTCCTGATGTAACATTTGCCTGCAATTTGTGAGAAGGTAATACTTGTGGAATCTGCAAACTTGTGGTATTCGTTTACTTCTTTGCTATCAACCAGTTGGTGGAGTACCAAATTTGCTGATTGAGATGTTGAACGTAACTGTTTGAGTTGTCATAGCTTCATATTTTCAAGAGCATGTGCACTCATTGTAGTACACTGAGTTGGCATAGAGTTTATGCTCGTCCACTGGTGGTCTATTCTTACCATCTTTAAATGGTGGCAAACTGTGATAGTGGATTTTGTGCTTGAAGATTGTAGATTCCTGGATTGGTGGTGACCTATCAACTAGGATTCAATTTTTTGAAGGATTTGTTGCGTGTCATCTTTCAGGTTTCCATATTATATCAGCGCATTTTACTTGGTACCAACACATTTCCGTATTTTGCTTTGTTTCTTGTAAAGCCTGTGTTCTGCAGTGCTTGAAAGATGAGTCGTTCATCTTCTTTCTATTTCCTAATAGTCGCTTTTGGTGCTAGGCGTGTAATCTATAATTGATTTTATGTAGTAGTGTTTCGTTCTACTTCATTTCGGCTGATAGCTGCAAGTTGTTGTTATCTCTTATCCACGCTATCTGGAAATAAAACCAGAGCAACACAGCTGCAGCAAACTGTAGTGGACCAATTTAGATATGTAAGTAGACTTTTAGGGACCAGCAGGCAAGTGCCAGTTAGTTTAGCTTCCACCATTATCCAGGCAATCTCTTTAGCAGTGGCAACCACAGCAACAGATTCAAAAACAAGTTTTTGGAAAGAAATCACTAACATGAATAAGTACATGATAGTAACTAAACAAGTGAAACAACTATCCTGTAATCTGTTTTGCTGAACATATACAATATATTACAGGAGAGAACCTAGAAAGAGAAGTGACCTTTTAGATATTTACAGTATGCTGCAGATTATATTTACAGGGCGAGTTACTTTAGCGACAAACCAGAAAAGCTTCAGAATCTATTCACTGGACAGTAAAGTACATTCTTCCACAAAATATCTCGACTTCTGGACATCAATTAAGAAAGCTAGTATCCTACTGCAGGTGCCTCGCACACCTCTCTGCAGGCTGGCAGTAAGTTTTGATGCTCGTGAAGACTAGAAGGTAAGCATTAGGGTAGAACACCATCTACCCTGATTATCTTGTCACCAAATCCCACCACATTGTATAAGTTAGGTACTATAAGCACTGTGTTCGTGGTTGAGCCTGTTTCCTCCGCATTCGAGCACCCCAAGATACATTCTCAGACTCCTTTTCTGCACTTCTCCTCTTCAGCTCAGCAAGTTGGTCCTGCCAACGATTTTTCCATGCAGATCTTCCATCCAGGTCCTACACAGATGAAGTAAAAGCACTGAGCTTTGATGTAGAGTTTCTAAGCACTACTTATGCATAGAATCTTAGAGAAGAAATCTTTGCAGACATTTTAGAACTCTGATCATAGTTTGTAAGAGAACCTTATTAAATGGACAAGAGGAACAAGCACTCCAAAATATGGATAAAGGATGATACAAGTACCTATGCCTAGATGATGCAATGAATTCCTGTATTAATCTCTAATTCCAGATAACCTATGAAAGCACATTTTAAAAAAGGTATAGAAAATATACTGCCTATGAAGCAGCTGAAATCCATCTTCAGAAAAGTTGTTTTGAGTGAACAATTCCAAAAGCAATTATACAACTGAAAAGCACATGTAGGCTTGTAGAAAGTATTCAAGAGCAGAACTGCTTTGCCATATTGTCATTTCTTTTTTCAGCACTTCACAAAAGTGGCCTTTTTTCCAAGAGAAGGAACTCCAATATTACAAAGTTGGTACCAGTTGAACGGCCAGTATAGTGCCCCAACACCCCCACAATTGTCTTCTGAATTAAAACTTACTTTTGCATAAGTTGAGGTGAATTATAGGTTCCTACTGCAACTGCAATCTCAAGAGGTGCCTTTCCAAAGAACCCTAAAGTGAAGAGGAACTTAAATAATTACATTAAGTGAAGAGAAGCGGGTTAAAATTCCAATGGCCTGCATCTACGGTCATCCATCTAAGAGTATTAAATTGAAGCACTACATATAAACGTAGACAAGAAAAGAAGATTGTATGAGGGTAGGAAAAGCACAATTTTATTAATAGTTATCTGCAGATAAAGTGACTCTTATGAAGCTCATTTCTTTCATTTGGAAGGCTTAGAACCAACTCAAAGAAACAAATTTATTTTTTCCCACCAATCCATAGAAAAGAAATCCTAAATAAGCAACTTCTCCAAAACCAGATCAATCATTAAGATGGTACAAGACAGAAGAATAGGATAACTCATAGACTCTTTGCTGGAAGAAAAAAGAATACACGCAAGAAATACAACTCATATATCCATCTACGTTAGAAGAATGATTAACTTCAAATCCAAAAGATTTTGCTGAAGGCTTTTGAGTGTAGGATAGTGTTAACAAAATTGCAGTAGCTTGCACGCAATCTCTGGCACAATTTAATAACTAAGAAACAGCTCAAAAAAGTAATTGGATAAAGCGGTAGGCCGCATAAAGCAGAATAATATCCCACAATGAACAACACACCAGAGGAAGGAGTTGGAAAAGGAATGACCTCCACAACCAAAAGATCCAATCTTGCAAGAATCCACAACCAAAAGATAACGATTTCATAGTGCTAAGACAGCCAAGAAAAATGAGAACTATGTACTAGAGAACTTACAGAAGGTGCATGCGAAAATCGGCGCTTGAATTATTTTTTTTTAAAGGAATTGAAGCACTGAAACTTCAATGGAACAAATTGGGAGATAAAAAAAACAATCCACTATCCTACACCAAGTTATTCGTTAAGCAAAAACACATCCCTTATTAGATAAATCAAAATTTCCGTCACAAAATAAACTTTTTTGGCCTTGATAATAGCTGAAAACAAAATCAAATTAGTGCTGAAATAGCAAAAAATTCAGCAAATTAAATTTAAAAGGGGGAAAATAAAGCTGCAAAATCATTGAGCATCATCAAATCACTCCAAGTTCCTTTTTTTTTTTTTTGTTGAAAGAACTCAGTGACATACCAAACTGTTCATAACATAATCCCAAAACCGAAAAACAGAAGTTCACGAACCTGTTGGTAATCAAACTTCTGTTGCTGGAACCTGCGTGCGTTGAACGCAAGATGCAATCCACGAGAGAGATGTCGATCATAGAGAACGCGTGTATTGGGATCCGATAAGGTCTCATAAGCTTGCTGTACCTCAATAAACCTTCTTGTGTACTCCTCCGCTCGTTCCGGCGAAGGGCAAACATCAGGGTGATATTTCCTCGCCATTCTTTTATAAGCACGCTTGATTTCTTCACCAGTCACACTCCCATCTCTATCGATCCCCAACAGTTCATAGAAACTCTTACTGCTGTTGCTCGTCTCGTTCTCCGCCACCGTGGAACGCGCGGTGCAACGGATTGTAACAACAGGTGTGGGTCCTAAGCAACGCCGAGGAAAGGTTCCATTTAGTGGCCGGATTCCGGCTCCGGCGGTGGTGCTGCTGCACGATGGTATACGGTAGTTCATGTGTTATTCTTCGTTTGTTTCTCGGTCTCTCACTTTCTCAGTCTCAGCGAGTTTATTTATTTGATTGATTTAGTTGCTCTATTTATGGATAACTAAGTAACGTTCAGTTAAATTTGGGTGGTTTTGATTTTTTTTTTTAAAGAGGTAAAACTAAAACCAGAAAAACTTTGAACTATCGAAAATTATTTAATACGAAAAGAGAATTACTATAGTAATCATGGGAAATAAATATGAGAGAAGGCCTTGTTCTAGAATGAAACATGTTTTCCATGGCTATGTGTTTTCTACTTTTTTTTTCTGGAGAAAATAATTTAAAGGCACATAGTTTTAGTTAGGGAAGCTTCTATGGAATGTGTTGAGAATTACCTTAGTAATAGCATTATTACCATGGAGTTATTTCGAAAATAGTTAAAATAAAAGTTTTAATAAATATTTACTTTAAAATTTTGAAAAAGTAGATTATATTTTTTAATTTGAAGATAATAAAATATTATAAATACAAAGTATTTTATAAGTTATGTATATTTTAAATTAAAAATTAAAATTTATAAAAAATCAAATTATAAAAAATAATAAAATAAAAAAGTTTGCCAAACGAATTCTAAATAAGACCAATCAATATGTTGCTATCTAGTAGAAGGT
Source organism: Acanthochlamys bracteata (assembly GCA_019914995.1). NCBI lineage: Eukaryota > Viridiplantae > Streptophyta > Magnoliopsida > Pandanales > Velloziaceae > Acanthochlamys > Acanthochlamys bracteata. Next base: position 1,580,721 of record CM034131.1, on the reverse strand, counting down.
TCATTTCTTGTCATTGCAATTTTTAACCTATTAACAGATGACGTTCTATTATTTTCAAAAACCAAGTTCGTAACATAGAGTTGTTTTTTCTCTACTATATATCTTATGAATATCACGTTAAAAAAAACTAAGAAATGATACTTTTTGGTAAATAGTAATAACTTTTTCTTTTAATTATGGTTTTGACATAAAGTTTAACATTATTAATAATTTGGATCAATAATTAGATAACATTTTAAAGACAGCCTTCTTTACTCTACTGTCGTAATCCCTCTGGAAATTTATTTGGAATTTTCATTTGCTCTCCAAATAAACAAAGACTCAGAAGATGGTCTTGCTCACAAAATCAACGAGTAGATTGCACTCGGATTTCAATCCACGTCAACATAAAAAGAATATATAATCACTTTTAGAGATAACCCAAAAAAGAAAAAATTTCCCACCAAGTTATTGATCGATTATTTTACTTGCCTTTCTTTCCCCACATTTTATAGAAAACTAGATCGTTTTTTATCATTAGGTTACTATCAATAGTTCATTGTCTAGACTCTAGAGATCGTGTCAAATAAATTTGCAAAGCAAAAATTAATTAAAAGTCGTAGTTAAATTCTACTGGTATTAGAGAATATTCGGCTGTACCGTTAGCTATTTATTTAATCTATATTGTTATTTTTATTTTCAATATTTTTTTATAATACTGTAATTTTTGTTGAAATTTTAAAAAATATGATAAATATGCATTCATATTTGTATAATTGTTTTAACTAAACATATTAATTTATTTTTTTATTTTTTCAGTAATGTTTTTAAAAGGTAATTTATGTTAAGTAATTCTATATGATCTCTTAGAAGATATTTGAAAGTGATTTTAAAAAAGAGTTTTTTAAAATATAAAATATTTTAATTTTTTTAAAAAATCTATTTTTTATTTAAAAATAATAGTAATAAATAATAATAAAATTTTATGATATAAATTTTTATATTTTAAATTTAAAATATTCAAAATTTTATTAAAAAATATGAAATTAAAAATTAATAAAAGTAATCTCAAATAGCATCCTAGTCTTCGTAGGCGGTCTAGCAATTATCGTCTAAGTCCTTAGAGGTGGTCTTCTAGTTATATCAAAACCGTATATTCCAGAGTGTTTTGAAATTTTTTTTTCTAAAAAGAATATTTTATTTTTAAAAATAAATTTTATTTAATATATTAAAATAATAAAAATAAATAATAATATAATTTTATATTATTAAATATTTTTAATATTTTTTACAATATTATAAAAATTATTTAAAAATATATAATTAAAATAAAAATGAGTAAAAAATAACCAAACAGCATCACTCTCAAAAAATAGAACGACAGATAATAATGTGAAGAGAATTTAATTTGTCTTACCGAAAACCTAAACAATTTGCTTAGTGGATGTTTAGAATATTTTTTATTGCACATTTGTTAATAAAGTTTCTATAATATTAAATTTTAAAAATACTGAAAAATGTTTTAAATTATTATTATTATTAATTAATTATTTATTTTTTAAATAAAAATAAAATTTATTTTAAAATATTTTTCAAAAAATCTAATAGCAAAATGAATAAAATATTTAAAATTTACTAAAGATGCTGATTACCTACGCCAAATGAATAGAGCTTCCTGAGCCCTAATAGCAAAAAGGACAACAAAACAAAAAAAGAAATGAGAAACAGAATTTAAAAGAAAAGAAGAAAAACCAGTAAAATGGAAAAACGAGGTAATTAAGGAGGTGTAATAACATCCACAGAAAACAGCAAAGCAAGCAGACAAATTAGGAACGAGTACAGTGAAGCGTCCAGGCAAAGAAATCTTGTTCTCAACTAGGTTAAGCAATCTAACACCAACCAGAACTCTGCATTTGTTCACAAACTAAACTAACTCTCTCTAATGGACAAAACAAAAAAGGGTTACTGATGAAGTCATGTACTAGATTTTGCCACAAAAACTCAAGCATGGCAAAGTTCATTAATCCCTTTTGCGCTTGCACTCCTTGCAGTACAAACGTAGCCATAACTTACCTGCTACGGAAATTAAAAATAAGAGATTTTTATCCAGAGAGGCCAATTATACCAGCGGAACCGATGCCAAGCAGATGCGTCTACTCTAACTAATTTAGACCACCGAAGGGATTCTTTCAAAGCAGATGTGTCTCCTCTAACTAATTTAAGGTGGTGCGTAACTAATTTAAGGTGGTGTATAAGAGTACTTCTTTTTCATTCTAATTTTTTAATAAATTTTTTAATAAAATTTTACAGTTAAATTTATATTGTATAATTTTATTATTATTTTTTTAACAAAACATAAAACTTATTTTTAAATACTTTTAAAATACTGTTTGTTTCATTAAAAAAAAATTATAAATACTCTCAAATATTTTCTTAATTGCAACGGACATCCCTACCGATTCTATCAAAACGGTTGCCAACGGTCCCTTGGTTTGTCCACACCTTTCTTTTTTTTAAATTTACTCCAACTAACTTTCAATATATAACAAAATAAAAATATTATTTTTGGACTTACTTTTATATACAATCAAATATAAGCTTCAACTATTTCTTATACTCAATTTCTAAATATTCACGCTCGTAGTTGATCAATTAGCCAAAAGGTTCAACTCTTATTAGTTAGAAACTTCTTTACAAAATAGCAATCTACAATTAATTTATGAACATTTCTCAATAAGTTCAGAAATGAATGACTCAATTTATTAGCCATTAAAAATTAAGCAAAACATATTTACATTTAATTACACGCCAATACTCAACTTTAATTTCCTTTTATTACCGCTCACTAGCGGTTTTAAGTCCTGGCCCTATAAATACTAATAGAGTTCTGAACTTGGCTATACGGTATATTTCAGAGATATTAGGTATTCTAATTTAACTTAAGCATGAAAAAGTTCATTTCAGTCTTTGCGCTTATGCTCCTTGTGCTATTTAGCAATCAGCTATCAACTGCAGAGGCTAGAAGAAGAGGTTCTTTTGTAAAAGATTGGCCAATTATTCCAACCGAACCAATACCTACAGGGCCACCGCATAGTCTCTATTGGATAGATAAATCTGCTGTAACTAAACCGGTCGCCGACGGTCCTCTTGGTTCATTTGAACCAAATGAACATGAAATAACTGATGGAGTAGCCAATGAAGTTGATTCTTTTAGGAAAACTGAGTTTGGTTCCGAGTTCCCAGATGTATTCTTGAGTCAGAAGGCCGGAAAGAGGCCAAGCCATCTCAATCTATGTGGAATGTTGAAGAACTGCAACCAGAACAAAGACTTCAGGCCTAAGCCGGTCGGTCGTCCTTGGAGGCGCGGCTGCAATAAACACTACAATTGCCGCGGGGGACCTGGAACTGGAACGAAGTAGTTAGTCACTATATTGATACTGTAATACTACGCGTAAACTCTTGTTTTAATAATCTCTTGTTTCGAATAAGACTATAATAAAAGGTCATATGTTCTTTTTCTGTTATATTTGTGTTTTAAGTATGTGTTACTGTATGTTGGAATCTCTTTTCACAGCTTAAAACTTCTAACTAGTGGAAGGTAATTGACTAGAGCCTTGTTTGGATATCTGAAAAAAAAAATATTTTGAAAAGAAAGTTAAAAAAAATTTTTATAACTTTTTTAAAAAAGAGATTGCAGCGTATAACTATTTAATCATTTATAATATAATTATGTCTTCTAAATCTAAGAAAAGATTTTCTACGATTTTGAAAAAAAGTTTTTCGAAAAGAAGAGATATTTTAAGAATTTTAAAAAACAAACTTTATTTTTTTTATTTTAAAAAATAATAAAAATAACTAATAAAAAAATTTTACAACGTAAAATTTTTCTGTACTATTAAAATTTTATAAAAAATTTTAGAAACTTTATTAGAAAAAATAAAATAAAAAGTTGGGAAGAAAAGCTCCCCCAAATAAGGCCTAAAACTTCTAACTAGTGGAAGGTAATTGACTAAGGCCTTGTTTGGATATCTGAAAAAATAAAATATTTTGGAAAAATCCTATGGTCATGGTACTATACCCTCGCGTTGGACCTAAACACTCCTGTGGAGGTTCGTTCTATTGGATCCCCCGGTCGTTCCATTTTAGCATGCCAAAACCGTCATAGCCAAATCAAAACAATCGATTTCAAAAGACCTTCCGTTTCATATGATTGGGTTCGGCTTCGTCCAGCACCATTACCTGCAAAAATTTGGTTCTCAAAAGAAAAGGCCTACGCCGATCAGAGACAAAATGGACTTGCGGATGCAGCAAGGTTCACCTGTGCTGTGAAGTTCATACTCTCTGTATTTTCTATCAAACCCACACTTCCAAATCCATTTCCTTGCTCACAAAACTTACTTCCCAATAACATAAATTACTTCCCAATATTAAGAAAATGAACTCATCAACATTGTCGTAACGGAGGACCGAAATTGAAACAATTCAACAATGTATTCTTTTCTTGTGAAATTTGCATCTAAAAGATCAACCAGTAACTGGCTGGCTAAATTCAACGTCAAGTGTCCACATGATAGTCTTCTCTTTGCTTTCTGCATTTCATGTTACTGTGGAGGATTTAATCAAATAATGAGACCAAGATTTATCTTAAACAAGGAAATACAATGACTTACAATACAGTCTCATTATGAGGAAAAACACAAAAGTAAACAGAGAAATTGACATTATCGAGCCAAACAATGCTGTTTGCAGATGACCAATACAATCTTAGCTTGCAGTCAACTGCACTGTAACTGCAGTAAACAACAGCAATGGATATCTAAATCTAACGCATCATATAAAAACAAGCCTTCCCCTACATTATACTCTGGCTATCACAACTCCTCAAAATCTAGGCACCCCAACTTTAACCATACTCAAAAAGGACATCTGGAAAATGAGAACTAGTATAACACCATCTGCAAAAGCAGGTTTACCGAGTTTATTCCTCGATAAAAAGGCTTCGCCATAATAATTCTCACTTATATACGTAAGTAAATAGTAGTTACAATTATCCTAGATGACCATCCTGACAAGAAAGTTATTCTAAATGAAAATAAAATAAACTAAAATAAAGCAGGCGTAAGAAAGCTTGTGAAGAACCCTAGCGCAATAGGTAAAACAAAGTGGGGTAAATCCCACAGGTGAAAGTGTGCCATAGAGGGAGAGCTTGGAGTAAACAAATCTCAGTTCTTGTACTTCAAAGTAGACATATCAAAGCCAGGCATGGGGAATGAGGTGGAAAACTTCTCAACCTCTGCTTTGAGGTTCTCGATGTCTTTGTTGTTCTCCAAGCCCTTGTTAAAGTCTTTCAAGAGCTTCCCATGTTCCTTCTGAATGTTCAGAGTAATGGTCACAGCCTGGTGAAGAAACTCAGCAATCTGCTCAAAGTCCTTCTCAACAAGACCCCTAGAAGTCATTGCAGGAGCACCTGCAACATTATATAACAGAAAAAAGAGCTTTAATGAATGAGATAACTAAAGTAAGCTCAAACAAAAAGCAAACAGATATTTCATTAGCCATATGCTAAAACATGAAGAGAACTCAGATATGTTTAAAACAGCTGGAATACAACTGGATAAAGGCACTAGTACACAACTTCAAAGTAACTAGCCCCCCCAATTCAACAAATGATGATTAAATTTTCCAGTGTTCTCCATTGTAACTTAATGTCTGCGTATTAACAAATCAAAATACACTATTCTATGTGACTCTATCTAATCTGATTATACACAAAGATGATCACTCCACATAGTTAGCTGACAGTTCCATAAACATGGGTGGCTGTCAAAGCAAGTTCAACATAACACAAATGAGAAAAGTGATGCTATATCATTTTCAAGTTATTTATAGTCCATAAAATGATACTTACCGATACGAACACCACCAGGGGACAGCGCACTGCTGTCACCAAAAACAGCATTCTTGTTGAGCGTAATGTTGCAAAGATCACAGAGCTTCTCAACTTTGTTTCCTGCAGGTATAAAAAGGGACATAATTATCATTCTTCAGCGAGAAGCATTAAGTAGCAACCTCTTGATCATGAAGCACAAACAAGCATTTCCGCAGCGATGTACTTCCTATGCTTACCAGTCAAACCAAGAGGGCGAAGATCCCAGAGAACAAGGTGGTTCTCAGTACCATTAGTTACAATTTTGTAGCCCTTCTTCATCAGATAGTTTCCGAGGGCAGCAGCGTTGGCCTTGACCTGCTTAGCATAGGCCTTAAAGCCAGGGGACATGACCTGCTTAAGAGCAACAGCCAAAGCAGCAATCTGGTGATTGTGGGGTCCACCCTGGAGAGAAGGGAACACTGCAAAGTTGATTCTGTCTTCATAGTCGTACACAGCACCCTCAGGCTGGCCTTTCTTAGGAGGCTTTGGGCCCTTCCTATAGAAGATCATTCCAGCTCTTGGACCTCGAAGACTCTTGTGAGTGGTGGTCGTCACCACATCACAGTATTCAAAAGGATTATTAGCTTCCTGCAATACAATTGCAAAGATGATAAATGCAACAAGAAGACCAAAAACCGAACAGGAAAAGACAAAGATGAAATCTGAAAACCATTAGTGAAACCTAAGGAATCTAAACATCATTCTTTTACCCACTCAGTATTTCCTAGAACTATTACTAGTCACCTAGAGCTCCAAGCAATTAAAACCCCAATAGTGATTGAAGAAGGATTGATAAGCAAAGCAGATGCTATGAAAATGTTCACACTTCATAAACAACCAGACAATTATAAAATGAACACTAAGATCTCAGTGTCCCTTCTAAAGATAAGCACGAACGAACGCATAGAATGCGGCACAAAACCAAACCTGGTGTACCATATGAACAACGAAAACCAACTCCCTTGTTGCTCTTATTGGTCATTTCACTCCTTAAGACGTTTCCAACAAAGAAATCCACAATGATCTAAAACTAGGAATGAAATGGGCAACACATACAGATCTAAGTACGCCCAAGGTACATACAAATATAAGCACATGGTACCCATTACATTAAGCACAACATAACGAGTCAACACCAATCACTTCATATTCACATGATTGGCAGAGAAAGCTTAGAACTTATTTATACCCAAAGCGCAAAAGTCTAAATGGACAAAAGTATATCTCAACCAAGGATGCCAGTTAACTCTAACAAGCATTACAACAAACTTGTAACAGACATCTACACCTACATTAGACATACGAAAGAACATTCATCACATAATCTATAACAAAACAAATACTTCACCAAACATGCAGACCTACTAAACATTCAGATAAAAAATATAGTTATAACAGAATTAGACCTATGCAAGTACCCTTAATAACTGAACCAAATTGATCTAAATACAATATACAATCTCTCATAACAAATGAAATAAAGAACAGAAAACAGAATCACATAAACAGATCAATGGTCCAAAAATTACATTTTGAAAAAGCATGCACCTTTCATAACCAAAACATCTAGATCCACACATAATTCAGATCCACTAGTCGAAATTGCAATACCTGAGCAGCAACGAGCCCGCTGATGTGAGCCATATCGCAGAGCAGCATTGCGCCGCACTTGTCAGCGATCTCACGCAATCTCTTGTACTCCCAATCCCTCGGATAAGCACTTCCACCGCAGATAATCAACTTAGGGCGAAAATCCAATGCCTTCTCCTCAAGCTTATCGTAATCAAGGTAACCCGAATCCGCGCTAACCTTATAAGGCAAGGATTCAAAGTAAATCGAAGTTGCAGAAATCTTCTTACCACCAGCAGTGTAGTACCCATGCGTCAAGTGTCCACCGGATGGTAGATCCAATCCCATGATTCTATCATGAGGATTAAGCAAAGCCGTATACGCAGCAAAGTTCGCCGGACTACCGGAATACGGCTGAACATTAACGCCCCACTTCGCCGGATCCACATGAAAAGCTTGTAACGCTCTGTCACGGCAAAGGTTCTCGATCTTATCGATATACTCGTTACCACCGTAATAACGATTACCAGGCATTCCTTCGGAGTACTTGTTAGTTAAAGCACTTCCGAGAGCTTCCATTACGGCGAAGGAAGTGAAGTTTTCTGAAGCGATTAGTTCGATACCACTGCATTGACGGTGTTTCTCCCGCTCGATGAGCTCGAAGATCTCTGGATCTGATTGTTCGAGTGGAGTTAATCCCCATGAACCAACAGAATCCATGGCGGCGGTGGTGATTGAAGGAGAATAAGATAAAAAACTATGGAGAGCGGTGGTTGTTGAAGTAGAGAAAGAGAGAAGAAGAGAACGTTCAGATCTGGGAGTGCGACGAGAAAGAAGGTGAGAAATGGAAGGAGGATTTATAGAGAGGCGAAGAGAAGGAGAGAACATGATTTGATTTCGGGAGCAGAAGGTGAGACGTGAGAGCAGGGTTTGGTGGGTGAGGTTGATGCGGTGCGGTGAGTGGACTTTAAGGTTTGTTCTTTTTTCTTCTTTTTTTTTCCCCTTAATTTTCACTTTTGGTGATGATGATATAGGTATCCATAAACGCTTATTTCAAATGTACATAACTAAATTTCATAAAAATAAAAAATAAAAAATAAAAAATAAAATTTTTAAAAATATATTAAAAATTAAAAAATATAATTGTATTGAGAAATGTACAAATAAAAAAGTTAGAACTACATATAGAAATAGAGTTCTAAATTTTTTGTATAATTAAAATATATGAATTGTTCGAAACTTAAAATCTGACAAAAAAATAAAATTATAGGTATTTGAAACACGCCCTAAATAAGTAATTATAAGTTGTGTTTGATAAAAAAACTCCAAAAAATATTTAAAACACTCATTAATATTGTGTATAAGTTTTTCAAAAAATGAAAAAAAATTTGGCGGGCATTTTGAGAATATTTATAAAATAGAATTTTTCTGAAATAAAAAATAATTTTGAAAAATAATTTTTTTTAAAAAAATAATAAAAAAATTTCATTATATAAATTTTTATATTTTTTAAATTTTTAAATAAAATTTTTAAATATTTATAAAATATATATTAAAAAATATAAAATAAAAATTTTAAAAAAAATATTTAGAAACGCAATTCCAAACACACACTTACTATGTGTCAAGAACTAATGCTACGAATAATAATGATTAAGATGACAAATAATACACCACTAAAGTTACGTCTGAATACATTGAAAAATTAGAAATTATATTTCTGAAATGACATATATATTACTACAATTAAATTTTTTTAATTTTTTAAATGAGATTAATTGAAACTTTGTTTTAATAAATATTATTTTTGTTATTCTATTATTTGTAAAATAGTAAGGTCTTTATCTTTTAGGAAGATTTCAAATATTTTTAACATTATTCTTTACCGTTTGACTATTAATTCTTAGACAGTAGCAAGAATAACATAATTTTTTTAGAAAGAGCCCAAAATAGTATTAAAGAATTGTTATTTTGATTTTTTTCTTTAACCGTGATTTTAGGACTACAGTATTTTAAAACCGTTAGAGAGGCGTTCAGCATATATAACAGTTTTTAGTCTTTTAACTGTAGCATTAAAATAATAGTTTTGATCTAAACTTAAACCCTGAATTCATAATTCGTTTTTGTTTTTTTCTTTGGTTCTACTTGCCGAGTAGAGTAGCCTTGCAGATTTGCGGGACTCTTTCTGTTTGTTTTACCTCAACAATTTAAATGGTGATATGGGCTTAATTCTTTTTAATTACAGAACTAGGTGGCCTACGATCAATAAAAGAACATGTAACAAAGTTCGTGGGCTTCTCTACTGGGCCCATAAAGATTCAAAAGTAAACTTTTTTTTTAAATTCTACTAAAAGAAAGATTAAATTTCTTTTTTTTAAAACTTGAACTTTTGGACTAACAAGTTAAAATGAGAGAATATGAGGGGTTGAAGGCTTGAAACCTTGAAGGTGGTTTTGTTTACATTTTGGATTTTAAAAAAAAATTATTTTCAAAAAATTTGTTATTGTTTGTAATAAGTTATTTCATAATTTATTTCATAATAATTATTATTAATATTATTTTTAAAATATAACTATAATAAAATGAACACTTTTTTCGAGTCAAAAACTCACATTCTAATCTGAGTTGGCAGAGACGACCCATTTGCTAATCAAAAATCTCTCGGAATGGTAGATCGCAGTACCACAAACCGAGTAATCTGGTCTGATCATGGCTCGATGTTTGAATTAGCGCCATTTAAGTATACACATATATTTTTGCGTGCATAATGACTATGCTTTAACTACAGCTATTCAAAGCGAATTTCTTTTGAAAAAAAGCCTCTATTGTCTATCAAATGCTTGAATGGTGAAAAAGGAGGAGAATGCGAGGACGAGCTCGCTAGTGGAGAAGAAGAAGTCTCGAATGACGCATTCAAACTAGATCTGCGCATCCGATTTAGGAATTTATGATTTTTTTTATATAACAATTCTGAATTGATCCGGACCGATAGATTGCTAAGTCGATTCGAAATTTGTCCTAATCAAATCGGATTGAAACGTGTTGTATGTATAGACTATCTATTTGCATATTTGGACTAGTTTTGAATCAACCCGAAGGGTTCGATCCGAAGCTACCGACACTGATTCCAATATGAACTTTTGATATCAAGAGAAAAGTCGTTTGATAACAAACCATCAACACTATATTTACTTACGCATCAAAATAATTTGCCATCAATAAACTATAAAATATAATTACTATAAGTAAATATATCTAAATTTACTTTTTATTGAAAAGAATAAAAAAATAATTTAAAATATATAATGAAAATATTCTTTCAAAATTTCTAAATAAACATGACACAATTGGAAGAAAAAAATTATACCCTCCTTATCTTTTTTGTTAAATTTCACATTTTTCATAATTGTGTTAGATTATTTTACATAATTTTCATAAAATTTAGAAAATAAAAAAAAATTATCATAATATTTTATTATTATTTATTTTAAATATTTTAGCCATAAAATAAAACCCATTCTTAAAAAATTTTAAATATTTTTCTAATAAGCACTTCTAAATATTCTCATGGCATGCAGTTGCTTTACTTAATAACTGAGCAGCGGCACCAACCAAACACAAATATGGTCGCGTTCACGTCTTCTCATGAAAATTTTGTTAGTGGACGAAAATTATCACTACTTAAATTTGAGATTTGACAACAAAACCAATGCACGTTGTTAAGTGTTAGGTAATAAGATTGCTTCTAAGATACTGAGTGCATATTTGGGGAGTTTTTTTTTCAATTTTTTAATAAAATTTTAAATACTTTATAGAATTTTTTTTTAAATTTTAAAAGTACAAAAACATTCTGTGTTGTGAAAATTTATTATTATTTATTATTATAATTTTTTTGAAATAAAAAAATAAAACTTATTTTTTAAAATTTTTAAAATATTTCTCTTTTTCAAAGTACTCCTTTTCAATAATCACTTTCAAACATCTAAAAACAATTACAAAAAAGAAAAAGTAGTCATAGCACAACCTTATTTCAATGCTTCTATAAATATAGATTTTATCAAAATAAAATTTAATAAAAATAGAATTCAAAATAATAAATAAAATTTCTAATATAAAATTTAAAAATAAAATTAATCAATTAAATTTAGTGATAATAATATTAAATTTTGAATTAATAATTAACACATAATATATCAAATTTTTTTTTAAAAAAAAGGTAAGACAATAAGATTTAATGTAATAAAAATATGTACTAATTAGCTAAGTTTAGATTTATGTCGACATAGTGATCCTTTCCTATTCCAGACACGTAGATAAAAAATTATCAAGGATTGTTGCGAGTCACGTTTCGGGGACTAAACTCAGTTTGTATTTTGAAGAACTTTTAAAAAAATATTTATTTTAAATAAAAATATCTTTATTTATTTTGATAAATAAAGTTTATTTTTTATTTAATAAATAGTAATACACGTACAAAATTTTATTATATAATTTTTTAAAAAGTTTTAATTTAACATAATATTATAAAATTGTATTAACAAATATATAATTAAAAGTTAAAAAATTATATTTTTAAAAAGCATCGCCAAACGCGTACTCAAGAACTAATGTGTTTGGTATTACTTACTACAAAAATAATTTTTAAATTTTAAATTTTAATAAATATTTAAACTATTTATTTAAAAATTTTAAAAATATAGAACAATATTATTATTTAAAAATAAAAATATAATTAATTTTTTAAAAAAGATTAACATATTTTTTATTTTAAAAAGTTATTTTAAAAATATTTTCAAACGCTTAAAAAATATCAAATTAGTATTATTAGTGTTTTCATGTTTTCCTAACAGAATATGTAATTATGTACGCGATTTGCGTGGTTAGGTCAACGTTGCAATCATGAAGGGTTAGGTCTATTATCATTAGTGTTCAATGTGTCAAACTTTCACACACCTACTGGTTTGGATCGCCCAAGTTCAGTGGATTATTGAAAGTAAATTAAAATAAATTATGTAAAAAGTGATTATTGAAAAAATTTTAGTTATATATATATATATATATATATATTAGAAATAAAGTCAAAAATATAATTTTAGTTTTAAAATATAATTTTTTGACAGTAAGTTTGAAAATAAGTTATACATAATAAAATTGAATAAAAGAATAAGAGTGTTCAGAATTAAGTGTTACAAGAAAAGTTGAATATCACTGCATAAAAAACACGCTCTAAATTATTATTATTATTTTTATTTTTTGGAATTTAGGATTTAGAATTTAAGATTTTTTAAATAATAAAAACTTTTGAATCTGTTTATATAGTTAGTGTGTTTTTTAACTTTTACAATTATACTTTTACTAAAAATATTTTTAGTTCACTCTAACTATATAAACAATATAATTAATTATTTTCAATATTTAAATATATACTATTATAATGATTTTGTTTATAATTTATTACACCGAATTGTATCTCACTAGTTTCACCAACTCCACCTACCAACCAAAAGAGTAGATAGATATCGTGGTATAGAAATAGTAAGTGAGGATGGTGACATTTTGTAAAATTATTTGAATCTTCAAATTTTTCTTGCATTCATTCGTGTGAAATCGACTCTGTACGAAGACTAATGTTCGGTGATGAAACATTTCTTGGGCCCGCTCCATCTGCTACAATATTCGGTAATATGTGTCATGATATCACTATTTTGATTATTTTTTCTATCAAAATTATTTTAATAAAATATTTTTATTTAGATAAAATACTTTGTGTATAAGTCAAATCTAAAATATGATAGAATATTTTATATAAAAGGTAATTGGCATATATATAAAGTAGGTTTGAGAATATTTTAGAAAAGTGAAAATTTTTATAAGAGATATTATGTAAGAACTTTCTAAATCATGTATTCTCTACTATCTGATCGAAATAATCTCCACTGTCCGTTAAAGAGATAAAGAAGCTATAAATAGGGAAGGTGAGCTCTCATTTGGAACCATCAAAAAAATCAAACAAGAGTTATATCAAACCAAATAATATAAAGCTTTCTTTTAAAAAAAAACTCTCTTTTAAAGTGTTCCTTATTTTCTTTCTAGTTTATTCAAGTTTTTTTAGCTATTTTTGATAGCTCATTTGGATGAAAAACTGACTTAACTATAAAGGGGTGTGATTAAGTGTCACACGGTGTAAGATAAAACTCTAGACCCATGACATATGGTAGCGAATAGAAATTATATTTTTAAAATAAAATATTATTTAATTTTAAAAATAAATTAATTTTTTAATTTCAAAATTTTATAAAATATTATAAAAAATTTATTTAAATATATTAAATAAAAATTAAAATACTGTTTTGAAAAACAATGCAAATGCCTATGTCTCCACATCTCTGTCCAGTATTTTTGTACGTTTCATTTAACTATGTACTTATAAAGTAATACTAAACTTAATACGAAATAAGTAATAAAACTAATACAAACGAGCTTCCAATAGATATTAAATTATAGAAGTTCATTAGGCCGTATTTGACTGAGCTTTTTACAAATAAATTTTTATTTTTATTTTTTGTTTTTTAATATATTGTTATAAATATTAAAAAAATTTTAAAATTTAGAAAATATAAATATTTATTTAAGTATTATTTAAAATATTTAGAAGGCCGATAACCTTTAGAAATAAAAAATATTTTAGAAGACGGATAGCTTTGAGAAAATTTATTTAAAATATTTAAAACAAAGATCGATAGCATTTAGTTGTGAATTTAAAAGTGTGTGTATTTTTAGATAAATTTAGTTTTAGAAATAAATTTAAATTAATTGGAAATAAAAATTATTAATAAAAGAAGTACGAAACAATAGATTCTGTGCAACACTTTGCAAATCTATCAAAATAAAAGGTCCTATCATGATATCTCCCACGCCGCCACCGGCGGGCAGAGTTAAAAAGAGATATCTGTCACATGACTCGCATTCTACCACCAGATCCTAAAAGCTCGCGAACTTCATTCAACAACCCCTCTCAAATCCGGGCCGTCCATTCCTTTCCTCATCTTCTCTATATATACCCTTTCTTCCCCCCTATTCTTCCTTCGTCTCTCTCGTCATTACCATTCGCTTTCATTCTTCTCAGATCCATAGAGAGAGAGTGCTTCACCTCTTCAACAATGGCGTTGGTATCGGACAAGACTGCTAGCGGCCGTGAGTACAAGGTTAAAGACATGTCTCAGGCTGACTTCGGTAGGCTTGAAATCGAGCTCGCCGAAGTTGAAATGCCCGGTCTCATGGCCTGCCGTGCTGAATTCGGTCCATCTCAACCGTTCAAAGGAGCAAAGATCGCTGGATCTCTCCACATGACAATCCAGACGGCTGTGCTTATCGAAACCCTTACTGCTCTTGGCGCTGAAGTCCGTTGGTGTTCTTGCAACATATTCTCTACGCAAGATCATGCCGCCGCCGCCATTGCTCGTGACTCTGCCGCTGTGTTTGCTTGGAAGGGAGAAACCCTAGCTGAGTACTGGTGGTGTACTGAGAGGTGTCTTGATTGGGGAGCTGATGGTGGGCCGGATCTGATCGTTGACGACGGCGGTGATGCAACGCTGTTGATCCATGAAGGAGTTAAGGCGGAGGAAGAGTATGAGAAGACGGGAAAGTTGCCGGATCCAATGTCAACCGATAACTCTGAATTCCAGATTGTTTTGGGGATTATTAGAGATGGATTGAAGAGTGATCCGAAGAAGTATAGAAGAATGAGGGATAGAATTGTTGGTGTCTCGGAAGAGACCACTACTGGAGTGAAGAGATTGTACCAGATGCAGGCTAGCGGAACACTGCTATTCCCCGCCATCAATGTCAATGACTCTGTCACTAAGAGCAAGGTAAATTTCTTTCCTGTTTTTCGTTTAATTCTGGACCGATGTGTTTGTTGGTTAATTGTTGTTGGTTTTTATTAGGAGTTCTGTGGATTTCCAAACATTGAATCTGGATCTGTTGGTTTATTGACTGGTCAGATCTGAAGCTCTATTGAGGGTTTTGAGCTGATCTGGTTGAGATCTTGTTATTCTGTCTAGGTTTGGTTTGGATCTATTGATTTGGTAGTCAGTAGGAGTGTCTTCTTCTGAAATGTAGTGTTTTCTATTCACTTTAATTTGTGGATCTAAGGTCATCGATAGTTCAGATTGTATGCTTTACCTAATAATGATATGAATGTTCTCTTTTGGCTATATCATTTATGATTATATTGGAACATATGCTATAATATTGATAATTTGAATTTATCTTGAACATGTCATTATGATATAGTTAATCACAACATCGTTTCAAACTTAAAGCATTTTTGACATTTCATGGGTTTCAGTATCAGTATGTACATTATGCAGCGGAGGAGGCTTGTTGAATCCTAAGATCCTCTTTTTCTCTTGGAAGCTAGATCTTGAATTAAAGTTGATGCATTTGGATTTAATTCACAATACGTTCCTGTAAGTGTTTTAAAATTGGTTAATCCGAAGATCACTCCTTGGATCTGCCTTCTTAGAGTGATGGATGTTAGCAAATGTTATGTAGAATATTTATTTTTTGATCTGTGGCTTGATAACTTCTGTTATATAGATGCTGATCCTATCACTTAGATCAATTGAACCACCATATTTTTGCTATTAGCACTTGCACATTTAGCTTAATTAGTAAATCTGCATTAATATATCCTTGGGTAAACAAGTTTTGCTCATAAAAAATCCGCGGGTTTGTCAAACTTTGTGGGAGCGGTAGCAGGCTTACAGTCGATCATACTTATGTCAATAGTTTTTTTATGCTTTTTGGCAATCCACTTTTGTGGATCTGCTGAAAAAATGTGATGTTGGAATAGTTATGTATTTGCAAATCAATGCTTTAGATAGTCTAAGATGTGCAAATCAATATTAATTCTAGACTGAACATAAAGCACCCTTAGCAACTTTTTGCACTATGAAATTGTTAGTCCTTTGATATCTTCTTTTGGATTACCTATTTATTCTATGTTATAATTGTTTCTTCCAGTTTCTGATGTTTTGGCTCCAATTTTGGAACAGTTTGACAATCTTTATGGGTGCCGCCACTCCCTCCCTGATGGTCTGATGAGGGCCACTGATGTGATGATTGCCGGCAAGGTTGCAGTTGTCTGCGGGTATGGTGATGTCGGCAAGGGCTGTGCTGCTGCCCTCAAGCAGGCAGGTGCCCGTGTGATCGTGACGGAGATTGACCCCATCTGTGCCCTTCAGGCTCTGATGGAAGGCCTCCAAGTCCTCACCCTAGAGGATGTTGTTTCTCAGGCAGATATATTTGTTACCACCACCGGTAACAAGGACATCATCATGGTGGATCACATGAGAAAGATGAAGAACAATGCCATTGTCTGCAACATTGGCCACTTTGACAATGAGATTGACATGCTCGGCCTTGAGACGTTCCCTGGCGTCAAGCGCATTACTATCAAGCCCCAAACTGACCGCTGGGTCTTCCCCGACACCAACAGTGGGATCATTGTTCTTGCTGAGGGTCGTCTCATGAACCTTGGCTGTGCCACTGGACACCCCAGCTTTGTTATGTCCTGCTCTTTCACTAACCAGGTATGACATCATCATGTCACGATATAAACTACAATCGAACTTAGTATCTCAAAAAAAGTTTTTGCCATAGAGCCAGCAATTTACTAATTTGTGAAGTGAAATGTTTCCAGGTGATTGCACAGCTTGAGCTATGGAAGGAGAGGGCCAGTGGCAAGTACGAGAAGAAGGTGTACGTCTTGCCCAAGCACCTGGATGAGAAGGTTGCTGCTCTGCACTTGGGCAAGCTCGGTGCTAACCTCACCAAGCTCACTCCTTCTCAGGCCGAGTACATCAGTGTCCCGGTTGAAGGCCCCTATAAGCCTGCTCACTACAGGTACTAGAGTATCAAGAAGGAATCAGAACACTGCTGCAGATTGCTGGTGATTGAAATGATACTGTACCCTTGCACCTCTTCCATTTTGTTAGCGTAATGCTAGCTTACCTATCAAAGCAACCCCGCTATAACCCATTTAGTCATGCATTGATCATGTTTAAATGCAATCAGGATATTTCAAGACTTCAAATTTTTTCCGTAATTTTCATATTTAGTATTGAAGCTAGTAAGTTGTGTTTTAGAGGAATTATAAGTAGTTACTTCTGGGAGTTATCAAAGCTGGTAATTAAGTTTTTTGGATTTAACGATCGTTGCTTAGTTTATCAATGATGCTTTCATTATGGATAGCTTTTGTTTTTGTGGAATCTACAAGCTACGATAGGATTAGTGATATGTTCATTAGCTTTATGCTACGCCTTTTTATGCATTTAAGTCGAAGTTGATTTAATGCCGAACCAAGTATTTCTTTGAATCTTAAGTTCTCCATCTAATTGAGCTCTAGCTTAACGAGCAACTTTTGAGTATGTGGAAGTTTAGAACTAGCTTTAAACTTTTCGTTGATGGCACTTCATTATCATTTGGCAAGCTTGAATTTTCAATCCTGGCACTATGCAGTAGCAGCACTACAGTTTAAAGTGACAATGAATTAACACCATAAAAACTAAGGTGGGATCCCAATAATCTCACGTCTACCTTCCTCTAATTAACGAACAAAAATATCTTCCATTGCCTCAGCATTATATGTATATTGCTTTTAGTGATATTATAGATTATTTTTATTTGACTACGTATGAGTTTATTGATTTAATGAGGTATAGAGCGGGACATTACATAAGATTCAGTGTTAAATTTTTAAAATTTGAAAAAAAATCAGGATTCCATTGTAATTATTACCCACCAAAATTTAAAGAGGGATCATGGCAACGTAGACATGGAATAAATTTCTGGTGGGATGCCATTTTCACATTTGACTTTGGAGTAATTGTTTGTGTACCAACTACTGATTACATACCGATTTACGTTGCTCATTTACCAATTTTCGTTCAAAATTTCAACTTCAAATGAACGTGATAAGGCTCTGGCTCTTTTCAGTTAAAGGAAATTGGGAGCACAAACTTTAAACCTCATGAAACAAGGGTACCTTGTAAGCAGGTTCAAACACGGAGCAAAAAGAGATTTTACAAATTATGTTGTGGTATGGTTATGCAAGTTCCGTTTACAGTTCAACACTCTCACTTAAAAGAGAAAAATTGGCCTACAGGTGTTTTCATCGTTCAAAAAATTCACTGTCCTCACCAATAAGCCATTAGACAATGCGATACGAGTGATTCACTTAAATGGCACACACCTATCATTATCAGCAAGAAACAACCACATCAACAGCTATTCCAGCACTCAAAAAGCATGAGAATAGTTTATTAACTTTCCTTTTCACCCCAAAATCAATGAATGAATGAATCAATCAATCAATAAAAAACAAAAGTCAGGTAGATTCAGACCAAAATACTCTTCATTTTTTGAATCTTCAATTTTCTTTTTCCATTAAATTAGGTTCAACTTCCAGATACATTAGCAGAAGAACTTAAACTAGTAAAATTTGCTCAACCATCACCATAAAAAAACACCTTATTAAGGAGAACCCCTGCATTCTGAAATGGCACTGCAGCCTCTAGTGTAAGGATTAGCCGTGGGCATTGCTCTGCAGTTGTAGTAAGCAACGCCAGGTTTCATACAAGGTACTAAATCTCCTTTGAGAGCTTCGTAGCTGATGTACTTCTTCTGTTCCCATAGCTGTCTCTTATTAACTTCAGAATCCATCTCCATTTCGATTTCTTCTTGATTCCACAAGCATTTGTGCAAGCTATTCTTTCCACAACCATTTTTGTTGTTGTTCTTCATCTTGCCTACGAGGGAAACTCGCAGGGGAACAATTTGTTGGATATGGAGAAGAAGAACAAGAGCTGAAAAGAAGAACAGAAACATTTGTTTCACACACATTATTCAGCTGGAATCTTGAAGCCTCCTTCTCTTTCCCTCTGTGCACCATATACTGTGGTTTCCAACTACTTCCTAGTGGTTTCCAATCTTGAAGCCTCCCTTTCTAAAAACTCTAGTTGGGTTACAATAGCTGCATTGTTGCTTGTGGGGGTTAGCTGGGCCTTGATCTGAATGCAATCAGATAAATCCAACGGCAAATATCGATCTTTTTAACCCGTTGGTGTCGGTACCGGAAACATTTAGCGAATATTTGGAAATGTTTTGAGAAAAAAAAAATTTGAAATAAAAAATACTTTAAATTTTTTTATAAAATAAAATTTATATTTATTTTAAAAATAAAAATAATAAAATTTTATGACATAAGCTTTTTATATTTAAAAAATTTAAAAATATTTTAAATAATTTATTAAAAATATAAATATAAAATTAGAATAAAAATTAAAAACATAAGCAATACCAAACTAGTTTTTAAAAGGTAGAGATTCCATCAGTCACGGCTCATAAGGGGCTTTTATTTTGAGGGGCCAGATGAGCATGCGATGCCCCCCAACTGCTGCCTTTCTCAAGTCTGGTAAAGCCAGTGATCGAAGTTAACCTCCCATATTTCCAAATGAATATTGTTTTTCGGTGTGACCCCATTGTCAGCTAAAGATTATTTTAACTTCAAGCCCACATTTATTAGACTGTACAGACGTTGGCTCTTGCTATGATTATTAATGAAATTTAAGGGAAGTTAATCTAGGAGAGATCTACACAAAGTAAGAGATATTTGAGAGTACTTAAAATAAATAATTTTTAGATTTTTTAAAAATAAGCTTATTTTTAGAAAAATTTATATATACATAAAATTTATAGCTTACATTTTATCTATATTTTTTTAAAATAATTTAAAATTTTAAAATACTAGATTTATTGGAAAACAAATTGAAATAAAATATTGCAAACAATGATAAGCATCATCAAACGTGTCTGAAACAATACGAGGAAATGAAACATATATGACGAAGTAAAATATGGCGTAGTATAAGCAAGAAGTAAATCTAAAATGGGAAGCTTGACATCTCAGAGTAAATAGTTAAGAAAGAGAAAGATGTTGCAAAAAATGCAAATGGAAGAAATAGTTAAGAAGGTTGATTAGAGTGCTTACATGATCTCTTAAAGATTAATTATTTGAGAAGTCATAACTAAAAACAAATACAAATGCTAGAGAAATTCATGGTATAGCTCCTATAGTGTCTAATTTCAGCATCATTCACAAGTTCTCCTAGGTCACTATAATAGTCTAGTTTCTTCGAGCAGTGTCAGTCCTTTATATTAACAAAGAAACTACATAATATCTCTTAAATCCAAGCAACCATTACGAAACAAGCAATTTTTTGCCAACATGATTGAAAGATGGATAATTCATCATGCGTTTAAGAACATACAAGATAGAAAGTAAAACACATCTAGATTCATTTAGATAAGAGACAACTTTATATAATCGAAGAATAGAATTCCAAGATAAACTCATCATAATCTCTAATCCCAATTTATTTCTGTCCACATAACAAAGAAGTAAAAGCTAATTAGCATAAGAAACCTTCAAGCATGATTATATTCATTGGATTATAACATTAAACTATTTTTTCATATCATCTGCATTACTTGTACAGTATGTGTAACATCACTACAAGAAGTACAAACATACAGATCCTCTGCACAAAGACGAATAGGCACAAAGCACCGAGCCAGTGTTCCTTGACAATATTCTTTCAGATGGTTAATTGCTCCATATTTTTCCTGGTACGCCAAGAAGTGTCATTTCCAACCTTCTCATATTGTAGCTCCTCCACAGAGTTTGCACACAAACTGGAATTCGCCTCTTCCGTATCTGAAGAGCCTGGCCTTTCGGTGAGGAACTGCTCCCAGAACAAATCATTTATTCTCCCTTGAGGAGCTGCAGGTGCAAGTGTCTGATTAGCGCTTGGTGCCTCAATGTAAGAGGGAGTTTCCTTTGAATCCTTCACTGTCCCACCAGGATCTATTTCTCCTCTACTGCTGGCTGTAGACTCACTGCCATTGCCTACTAGATGATTACTTAACGGCAGGTCAGCACTTGTCAGAGAACTAGTTGTCTTAATTTGCAAAGAACTAGATGCCAATGTAAGGCTCAAATGGCATGGTATGAATCCCTCCCTTTCCTCATCCATATCTTTATCAAACAAGACTTTCTTCCTGTGGCAACAAGATGCACCAGTACCTGTGAGCTCAAGTGTCTCAGGGACCAAAGCGAGGCACTCAACCCTTGCATTCATAACACCCCCATACTCTGGCTGCTGCTTCCCATTGGGGCTGTCGTCTTCCACATTTGAGCTGTGGCAGGTTGTCAGAACCAGATTTTGGTTGGACATGGCCGGAGATAGTTCCAATTTCAACTTGTCACAGAAATCACGTCATAATACCGTTTCTGCAAGACGAATTCTTTGCTTCTTTTGAACAACAGAGGGGTCATGAGCAACATTAGCAAGTGCTTCAACAAAAGTCGGGCTTTGGAGAGCGTGGTTGATAACATCAAGCATCCGGTGCTGCCGTACTTCCATGCTCTGAAGCCGATCATCAAGGGCTTCCAACTGAATCCGAAGCGTCGGCTGGTACTGCTTGAACTGCTGCAAATCAGCCTGCATAGCAGCACGCTCCTGAGTCAACCGGTCAATCTCATCCTCCATCGCTGCACGCTCCGCATCAGGAAGCCCTGATTGCGGCGGATGACTGTGGCTATGGATCGGTTTTCGCCTGTGAATATTCTGCAACAAGTGTTTCTGACCCCTAATGAAATCCTCATTTGCAAATTCCCACCTCTCTGGATCAATCTTTCTAAAACCCTAACAGAACAACGACAGATGTTAACCAATCAATCAATTCACCAACATATTAACAACCCTAAAGTAAACAGAGTTCAGAATTCCAATCCAATCAATCGTGTACATACATAAGTGTTGAGTTGTCGAATAAAGGAGGAGAAATTGTTGTGCTTGAAATAAGTAGGAAGTAGTCGAGCGGCAAATTCAGGTGGATTTCAAACAACGAAGCTACAGTTGGATGAATCGCTCCAGGAGACGATGTCGTCGGTCAAAGAATCATCGACCATGTGATAGGTCTTCAGTAAGAATGGCGCCGGACCTCCGCCGCTTCCACCGCCGCTTCCGGTTGTCGATTGTTGTCGGATTCCATCTACGATATGTTCTCTGCCGACTGAACGGGGAGAGAGAGACAGAACTGTTGTGGACTTCGAGGAAGGTCGTTGGAGAACTTTGGACGATTATTCTTTTAGGTTAGCAACAGAGGTCCACTAAAAATCATGTTCTGCATATTAAGGCTAGAAATTTAGGGATGTAACATGTAATGTGTTGTATTGGGCCCGGGATTGTAAACATTCGTTTCGGGTCTATTAATTTGACTCATAATTATATCATTTCTTTTCATTTCGGGTCGAGTCTTGGGGGGTGTTTGGGATTGCTTATGAAATGGAGCTTTTGTGAAATGAAGGATATTTTTTTTTTTTTTTTGAAAAAGCAATTTCTATTTTTTTCTTACAAAAAATAATAAAAATATGTAATAAAAAGATCTCTCACTCCGTAAAATTTTTCTACACTTTCTAAATTTTTAAATAAATTTTTTATATATTTATAAAATATGTATTGAAAAACGTGAAATGGAGAATTAAAAAGTTGGGTTGGAGAAAAGCAAAGCCAAACACCCCCTTGATCTGATTTTCTTGGGTGGGGTTTTAGGAAAAATAAAACTCGAACCCAATCTATCGGACTTGGATTCGACCTAAAATAATATAAAAAACTACATAGATGGGCCAGGAAACCGCTCAGAAAACTTAGTATTTAAGCCCATTTATAATGAACGTCTAGTGCCTATTTACGTACATTGTGTTTTAGCATTACGGTTTGAGATGCTTCTCCATATTATTTTGAACTTCTCATTAGATAATATATTTTTAATAGTATTTACAAAGCTTTCTTGAATTTAAAAAGTATTGATAAAATATACGTCGCAAATCATAATTTTTGTAGGGTGAGAATAGGCGCACCCCGTCCTTAGAAGCATTTATAGAGCATTCTCTATATAGAATATTTCAAATTCAATTTTCATTATTATATATGAAGAACATTAGTCAGAAATTCTGCAAAAAATTTTATCTCAATCGAATTACGAATCGACTCTCTTCCGATATTTTGATCAAGTAGCAATATATATATATATATATATATTATATATAGTTTTATTTCTATCGTCTTCATCAAAATGCTGAATAGAGTATGTTTCGTGATTAAATTAAGCTGAAAGTTTGTCGCATAAATTCTAACCAATAATTTTTCATATCTAATGATAAATATTGACTTTAACGTATTTTAAATGAGAGATGCTCCATACATGTCCTTAAAAGTAGAAATATTTTATCTCTATATATATACAATAGAGATAGGAGCACTCCAAATTCAATCTTTACGATTGAATATAAAAAATTATGAGTCGGTAACAAGCTGAAAAAATTTCATCTCAATCGGATCACGAATCGATATCCATCCAGCTATTTGATTAATATGATAAAGAAAAATAATATATATATATTGAGGTTATTTTTATTTTAATATTTTGATCAACTGATCGGATAGAAGTTGATTCGTGATCTAATTGAGTTAAAATTTTATCCGCATGTTACTAATTTATAGTTAATCATATTTAACAATAGAAATTGAATTGGATTGGAAAAAATAATTATAGAATGCATTAAAGTGAGATTTTAGAAGAGAGAGTGCATCTATCTTTTCATATTGCCATTTTAGATACATATTGGTCCATATAAATTCCTAAAAAGCTTAAAAACTTATGTACAAGTTTCCGAAAAGATTTTAAAAATTTTTGAAAGATATACATGAATTATAAAGTAATTATACATATAATTTTTATTTTAAAAAAATATTTATAAAATAAAATATCTAATTTTTTATATAAATTTTTTTCTATAGTCACTTCCAAACGTTCTCTTGAGTCTGTCTAATTACTATTAGTCTATTACGAATTTTAATTTTATTAAATTTAGTTTTCATCAGATTTTATTTTTACAAAACTGTTTCTTTAAAATTTACTTTAATATAATTAAAACATTGTCTTTAAAGTACTATAAAGCTGCTAGCATTGTTTAGCAACAATTATTAGCAGCAGGTGCTCAGTTACCAAAATCCATATAGGATTTGTGAACTCCAAATAAGTTTTGTTAGTGCGCTACCATATCAATTCAATTGGCAACATTGCTTTCAACGAAATAGGAAAAGCATGTGGGCATGATGAAGAGAGTGATAAGAGACCCTTTCATATATCCGAATAACAGCGGCGGAACCAGAAAACAAAATCCTTTTTCTCTAAGGTGTTCACATCTTGCTTACTTTAAAAAGAAATTTTTTTACAAAATATAATTTTTTTAAAAATTAATAAAAACTAATTGTAAAATTTTTCTATATAAAATTATTTTATATTTCCTACATTAAAAAATTAAAAATATTTAAAATCATTAAAATAAAAATAAATTGAAAAACTTGTCCCTTATTCTCTAGGCGATCAAAAGTAGCCTCTCTTTCTCTCAATTGAAAATCACTGTTAAGTGATGAGCTGTTTCAAAGTTGGCTCCGTTCTCTCTCATATAACAACCAACAAAGCTAAAGTGCTCTTTTATGATTTTTTCATCTTCTCACAAAAAGACCAAGTTCATACTTTGTTGTAACGCACTAACAAAACAATGCTCGTGCTTCAATGCTCATATCCCACTCCTGCTCGTTCCTTTCTTACCATTAGGAATCATTTAAAAATTAAAATAAATTAATAAAAATTTCTTTTAATTTTTTTAAAATGAATCTATTTTTTATTTTAAAAAATAAAATAATAATTTTATGTATAAAGCTTTATGGCATATAATTATTTTTTTTGTATTTTTAATTTTAAAAATTCTTTTAGATTACTGTGGAAAATTACAGGGAAAAAAGCTAAAATAAAACAGAGAAACATATGAGAACGCAATTGCAAATATTCACTTGATCAATTTTTTTTGCAATTTAATCAACTTTATATTAGAGAGCATCTCATTGAAAATTTTGAAATTGTTGATAAAAATTTGCGAACCAAATTTCAACGACTCCCTTTATGTCCATTTCTTCTTTATTCCTCAGTGCAATACTATTATATACTTCATTCCTTTAGCTCTACTTTGATCCTGTAGCACTCATTACCTCGAACAAAAAAGAGAGATGAAGCAGAGCAAGAGAAACCGAATAACAACAACAACAACGACAATCTTCTTAACAGTAGCACTACTTGCTGGTGTCGTTCATGGCAAAACAACGGGTGTTGGCCATACTAGTTCCTGCAATGGGAGCATAGCAGAGTGTGAAGTGGAAGCAGAGCTGCAGATGGATTCAGAGGCGAACAGACGGTTACTGCAAGAGGGCGGAGGAACGATCAGTTACAGTGTGCTCCGGCCTGACCAACCTGTTTGCCAACCTGGTAGTGGCAGGGCTTATGCCAATTGTTTGCCTGCTCGTTCTGGGTACCAGCCTCACCGTGGCTGCAATCCCTATGACCACTGCCGGATTGGAACACCAACCTAGAGTCTCGTTTCTCATTATTTTACAGTTGGTTGGTAGGTGAAAATTCTAGACAGGAGACTAGAGTTCCTTTTGTAACTTGCTAGATTCTAATAATTCCTCAGACACTCTCATGATGGACACCAGAGTTGCGAAAGCCATTGTGCATATGTCCATGGAGATTTATCAGGTGAAGAGCTTGGAGTGCTTCAAACCTCCATGAGGGCATTTCAATCTAGTCTCTCAAATTATTGCTATGCATATCAGATGCCAATTTTTCTTTTATCTCTAGGCAAATTGTTGCTAAAGTTTCATCTAATGCTATATCACTACCTTAAGGTGGATCACCTTAACTGGTGACTCTTAAGCTTTCATTTAGCTACTAAATTAAATAGCTTTATGTTGATCTCTAAAAGTTCTAAAAGTTTTGATTTTGATCCATAATGTTAGAATTTTTTTTGTATAAATAATAAATTATATGTTGTTCCACAATAATGTTATGTGGTAGATCTAACAGAAATTTCGAATAACATAAATCTAAATTTTAGAGAGCAAAATAAAACTATTAAATGTTAGAGATTTAAACGAAATTAAAATTAAGGCTTAGGGTCAATCAAAATGATTTAACACTACCGTCTATATACTACTCTGCTCTTGACAGATATATGAAATGTTCCGGGAAATAAGAAATTTTTTTCAGCTAATACTCTACCATGCTTGTCATACATAGGAAATATCTCAAGTTTCTGTAAGGCTTTCTGAAATTTAATGGAAGTTTGAAACGAAATCCTAGTTTGAACCAGATAAAAAAAACCTCTTCGCCTGAATAAGCTGACCTAGCTTAAAAGGAAAGAAGGGTTCTTACCTGAGAGCACCGGTAAATGGCAAACGCAATTTTTTGTCCTGTCCTACCGACAGGCCAATTATTCAGCATTGATTAATTTGGTTGAGAAATACCATCAAAAGCAGCTGTTGTGCTTCAAATGTATCCCTCTTCCTTTTCCACACTTGATAGATCCTTCTAAATGGTACCAAAGTCCTACTCCTACGTTCCTGTTAATCTTTAGCTCGTTCATTCAATGCCCTTTTAATTAGTCTATAGCAATCAATGAATGAAGCAGATTACTATAGTGTTGTTGATGCCTGTTGTCTTGTTGATCATGCTTCTAGAAGTGATCAAGGAGTTGCATGTGATTTAGGACTTGTTTCAAATACACCAAACTCTATTTTTTTCTTTCAGCTTTTAAGTTCAATCACTTCACGTATTTTAATTGTCACTCCGAATTTTACTTTCACACCGAATTCTGTTTCTATCAAAATTTATCTTCAAACTTCACTTCAAGTATTTTAATTGTCACTTCGAATTTCACTTTCACATCGAACTCCGGTTCTATCAAAATTTAATTTCAAACTTCACTTTACTTGTTATACATATCATTCGGAACTCTACTTTCACCAAATTTTACTTTTTACCGAACTCTATTTTTACGAAATTTAGTTTCGCAAAACTTAATTACATATATTTAAAACACGCTCTTAACAATAGTTGAGTGTGAAGATGAATATGAGCGCCTCTTCGTAGAATCCCAACCACAGGAAGGGCTCTTATACCCTCCACGGAAAGCGGCTGTCCTGCGCTCACGGGCATAAAGTACCACGGCGGGTGCAATCCTTACCATATGTGCATGTTTTATTAGCTCTGAACTTGAACCTGAATCAGGTTCAATTTTTGGTTTTCGCTTTCTCACTCTACCCAATAATAATACCTACTTTCTTTTAACTGCTACGGTCATTATCATTCTGTTCAGGCGAGGTGCCCTTTAACGGTAATCTACCTAGCCATCTTTTCCAATCAGGAACAAGGACTTGTGACACATATGGGGATACGGAATTCCAAATCCCTGTAAACATGATGAACCCAATTTGGTTAGTGATGGCACTTTAACCATTCAGGAGCTGCCATGTAAAAGCAGTAATTTTGTCTCCAGCTCTAGGCATCCAATACGTTGTACTCTGTTCACATTTGTCCAGGCCTCACCCAAGTCCTTATATGAACTTAAATTCTTCACATGAAGATCTAGCTGAGTGTTTGTTCACGCTTTCACAAAAAATATTTTTATTTTATATTTTTTAATAAATTTTTTATAATATTTTATAAAATTTATTTAAAATTTTACATAATATATTTTATAAATTTATTAAAAAATATAATTTATTTTTAAAATATAATAAAAATATTATATATTTAAAAAAAATTTATTCAAAAGTTCTTGCAAACGTCAA
The DNA here is from genome assembly GCA_019914995.1 of Acanthochlamys bracteata. Lineage (NCBI taxonomy): Eukaryota > Viridiplantae > Streptophyta > Magnoliopsida > Pandanales > Velloziaceae > Acanthochlamys > Acanthochlamys bracteata. The sequence continues at coordinate 1,552,425 of CM034131.1, read as the reverse complement.
TCAAATAACTTTCATCTATACTAAAAAGTCTTGTGTTACTTCAACACGAGCGAATATACTTCACCAACCGAAAAAGGTCATAAAAGTCGACGAGCCAGTTTTTGGAGCTACACACCAATCGGTGGTCAAAAACATGGAACCTTAAAAAGGCCACCATGATCCATCAATAACAAAAAGTCGCAGTTGCCGATTGTTTACAACGTAGACGATGTATTTATGGGGAAAAAAGAACCGAACGGTTAACTCGCAGTAAAAAAATCACGCAATAAAGACTATTTCATTTATGCAAATACAAAATTCTTAGAAAACACTATTGGAATGAAAGGGGTTAAAAATCATGTAGAAGAATATATTGGTGAAAAATCTAAGCCATTATCTGTTGCTATGATCTCATAAATATCACTCATTGATTCGAAGAGCTTATTTAAGAGCGTGTTTACTTACCATCCAATTTTCACTTTTTTCAAACTCATTTTAATATAAAATAAATAAATATTTAATTTTAAAATTTACTTTTAATATAAAATTAATATAAAATTTTATTTTTTATTTAATAGTTAAATTTTAAATTATATTTTTTATATTCATATTCGAAAAGATTAAGCTCACCTAGCACAGCCTATGTGACTTCCAAAGTGATTTTCTTCGGCAAAAATTTCCAAAAATCACTGCTGGCTCACTAACAAGTAAAACACACCTTAAGAGAAATTTAGCAAGTAAAGAATAACAGACCAACTACATTTAATCATGCAGAAAGTCATCATCAACTAAAGTAAAACTTTTCACAAATCCAGCTCAGAATCACATGGAACAAAGAAAAAGAAGCCACCTTGAGTACAAACTAGACACCTTTAATGTGTTCGCCTTCCACCAAAACATGGAGACTTCTCCAACGAGGAAAAAAAAAAAAGCAGATCTTGCAAGCATCTGATCAGCATCAGACATGGAGAAGTTTCATACCAGAATGCACAAAATACAAAGTGAGCCATCAGAACTAAAATAGCAGCAGATTTTAAAAGTAGAACCCCATGTACCTGTAAAACTCTTTAATTCTCTACCTGCTTCTAACATTACCAATACACTAGTAATCATCTTTTATCATCTTCGGGTGAAACAAAACTGAAATTAAATATTCACCTGGTGACCAGCTAAACAGACATGATCTAAGGCAACCGTAAGGAACAAGAAAAAACGATCATCATGCAGCAACTAACTGATAGTTACAGGGGGTCTTCTGCACTATGTTGTCCGTCATGAGATTGGGGCATGCACAGCTTATAACCTTCCCTGCATGTGAAAGCTATCCGAAGCAGGGTTGTGACAAGTATCCGTTCCCAGTTGTTACCCAAGACAATAAAACTTCGGCACATATATTCAAGGAAGTGTCTCCCTGAATAAAAGCCTTCCTCTAATAGTGTGATGTGCTTCCTGTTCCGTATGTTGTATCAAGACTCCTCCTATATCCACTGAACAGCTCAGTTGTTGAACTAGAATCATCAAACTGCCAACTTTCGAGTCTTTGAGAGAGGCTCATTCCAGAATCATAGTTATCCTCATAGTTGGAGCAAGTTGGCTTCCATTGATCTACCAAAGGAGCTAACACGTTCACAGCGTGGCTCATGTCTGGTCTCTGACTTGGTTCACGAGCTGTGCAATGACGTGCTAATTCTGCTACTTCAAGAACGCTCTTCCTATCTTCATCGTTAAGGTTGAGACTTGGGTCTACAGATTTTAAGAACTTAACCTGGTCAAGGATAATTCTGCGGAAGTACGTAACAAGATGTCTTTGTTCTTCAAGCAGAGACTCGTCCAATGCTTTTCTGCCCATAATTACCTCCATTAAGATGACACCAAATGCATAGACATCAACCTTGGTGCTTATTTTTCCAGTAACTGCAAGATAAAAAAGCAGAATCATTATTAACGGCAGAAAAGAAATCGATGATGCTTGTCATCAACTTCATACCACAACAGCTTAAATGAGAGTGAGAGAGAGAGAGAGAGAGAGAGAGAGAGCAAATAGTTCATAGTTCTTAGTAATATTCTGTAGGGAAAAAAAACAAACTTTCCTGGACACATCTATTTACATCCAGGAAGTTGAACACCAAAAATAAATCACACTAATTGATTAGGATATTTCAAACCTCCATGATTAGGCTAGCAAAATGATTAGGAAGCTGCTGTCTTCTGTTGGATCCACACAAAATAATAAGAGCTTCCAAACTATCTAGACAAACAAAATATAGAAGAACGTAATCACAAAAAAAGTAAAGTATCATGAAAGTCTGGATAGACAGCATAGGCTGACAAATTTGAATAGTAACTTCATAGATTGAGTGAAATTTCTCCAGTGGTAAGACAAGCTTGAGTCAGGGGTTCAGATACGTCGTTAAAATGTCCTTAGACCTAAAGCCTAAAAATTTCAAAAAACATAATGAAAATCGAACTTTTGTCACTTTTCAACTCCAAGCAGAAAGTGAACATGTTTGTTTATGATTCCTAAGTTCCAAAAACCTAGTTGCGATTTTTGACAGTAACAGATTCAACTATGTTTGTTGCTGTCTCCAGTTAACTTCAACCTCATAAGAACTCACCTCTAACATAGCTATTTGCACAGCTCTAACAACCAATATTGTTTAAAATATTGAAGTTATAAGGCATACTGGGAAATACTCTTCTTAATAATTTGTGAAGACTAAAATCGAAGAGGAGCTTTAGAGTAGAGAAGAATGAGCAGCATGATGTCAAGTAGAAGATGCTGTTTTTGTACAACAGAAGAGATGTACTTCTTATGTTATTCCTTATGTCTTTCTTTCCCGCTGATGGATTAGACGACATTTCTTATCATATTCCTTCCTTCACGGTTTGTTCATTATCTTTTCTTGTTCAGGTAAGAAGCAGATCGCATTTGAGTACAACTACAGAAGGAACTATCTATTTGCTTAATTTACCATCAGTTTTATTTGCAAAGATATACTTTGGAAAAGGAAGAGTGTACATAGATGCTACAGAGAACGAATAACATGATGTATTTAACTAGCGAAATAATGCCAACAAAGATGTCTAGCACCATACTCATATTGCCATTGTTGAATACAGAGCTCACATTTTCACAAGAGAAAACTAATAGATCCTAGAAGGAACCCCCTTGTAATGAAGAAGGGAGACCATTAACAATCAAATAACAATAAAAACATATCTAATGACGGCGGGTTATAAAGACTTACTTCACAAGCAAACAAAAAGATACAAAGCTAGGCGTATTTATTGTCACAGAATCCACAACACATAGAAAATGCTGATATCCATTTCTATGGTCCTACATTGAATTTCATTATGATATATTAAAAGCAGTATCATTGTATCAATTACATAATTGTCTCTATGATAATTTTTTCTTGCAAAAGAAAGTTATTGTGTGTTAATTCAAAGGTCATTTTCATGCACTTGGTCACGACTTAATATACAAATATTTTACAAATTACACCATGCAAATGATCAAAGAGTCCCTAGAGCAATGGCGACTGGCGTGGTGAGTTCATGTTCATCGTAAGCAACAAAAAGCTCTAAGAATATATAAGAAAGCATGTTGCAAAATTCCTGTTTCAGTGCTACTTCACTACAGCTTGTGCTAGATATACAGTATAATGATTATTGAATGCATATTGACAAAATAGCCTGACAAAGACTCATCCCAGAAAATGTAACAAAATAGCAATAGCTGCTGGTAATTATATAACAAAGACAATTCATCCAGTAAACAAAAATGACAATAACAATGAGGATCCATAAACTGAGTAAAGCTGTATGTAAAGGGCACTTACGAGCATATTCAGGAGCTAAATAGCCAAATGTTCCAGCCAAGCGTGTCATCATTGAGTTCTTATTGTCAACAAGTTTGACCAAACCAAAGTCGGAAACCTTAGCCCTCATATCTTTGTCCAAGAGTATGTTGGAAGGTTTTAGATCCCTGTGAATGAAACTTTCCTGGGCCAAACTGTGCAAGTATTCGATTCCTCTAGCCACATCCAAGGCAATTGTCAGTCTCTGCTTCCATGTAAGGGGTGAATACCCATTCTCATCTCGATCAAATAGGTGTTGCCCTAGTGTTCCCTCTGAAATATACTCATACACTAAGAGCCTCTCTGGCCCATCTATGCAATAGCCTAAAAGAGCAACCAAATGCCGATGCCTGACTTTCTTCAGAACATCAATCTCTGCTTGAAATTCTGTCATTCCCTTTTGACCCATCAAGTCTGATTCGTTCCTCTTCACTGCAACAAGTGTCCCGTTAAGATCTCCTTTGTACACCACGCCAAATCCACCTCTGCCCAAAACATTGTCAGCACTAAAATTATTTGTTGCTCTCCGAAGGGTCTGAATTGAGATTACCATACCCTGATCTTCAAGCATACGAATGTTGGCACTGCCTGCACTACTTTGGCTGTAAAGCTCACTCATCACACCATTATTAACAGCTCGACCCTCCATGTTTATCTTAATCATCTCAGGTTCGTTTGGAGGAGTTCGTGTTTCTACCTTGCCAAATTCTTTCGCATGCTTCTTCTGGTGGCGATAGTATAACAAACCACCACTACACACGATAAGAACAACTGAAGCTACAATGATGCCAGTAATCACACCAACTGGCTTAGAGCTGGAACCACCAGATTGACTTCCTCCAGAGTTTGATGATGTCCCATTTGAGGAGGAGCCAGAAGCTCCCCCTCTTCCTCCAATACCAGGACCCAAATCAATACCAAGCAAAGGATTGCCTGTCATTTTCTGCTGTACATTTGGGGGAAAAGAAGGAACCTTTCCACTGAGATTGTTGTTGCTAACATCCAGGAGCTGCAGCTGAGGTAGGTTAGTGAGACTGTCAGGAATTGGACCAGTAAGCCTGTTATTGTTGAGCACCACCTTCGTCAATGATGTGAGGTGGGCAATATCAGGCGAGATTGTTCCATTGAAATGTTGATTTCCAAAATTGAGAACAGTAATGTTCTTCCCTTGCGGATCACATAACACGCCCGTCCAGTCGCCAGCACAAGGGTCGTTACCTTCCCACGCTGTGGCAAGACTCAGCGGATACCCGAATCCAGCAGCAACAGACAAAAGTGCCAAGACTCTTGGATCACAAGGACCAGGTGAAGGGTTGCAGAAATTGTTGCCCTTATCAATGTCTAAAGTAATATTGTTGGACGCAAACACCGGGAATGGACCCTGCAACTTGTTATTTGACAATGCCACTTGATTAAGCTTAGTACTAGCAGCGAGTGAGCTCGGAACAACTCCGGTTAGTTCATTATCCCTAACATTGAACTGTGTAAGTGCAGTGAGATTAGAAACATCCGGTATCGGGCCGACAAAACTGTTCGATTGCAGCCATACAACACTAAGCTGTTCCATCTGTCCCAAAACATCGATCCGTCCTGAAAGTTTCTCTGATGACTTCTGATTATTAAGTCTGAGAGTCTGTATACTCGATCCGGAAAACGAATCCGGGAGTTCCCCAGAAAGACTATTGTACGACAAGCTAAGATCTTGCAAATTTGGCAACTGACCGATAACAGCCGGAATCGAGCCAGTAATACTGGCATTGGAAGCAGAGAACGTTTGAAGAGTTGAAATTTTCCCCAAATCATCAGAAATTTTCCAAGGAGAGAAAGGATTACCATCAAGATAAACCACAGTGAGTCCTCCAAGTCCCGAAAAAAACCCAGAAGGCAACGAAGTAAACGCATTACCATCAATGTGAAATTCTTGCAACGAAGAAAGATTCGGTATCGCCGGAAACGCTCCCGTAATCTTATTACCTTGTAGGAAAACCTGCTGAAGAGCAGTTAAATTACCGAACGAATCCGGTAGAGTACCAGAAATCGATTTGGAAGGTAGATTGATCGCCGTAACACTACCAGAAGAACACTTGATGTTGTCCCATGAACCAGAATCCGAACACGGATCCGTGCCTTGTTTCCAGGATGAAGGAACGTTGGTGAGAGACTTGGCTAGATCCCACATTGCTGCAGAATCTTCAGAGGCAGACATGGTTGAGTGGATCAGGAACACCATTAACGATAGAAAACGAAGAAGTAGAAGAAATCGAAATGTCGACATTGTTGGTTGATCGATCGATCAGTGAAGATGAATGAGGGGTTTTGGTTCTAGATTTTTTAGGGTAAATGAGAAGAGAAGAAAAGAGAGTGAAAAGAAATGCGCTGGCAAGTAGCGTGTTCAGTAGAGAGTGAAGATATGAGAGGTTTTCTTTTTTTTTTTTCGTTTTGTTTGTTTGATTGTTTTTTAAAGTAAAGAGCGGCGGTTCAGTTGTTGTTGAACATAAAAGTAGCAAGTGTGGAAGCAAGGAAGGACGAAGGAAGGAAACTTTGACTTGTTAAGGGCATATAATTTATATTTATTCGAAAATTATTTATGTTAAAATTATTTATTTATTTTTAAACTTATTTTTTATAAATTTGATATTTAATAGTTTTTCACTTTTACGAATTTATTTTTTTAAAAATTATTTATACGCTCTAAATTATTGCTGTATGTTTTTATTAATACTAAGGAGTAATGCTTATTTACATATATTCTACAATTTTTCTCTGAATTTATCACTCTTTTTATGATTTAGTCAAATTATGTTTCTAGTCTTTGAAATCTTTCAACTTGTTTTCTGAACTGAGTGTTCTTACCTTTAACCTCTTTCCATAATTTCAATATTATTTTATTTTTACAATAGATACTTTTCTAAGTTTTAAAAAAGATATAATTTTAGAAGATGTTTGGGAGTGGTTATCGAAAAAAAAAATTAAAAAAAAATATTTTAAAAGTTTTTAAAAAATGATTTTTATTTTTTTAATTAAAAAAATAATAAGAAGAAGATTTGATGATGTAAAATTTTTTTGTATTTTTAATTTTTCAATTTGTAAAATATTTTAAAAATTTTATTAGAAAATATAAAATAAAGAAAAGAAATTTCTCTCAAATATGGATCGTATTTTGTTGATGATAAAATTGGAATCCAATGTTTGGTAAGCGGTGGGAGAGATAGATAAGTAATAAATATGGATTAAAAGGTAGCCTACTAAACTATCTAAGGAATAAAAAATAATTCTATTGTGAAGAACAGGTTGACACATTTAATGAACTTTTTTTTTTAAAGATGAGTGATAGTTCTAACTGTTCTACTATGATTGTTTGCTTTTTCTTGCTTTTAACGAAAACAAGCAAACTGTAGATATCAGGACCGTTTGATAAAAATTTTTATTATATTGTATTATTTTAGAATTTTTAATAAATTCTTATAATATTTAATTTTGAAATTAGCAAACATAAATTATAGATAAATTTAAACTTTATTATATAATTTTAAAAGAAATTTAAAATAAATTTTTTTTAAAGAGAAATTTTAGTTTAAGCATTCTAAGTTCTAGGCGGACGTTTACGTAAATTTCATTCACATGATAAAGTGACTGTTTGGATTAGCTTATCAAAAAATTAATTTTTAATTTTTAATTTATATTTATTAATATATTTTTTATAAATATTAAAAAAATTATTAATAAATTTTAAAAATATAAAAAAATTTTAGATAGTAAAATTTTTTATTATATATTTTTATTATTTTTTAGAATTAATAAAAATAAAATTGTTTTTAAAAAAATATTACTTATTTTAAAAAAATTATTTCAAAAACATTTTCAAACGTACCCAAAATAAAAATCCAATTTGAATGACTGTACTTACTTAAGAAAACAATGACCAGGAAAACTGGTAGAAATAAGAACTTTTAGGTATTATTAAATTAAATTGCTAAATTGAATAATTAATGCAGTATGGATGACTATTGGGATTTGAGTTGTTTTAGATTGGATTGAATTGGTTTACCGTGTTTTCTTTTCTATATTTATTATGTCTTTAAATTAAATATAAAACGACATTATACTATTTAAATGAACACTGCGGTTGTTGTCAATGTTTTTCTATATTTTTTAGTTTAAAGAGTCTTTGCAGATTTAGCCCATAGAAATTACAATTCATAAGGGTTTGCTATTGTGAAATGCAACAATAGTAGAGGGCTACTCCTGCAATGCAATTTTAGTTGCGTGTACACTGCATGCTGGGCTGGTAGTAACATGCAGTACCTTGGAACAACATGAGAACATGATTCATTTGCCAACCAAACTATACATATGGTTTCCACCTTAGCAGAGACCCACCTAATAAAAAAACCTTACAATTGCTAAGATTATGAACCAATTAATTGAAATATGTTTTTCATAATTTATTGCAATAAAAAGAAGATCAAACTTTTTTTTTTAAGAAAAGAGAACTAAATACGGCGTGCTAGTGTGATTTGCCGGTACTTATCACTGCTTATCAAAATTTTATTTCAATTTTTTATTTTTTAAATAATTTTATATAATATTTGAAAAAAGATTATCTTAAAATTTGAAAAGTACAAATAATTTATACATTATAAAATCTTTATATATATAATTTATTAAACTTTTGAGTTAAAAAAGTTAAATTTATTTTTGTGAAAAATTTTAAAATAAACTTATTTTTAGAAAAACTTTTTATTTTATGCACTTTTAAGGGCGTGTTTTAAATGCCTATAACTCCACTTTTTTCCATCAGATTTTGAGTTCCGAATAATTTATATATTTCAATTACACAATGAACTCAAAATTTCACTTTCATATGCGAAATTTTAGTTCTAACTTTCTTATTTGCACACTTTCCAATACAATTATATCTTTCAATTTTCAACACACTTTCAAAATCTATTAAAATATAAATACTGAACTTTACTTTTATTTTATTTTTTAAAAAATTTTACTTTTTATTTTTTACTTTCATGAAACTTAATTACGGTATTTAAAATACGCACTAAATGTTCTCTAAACGTAAGTCATGTTTGACATGATTTTTTGATGTGGCTCTTACGCTTTTAAAATTTTTATTTTAATCTTTTAAACAATCCCTACTCTAAAACTTGACCAAAAGTACACGGGCCATATAATTCAAATATAGATCTTATCTTCACGGGCTTTCTTAGGCCTTAATTATAACTTAGAAAAGTCCACGGTTCCTTTTTGGGCTACGATACAACATAATGTTTGATTGTTAAGAAAACGGAGCTAAAGCTGGATTGGCCCAATTAATACTAGAATTAATTTTCTTCCTCTGAAAAGTAAAATTGGATAGTAGAGTTAAGAATTAGAGAGTCGAAAATAATTAATTGTAAACTAGAATTAGTTTTAACTTAACTAATACTAAAAAATTTGCATTCTCAATTGAAGTCTTTAAAGTTTAGCGCCAACGTGTATATCAACCAAACTTTAAAGTCGTAAAATCTCAGTAGTTGTTTGGACTTTGGGTCGCTTATGAAAAAATATTTTTGAAGAAAATATTTCAAATTCTTAGAAGATAAATTTGCTTTTTTCAATTTTTTAAAAAAAAATATATGCCATATAGTTTTTCCATTGTTTATATTTTAAAATTTTAATTTACTATAGAATTTTAAAATGAAAAATAGAAAATATAAATGTCAAAACGATCCCTTAAGCTTACGTGCTCAACTGCTGGTGTTCTGCTTTACACTTGCATGGGAATTCACCTTTTGAACTCTTTTGGTATATATGCCAGAAGCATATTTGACTTCACTTTTAATTTATTAATTTTAATTTTTTATTATGTATTATTATAGATTTTTATAATATTATAAAATTTAATTAAAAATATAAAAAATTCTATTTTATAAAAAATTTATTATTAATTATTATTATTTTTATGAGATAAAAAATAGAATTTTAAAAAAATAATAAAATAGTGTTGGCTCTAAAAAATTTCCTTTTCGGAAGGATAACAAACCTTTCTGTTCGCAACAAGTTTCATACACTTGCATGTCTTGCTATTTCTCTTTTTAATTAGAAAATAGAAAATTTAACTTGCTTCATTCATCATTCGTCATTTATAATTACTCCCATATAGTTATGCTTAATCAAAGGAAAATTAAAGAATAATTAATTAATTAATTAACTATTATTTTCTCAATTATTCGGTTGATCGAAGGCGTATCGCGTTAATTAATTATTATCCAGATCCATAAAGAAATCTCTCTCTCAATCAATCAAAATACCAAACAACAACGTCGTCTCATTCATTTCATTTCATTTCATGCTCACCAAGTCTTCTGATCACTCATGTCCACCACTGCCCCTTCTCTTTCTGTAATTTCCTATCTCGAATTATTTACGTGAATTTGTGTTTCTTTAGTTTCATGGTTGTTTGGTCTCTTGCAATCGGCTATTCAGTTTGTGATACAACTAGGTTTATAGTGTTTGATTGGCTAAAAGATCGGTTAGATTTTGTTCTCTCTTTTTTTTTTGGAATTCGAAGCCGTTATGATTGTTCTGCTTCATTTTATGTTACTGAAAGTTTTATAGGAATACGCAGTTCTTTATATTAACATCACAGAAATTTAGAGGCTTGATCTGATTATTGGATTGTGTTTTTGCAGATTTCAGATAGCAATGTTGTTCAAGGTAACAACAATTCTAATAAAGCAAATTGGTCGTTTCTGCAAACCAAAGGGATTGGAATGACACAAATGCAAGTGTTGTTCAGCAGGTAACTGTTTATGGTGTAGCAGCAGGGTATTGTCTTTCAGCTTGGTTAGTCTCGATTATAAATAAGTGGTCTGTGATGAAATTCCCATACCCTGGTGCCTTGACGGCTTTGCAATACTTCACTAGTGCCTTTGGTGTTTTACTATGTGGCTGGTTTAAGATTGTGGAGCACGATCCGTTAGTGTTAAATATTGTGGAGATTCTTACCAGCTGCAATTATTTTTTACTTTTCACTTTTTGCCAACAGTGAGCTTTTGCTCCATGCTAATATCGACATATTCATAGTTAGGTCCGCTGTTCCTCTGTTTGTTGCAGTGGGAGAAACTATGTTCTTGAAGTAACCTTGGCCTTCAGCATGGACATGGTTCTCTTTGGTCACTATCTTTGGAGGTAGTGTGATCTATGTTATTGCTGACTACCAGTTCACTGTCACAGTGTATATTTGGGCTCTTGCATATCTGATTAGCATGTCAATAGTTTACATCAAGCATGTTGTCATGACAATTGGGCTCAACACCTGGGGCTAGGTGCTGTACAACAACTTAGAAGCTCTTCTGCTTTTCCTTTCGGATTGGAACTCAATGTCTGTGGTTTATGTTTGTTTGTCTTGCTCGTTTGGATTGGCAATTTCCTTCTTTGGGTTTTCCTGTAGACGAGCAATCTCAGCAACAGGTGTCACAGTGCTTGGTATAGTGAATAAGCTGCTGACAGTGGTAATCAATTTGGTGGATATGGGATAAGCATTCAACATTTATAGCGACGGTTGGCCTGCTGATCTGCATGTTTAGAGGAGTTATGTAGCGGCAGTCAACAACTAAATCTAAGGCTCCAAGTATGGAAGTTAAGCCCTAGTCAGGCGATGAGGAAGAATAATGCCTCTTGGAGATGGAACCCAACCAAGAGAAAAAGCTTTTCAATTCTCAACGCTAAATAAGCTCTTGATTGTTCTGATAAGAGTTTGTAATCCTTCAAGGGTGCAACAGCTTGCATTAGTATCTGCTCCTGACCGAGAGATTGAGGAGAGCAGCAAAACAACTGTGGAGCCTGTGCTGGATCCTTCTGATTTTACTGAAGGACTATTATTTTGTTAAAGGCATATCTTTGGACTTGCAGCCTGTCACTGATTTGATCAAGGGATGTATTCATTCTCATGCTTCCTTATCCAACACACTTATATAGTTAGAAGCTATACCTACGTGCTTAGATGTTCTTACTGATGTCTTTGTGTTTTGTTCACTGATATGTGAATCTTCTTATACAACAGCTCTGCTAAGATTTGCTCTTGGAATGGAGCTTTGTGCAAGCAGGATAAGGTGTTGTTTGGTTGTTAAAGTTTGCAGGTAACCATAGGATCAATTAGATGGATTATGTTGATTTTTCTTTGTAAGGGCCCAAAAAAATATCTTGCTACTTAATGCCATGAAGTCATGAATAGGTAATATATGGTGGTCTTGAACTTCCCTGCATGACCTTCCAGTTCAGTAATTGTTATGCAGGTTTTCTACTAGAAGGGCACAACTTACTTTAGAAGAGAATGATAAGTAGGGAACTCTAGTCAGTTTTTTGTATAACCAGGTAGCTGGTTTCAATATCCACTTGTAGAGCAATTGTGCTCACTTCTCTTATCAGTATTTGGTCTATGGGTTGCCTTAGTAGAAATTCATACTATTGAAGTAGATGATTAATGAATAACAAGCACAAAGTTTATTTGTATAACAGGGAATAAGAATATTGCGTTGCACAGTTCTGCCCATAGTTCTTTTGTGGTTGAATGTCCATTTGGCTATTTTGTTGCTGTTATGAATTTTGAGGTGAACATAGTTTTCAGCATATACTTTTCCTGTTTGGTTCTTGTATTGGTAGTAAAGGTTGTTCCTGATTCACTGACATAGTAGTAACTTTAGATTTCTTGTGCCAGAGATTTGGGTTTTCAGGAATTTGTGATTGACAAGGAAAACTGAAAAGCATGCCATTAATTAAATGGTAGCTTATAGTGCCGTATATTATAAAATGGTAGAATGCCCTTTACATCCTTAACAATTAGATATGCAGTCTTTGGTCACTGTTCATTTTTTAAGCAACCACTATCTGTTTTGGCTTTGTAGGTTGCACAGTTGCTGATACAATAAAAGGAAATTTGATGCTTATTCCTGGAGTTCCAGTTTGACTGAAGGTAGGTTTACTTGTGTTCTCAATAAAGTCGAAGCCTTTCATACAAAGTCACTAAATGTGGAGCAAGTAAATTCTAGGGAAACTCATACCATTTTGTGATATTTTGACTTGAGACTTCTCATCTAGAATGCTTCATAATTTGAATAACTTATTGATAGGTCCTTGATAAGTTACTTCCCAGGCCATAAATTAATTCTTGTGCTCCATGGTGAATTGCATCATCACTTCATTGTATGTCTAGATCAACTATTTAACAGCGACATGATCGGTTATGCCATGGAAACATGAAAATTAGAATTTGGATAATGATTCTGTTGTCTCTTACTCTAATTGTAGCTTGTCTTTTAAAGTGCTGAAAGGAAGATTGTTTTAGGTTATAGCTGTAAAGAAGCTAAAATTTTTGAAAGCAAGAAAGTTGTTGAGGGGTGTTCCTACTCCAACTGCTACCATTCTAAGACTTGGGTTAGAGATGTGAATTCTCATCAGTTAGTGATAGTGGCAGGGACACTGTCCTTGAGGTGGAGAGTGATACAAAGAGGTCTATCTTGCAGGGATACTATCTAAAATAGTATATGTGAAAAAGACACTTTGTTAGAAAATTGCATGACAGTATGATCAAACTAGTCTGATATATGTAATGGATGATATAGGAATATATGACACGATATTGCATTTAGTACAATATGATATACTGTGGTACCTTGCTATGATACATGTATGAATTTTTTTCAGAATTAGTGCTTGTTTCAATTGTACAGAATTCACTTTCTCCTGGGGTGTGTTTTAATTAGTAGGAAGTGAGTTTCGTGAAACTGAGTTATGTGAAATTGAGTTTGGTAAGAAGTGAATTAGATGTAATTTGGTGAGTTCGGGATAAGCTGAAAGGCAGAAAGTGAGTTTAAACTCAAAATCTGGCTGGAGAAAATGAGTTTCATGTAATTGAATTTAGTACAATATGATATACTGTGGTACCTTGATATATCATGACATGATATATTGCATTTAGGGTGTGTTACTTTAGGCTGAAAGTGAGTTAATTGAAAAATGAGTTACTAAACTGAGTTGCTATAAATAGTGATGTTGAAAGTGGGCTTGATTTTTCTGTTCTTTTGTAGAAAAAAGAATGACTTATGTCCTTTTGTGTAATTAGAAGGGAGTTGGAAATGATTTTTTAATGGAAAAATGTGAGTTAAGGGTGAAAAGAAAACACCTTTGTACAATATGATATACTGTGGTACCTTGCTATGATACATGATGAACACTTCCTGTGCTTCAGTTCTCCGAACTCACCGTATTCACCTCTAACCTTACCGAATTCAGTTTTAATGGAACTCTTCTACAAATTACAACGCGCCCGTATATGTAACTAGACCCCTACCTGCATTAAGTTACAGTATGTTCAATACTGCTCATTGAAGATATCTACATTTTGTAGAAATTGTAACTTCTTTGTACATGCTTTTATGCTAGTGCAATAGGCAACAAGTTCTCATTATAGACTTGGTTAATTTTTTTGTAATGCTATATTATAATTACTATATAAGTATATGCTTATCAGCATGTTGAGGTTCTTTTCAATGTTAGTAGTCATTATAGAAGATAGTTTCCCTAAATTTTCTATTCAGGTAAAATTTTGGAGATAGCATGATGAAGAAAACAGGAAGTGGTTCACAAGAGACAAACTAAGCAAGGATGAATAAGAATCATTGCAGGTAAAGTAAGAGGGTTTTTCGTCCATTTTAGTGCTTTTTCTTGCATCTAATAAGCAGATCGAATGAGGAAGTTGTTATACCTGCACGGAAACCAGAGAGCTTACTGGTTACTGCATTCCTGCATCTAAATTGTGGAACTTTCTATGCCTTATATTGTTGGCTTGAGAGATGAAAATTTGAAGTCTGTTTAACAGATCTAGGCTTATCAAGCATGTTTGTGATTCCAAATTTGTTATCTTTTGTTGTATTTGTACCAATTCTTCTCCTATGTGAAGTTGTACCTACTTTGATGACAAACACAAGTTAAAGGTTCTGTAGTTGCATAGCCTGATAATTTCTTGACAATATGACTATGGTGTGCGCACAGAATAGATGGAAGTATCTGAATCTTATTTGGTGTATATTCGTCATGTTTTGAGCCACATATGCGAAGTTTGATGCAACATAACCTTGATGTGTTGAACATGCTGTTAAGATTGGTTCTTTTGATGCCTGATGAGTTTGCCTTCATTCTTGTTCAGCTATTCCCTATATTTTTCATGCATCTTTCATATGTTGATTGTAGCTTTGTTTATAGCTTATATAAATAGTGCTCTCTTTGTACAATCCATCTTTGTTTAAGCCTTTAGGATAACATGTTTGTATTGCTAAATAAAGTACAATAGACGTCAGATTTTTAATGTGCTATATTGAGGTTGTTGTTAGTATTAATAACTGTTTGGATGGGCTTTCATGAAAAATAATTATCATTCTTTCAATTTTATATTTTTTAATAAATTTTTTACAACATCTATCAAATTTATTTAAATTAAAAAAAACAAAATTTATATCGTAAAATATTATTATTGTTTAGATAAAAAAATGCATAATTTTTTAGAATAAAATAAAATGTTTTTATTTTAGAAAAGCTTGTTTTGATAACTCTTAAACTCCTACTCAATGTTCTTGCCTGTTACAGGCAGCAACTTCTCCTTCAGATCAATTGGAGCACAAGACCAGTAGAAGTTTCTTGCATGTTATCAGGTAAAAGTTATCCATGTT
Organism: Acanthochlamys bracteata; assembly: GCA_019914995.1. Classification (NCBI taxonomy): domain Eukaryota; kingdom Viridiplantae; phylum Streptophyta; class Magnoliopsida; order Pandanales; family Velloziaceae; genus Acanthochlamys; species Acanthochlamys bracteata. Next base: position 1,536,863 of record CM034131.1, on the reverse strand, counting down.
CCAAACAATTTTTCATCATTGAGCTTAATATCATGATCTATAATTATATTTAACTGGCTAAATATCCACGAATTATGATATCATGATCACAGTTGGCAGACCCGGACCGACCCGTCCGGGTCGACTCGGACGGTAAACCGATCCGGATTTGCAAAAAGACCGGATTAATTTTTTAAAAAAATTAATTTAAAAAATTTTTAAAAAGTAATTAAAAAATTTTAAATTGATGATATATTTAATATATAAATAATTATTAATAATTTTATGTTGAAAAATAATATGTAGTTTAAATTTTGTATTTGGATGTGATAATGCAAAAATATAATTGCTTATATCTTATTTGTAAATATCAATTATTAGTGATTTTTAAATTTTTATATTGTAAAATATTTAGAATCAAATATGTATACCTAAAAAAATTTGTTATATCTCTTTTATGATTTTATTTTTTTCTAATCTCCTAATTTATTTAAATATTTCTTATTATAAATTTTAGTTGTTATTATTATTATTGGTGGTGGCAATACTTCAATTTTCGCTGTGATTATTATTGCTGTTGTTATTGATAATAATGCTATAATAAAAATATTTTAATTTTTTGCTATGATTACTATTGCTATTATTATTGATAGTATTATTGGCAATAGATTTTTTATTGTAATTATTGTTATTATTAATTAAAAATACTTTAATATTATTGATCCGACGGTTTGATCCAAGAACCGTGACCTTCCAGATAATTTTTCGGTTCGATGTCCGGTCCGATTCTTACAACTATGATCATGATACACAACATTAATCATGATTTGAATCGAATCATTCTGTTGAAATAGCAACGAATGAAATGGCAATACGAGGTTGGCTAAAATAGTTTCTTATGACCCAGTCTTGCAAACAAACAAAATATGGAGAAAGACAAAACAGGTTAGCCCACCGGAACGCCGTCTTGTGTATGAACTTTACAGGGTTTAATAAAATAATAAACAAAATAAAAGTTCTTGAATTTTTAATAGAAATAATATTTTGTTTATAATAGTAATTAAGTTAATAGTGAAATGAAAGATTCAATTTGATATATGTTTTTACGTTTGTCGTTGTGAGAGTGTTTGGTTGAGCATTTTACCGACGTTATTTTTTTAATTGTTAATTTTATATTTTTAAATATATATTTTATAAATATTTAAAAATTTTAGAAAGTATATAAAAATTTTATATAAAATTTTTTTTTATTATATATTTTTATTAATTTTAAAAATAAAAAATAAAAATATTTTTCATACACGTTGGGAGTGCTCAAAAAAGCTTCTTTTTTATTTCAAAAAATTTTGTATAAGTTTTCAAATTTTTTTAAAATTAAAATATATAAATAAATTATAAATAATGATATAAGTTCTATTTTAAATATTGATAAAATATAAAAAGTTTTTTAATGAAATTTTTTTGTTATAAGAACTCCTAAACGTTAAATTCTAGAACTCCGCTGTCAATCGAAAAGGTTGTTTATAGATTGGAATTTCTCAAAAGACAAACCCCATCAGTCGTAATAATTTAGAAAATAGGTTAAGAAATGTTGAAAATGCATCTGATTATTTTTTAAAATAAAAATACTATATTAATTGAATTATTTAAAAAGTAATTTTTATTTTAAAGAATAATAATATTATATTATTGCATAAAAATTTATAATATTTTTAATTATTTAAAAAATTTATTAAAAAAGAGTTGATAAACTGTACCAAAAAGCTCCTATATTCTAACTACTTAAAAAACTTTGTTTTATTAATCTATTGATCTGAAACGTAGGTTTGATAGGTATCAAAACTTCAAAAGTGTCTATATGTTATTATAGCCAAAAACAAATTCGATTTGAAGTCAAATTTCTCTTTTTAATTAAAAAAGATGCAACTATATTGGAAAAGGAAAATTTCAAATCATATTATTTTCGTTAGTTGATTAGCATTACGTTTCTCTACTAATAGTTTTTAATTAGTACTAACCATTGGGCTTATTGACAAAAATATCATTTTTTGCCTTGGTTCCTAAGTTTCAAATTTTTAGAAACAAACAAAACCCAGCTCTGTGGTTTTCTTTCTCACACCAGAATCATTTCTCATCAACAGAAACAAACAGAAACGAAGAAAATTTCCAAAACCATGGCTTCAGAATCAACGGAGGCAAGGAAACTTTCGCCGGCGGCGGCAGCGGTGAAGGAGCACGTCAGTGTTGTTTCTAAGCCTCTCATAAACCTCTCCGCCACCGCCGCCGGCGACAACCAAATTCCCCAACCTGCCCTGAAAACCGTGCGAATCTCTTACACCGACGACGACGCTACCGATTCCTCCGACGACGAAGAAGATCGCCGCCTCGCTCGCCGCTGCGTTCGTGTTATCCGCTTCGTTCCTCGCCCGAAAGAATCGGAAGTGGAATTAGGTCAGCGGGGTAGGAAGAGGAAGGCAACGGAGAGCGGTGGAACTGATGGTGGAGGGGTGAGGTTTCGTGGAGTTCGTAGACGGCCGTGGGGGAAATATGCAGCGGAAATAAGAGACCCGGTGCGGAGGACTAGGGTTTGGCTCGGAACGTTTAATACGGCAGAGGAAGCCGCCATGGCTTATGATTCCGCTGCAATTCGTATCCGTGGTCCTGACGCCGTCACCAATTTCGGTTCCCCCGCCGCTGCTCTGCAGCAAACTCCACAAGCGGCCGCTAATTTAGGTTTCTCCGCCACAAAAGATCTGCCTACTCAGCCTGCAGTCACTAACTTCAGTTCCACCGCCGTCGCTGCTGCTGTAGTCCTGCCTCCTCCATCTGATGTCACTAATTTCGGTTCCACTACTGCTGCTACCGCCAGAGCTGTGCCACCGACTCCGCCGGCGGTCAAGATCGAGGCATGAATCGGAAGTGCTAACTGCATGTTCGTAGTAGTAGTAGTATAAAGGTTTGAATTACATAGAGGTAAGCAGTGGATCGAGCTAAATTGATGGTTTTTGTTGTGAAATTGAGCTCATTTTCCTGAACAAACTGCTTTGTATATATAAGAAATTGGTGCTTAAATGTTTCTAAGACTTTGTAAGGGTCTGATAATCTCTGATTGTTGTAAGATAAGATGAAAATTTCAAAGCCAAGTGTGTTACCTTCATCTGTTCTAGTCTAATCTAGTTTTGTAAAAATTGTGATGGCAATGTGTTGATTTCCCTTGATTTTATTACCTGTGTTAGTTTGATGTTCACAACATTTTGAAATTGGTCTCTTATTATGGATTGGATAAAGAACTTGGTGGGATTGTTGTGTATTTGAGATCAACTGATTTTCAATGCTTGTGGATGAGGTTTTAATGCTAAATTCATGATAAATGATATAGCTTTTATATCATCAAAAAGAAATTTTTCAAAAAAAAATTTTTAATTTTTTTTCAAAATGAGTTATATATTTTTATTTTAAAAAATAATAAAAATAATTATAAAAAAATAATATATAATTGTTTGTATTATTAAAATTTTTAAAATATTTTAGAAATTTTATTTTAAATTATTAATAAAAAATTGAAAAAAAAAGCTCTCCAAATATGATCGTACATTTTTTAGATGCAGGCACGGTTTTGAAATGATTATGAAAAATCTTTATTTATTTTAATTTTTTATATTTTTGACTTAATAATTATAATAATAAAAAGATTTTTATTGAAAATTTTATATTTTAGAAATTAAATTTACAAAATATTATAAACAATATTATAAAATATAGAATTAAAAAGTTAAAATGTGCTTTTAAAAAGTAATGTAAAAAATCGCAGCCGGAGAACCTTATGCTGTGTATAAAAGTTTTTCTTATCAATAATAGTATTTCGAAAAATATAATACGTATATGAAACAGCAACAAAGAATGACCAGAGAGATGAGATCACTGCTTTTTCGAGTATTTTAAAACGCTTGTTAGATTGTTGCAAAAAAGAAAAATAAGATTGTCAATAATGGAAGGGACTGACGTGAATTAATTTTATTGAGTTGAGAGGGACTGAATTTGTCAGAGACTACTTTTGAGATATTTACAGGACACTGGTAGAAGTAGTTGGGGACACCTCTTGGTGCTCGTGAGCATATTCTTTGGAGTTTCTAAGCATATGCAGTAGCAAATTTTCAAAGAAAATTAAAATGACAAAATTTAGAAATAGCAACTTCAAGCATATTCGGCACACCGGTCTGGATGGATCGAAAATTATCAATCCGGACACAAAATCTGTCCGGATTTTAAAAAATAGAAAATACATTTAATTCGATATAATCTGATTGACACGGATAAGTTTCGAATTGACTTAGTGATCTATTTATCTGGATCAATTTGGATCATTAAAAAAAATTATATTAAGCTAGACACGAATGTTTGAGACTCTTTTTTTGTCTATCGATTGTGATTCTATTTTTGGTGCAGAGATATTTGAATCAGATCTATTCTTGTAGTGTTTTTGGAGAAACACTTCGATTTGTTCCCCCACGAACTCTTCTTCCTCGATTTCTTCAGTTGTGACCGACGACAGCTTGGTGTGCGGCAGTGAAGTCGCGGAGTTACGTCAGCGATAGTAAGAATGTTTTTAGATAATTATAATGGATGGATCTGATTGGGAGAGAAGAGGTTGATAGAGTTATAAGAAATTTTCATTGCTAAATTTGAAAGTAAGCCGCAGGAATTCATGTTCTTCAGGAATTGAAACTTCTGGCGAAGAATATCGATCGCAAAGAGCTTAGTAAGGATATATAGGAACTTGTGGATCTTAGAATGATTTGGTATTCAAATTATGTATGCGCGTCTCTTCTCGATTCAACCAACACCATTATCGCTGTCATTGATCGTCTTCTTCGTTGCCGTCTCTATCTCCATCTCGCATTCCACTAATGGAACTGAGGCGGTGGGGACAGTGAGATCTTTTGCTTTCAAGCAGTCCACTATCGACATTCCACTAAGCTGCTGAGATTGATGATTACGTAAAGCTCGCCAGAAACAAGTTTGCATAAAGGTGTCTGTTGTGGGCGTTTCAGTAAGTGAGAAACCCGATTTGATCCAACATCTTCTTGCTCTGATCTGGTTGCAGCATGCTCCGGAACTCGTTGATGGCGATAATGATGATGATGATTCCTTTGTTGTTGTTGTCGTGAGCCATTGAAGACGATGGTGCAGGCTTTGACGATGCAGAGAACAAAGAGCTCTGATACCTTTTTATGAGGCTCTTTCGATGCTTCTTGAATAATGGAATGCCTTCGGTTCTTTTTTGTAACTTCTCTTGGGTATGTTATTTTTACTTCTCCATCATTCTATATGCGATCTCATGAGACATACAATCGACTACAGTTGATCTGGCGGGTTAATCCGTTGATCTAGCAGGTCAACTCATTAATCTATCTAGTCAAATTAGAAATTATTGATCTAGATAATTTTGGTCAAAATTTGTTTCAGTTCTTACAACTATAATTTCAAGAGAGAGAAAAATAAGAGCTTACTACTCGTTAGCAGAGTCGATTGTTATTATGCTACTTTTGAGAGTGCATTTTGAAAAAATAAGTTTCAACTATTCAGTTCACTTTTTCTAAAACTTAACTATTATATAATTTTTTAAAAGAAATAAAAAGTTAAAATAAAGATAAAATAGTTTTTAGAAGCATAGCCAATTGTGTTCTATTTTAGATTCTTAGTAGCAAGGTATCTGAGTTTTAGCAAAAAATTGTGACCTCCGTATGTACCAATTTTTACACTGATTAGCTAATGGCTACACCGTGAACATTTAGGAAATGTTTGAAAATATTTTTAAAAAAAATATTTTTAAAAAGAAAGATATTTGAAAATTTTTTTAAAAAAATTTCCACTTTTCTAAATAAAAAAATAATAATAAATAATAATAAAATTTTACAATATAAAGTATTTTTTCATAATTTTAAAACTTTTTAAAAGTTTTGTATAATATATAAAAAATTTAATAAAATATGTAAAATAAAAAGTTGAAATGAGAAGTTAATAAAAGCATTGTCAAACAGCTTCGAAGTCAAAATTATATAAAATATTACACAAAGTTTATTGCATCCCCATCATCGAGCCAAAATTATGGACTTGCCAACTAAAGGAAAAACTAAAGGACGTTTAATTTACGTGAACTTCTTACATCTCGAGCACTACAAGTTACCCAAAACATATGGATATCTTAACAATCTAACTATAGCTAGCTAACTTCAGTAGTATTTCCATGCTGCTTTGCTTTGCGTTCTTACATTCGACCAAAAACCTTCCGAACCAATTGCGGCAATGATCACTTGCAACTCAGCAGTTCTAATGAGTGCACTCGCCAAGTAGTCGACATTAGAGTCGCACGGAGGACCAACGTTCACTGGCTTGAAACTTTCATCCGTATCATTAACTTGGTGGCGTTGCTCCGTCGCACTTTGTTCGAACACTACTTGAGTTCTTCGAAAACTACAGGAATATTTTGATGAAAATTATAGCAACCTTCTTAGACACCAACTTAATTGAGAACGTTCTTAAAATCTTTGTGAGGCAATGATCGATGGATCACCAGCGTCAATGGTGATGATTCTTGCTCTTGCTAGCTCGTCAGACACTTTTCCTCCGGCGATGCGTTGCCTTAAACGTTCAGCTATCGCTGATTTGTGGCAAGGTTTGCTGACGAGTAAATGATTTGTTCATGTTCGAATTTTTTGGCGGCAAAGAATTTCATTACTTGTTTTGTTGTATATGCTGTCATCGAACTCACAGAAAGCGTCGGTAGAACTCTGCCGTCGACCATCTCTATTCTTGGCTACTTCATCGGGAAGCCGGATTTTGTCTACCTTTATGTAAGCCATGCTTTATTTTCGCTCTCTTATTATTCTTTGTTCTTCTCCCGACAATCTTTACACTGTTTGATGAAACCTGCTACATGAATCTTCTTTATGAATGAAGCAATTACAATTCTATTTTAACTGAGAATCTCTTATGATAGACTGTGTAGAAAAATCCGTACAGACAAAATTATTGTTCCTGCACTGTGAACTCCATAATTTCCCGTAGATCAAACAAATCACTTAATTGTAAATCAATGGACACTAATCTCATTCTTTGCAATAGAAAGTTCAAATCCAGATTCAATTCCCTAGAATGAAATTTCCCGTAGATTCATCTCTACATAAGAATTCTCTAGCTGGAGAGAGTGAAAAGAGTCCATATCCAACTAGTGTTTGATTTGATTCTTTTTTAACTTGTTTATGTAAATGAGTCGAGCGTAGCTAGAACACATTATAAACTGCCTCGAACAAAGGCGTGTTTTCAGAAACTCAAAATTTTCAGATATTTATTTTGTCGCAACCAAACGAGCACTTATATTATGCAAGCTCAAGCCGAGCTCAGGCTTATGCAAGTTATCAACTCCGTGCTCAAGTCATGTAAGATTTGAGCTGCAAGTCAAGCTTGAGCTTCGCTCATTTAGGGCGTGTTTCAAATGGTCGTAACTGAGTTTCGTAAAAATGAAAAGTAGAAAGTAGAGTTTTTTAAAAAATAAGGTGGAAGTAGAGTTTAGCATTTGTATTTCAATAAATTTTGAAAGTGTGTTAAAAATTGAAGAATATAATTGTATTAGGAAGTGTATAAATAAGAAAGTTGGAACTGGAGTTCCGTATGTGGAAGTAGAGTTCTGAGTTCTTTGTGTAATCGAAACATAAGAACTATTCGAAACTCAAAATCTGGCGGAAGAGAGTGGAGTTACGGGCGTTTAAAACATGTACTTATTAGTACAAGAGTTCGAACATGAGCCGAGCCTAATCTGTGCCTAGCTCGAAATTTTAGTACAAATTTTATAAAGGAATTATTAAAAAAATTTTAAACATAAAATTAAAATAGAGTTTCGAAATAGAGTTTCAAACACACTCTAGCTATGTTCATTTACAGCTGTGCATTCAAAATGGGCCGGGCCCGGGCCGAGGGCGAGTAGTTATTCGGCGAGACTATGATTCGTTTTGCTAGTTCAGCCTACACCAATATCGTATTGACAATTTCAGTCCTGTATATAACATTTACTTCATATAATAGCTTGCATTTTTCTGTTTCGTAGTGCTTATCGTCTCTCCACTACTGCTCTCTCTCACCACCATGAACGCTTCTTCCGAAGAATCCAACCTCGACGAACTGAGCGGCTCAGAGCTTGAATCAGTCGAAGCGACAGCATTCAATCGCATGCAATCTGTTTCGATCTTGGATCGCTACGGCGAGATCCGGTGCCCTCTTTGCCCTTGCAGGCGAAAACATCCACGAACTCGTCGCGCTTTGTTTCATCACGCCGCCGCATTCGCTTCTTCTTCTCGTCGCTGTCCTTCGTTACGCGTTGCACATCGTGCTCTTGCTCGAATTCTCTCTCCTCAACAACCCAATCCCGCGAATGTCATAAATTCCAAATCGGTATGTTAACCGAGAATTGGTTTTGTTTTTCTTTCTGGTTTTGCTTTTGTATTGTATAGTGTTGGTGGGCAGCTATAGGTATACTTTCTCGCTATCTCTAGCTTTCAAATCTCTAGTTTAGAAGTCGCTGGTGTTTGCTTTTCTAATTTTTTGAAAAATTTTGGCTAGTTATTGCTGTTCTTTGTCGCCTGACTTAATGAGCAGTAGCCCTATTCTATGCTGAGTTTTCTGTTTTTAATTGTTCTTTTTTGGAATTTTGGGGGAAAATATTCATTGGTCGGCAGTCCTGTGCTGTAATGAGTTTTAAACGTTTTGAGGAGCTGTCATGTACTCCATTTGTTGCATTCTTCATCAGTTGAGAAGAAAGCAATTTTTCTTCTTTGTTTCTTTTTAAAGTAGTCTACACTCTACAAGACTACTACAACTCGCAAGTTTAGGAATATTATTATTTTATTATTTTTGTTTATCCTGCAGGCAGGTAATTTTAGGGAGGATGAGAGGTTTGTCTGGCCATGGATGTGCATTTTGGTTAATGTTCCTGATGGTACAAACCTTAAGAAGGCTCTCTCCTGCTATAACCCCTTTCGAATTATTTGCTTGCCTGATAGCAACTGTGCAGTAGCAGAGTTTGATCCCAACTGGGCTGGGTTTGCCCGTGCCATGATGTTTGAAAACCTTATGATCTCTTGTTATTCTGGAAAGAAGCAGTGGAATGAAAGTGAATGTAGAGATGGAGGGAAGTTGTGTGGATGGGTTGCAAGAACTGATGATTACCATGCAACTAGCCCTGTTGGGGTACATTTGCACCAGAGGAGCGATGTGTATCTAAAGACAGTTTCGGAGATTTTAGCAGAAGATGAGGCTAATTTACGGAAGCATGTTGACATTTATACTGACCGAGTCAAAGAACAGAAGAGAAATTTGTGTTTGATGGAGTGCAGTTTAGATAAGGTGACTATGTCAGTCGAAGATGTCCTAGCTGAGATAAAGAGGAATCACCATGCTTATAATGAAGGTGAATTACAAACTGTTTTCTGATCCCTAGGGTTAATGTTGTTTGGTTTCTTAGGCACCTATTTGTTTGGTTGGTGGTTTTGGGTGTTGTAACAATATCACATTCTTCTTAAGATGTGGCTGAGACATGTGTACTGCAATAGGTATTCGTAGATTTAAGAGGAAGGTTACTCACAAGATAAGCTATATTCTTAAACAGAGTATAGCATTCTTTTTTCCGGTGAAGCTAGTAAGTCTAGGTCTTTTTCTCTATAAGTTATGATTTCCAACATAGAATGCTATAGAATCCCACTAATCCTTCCACAGAATGACTATTATCTGAATAAGAGGAAGAACAACAAATGCACACACATATGTAGAATGCAAAAAGTAAACTCATCTATGTCTTAGACGGCCTATTGTGCAAATAGATGCCTATTGTAATGGAAGGAAGAAGATCAGACACAGTAAATGCCAGAGGAACCTGCTTTTCATTAAGGAATGTCTGGTTTGGATATTCATTTGCTGGAAATCACAAGTAATAGACTGACCATATAAGAATTATGTGGAGTATAGGCGTACAAGTTACTCGAGGTCAAGTGAAGCTCAAGCTCAAACTCGGTCTCTCTTTCTCGTGTCTGAACTGCTTAATTGGTCAATAATTTTCCTGTGTCTATCTTCAAGACTTATGCAACATATGAAGAGTTTTTTCCCCATGTGTGGTTTTATACTGGAGGTATTCTCTTTTATATTTACGTACTTTCGGTATTTTGTGCTAGTTCGGTATTTTACAAATGTCTTTCCTTTGAAGAAGGCAACACGACCTCTCTGTGCAACCTCAAAAGCTAAGAATCAAGTGTCGCATATTGTTATGGAAGGACTATTGAGGCTGATTAACCACTTATTATTCTTTAAGAAAGAGAAATCCTTATTGATGACATAATTCTGATTTCAGAGAGAAGTAACCCTGTATCAGTAAAAGGTTCAAAAGGTTAACTGAGCTAGTACTAAGTGGGTTTTGTTGCTTAAATGATGACCTTGCACAAAAGGTAATTTCTTTTACCTATTGTAGCTTGTTCTTTTGCTGCTGCAGCAGTGAATTGATATTATATTCATTCTTTGGAATTTAGAGCATAAAATTCCCTCTTGGGTTGGTTAACTAAAATTCTTAAGCATGATAAATTCGCAATTGATTGCTTTCTACTGTAGTTAATTACAGTACTGTTTGAATGATAAAAGCGTACAATATTATGAATTCCATAAAACAAATTTGTGTAATGTTTTACTTTCATAAAGAGGGAGTGATTGTTCTCATGAATTTAAGAAAGGCGATAACTAATATAATAAAGTCACATAGATTGTTTAGCCTCTAAAAGAGCATGTGCTAAGTGGTTTTGCAATCATGAATTTTTTACTCTTTAGTAGTATATTTTTTTGAATTTCCTGATGAAGTCTTTTCTTTCTCCTCTACTTTGTTTTTCTGTCGTTCTTTTAGGATTTATGTTGAGTTGGTTTTTTGAGCTTCCTTTTTCAAGTTATGGGCACGTTTTGCTCTCAAATACCAAAAAGATTGATGCTCGAATTAACTTTTAGGGACTTAAGTTGAGAGCCTTGAGATTAGTGATTTATAGCTCTTTTACTAAGAGCTATCTACAAAAGCTGTGCATGATTATTTTTCAGAAGGCTTACATTAACATTCTTTAGTGCTCTAGGAGTATGCATCTTTTCTATATTAGATTATGTTCGGGTTTAATTCAAAATGTTGTCTGCTAGTTGCATAATGACGTAACATATTTGCTGATAGTTCAAGTTGTCGATATGCTTGTAAGATGTTATGCAATCAGCTTTCAAGCAATATATCATACTCTTAGATATCCCCAAGTGAAGTTCTCTTTTCTTAAGTTTATTTCTAGTACTCTCTTACTAGTAAGTTCAATTGTTCAACTTAGTACCTTCGATCGATCCAGAGCTACTAACTTTCGTTCTGCATCTGGAATTGTTGAGTAAAGAGCAAAGCTAGACTTATAACATGGATTGCAGGATCTTATTTGTTTAATTCATTTTATGATTAATCTCATAAGTTGGGTGTGAACGTCAAAATATGGCTTAGTCATGTATCACTTCCACTTCACGTGATTTCTCTAGAAATGCAGAATCTGCCACAAGGTGCTCTTCAGAATGCTCGTAGTGTGTTCAAGGAAAATGAGAAGTTGAGGTTGGAATTGGACTTACTAAAGAAACAAATTCATATCAGATGCAAACAGGTTAATGAGGTGCTGATTAAACTTGATAATCAGTGTGAGGTAATAAGTAAGCTGTTTTATTAACATAATCAGATTTCCTTTTCAGTATTGCTTCTAGGTTCTTTTCCATTATGCAGTCTTTATTTTTTAGTTGAATTTTCCTGTTACAAAACTATTGCTTTACGTTTCCATTATTTTAGAAAGTGTGAAAGTAGTCATGTTCCTTCACTATTATGAAGGAAACACTTCTTTGTGTTTCTTGGAATTCTTTTGTTAACCTTTCTATATGGCAGTTTAATCTGATCATATATAAGGTGTGTGCACTGTGCAGTTTCCTGCTTTCTTTTTTCACTTACTGGTTTAGCCGACATTAGTAATGATCAGGGCGAACTAGCAATATTGCACCTACGTTTTTGCTGAGAGGAGTGTTCCTCCCGGTTTCACGTTGTTTAGAATCTTGTTACAATTTAGAAGTGGCGGATTTGATTTGCAATTCATATGCTCAGTCAAATATGATTTCACTTGGTAAGCTGCATCAAATCAGATGTTGATATGGATTGCCATGTGTGGCTGCATTCTTATCAAACAGTTTATATACTAGATCGGAATTACAAATAATTGCTGAGTGCGTTTCAGCCAGAAAGCAGAAGTATGGCTGATATCAAGCTACAGAGCATTTGTTTCCAGTGTTTTCTATTCTTAAGCACAGCTGAGTCATAAATATAGGCAATGCAAATTCATTACATAGTTCTTGGTTTGATTGGAAGTTGTTATGACAGGTAATTAATAATAGGCCCTCTTTTTGTTCTTCTGTTTCTACATTAGTAATTCTCCTGCTTCTATAAAACTGTCATATTGCATTTAACTTTTATGTAGAAACCCTTAGGTGCACTGCTAGGGAATTTGGAGCAGTGTTTGAGACATTAATAAAACAGGAATACTGATATTTTGCCTTTAGTCTTTGTAATATATGCATATATGGGGGGAATTTATGCTATCCTGCTTTCCTAATTTGCTAATTCCATGATTGTACAAGGAAATTGGTATTTTGGAGAGGATTCAGAGACAGTTGGAAGAAAGTGATTTGTTCAAGGCTCACGAGGAACTAGAAGGACTACGCGAGCTTTTGGTTACAGTAAGGGTTCTAAATGCCACTTTTTTGCGCCTTTCTAACTATCTTGATCTTTATGCATTTACACTGTAATATGTGATGACTGGGAAATATAGAATTCAAAGAAGTTTTTCAAAGGAGAATCAGATGTTGGAATTAGAGAAGTGGATCAGATTGAACTACTTCCTTTCAGAAAGGCATGCGAACAGAAGTTCTATGTTGGAGATATTGATGCCAAAGCTGCAAACCTCTGCTTGATGTGGCAGGAGGAACTGAAAAACCATACATGGCACCCTTATAAAGTCATCCACGTTGGTGGAAAGGTTCAGGTATGTTCCTACTTGGACTGACCTTTTGCATTACATGAATTGCTTCTAAGGCAAGTTTAATTTCCTTGAGTCATAGATCACATCCAATAATCTCATATTTTATCTTTAATGTGTGTGTGTTTGTATGTCTTGTCTTTTGATAATTGAGATGCTGCAGTGGGTAAGAAAGCACTTAAAGTTTTTTAGACAGTGAGATCTCACAAAATGGATACATCTTTCCTCTGATTGAAATATCAATCGTGTATGTTCTTTAGACAATGTTTAATTTTTGGTTCTTGATTAATGTCTAGGAAGTAATAGATGAAAATGATGAGAAGTTACAATATCTACGCAATAAGTTTGGAGATCATGCATTTAATGCTGTTGTAACAGCTTTGATGGAAATCAGTCACTGTGATCCAAGTAGTAGGTTCATTAGTCCTGAGCTTTGGAATTTCAAGGAAGGCCGGAGAGCAACATTGAAGGAGATTTTTCAAAACATTCTACGGAAATGGAAGGATAGAAAGCGACGGAGAATAGAATAGGGGCTACTCTTTGTTTATGTGAATAACTCTTTGGCTGAATGGAGACAGACATTTCTTATTAGTACCTTCCAAAAAAGTTACTGTTTTCACAAGCCAATAGTTATGAGATCTTTTATATTGTTAACTAAGTAGATCATGCCCTGCGCGCTACTTGTGTCCTGGAGAAGTTCAGTATTTATAACTTGCTGCTTTGATTCTGCTACACACTCAGATAAGGGATGTTGGTTGGTTGTCGTGGAGATGCAACAGTGGCTATTGCATTTTAACTTGTAACTTATAAGCGAATTGATATTGAACATATCGGATTTGCAAAACAGGTGATAGTAGCAAAGAAAGTTGTACATGTGTAATGCTTTGCTAACCATGTCAACTTCTTTTTTGTTCAGATTTCGAATCCGAATGCAATTGAGAATCGTGGCTTCGTGGCGGTGACGACAGCGAAGCTAGAATTTTTTTCCCCTCCTTTTTTTTAATAATAATTTTTTTTATAAACAATCAATACTGTCCATTTTTTTGACAGTTACAACGATCACCGGCAACAATCACAAGTTGTCCGATGACGTGATTAAATTATGATGGTATAAAAAGTGATAAAATCAGGTTTGATTTTGATACCAAAATAAAAACACAAGTTGAATTCCTTATTGTTATTCCTCAATTAAAAGAGCTACATATATATAAGAATACAAGTAACTAAATTAAAAAATTATATTTAATATATAAGTTGGGAAATATATCAAATTTAATATCTAATTTAGGAAACTAAATATTTTAACACTTAGCCCCGTGTTTCTTTCAGCTGATAGGTTTGAGTGTGCTCAATCCTTATCACTGCGGCAATGAAAGAAGTGCAGTAGTATTTATAATCCTGAATGACTTGCTGCTTTGATTCTGCTACACACTCAGATAAGTGATGTTGGTCGGTTGTCGTGGAGATGCAACAGTGGCTATTGCATTTTAACTTGTAACTTATAAGCGAATTGATATTGAACATATCGGATTTGCAAAACAGGTGATAGTAGCAAAGAAAGTTGTACATGTGTAATGCTAATCATGTCAACTTCTTTTTTGTTCAGATTTCGAATCCGAATGCAATTGCTTTACTGCTACCCAAATTGTAACGTTGAGTATGTAAGCACGTATTACTTCTTACCTGAAGCAGAACATAGTAATTTTGAGTCACCTGTGTTCTATTCATAACAAACAACAAAAGGAATACAATAGAAACGTTTAACCGAAACATAATAACCAGTGAACCGAAGTGAAGTTCTTCGATTGTAAAAATCAACACTTTTGACTTAGATAGTTTCTGTTTAAGTCTCGAGTTTGTAACACATTTGGTAAGAATTAGGAAAATTCATGCCAATGAAAAATTTTGCTGAAATTAATATTACAGTGTAATATGACAGGATTGATTAATAAAATATCAGGATACACATGCATGTAAAATTAAGATATATACAGAATAAGATTTTTAGTTACAAACGTGTTAGAATTAATGCTAGTGAGTAGTCAATCTTTGTTCAGAATTCTAGATTGATTTTACAATATTCTCACACGTGACGAAATAAAAAATATAAGCATATAGTGGTAAGAAATATACCAGCTGGCGGTTGGAAGTTAACCTAATAAATATATAAAAACCTGCACCGTTACCTATATATACTCAATCAACCAACCCAGACTCCATCTTCTGCTTCACATCAAACTCTCTTTACTTCTTTAACCTATATATACTCAATCAATCAATCTTCTGCTAGAAATCATGGAGGCCGCGGCAATGAAAGAAGCGCAGCTCTCGACCGCAATCAATACCTCTGATGAACTTGCTGGTAGCAGCAATACTTCTGAAGACGATCAGGAGCACCGCCGCATTGTCTCCAGTCAAGAATCAGAGAAAATCGCCGACGATGGTCGTGAAGGGAGCATGCCGTTCAAGAAACGAAAGGAACCCTACTGCTCTAGCTCTAGCTATGACGAGACCTTTCAATCCACTGGAAGTAACGATCGGACGATGATAATCGCAGCTGATTTCTCCTCTGATCGTCAGGATCACGATGATCAGAGCAGCATGCATTTCAAGAAACCATCAAGCTTTGCGCCGTTGAATGCTGCTGAGATCACCGCCGATGCCCAATGCAACAACAGCAGCACTACCACCACCACTGCAAAGCCTTTCAAGAAACGAAGTAGGAAATCGCGGCCTCACCGTGCTCCATTCGGAGATTTCCACACTTACCTAACCTCTACTACTTGTTCTTCTTCTTCGTCAACTTCCATTTGCTGCTGCGGCGCCGTCGCGTAAGAGTAAGAACATCAAACCCATCAGGCAGCAGCATGCCGGTGATGTTCATGTTCGCGTAGAGAAGAAAGATTGTAAGAAGAAGCCAAATAACCAGGAGATGGTAACAGAACCATCACCGGATTTCCAGGAGAACAATATGCCGGTCAGTAATGTTCATGTCGAGAAGAAGGGTGCTAATAATAAGAGGAAACCGGGTAAGGAAGAAGCGGTATCGGAACCAACGCCAGAGCAACACGATTGCATGAGGAACATTGGTGAAAGTCATGGCTGCTCTGCAGCGCCGATGCACTTCCACAGCAAACATGTGACTTTGAGCGACGTTCTGGCAACACAGAACCGTTTGCTTATTAATGACAAGTCGAAGAAGGTTAGAGCGCTCTTGGAACAAGTTCTCAGTAATGAGGAGATGAACATCGTCGACTATGACAATCACGGGCTCTCTGTTGTGCTTGTGGACGGCGCCGGGAAGGTTTATGAGAACATTGACGGGGGCTATGATGCGGAGGGAAAGAGGGTCCCTGAGAAGCACGCCAGACTCAGGTACTTGGAGAGCAACAAGAGTTTCAGAATCAGAGGGCGCAGCTACAAGGAGTTCATCGAAGATTACAAGCCGAAAGAAAAAAGACCTGCTTCACCTCTGGGCTTTCGTCGTCTCGCCGGACAACGGTGAACGAAAAATCTGGATCGGGCTGATAAAGGAGAAGAGCCACCTAGCAGCACAACGGCCAAACAATCACCAGATGCCACCCGCAGCTGGTCTTCATAATCAGATTGTTGCAGCAGGTCCTTGATGCTTATGGGAGAGAACAACAGGCCAGTGCCGGTGGCAGAAGAGAAGAGGAACAGCCGCAGCGTTGCTTAGCTTGTTCCGGCACCGCTTGCACTGGATACCGTTCTGCAAACTATGGCAAGGTTACCACTGCAGTGGCATAGAAGAAGCCGTTCTCTCCGTCTAGCAATTCCAATTTGAGAAACCATGAGATATTTGTTCACATGATGATGATGTTAGGTTGTTGTTTAGCTGCTGATCAATTGCTTATTATTTGTTTGTTGTCGATTCATGAGTTTATTTTATTTCCTTAACAGATGATGATTTATGCTTATGTATTACTCTGCAACATTAAAGTTTTGAATAGAAATTTTTGCATTAATATGAAAAAGTCTATTTTAGTTTTGCGGTTATGTCCAGTGGTGTCTGTGAACCAATTTTTGCAATCCCTTCTATATATTCTTCAGATGCACGCTTATCATGTCTGAAAACTGAAATCATTACTCGAAAATTTGTAGTTTGATGATTTCAGGCCAAACACAAGCAGCAGAGCAACTATTCGGCCCAACAGAGACGGCCACAACAAAAAGCAAAGACCATGCTTCATATAGCACCTTAGAGTAAAATTTGACAGCTTACAATTGTATCAAGGCGCAATTCAGGTAGAGCTTATGAATGGAGTGAAGAAACTTCAGCTTTGACCACAGACATCTATCTAACTGGTAAAGGGTAATGAGCTCCAGATTTGTAATTCTAATCTTTGAGCAAACCAAGCATGGAATAGCAACAATTTTATCATCACTGAAGAAATGTATCAGCACCATTCGATGACAACAACAAAACTCTCTGTCCGCCAATGCCAAATCTTCCAGAATCCACGAAAACAAGCCTCCTGATGAGACTCCCATGGATTATGTACAGTTTTTTTGCGAACCAGAAACAAAAAGTATCATAAATGCTACGACGCACGCATTGTACATTTGGCAAACGTAAATGCATGTTAATATTGTGTTTTAATAGAGACTTAGAGAGCTGAGTGCCATGAAACTAAATTCAATAAACTGAATTCGGTAAGAAATAAATTAAAGCATGATATACTGAAATATAAAAGTAAATAGAAACCCAAAATCTGGCCAAAGGAAATAAGTTCGGTATCTGAACTACATCCTAGAAAGATTTGGATACCATACATGCTAAAATTGGATGATTTTCATATAAGGCGGAAGACTCCAGGTCTGTTAAAACTAAAATAGAAATCAATCTGAACAAGCCTCTTTCCTTTTTTTTCTCCCTTTTTCTCTCTTGAAATTTGCCTGTCTGTTGTACATCTCTGGTTAACAAAACTTTACAACATGCAAATCAAAATTGTGTGGCAGTTAAAAACCACTCCCCCATCAACAAATACCATCCCTACCATCTCCCAGTTTCTGTATAATATAAAGAATATATTATGACTTTCCTACTTAACCACCAAAACCCTAAATCTCTATATATATAGAGTGGCAGGAGATCACCCTCTCCATGTCAGGCCGTGAGCATCCCTCGGAAGCATCCAATAAATCCAGAAACCTTGAAATGGTTTTGCAATATCCATTACTTCCTTCAAGCTCCAAGCTCGTTCATGGAAGAACAGGAGCATATAGCAAAAGGTCGCAGCACTTAAAATTTGATGCTGTCATACCTTCATAAACATTCTGTCATCCTCTCATGTATGCTCAACAGCCAAGAATCAGTATGGAAGAACATAGGGAAGAGCCAAGACGTCTAAAGAATCTATCTGCATAGCCTCTGCCCAAACATGCAGTCTGCCATCACCCTCAAGATCCACCTTGGGCTTTGGCTGAATGTGCTTGCTATTGAAGAGCCACTCCTGGCCATCATACTCGGGCCACTCATCCATTTCAGGAACAGTATATATCTGGCTTAGATACTTGCAGTCAGGGTGAGGAGATTTACATGATGCTTGAACCTTGCTACTACTTTCCACAGCAGCTGAAGGCTTCAAGCCAAGAACTGATGGTTTTAGGTCAGAAACTGAAGGCTTCAGGTCGAGACCTGGCCGCATTACGGTTCTGCCATTCATCTTTTGATCCTTGGCCTCGACTTTTTTTGCTTTAGTGGTACCCTCCTCCTTGATGGCTGGATTAAGGCCATCAGCCATATCACATGACTGCAATGTCCTTCCATTCTGCAGAGGGTGAGAGGATGGCGCAATTCTTGGAATTTTATTAGGCCGTGCATCAGTTTCTGTTACCAAGGGCAAATGAAGCAACATGAAACTTCAAGTTCTATGTATGACGCATCCAAAAAAATACTTTTCCCGCAGAACAGAAAAACGGTTTAGATAAAAGGAACAGATAGAACAAGATTTTACGTAGAAGGGAAAAACACAACAAAAAGAGCTCACCTAGCAAAAAGCCATTGACCTCAATGTGATTCCTCTTCTTATTATTTTCCTTGAGAGAACCACTCTTGACTTTGTCTTTTAAAGGAGCTAATGGCTTAGAATTCAAACCCACAACATTATCTTTCCTTCTGTTATCTACATGTTCCTTCTTTCCACTATCTGTCGCTTTATTATGCTGTTCTTTATGCTTGTGTTCACCCTTCTCCTTTGTTTTCTCTTTTTCCTTTTCTTTACCTTTATGTCTATCCCTATCCTTCTTTTTTTCCCTCTTCACATGATTTTTATCTTTGCATTTGTCCCTCTTGTCATCAACAGTTTCCCTGTCTTCGAGCTTCTCCCCCTCCAACTTCATACCCATTTCCTGAACTGTTTGAGCCAGTTCATCATCTCTTTGCCGCTCTGTGGAGATTGTTTTTGATAACAATTCATGTCCACTGCTTCTTCTATCCGTCCCCACTTGACGAGCCATACCATCAATCTTTTTTTGCTCCATGCTACTGGTGTTGGGAGACAATACATTTCCCAGTGGAATTCTATGCACGCCACTAGGAACGATTTGAGTCCCAAGAGCTCTTTTTGGGTCTGCACTGAATTCTGGTGCCATTTTGTCCCCAAGAGCTCTTTCTTTCTCAATCTTTGTGGTAACTCCAGAGACTCCTGTTTTTTTAATAACTGAGTCAGTGATAGTAGCTGGAGGAGCCATCTTATTAGGTATTTTCTGAATTGAACTGGCAAGCATTCTGACTGCTGCCCCTTTCTCCCCATCTCGAATCCTCCTGCCCAACTCCTCTGTATACTTGACATCCTTAACTTCTTCAACCTTCCGGCCGCCATCCCCAAGCTTATCTTCATTGGGACCTTCAGTCGATCTATCAATTCTTTTGTCATCAGATGCCCTATTCTTCTCTTTATCTCTACCCTCTTCCTTTTTCTTATCTTTGTATTTCTCTTTCCGATCTTTCTTCTCCTTACGTTTATCTTTACTTCTGTCTTTGTCCTTTCTTTCTTTACCTTCTTTCTTTTCCTTGTCCCTCTTCTCCTTTTTATGTTTCTTCTCCTTGTGCTTTTCCTGGAAGGAAATGAACACAAGCTCTCTTCATCATGATAGCCACAACAACTTCCAATATTCAAGGAATAATACAAACAGTGACATTGAGAGCTAGAGTAAATATCTAGGCCCAGAATGTTGAAAACCTATACAAGCTGCAAATTAAAAAAAGAATGTGGAGCTTGGTCATGCAAAGACGGAGCCTATAAAGCTACTTACAAAATAACACCTCAACCATAGATAATAAGTATACTCAAAATATTCACAATCAATGAGTTGGCAGAACATCACCAGAAGAATAAGTGACCACAAGAATTAACTTCCGGTGCATTCAGACATACAAACTCTTGCAAGAAGAAAATCAATTCAAGTTGTTACTTGCAACTTCTATTGTTAAAAATTCCTCCTAACCTTGGTCTGTTTACCACCCATACACAAAATTCACATGAAATGATGGCAAAATCTTCCACTGAAACAAATTATTTGTAATATGATTCAACTCTTATAGACAAGTTTACACCACAATCAAACACTACATATAACATAAAGAGGCTAATCTAAATTATTCTTTGATACTACTGTATGTCATGACAAAAAGCAAACTTAATTTACTCTTACTACTAAACCACACCATAATGGAAATACCCTTTGCTACAAATTTGGCAAACCATGTCAAAGACCATTGGCATGGAAAAGAAAGTTCCAGTTCAACAAGTGCAATTTAATTCCAGAAGGCAAGTATGACCAAGAGTAAGCTTACTCAATATTGTCCGAACTTAACTAGTAACTAAACAATTCTCATAAGCTCTTCAAACATGTTACCTTTAGTAACAAAATCAGTTAGAACGTAATGAAAGCACCGTCAAGAATGCAGATTCAGAGTCACAGTATTAAGCTTAACAAGCTCAAAATGCAATGGGAAGGTAAATGGCATTAACCTGTCATCGTAAAGCATATTTCTATAATTAAGCAAGCTGTGGAAACAAAAAAGAGTTTCCATAAATTTTGTGTGTATCGAACGATCATTGTTCTTACTTGGAAAGATGAACCAAGATAATCAATCAAGTTAGGCAATGTCTTACGAGGAAATCCTGGAAATCTATAAGGGTTACCCATGCATATTTACAGCAGTACTAAGCTGACTGGAACAACCATGATAATCAATGAGTAGCCACTTTTTCTCTAACATCTACCCGAAGGCCCTAAAATACAAGGGAGTGACGCCATGGACTAAAAGTAATTAGACAACTCCTTACATAGTAACTCAGCCCTTACCAGACAATTGATGTCATACATGATCTTAACCTTGATAAACTCTACAAACATCAAAAGTAAAATTGGCCTTATATAACAGGGCATCAACCAGGTATGTTAGAGCTAGGCAGATATATGAAATGCTCGATGAAGATCTTTTTCCTCACAATATTAACATCAATCCCTAAATTAAAGTCCTAGAGTATCAGCATGAGTATATGTATAGCAATCATTGGAGAACTATCAGCATATATAGGAAATATATATTTTCTAGTTATTATTCATCTTACTTCTTCAAATAATATTCCATAGCATTTCAAAATGCCCTGCATGCAATATTCAATTTACAAAGTATACAGATGCTTATGGAAGTATAACGATTAGCAGAATAGACTAAGTTGTGCATCTATTAGGTACTATTCTACTTTGTACATACGGAAAAATTGAGCATTTGCCAGATCACATTTACATACATCATTTGGTAAAATGACAACCTCCAACAAAATTGCATCCTACCTCGAAAATTCCCAAACCAATGCAATAAACTACTCTAAAGTATAATAAAAACCTTAAAAGTTAGCATCAAATTGAACTAGTGCTAAGCAGATGGTGGAGTAATGTTGTTACGTTATACCAATTCTTTAATGCTAAACAAATTGCATAAATTTGTCATCTACATCATCATTTCATGCATTCTCATTCCCAAAACTACTACAAACCTCAAACAAATGGAAAACAAATGCTTACAAAAGTTTCAAAAAGGATGGAACATGTGTTTTTGTCAGTCAAAAACAATGAATCTCAGAATGCATAGCAAAATTAGTTATTCTGAAACTAATGATCATCACTAATGAGGCTTTTAGACTAAACGAACATCTGGAAAAAAAAAGGCAACCAATCTGCACACTAGGAGATCTTCCATACTGTGGTCACAGGAAAGCATTCATAAACAAAACTTCATGATGATAGTAATATCCAGAAGGATACCTGAAAAGTACAACAGTGAAGAAAGACTGAACAGAAGTTAATTTTCGTGAACTTCCATAATGGGCTGACATAAAGTTAAACTTTCATGAACTTTCCTAATATAAAGTAACACAGATTGTCCCTAAGCTGGCAATCTCTACATATTTCTTCACTACATTCCTCAATTTTATAATCCTGTCCATTCATAGCTTCTGCCTAGAAATTCTCAAGTTTTTCTAGCTTGCAAAAAAGAATCACTACAATATTGAAAGACCTTTTTTCTAGATTATGAATGACCTTTAAATTTGTAGCGATTCTGGTACTTTTTACATTTAGAATATCATGTTTTTAGCAGAGCAGATGTAATCTATTGTTAGAACAATCATCAACTCTCCAGAATCAAAGAAACCAAACCCAAAGGGAACTAGGTAACTTTTCTTTTGAACTCCAGATCAGATACAATTACTAGTAGAACCACTTCTCCAAACTCCATATAAGCACCTGTCATAGGCCCTGCTTTTCTTAAGATATTTCATTTGTGGTAGTAAGCCTTGTGAAATCCGCATGATTATTTTCACTACCATTTGGCGTGCTTGTATTAAGATATTTATCTTTTTGTTAGTAAGCATTCCAACATCTACATTATTATTTGACAATTGACTTAACTTTAGACTGCTCCAATCACAAATCACCGACTACCAAAACTCCATAAAAGCTAAAGAAGCATGTCCCCAACCAACTTCTGGGCATCAATTCTCTCTGAACGCTGCAAACACAACCCAAAGGATTTTACATGTAATTAGGTTCCCGTACACAAACCATTCCCCATTTATTTGTCGTTTCATTCATTAACTAAGTCGGAATCAATACCACAGCTGCAATTCACAGCATTGTCTATACGTTTTGTAGTGATATACAATGCATCAACTGCTGTTCAAATAGAGATAAAGCAATCTGGGTAATAACCTTTGCAAGTAACTCCGCGTGGTTGCTCTCATAACCTGGCGGAGGGAATGGAAAGCACCGAGACATTGCACAGTGATGCTGTATCAGTTAGACTCCCTAGTTCCAGTAAGGGAACAAACAGCCCACTGCACTCCCATCCATGCACCATGTCCCCGAGCTCATCCTCCAGCCCTCAATCCATTACATTCATTTACAATACCAACCTGCTCTCAAGACCCAAATTTCCTCGACACCGCCTGCCGAAATCCTGGCGCCTACCGAGAAATCAAAACGAAAACTTGTCCAATCCAATTCCCAAAACAGCTAAAGTTCAGTACAGAGAGATCCGATTAACCTTTAAACCCAAACCTCCAGTAACAAGAAAACCCTAGGAAGAAACAGGAGAAGCAAATTTGTTCAATTTCAAGTGAAACCCCTTAGCAGTTTCTAAAACAACAGTCCTCTTCCATCGGCAAACCAGACAGCAGCAACCAAAATGGGTAACAAATTTACTGAACGACACGTAATCTTCAGCAATCCAGCAACACTTTAATTGCCCTCGATCGCCGGATCCGTTCCGGATCACCACTTTCTCTACTCAAGTAACGATCGGCCTTACCAAATGAAACCCTAATCAGGAATCCCTTAGGGGAAAAAAATGGATTTTTTCAGTGATGGAAAGTTGGGACTTTGATGGAAAGATGAAAAGATGGAGAGATAGAAAGAAAGAGAAAATGAGAGACTGAGAGGATCTAATTAGAACCAGATCCCTTAACGAGTTGTATCTCTTAGTTTTTCAAATGAAAGCAAGAACAAGAACAAAGAGAAATTTTTCGGAGAAGGGAAAAACAAAATATTCTCTAGAGAATTAAACGAGTCAAGTTTTTGATTGATGATTGAAGTTGTGTTGTAGGCTTGTAAGAGTGGTTACTTCGCTTGGTTTGCTTTGCTTGTGTTGTTTGTTGTTAGAGTTTGGTTTTTCGTTTTAGAAATTTTTTGGTTTTTTTTTGTTTTTTGCCTTGTTTTGTTTTACGATCGAAAAAAACAAAAACAACGAAGAGAGAGAGAGAGAGAGAAAGAAAGAGAAAGAAGCCGGTATAGGCTACGGTGACGGAGGCTTTTATAGAGACCGAAGAGAAAACAAAAAAAAAACTACAATAAATATTTAAAAAAAATAATTAGAATGTTAATTAATATGAGAAAAGCTTATTAATTAGTACTTAATAAGTAATAAATTTGTAATGATTTTGCAAAATCGAGCTACTATATTCATATTTTCACATTTTCGGGAATAAATTATTTGTAGGTAAAATATGAAATCTTCTATTAATTACCAAAGAATATTTTTTTAATTTGTCAAATTAAAGAGCATCAGATTGTGCTAAATAATTTACTGATATAAGTGATATAATTAATTCCTCCAATTTGTTTTAAAAGATAGTGGATACTATAGTTAAGATTTGCTTCATAGCTATTTATTTTAGCTAAAAAATATTAAACTGTATTTTTTTAAATACATTATTTAGCAATATGTCTAGCTATAATTTTAATTGGATAATTAAAAACACATAATTTTTTTCTGAAATAATATAAGGAGACATTTTTTAGGATAAATTCTTTAAAAAATTATGAATTAGAAACCAGCTTTTAATTTATCCATCAAAATTGATGATAATTACAAATTGTCATCAAAAATCAACTCACTGTCCGTAATAGAAGGATTTACTTTTCATCTGTTTTTATCAATATTATTTTGTTTGTAAGTTTTTTAAGCTACAAACTCTAGTAACAAAAATAAAATTTTCTTCATAATTGACACTTTTGAAATGAACATTTTTTTTATATAACTATATGCTGAAATTGCAAGTAGGATGTGTTTTTAATCTCATACTTTATTCTCTTAACTAAAATTCTACTTTTAAAATTTAAAATTTTACTTTTCAGTAAATTATTTCTGTATACATACGCACCTATTAATCTAACTCTACTGAAATATTTCAGGATTAAGCATAATTACTTCTGAATTATACAATAGAAATATGAAAAATAAGTGTTTATTCTTAAATTATGAAGCACACGTGTCGTTTGCTTGTAGGATTTATGCAATGAGCTGTACTCACACGTGTCAGTCAACCCAAGGGAAATGCCAAAAAACAGCTATATAAGCTTTTATTAATTAGACAACAACACAAGTGAGACAAGTCATCCTCTCCTCCCTAATAATGATAGAAGATTATGGGATCACTTTGAATTAGAGTGTGTTTACTTTTCTGATTTAATTTTATATTTTAAATAAATTTATAGAATATAATTTAGTGTAAGTGAATTTGAAAGTAAAATTATCATTTTATTAAACTCTGAAAGTAATTTGCATGAAAAGTTTAGTTTAAATTTTGTACTTTTTTAATTTTACAATATATTGAGAGTTAAAATAAATTTGAAGTGTACATAAATAAACTCTTATAAAAAATATTTTTAAAATAAATTTGATGAAAATAAATATGGTTTTATTTTAACTTATAAAAGAATATTATATAAACTAATTTTATAATATATAATTTATTTATATTTTAATGTTTTTATGAAATATTATAGAGAATTCAAAAGGTTGTATTACACCGTGCTTCAAATTACTAGCTCGATTTTGCGAAAAATGCTACTAGTGGTTTATTTTGCAAAACTGCTAGTACTGATGTGTCCATGTCTGAGCACATGATTGATTAGTTATAAGAAGATGTGGATAGACATGTGATGGAAAAGTTACTTTTTGCTTTATCTATGGTGAGCGTTTTTTTAAAATAAAGAATATTAATTTTATTTTGATAAATTAATTTAATTGATTTAAAAATAATAAAAATAATAAAAAACTTATTAAATGATATTTTTTAAAATTTAAATAAAATTTTAAACTATCGTAACAAAATTATTAAAGTATAAAATAATAATTAAAAAATAATTTTTAGGAATGGAAAGCCAAACAAATTTTATACATATTAAAAGTCATGGATTGAAGACACGTTTCTTACGTGGTTGTTTACGTTAGATAACAACCTTAATTGTGAGACGAGTTCATGCTCGCATT
The DNA here is from genome assembly GCA_019914995.1 of Acanthochlamys bracteata. NCBI lineage: Eukaryota > Viridiplantae > Streptophyta > Magnoliopsida > Pandanales > Velloziaceae > Acanthochlamys > Acanthochlamys bracteata. The sequence continues at coordinate 1,510,460 of CM034131.1, read as the reverse complement.
TATCCTTCAAAGGAATTTTGTCCTTGATGAAAGTCAATTAATTTGGTCAAATTTGCTTTTGCAATTTCAAGCCAGAACCTTTTTATTTTCTATCTAGATACAAAATAATAAAAGTAAAAAATAAATAAGAGTAATTGTAATAAAATAAAAATAATAGAAAGTAAGTATAATTATTTATTTTTATTTTTATTTTTATTTTATTTGATATAAATAAGAGCAATAAAGAGTGAAAAATTATTCTTATTTGATAGAAAAAGTAAGGTGAAGAGTAAATAAAATATTGTATAAAAAATTTAAAATGTTCTTATTAGTTGTTGGAAACTTTATGTTCATACTACACTATTAGGACTAGAATATAATTAGAGAAAGAGATTGAATTTTTATTGATCATATTTTAGTTGGTTGATTAGTTAAAAACAAAATTATTTAATGTAGACATGGAGATTACGGGAAGGAGGTAAGGGCTTGGAAGCACCTGATGAATCAACAGGTGATACATGTATATTAGCCGTAAATGGCTATGATCACCACAATCGGAGGCTTGATGAAAACATGAACTATTTAGAACAGAAACGACGATAATCAAGAATATAATATATGAAACTTCTATAATTTCATAACGACCAAAATACAACAAATACCCGACAATCGACCGAACAAATAATTAAAAGCAAGTACATGTACTTAATACATACAAGCAACAAACATACGGAGTACTCAATTCTGTAGGAAATATACAACAAAACCCCAAGATAGGATAGAGCAGCCGAACAGCACTAATGAAAGCAAGCCATTACAGTACAAATTTGAGGCAAAATCATTCACTAACGAATTCTAAGAAATCCTCAAAGTGACTGGACAGAATCATACTAGCTATGAGTGTGCCTGATTTTTGTCCAACTTCTTCAGTTAACAAATTGAAGAATACGAACGCAAGCTAAGGTAAACATAAGGTACAAGTAGTGAAGTCAATATGTTTGTTCTCCAGTTGGTCCTGCCAGAATGAGCAAGTAGAAGGCAGCTATTTTCAGTGTTGTTAAATCCAAGTATTACATCAAATATTGAACAGGTTTATTTTCTCCATGATTGCTGCAGCAAGCTGATCATGAGCTTCCTTCCATGCTTCCTTCCATCTCCTATCTCACACATCAGGAACCGCTTCCTTGATGGTCTCCAACAGCGCATACCTTACAACTTGCACCCTGAAAACAATCATGTAATTAGAGATAAAAATCACGTCTCAAACTAAAGAAAAAGTTTTCTGTAAGGTTACTTAAATCAACAATTGAGATAACAATTCTCGAGACAACCAGGAGAATAGTTTAAAGATTTTGACTTGTAGGCTAAAGTTGTAGAAAACTTTATCCTGTCCAAATTATATGAGATGATGATATATAGAATGGATTCTAATTTTTAGGCCATATGCAATCATACTGACAAAACTCTTAACACCCTTTTGGATCACTAAGGAATAAGGAGAAGTGCTGATACCTCAAACTGCTTATTGGCTACACCATATTTGTAGTGTGGTGAATAAAAATGTGTTTACTAATATGAAAATAGTCAAACCATCTTATGGACATACAACATGCTCACATCATCCAAAGAGGCACGCAATTACAAAGTACACGACAACAATCAAATCAGTATGTCTAATATCGAAGTTGCAGAGTTCATAGACATCTTTAGATAACAAGTTGCAAAAATGACTCGAACCCGGCACTTTCAGGTCGGTTAAGATATTCTGACAAGAGTATAAGATACCTTATAAACTCAAACAAAATAGATTCCTTGATTACCAAAAGAAACTCTGAAAGTAAATCTACATACAGCCTTTTGAAATGACGTCAGGACAACAACTTGTCCTAGTTATTCAATGTGATTAAAAAAAACATCAACATATGCATCCGATTGTTTACAAAGCCGTATACGCTTGCTTGACCTTCAGAGAATAATAGTAGCTAGTTTAGGCTTGCACGTCTTCTGTAACAAGAACAAAGGTTACAGATTTACAAACCAACTAGAATATTACTGCAGAAAAATAGCTAGCTATTACATATCAATATATACGGAAGTACTCTTGAATAACATTCATTAACTTATCAAACTCCAGATTTCCCAAAATCCCAAATTTTAACCTATGAACCATAAAAGTCTCAATCTGTCCAAGCTCAGCAGAGAAAGCAATATGCAAAGCCACTTCCCACCAAACTAAAACTACAGCCTTCCAACTTAATCTACCATCCCAAACTGTTGCCGGTATATCTCAAAATTCCATACCCAGATAGTCCATCAAACTGCTGTTTAATAAAAACCTAATCAATACAATATAATAAACTCCTTAATTTCTTCGTTCACGAATCCTCTTCAATTCCTGTAAAGCTAGTCAATCTCGACAAGAAACTCCTAACCCGTTTAATTCCCAGGAAAAAAATCCAATAAATTTCCAAAACTACCGGATCTAAACTAAAATTTACATATAACATCCAGTTATCTATATAACAAATCACTACAAAATAAAATATAAAGAAGTAAATAGAAGAGAAGATCAATACCTCAGGATCGCGGCAGCATCGGAACCCCAGAAATGAAATCGAGAGTTCTGAAAAAGAGGAGGGAAACGAAAAAGAGAGAGAGAGGCAGCGAGAGAATAAAGTGTAAGAAAATATATAATTGTTTTAATTTTTAAATTTATCATAAGCAAAAGTAATGCTTTCATAATTTTGAAGCACTTTTTTTATTATTTTTATTTTTATTACGCTCCACATTAACCAATAATCAAGTATTCTATTATTGATGTAGAAATTTACCAAATATAAATAATAAAAATTTCTTATCTTTATTATTTTTATTTATTCTTAATCCAAACACATGTTACGAAAACGGCTCTCATTATGACTCTCGAATTGGGCTCCTATTGGCTGCCAAACTTGACCACTTAATAAAGGCCTCACTCAATGAAGACCCAATTACAATATAGCTGCTTCCTGTGAAACACACATCACCAACATATATCCTATAATATAATGCCACCTTTCATTATAGCCTAAAACTTTTTGCGGCTCCATTAAGTGGGTCCCGTGTTTGCTTTATATAAATATGGTGTCAGATTTTTTTGCTAACGATCTCAAAGCCCTAGTTAGTCTGCTTGACAGTGTCCACTCTTCAGCCGCCGTTCTCAGGTAGAACCACATTTCGTAATCGTTTGTTGTTTGAATTTGTAGCATATCAGCAGTTGTTGGCGTTAGTTTGTAATCGCTGTCTAGTTTGTGGTACGATTTTTTGAATCGAACCAAAAGATTTTTTAATGGATTAAATATAATTCTTAGGGTTTATAATTCAGCTTATTAAGTTTCTTGATCAACAGTGGAGACTTTTTTCTTGCTTATTTCATGATTGAAATATGTTTTCTGCCTCGATCGTTTGACTTAGATAAATATAGATCACCATCAGTACATAGCTCTTGCAATGATTCTAGGGTTTTAGGGTTATGTCATACTCTGTTACCAGGAAGTCAGAAATAACATACCTGTTTGAATTTACAGTGGTTTGTTGTGGGGTTAGAATTTCTGTAGTCTTTTTCGGTTCTGAAATTCTATTAGAAGTAATATAGTAAGAGAATTTACTCTTTAGAGGCTTGAGCTACTTCTCATTTGTAAGCTATAGGGTGTGTTTACTTTGATGTTGAATCACTTTTTGGAAGTGAGTTTATAAAATAAATTTAAAATTATAAGTATTTAATAAAAAATAAGTTTTTATTTATTTAGTAATAAAAGGTGGGTTTTAAATTAAAGTTTGAAATTTAATTTTTGACGAAAAAATTTATTTAAAATTTATGTTTATTTTAATTTAGAGTGAGTTTGGTGGGATGGTAAACATGCCCTAAAATGGATATGATATTTCAGTTTGGCTTCTCAGGGCTTACGTGGTGACTCTTTTTTCTTGAAATATGTGCAACTTCTGAGTTTGTCGACATCTCAACAAGTTCTTATTCTTGGAGATGATCTCTGAATAAGTTGAGATGGCGGAAGGAGATCACACCCTTGATCACATCAAATTTTCAAATATTAAATCCAAACCCTTTCTTTTGACAAAAAGTTTTGGTAACAGAAGCAAAATCCTGATAAGATGTTTTAGCTAGAGTAATATTGTTGAACATTATTGGAACTGCAAAAAATGGATAAATTTGTGTTCATGCAGCTTTGCACAGCCCAAAAGCTGAAATTCTCCTGAAAATACATTATTTATGGACATTTATGATTTGTGAATTTTTGTAGTTTGAAATACATGCCAAGGATTTTGTGGTTCCTTCGAACTTTTAATTTCCAGAAGCTTATAAGGGCAATTTTTGCAAATTAAAGGAAAAATGGCCTTCTGCAACAAATTTGGTGGCTTGATCAGACAAGGTGCTTCTAGAAGCAGCATTTGTGGTCACATGCTTGGTTATATTCGTTGCTTGTCATCTACAAAACTCTTTATTGGAGGTACACTTAACTCCCCTACTAGTTGAAAGCATTTGAAAATCATCTGTGTTGTGGCTTACAGTTTCTTTTGCTATCTTATCAATAGGGTTATCTTATGGAACTGATGATCTATCACTGAAAGAGGCATTCAACCACTTTGGTACTGTTACTGAAGGTCGGTGCTCATCTGGTGCTCTTATAAAGGTCCTCCATAATTTAGTCAGTTTCAAGTATATATCATGGCGAATATTCTCGTAGTTAGTTGTATTTTTAGAGTGCTTTTGAAATAGAGCTTTTCTGAAATAGAGAGTATTTTTGTCATTTTTTTTTTTTTAAAAATGAGCTCTATTTTTTTATTTCTAAAAAAATAATAAAAATATGCAATAAAAGGATCTCACTATGTAAAATTTTTTTATACTTTCTAAAATTTAAATAAATTTTCTAGATATTTATAAAAGGTATATTGAAAAACGTAAAATTGAAAATTCAAAAGTTACTTTCTTGGTAAGCAATGCCAAACACATAAACATTTTGCACTTGGTTGAGATTTCACATCTTTTTTATCCTTTGTCTGATGGCTGTGCCAGCGGACAATCATATTGGTGGCTTCAATGGCCTACTGATAATTCATAGAATACCTATGAGTTAGTGATGCTTTAGTGATAATGCAGCAAAGGTGATCACTGACAGAGACACAGGAAGATCAAGAGGGTTTGGGTTTGTGAATTTTGACACCAGTGAATCTGCAAGCACAGCACTATCTAGCATGGATGGCCAGGTTAGTGTTGAGTTTGTTGGCATTTCTGATCTGAGAAATATTTATGCCAAAATTAGTTTTGATCATGCTAACTGCCATTCAGGAGTTGCATGGACGGAATATCCGTGTGAGCTATGCCAATGATAGACCCAGCGGAGGGTTCCGTGGTGGCTTCGGTGGTGGATATGGCAGCGCAAGTGGTGATGGTGCGATGTAGGCGATGTGCATCCCTCAGGATGAATATGAATGGGTTTTCAGTAGCTTTAGTGAATGCCAGTGGCAGTCCTTTGGTTCCTGTCTAGGGAATAGGGTCATAATTACTAGACCCAATCAATAGCAACGAACTTGAGGCTGTTATTAATTTTGGTAATGAATGGAGGACTCCTTGTTGCAGGTGTAATGCCTTATATTTTATTTTGTCTTGTCCTTTGGTGAACTATAAATGATAAACTAAATACACAAATGCTGAATTATATAGGTAAACATACCCGCTGATAATACCAATCTGCATACATCAATTATTTCGATAACGTACTGCATTTCTGTTGAACTACAATGCATTATTCAGAATTGGCCAAATATTGTGCCATCTTTGCTGTGTAAATACCATTGAACTTGTGTTGTAAATGTACAGATGGTTTAAGAAAGGAGTCAACCTGCTTGCAAAAATTATAATCAGGAAACCATACAGTCGATCACTTGATTGTTGTTCACATAGATCAAATGGTATCAAGTTGCTCACTCAGAGATTTCCTGGGCCTCAATTATACTGTGCTGGCTTAGCTAAACATTTAAGATCGGTCATTTTAATTTTAGAGGGGACAATTCAAAAATTGTTTAAAATAAAAATTATTTTAGAACAAATTTTTAAAGCTTTTCATTATTAAAAAATTTTGTATTAATTTCATAATTCACAATTTATCTGTATTTTCTTAAATTAAAAAAAAAAGTTTATAAAATTCTTTAAAAATAAAAAAATTAAAATAAAATTTTGATACATATGAAATTATATAGAAAATATGGACCGAACTAAACGATACGAATTACGGCCTACCAATAAATAGTAATAGGATCAATCCGGCCTCATCTTATATGCAATATTAGGCTGACATTATAGACCGTTGGCGATTCATCTGTCCGATTACTATTGCTGTTGATCGATTAATATTAATTCCGTTAACTTCATCAATATTAACTGATTAATTAAATCAATTTTAATTAAAAATATTTTTAAATAAAAAATAAATTTAATAAAAATATTTAGTATTTATTTTCGTTTTAATAATTATTTTTAAAAAACTTCTTTTTTGTTGTTATATAAAATAAAATATAAATTAAATAAATAAGTTGAATAGAACTATAAAAAATAGAATCAGACCGGCCAATCCGGTCCGATCTTAATCGGCCCGGCCTATATTTCACCTATTTACGAGACAACGACACCAACCCCTCAGTAAAGGAAGTGAATTTCTCAGGCATGCTGCCTCTGACCAATCAACTGAGCGAATCTCTCGTCATGACTAACTAGTATCAACTGGAAAAATTTTCCCGACTCCTTCTGTGACTCCGTCGTCCATAATTCCGTTAACAAAGATTGATTTAGCCTGTGAATTTTCATCTACAGATATTCCATGGTATCGTAGAAGGTGATACCTTACTGCTCAGCAGCAAGGCTTTCTCTGCATTTGGTTCATCCAAGTCCGTGGTTGGTTCATCCAGAGCTAGAATGCCACAGTTGAGATACGGAGTTTCTGCAGAAAACAATTTTCTGGAATATAAAAACTGATCCTAATGGGAACATACACATAATTCTGTATAAGATATATAACATACTACCAAAAAATCAAAATAAAAGATTTCAAGATAAGACATGCTAACATTTTATTTAGAGCAATGAAGCATTCCAAATTTCAAAGAAACCCATTTTAGAGATTAAAGAAACACTTCTCCATGTCTGAAAACATTTCATTGAGTACCTTGGGGATCGTGAACGAAGCTTTGGCAGAGCGAGAGTTTGGTGGTAGCTAGCCGGTGCAGGAAGACTGAGGCATTCGATGATGGTTGTTTTCCGGCGCCGTTGGGTGCCAAGACGAGTGCGAGCGGATTGTAGGAGGTGATCACTTGCTTTTTATCCGGACTGAAACTCCTCATTCCTTTTTTCTAATCAGCATCCAGCTAACCGTGCTCATCTTCTCTCTTTCTTTTATTTTGTCCTTTTTCTATCTTTTTTCTGGATTTGTTTTGATGTTTTCTTTCTTCTTCTTCTTCTTGTGTTTTGGTTTTTGTGGTTTTTCAGAGAATGAGAAACACAACAAGTACAGAGAATTTTCAACATTGAAACATATAAATGGGCCTATTGTCTTGGGCCAATTTCGTTCTTCTAATATTGGGCCTCAATCCAGACGAGAAATATTTACAAGTAACGGTTTCAATATTCAGGCGAAAAGATTGCAATTACATAACTGAAATGCAACAAAAATTTCCATAACTAAAACATAGACTTCATTACGTAACAATGCAAAATCGAGAGAAAATACATATAGTTAATTTCAAATGAGTAGTGTGAGTTCAAAATTTTGTGAATCATCATCAATCAAGAAGAAACAAGTAAATAATAAGCCAATTAATGATCAGTTAAGCAGCAGCAGCAGAATGAACTAATTTAAGAGTGCTTCAAGGTTGTTCCGCGTCTTCTTCCACGCCACCGCAGTGGCAACGAGGTCAGATATTGAAGAAGGCTCCCGCTTACCGTTGCCGGAACAGGTACTTCAGCACGGCTGCGGCCGTGGCTATTCTCTGCTGCCACTGGCGATGGTCTCTTATTCTTACTCATAAGAATCAAAGTCTCTGCAGCAATTTCCACTTCCCGTACAGCATCATGTACTACTGGCGCCAGCAATGGCAATGCAATTACATTCTTCTCCGTTGCAATGATCTGCTCATGATCAAGACTTGCTGCAGATTTCTTCTGACACTTGTTGCCTGTCTGTGCTGCTAACCTGTTCTTCTCCTTCATTATTCCAATCCAGATCTCCCGTTCACCGTTATCGCGCACGGCAAGAAATGCCCACAGGTAAAGCAGGTCCTGTTCAACTTCAGGCTTGTAATCTCCGATGAACATTTTGTAATTGCTGCCTCTGATTCTGAACGTCCCGTTGGAATCCAAATACTTGAGTCTGGCGCACTTCGAATAAAGCTTCCTCCCTTCCCTGTCATAACCCTTCACGATGTTCTCGTAAACCTTGCCGGCGCCGTCCACAAGAACAACAGCAAGCCCGTCAGAGGACCGGTCGACGATGTTCATCTCCTCATTATTTAGGACTTGTTTCAGCATCTCCCGAACCTTCTTGGCCTTGTCTGTAATAAGCAAACGGTTCTGGGTTGCCAGAACGTCGCTCAAAGTCACTTCTTTGCTGTAGAAGTGCACTGGAGCTGAAGTGCAGCCGTGCGTTTCAGCAATTTGGCACATGCTATAATGGAATTCCGACGAAGGTTCCGGTACTGTTTCTTTTTTCCCGGTCTTCTTCTTACTCCTCTTCTTGTCAACACGAGCATTACTGGCTGGGGTACTGCAAATGATGGATTTGATATTATTCTCGTGCGCCGCCGCAGTTGTTGTAGCGCTTGAAGAAGAAGAAGAAGAAGCCAGAGGGAGGAGAGGGCCGTGATCATACCTATTGACAATGCCGAAGCTGCATTCAACGACCTCACCAACGTGCGACGGCGCCGTGATCCTTCGAATTTTGTTCGGCCTGCTTCTCTGATCATCACCATCGCCGCAGCAATATGCTTCCTTTCGTTTCTTGGACCGCCTGAACTTCTCGTCGACAACGCGAATGCCATTACTGAACTCGAATTTGTTTTCAGCATCAACTTTCTTGCCGGCCGAAATTTCTTCAGGGATGGATTTGATCACGACCGCGGCCTCCGTACTTTCTTGATCACCAACGGCCATTGTTCGTTCGATTGCAATCAAACAAATTACTCCTCTCTGCTTCTAGTTCTCTGAATCAAAGAACTGATTCTCAGTTTCTGAAGAACTCAAGAACTGATCGACGAAGAATTAACAGACAGCTATCAAGATTGAAGATTAAAGAAGAGGGTTTGGGATGGAACAGAGAACGAAGAAAAACGAATTCTTGAGGGGTTCTCTGGTTTCGTATATATAGACAACGGCGCCAAGTGCAATCAATAACTCCGAATAGGTAACTTGGTAGCTCGGTTAATTTCAATACTTTCATTCAAATAAAAAACTAACTTGTTGTAAAGAAAAATTAAAAAAAGAAACGAAATATTTAAGATCGACTCAACTTCTTTCCGTATTACTTTACTTCGGTTAGTATATTACTCCACTTCTTTCCATCGAAATTTTAACTGTTACTGACGATTTAAATAAATTTAAATTTTCAAAATCGAATAAAAAATTTAAAAATTAAAATATTTAATAGAAAATAAATTATTGTATTAATTTATATTAATAGTTTATTTTATTGTATTTTAATATTTAATTGAAATATTATTTTTTTCTATAACAAAGTAGATTTTTTATATTGATTCTGCGAGTCTAACAAGCTGCTGTGGGACAACTTTTCAAACCGAATACAATCAACAATGAAAGTATCAGGTTAATTTAACCATCGAATACAAAATTGTCCTTTTCAGAATTTGGAAACAGCGGGATCAATCTTAAATTCAACGGTGAAATATCATACCATTTTTTGAGCATGCTTCAATTACATAAAATTAAATTTTTTAAATAAATTTTGATAAAATTAAAGTTCAGAAAATTTTAAATTTTAATAAAAGTAAAATTTAATTTCAAAAATATTATTGATAAAAAATTCTTTTTAAATTTTGTATGCATTTTATATTAAAAATAAATTTAAAAAAATAAAAATTTGGGGTGTTGGTAAACACTACCTAAGCACATTGGACAGATTATTAGATTGCAATATTGCATCACGTAATTTGTAAAAATTGTGAACTGTTTATGTAAACTATAATAAGAGAAGAAATGTTTTACAACAGTAGGAAATCATGCCGTTAAGATAATATAAGGTGGTGTTTGAAATATTTTGGATTTCATTTTAATTTTTTAATTTAATAGTTTTAATATTTTTTATAATTTTTTTAAAATTTATTTAAAAGTTAAACGTATATAATTATTTTATTATTTTTAATATAAAAGAGATAGAAAATTTTTATTATTTAAAATATTTTTTATTTTATAAAGCTTATTTTCAAAAATATTATCTTAAAATATGAAAAATAAATGTAAAGCAAAGCAGAAGTCATTTGTTATTTGTTTGCAAGAAAATTTTAGAATATTTAAGTTTTCAATTTATTGTTTTCAGCAATTCGAAGACATGGCCGATAACATTGATGAGCACTAAAATTTCATCAATTCTTCTTGGAGGATATCAGGCAATACTTTACCGGATCTCAACAACAATTACCAAAATCCGTTAACCGACAACATATACGAAATAGAAATATTAAATTATGTAGTGCCAAATAAAGACATCAACGATTTTCAAACATTTCAATTGATCTTTTTCTTTATTGCTGCTACCGTCACATAAACTCTAGATGCAAATGAACCGTGCGAGCACTGACTGAATAATTAATGAGAACGAAACAACAAAATAATAACGCTCATTAACTAGCTTGAAGCCAAATCCTTGAGATTCTCCACAAACCCAACCATGAATTTATCCTGCAACTCTTTCTCCATGAAGAACTCTCTCCACCGTCTATTCTTCTCTCTAACCTTCTTCCCTTCATCTTCAGCAACCTTTTTCACCGCCGAACGAACCGCCGACGCCGTGAACACTCCATCTTCATCTTTCCTCTCGACAACAACACCGAGTCCAAGATCTCCGGCGAACAATTCCGCATTCAAGAACTGGTCACCTTTCTGTGGCATCATTATAATCTGGCATCCAGCAACAACCCCTTCGATTACAGAACTCAATCCTGCATGGCAGAAGTAGTACCCAACTGATTTATGGTTCAGTATCTGTTGCTGTTGAACCCAACCGGTTTTAGCCCTTCCGCGATCTCCGACTCTTTCTAAAAATCCTTCTGGAGTTTTCTTCTTTACTAACTCCTCCGGCGATTCGCCTGAATCGCTTGGCGGAAAGTTGAGCACCACTACAAATGGCATGTGTGTTGACTCCAGTCCTAACACTAGTTCTTCGACTGCTTCGTCGGATAAGAACGTTTCGCTGCCGAAAGAACAGAAGATGACGGAGTTGTTCTCGAAGTTGTTAAGCCAGCTGGACCACTCCGTGTTTAACTCTACCGTAGGTGGTTCAGGAACGATCGGTCCGGCGAGGAGGATCGGTTTTTTATCGAACTGGTTTGAGACGTAGTCGATATATAGTCCTTCCATTTCCATACAAGATTTGATAAGAATTGCAGATGATTCGCGGAGACAACCAACGACGCGATCGTAAACAGGTTTCATCCCGTTGAAACTTTTGAAAACATACGAGAAATTTTCAGCTTGGTATGTTGGTACACCCTTGATCGATGACTTCGTCGGAAAACCAACCGGCGGAGATTTGAGATTTTCAATTGATGGTGGTGTTTCTCCAGTGCTTAAGCGAGAAGGCACAGTGAGATAAGCTGTAGCGATGCACGCGAAAACGGAGAAGAACACCGTTTTGATACCTAACGGATGTGAAACGGAAGGCAGCCATGGTTGCGAAAAATCATGAATAACAATGTCAGGTTTGAGAGTGGAGAGAAGAGCCGTTAGTTGAGGTCGAGTTAGATCAATGGCGTGTTTCAAAAGCTCAGCCATGGCAGGAGTCATGTCGGCGGTTGAGTCGATTCCCGAAGGAAGACCGGGAACTTGAGGGAGAGTAAGAGGGAGAACGGAGACAGAAGGTAGAGCAGGGAGGAGGGAAGAAATCCTTGAAGCTGCTCCTGGTGAAGAGAGGAAAGTTATACGGACAGATTGATCGACAGCAGTGATTTTCCGAGATAGTTGAATGAACGGACTGATGTGACCGAATCCAAAGAAAGGAAACAACATGAGGTGTAGATTGCAGGCGCCGGTGCGTTCTCCGCCGACGCTTCCCATGGTTTTTACTAGGCTTTGTTTTCCTGCTAGCTCTATAGAACCTTAGCTTGCTTTCCTGTGTTTTGAGTTGCAGCGGAGCGTGTAACGCCAAGGCATAATTTATATAGAGATATTTAGGTCGTGTTTAACAACGTTCCAAACTCCATTTTTTTAAATTTATTTTTAATATAAAATACATACAAAATTAAAATAATTTTTAAAGTTAATTTTAAAAATTACTATAAATGTAAAATAATATAAAATTTTATTTTTTATTAAATATTATTAATTATTAATTATATTTTTTAAATCTATTTTTTAAAAATTCCACTTCACCCAATTTAACCACAAAATAAACAAGCCGTTAGAATTTACTTTATAGTTCAACTACTTGTATGTGCTACGTATATTACATCTGGTTTTGTTTTGTACGTAATAGCTTTTAGTTCAAAGCTACGTATATATTGTATTTTATCTTCTTCCTCAAATATGTATATAATTTAGTATGCAAAAGTGCTATTTCAGAAGACGGATGAATAATAATCGGGAGAGTGACAGCAATGCATAAAAAAAATTTATAATAATGTTAGTTTTAGTACTTGTCAGTGCATAGGGACACGTGACAGAGGCATGTTAATTGCGACTGCCGTGTTTGATGCCAAGTGGACGCAAGGAGCAATTTAAATGCGTTTGCAGAAATGTTTAACTTCTCGTTACAGCAGCCCGTAAATGTTTATATAATAAATATACAAAAAAATAGTTTTATTATTTTTAAATAAATTTTATTTTATAAAATTAATAATAACAAAATAATAATAAAATTCATAAAATAAAATATTTGTATTTAATTTCTTATAATATTATAAAATAAAGTGGAATGCTTCGGCCGAACTGCCGCTGAAACTTCTGCAGCGACGACAACGTCGACAAGAGGCTAAAGTCACTTTGTTAAGGGTAATAAGATATCTTTAAGGTGATGTTTGAACTTTGAAGTATTTTTTATTTTTTAATTCTACTTTTTAATTATATATTTTTAATTAAATTTCTAATATTTTTAAATTTTTAAAAACTAATATATAGAAAAATCTACCTTTGAAATTTTATTAATTAAGTTTTTTGTAGTATAAATAATAGAGATATTTTCTAAAAATCTCTAAAAAAATTTTATTTTAAATTTCTTTAAAAAGAAATTACTCCCAATATTTGTTAGTAAGATATATCTCACATAATAAGTGATAATATGATGACAAAGCTATTTAATTTTCTTAAAATTTTAAAATTTAACTACGTATTATTTCGGATGATTGTTATATAAATTTAATTATCTTTATATTAAGCTAATTTGTAATCGAATTCTATTCAAAATATACATAGAGAATTATTATAAAAATCTTTTGTCAAACAACTTATTCAAATAATTTAAATTTTTTATAAAATAATTTTAAAATAAAACAATAAATTAATGGATAGTTCATATTCACTCCAAAACAATTTTTATAGTATACTATCAAACAAGATTGAATGTTCTGTAGTACTTATTATTTGTCAAACTGAATAGTCGATTATATATGAGTTTATGTTCCGTTTGGCATTGAGTTTTGAAAAATATATTTTTAATATTTTATTATATATTTTTTAATATATATTTATAAGTATATAAAAATTTATTTAAAAAATTTAGAAAATATAGAAAAATTATAAAAAAAATATTTTTATTACATATTTTTATTATTTTATAATAATAAAAAGTAAAATTTATTTTAAAAAATAAAAATATTATTTATTTCAAAAAAATTATATTTCATAAATATTTTTAAACGCTTACTTAAACCATTCAGCTCTTGAAAAAAATTCAACATAGCGCATTGCTTCAACTACAACCACAACTTGACCTTTCCGAGTTCGTCGTTCGTTCTGTCAGCGAGCAAATACTCGGTCCCCAAACCTAATTAATACACCACGTATATATAAAAACCTCAAATCAATAATTGGCGCCATATCCCCTTTGAGTCAGGATCTAGTTTTTTAAAATTGAATAAGACAGAAAATAAATACGACGGATCATTCACGTAGAGGTGACAGTATGGGTTCATAGATTAGTTTCGGATCGACTCATATAATAATCGGATCAAAAATATTTAATCCTAATCCAACTTATTTATTTATATAGATCAAAATTGTCAATCCTAACCTAACCTATTTATAATCAGATCAAACTCGAGTCGACCCATTTAATAATTAAATTATTAAATAAAAATTATAAATATTAATTTTTAATAATAATATATCAAAATTATTAATTATGATGTATTTAAAAAGAAAAAATATTAATTTTGATAAATTTATAAATTAAATAAAAATTAGTTATAATTAAGATAAATTAAAAATATATAAATTAAATTCAAATTTTTTGCTATTTTTTAAATAATATATACTATATAAATAGTTAAACGGATCATTTTTGGATCGATCCGAACCCGATCTGAACCCGTTTAAATTTTCGAATCGACCTAAAATCGATCCAAATCCGTCTAAAGCGTGACTCGTATCCAATATTTTCGGATCGGATCGATTTTTGCCACCCTTATATTCACGGTCCATCTATATAGTCAGAATTTGTATGGAAGTACTCTAAAATAGTATTTTTTAACATTAAAAATATTTTAAAAATAATTTATTTTCTATTTTAAAAAATAAAAATATAACAATAAAAAATCTTATTTTTAAACTTATTTTAATATATACATATATATAATATTATAAAATATGAACTAAAAAATTGTAATTTAATTTTTTAACGCTCTGACAAATGTAACCATCAATTATGTGACCGTGCGTCGATGTTGATCAACGTGATACGTGCATCCACCAAATTTGTTAGTTGAGATGTCCTTAACTTTAAAATATCATCATCATACTACTACGATCATTTCCAAGAAAAATGAGTTTTATGAAATTAAATTTGAATAAAAAATAAAATTTAATTCAAATAATAATTAAAATATATAAAATAAAATTTTGTACAAAAATAAAAATAAAATTTAATAATAATTAAAATATGTAAAATATCAAATTTAAAATTTGAAAGAAATATTTTTTATGGTAATTGAAATATGACTTTAAGCGAACAAGGAACATGTTTGTTTTATAAAGTATATAGATAAATAACCTACATATATCTGGTAGAGATATAGGTCAAAAGAAAAGGTGCATATCATCGTAATGATACAAATAACTTACATAACAGCATAAGAAATTTATTTGGTGGAAATTTTTATGTTCAGAAACTCATCTAAATTTACATCAACCACAATAGCTGCTGGTGATCATGACAGCATTAGTCTATAAGAAATATTACCATAATAAACATTAGTATATTATAGTTTTCATTTTCTCATGATGTGCTATTACATCTCAACTACAACCTTCCCTGTAGCATGGCCGTCCAAACTCTTAGCCCAGCCCTCCTCCGCCTTGCTCAAGTGATGCTTAGAATCAATCACCGTCTTCAGCTTACCCTCCTTCACCAAATCAACTAAGAACTTCAAGTCGGCGCCTTTGGAAATAAGGAGCAATGGTACTAGTTGCTTTTTTGCAAAAGTCAACTTCTGCACGACAGACTTGAATAGATTACCAGGAGTTGGGGTCAGGTCCAGAACTTTACCGTTTGCACTTAGATTTGGCTCAAAGGTATTCCAACCAATTGCAGTTGTGCAATGCACAACTGCATCATACTTCTTACCGGATGGGCTCTTTAGGCTTTTACCCTCTGGGGTTTTATAATCCAGGACCTCGTCTGCACCAAATCCCTTCACAAGATCCATGTTACGTGCACCACAAGTGGCAGTGACATAACAGTTGCCTAGTTTAGCAAGCTGGACAGCGTACAAACCGACACCTCCGGAGGCGGCTGTGACAAGAACATTGGTTGGCTTGCTAGTGCCATCAAATTTTATTCCTGCAGACCTGAGAGCCAGAAGAGCAGTGAGGCCCGCCATAGGCAAGCCAGCTCCTTCAGCTGCAGAAACTTCTGGGGGCCTGTTAACTGTCAAGCTTACTGGTGCCACAGCATACTCAGCAAGAGCGCCTCCTTTCTGCAGATTTGAAATTTTGAATTGAAGTAAATCTACCGAACACAAAACAACTCTTTCTGCAATCTGTTGAAATGCTGCCTAGCACTATGCATTTGAAGTGCATAATAGAGAGTATAGAAGTGTTGGCAATGTTCACTTGTTTCAGAGTGCACAAGGAAAAACGAATTTAGAGGTGCAGGTCAGCATCTAATACAGAAAGGAAAAGCATGCTTGCGAAAAGTGTGTTTCGAAAACTTACGAAAACGCTGAACATAGATACAACTTTGTCACCTGGTTTAAACTCTTGGACACCAGGACCAACCTCAACAACTTCTCCAGCAACATCAGTACCTGTCCTAGGAAAGGAGGTCATGCAATGACATAGGTTCAACAGGTTAAACCAATTTTAAGAATGACATTAGTATTTCTTCTCCAAATAACAAAGATAGGAGACCAATAATTCACAGAATCAGTTGCGAGGCCCTTCGAACAGAAAAGAGGCTATAAATCCTATCTAGTTTAGAGGACTATGTTGTTGAGAAGTGCAAAGCATTACATGCTTCTCCAAAAGCTAATAGGAAATGTCGTACCTTATCAAAACCTCATAACAAGTGCATAATGCGTTTCAGGCTAATGTTAGGTTAAACATAAAAAGCAGTTAAGCAATAGGATGGGAACACAGCTCATCAAAGAGGACACTGCACATGTAACGCAAAGCATAACTTTCACATAGGAGGTTTCAATCACAATCACAACCAAATAGATCAAGTGTGACATTCCTTGTGCTCTCGAGGAATAGTACATACCTGGTATGAATGGGAACCTCGGTGGCATAACAGGTCGTGCTATGCCTTTCTGTATTCTCCAATCGAACGGATTTAAAGCTGCTGCTTCCAACTTTAACAAGACCTCACCTTTTTGTGGTGATGGAACCGGTACTTGAACATGCTGAACAAGCCACAAGAAAAGGTCTTATAGATCAAAACGAAGCAGTATGAACAAAAAGGTGATCCTGGAACTTATGGAACTAAGTCACCCAAGAGAACTTTAATCACAACAGCAACTGACCACCAAAACAATGAGTATCAAGAAAATTAGTCTGCACCTCTAAAATTTTGTAGAAAAGAGACCATAGTACAAGTGTACGCACAGTATCATGCATAAACAAAGATCAAAGGCAAGATTCCTCTAATTAGTACGAGCGCGCACAACGGGGCCTTCAAGCTGTTCATATGAGTGCTTACGCAACCTAATAGGATTTTCACATCCTCTACAAATGTATATCTTATATAGCAACTTGAGTGAAAAAAAACTCATCAAAGAAGCTACTGCTTTTATTGACATAAATATCCGGTTTTTATAAATCGAATGTAAAATGCATATGAAAATAGTTGCCACAACGAACTCGTTAAGGCATGGAAAAGTTCCATTCGAGAAGATAAACAAATAGTATCAATCAAGCAATTCTGAACATTTGAGAAAGCCAACTTGTGAAGAATTCCAGGGCACCGCTAGCTAGTTCCCACCAACCAAAATTAAAAAACAATGAGACCAGTTCACTTAGTTACCTTGAGTCCGGCAGCGCCGCCGCCATAGGAATCGTACTGAAGAGCGTGCATTGTTTCTCCGGCGGCGGCCATGGCGGATATGTTAATGGTGGATTGAAAATTTTGATTGAAGAAGAAATTGTGGTGAAGAGAGTGTGAGCGTTATTGGAGTTTTTTGTAGAAAAAGAAAAAGAAGAATCTAGCCAGAAAAATGAAAGGAAAATAAGGAAAGAAGAAAAAGCAAACGCCTCTCTCTGCTTACTTGGATAACGACGCACAACAGCACGAACAGTAAGGACGTGTTTATCAATATTTCTAATTTATTTTTAAAAAAATTATCTAACTAATTTAGAGAAATTGCTTTTTAAGTAAGTTTTTTAAAATAACAAATTTCTGTATTTTATTTTGAAAAATAAACTTTATTTTTTATATTTAAAAACTAAATAAATTATAATACGATTTTATAATATAAATTTTTTTAAATTTTTAAATTTTTAAATAAATTATTAAAAAATATAAAATAAAATATAATTATTGAAAATAGAGTAACATTTTCAAATAATCCATTATAAAATACAAAATTTAAATTTATTTATACATATAATTAAATTTTAAAGTTTAAAAATTTAAAATATAAAAACTTTAAAACTTACTTAATAATAAATATATCAAATTAAATTTAGTTTTAAATTTTAGTTCTGACAATTTAGGTTAAAAAAAATATGCCCTAAATAGATAACAGCACAGGTTACTTGTCAATTAATTAATTAATTAGAACTTCCCACAACTTGGGGCATATAATTAGTTAATTTAAAATTTCTTTTAAAATATGGGGAAATCTGAATTCTGAAGTAGAAGTTCAGTAATCAAGGTGCGAGGTTCTTGAACAAATAATAAACAAACAAGGGTGCAATTTGTTAAAAACTGCGTCACAACATAGGGAAGCATAATTAGTATTTTAATTGCTATATAAAGAGATTAACCATCTCCTTAATTAAACTATTCTCCATTATTTTCAATTAGGAAGATTGCCTATTGATCAAACTACGGTGTGTTTAACATGAGATAAACTTATTTTTTTTCAAATGAGTTTAAAAAATTATATTTAATAAAAAATAAATTTTATATTAATTTATATTAATAATAAGTTTTAAATTTAAATTTAAAAAAATTAATAAAAACTTTTTTAATTAATTTATTAATTTTATATTAAAAATAAATTTATTAAAAGTAAATTTTGGATGGTAAATAAATGCGTCTAAATCTCAACAATGACATTCTTGCAGCATGACCATCAAATCCACTAAGGTACATGCGTTTAAAAAACGATTCATTCCGACTTTTATTTTAAAAATTTTTATAAAATTTTAAATATAAAATTATTGATCATAAGATATTATTATTATTTATTATATTTTTATATTAAAAAACCATTTCTTCATTCAAAAAAATTCTATTTTATAATCATTTTCAAATATTTTTAAAATTTTATTTATTTATTTAATTGCGACTCTATAAGTTATTCATTTCTATAAAAAAATTTACATCAAAGTTTATACATTCACATTTTAAAATTTTACTTTTAAAATTTTTTTTAATTTTAAGCTTTACTACCGGATCACTCGTACAGTAGAATTAAAACACACTCTTACCTTTTGTTTTTTTCTGTTTGGTTCAGCTTATCAAAAAAATAATTTTTTAATTTTATATTTTATAAATATTTAAAAAATTTATATAAAAATTTAAAAAGTATAAAAAATAATTTTTGTTGTGAGATTTTTTTAATACATATTTTTATTTTTTTAAATAAAAAAATAAAACTCATTTAAAAAAAAATAAAAATATTTTTTATTTTAAAAAATTTTATTTTAAAGTTACTCTCAAACGATCCATTTATCTGCTTTACTAAAACAATGCTTAGAATCAACCACTGTTTTGATCTTACCCCTGCTTCAACAGATCAACTAAACAACTTCAATTATGTTTGCTCTAACATGTTTGCTCTATATTGTTGAAAACTTGAAATATAAAATAATTAGTATAATAATAAAATTTCTTCCATGAATCTAAGTTGAATGGAAGTTGAATTCAAATCATACGCAAGTTAATTAATAAAAGTAGTTTCATTATGGAAGAAAAATGTCTATGTATGTTGTAGCATTAAGCCAGAAAAGAAAATACTTATAAATTATAATAGTAATAAGTACTTTTTCATAAGTTTAAAATTTTACATCAATCAATTTGTTAACATATATATAATAATATTTTTATCTTAACTTGCAAAGTTTCATGCACATAAAAAATGTTAAAATAACTAAAACCCATTTAAAATCTGCATATGTACATAAAATATATAAAGGTTTCCAATTACTGCACTACATCATCTTAAGCATTATCCTTGATATATGCCAAAGCTCCCATATAATTTTTCCAAATGCTTGCCAAAATCTTCCCTGCAATCTCCGAAGTACTCCAAAGAGCATCCGGGAACATTTCCCCAAGTGCATCGATCGCATCCTTCGTATTCTCAACAATCTGCATAGCTGCAGACTCGGTGAAACTCAGAGATTCAGAAACAGTACCAGTTATTACATCAATACTTTTCGACGCAAGTGAAAGAACCACATCCTTCGTGTTCTCAAGAAGAATTTCCGAACATGTTCTGATAATCGACGCGATGTAATCTAACAATGTGTCAACAGCAGCACCTGGAATTTTCAAAGATTGTATCAAGATAACTATCAAGAATGCTGAGACTCTGAAGATTATGAAGGATACCAGGTTTGCATATGAGCTAAGAGTGTAGAGTAGAAGGTTTAGAATGAGAAGAGGAACGGTTGCTGCTGCCATTGATGTTTACTTGGTGGTGTATGTGTTTATGTTTAATTAGTTTCTTGTACTAGTAGGGTTAGGTTAAGGCGTGCAAGGATATTCTTATCTCATTCTTTTTCCTTTGCGTATGAGCAAATTTAAACATTCACAAGGACCATGCTTATTGTATGGAAATGGTAGCCAGTGTTCTTTCGTGAAAATGAAATGTTTACTCCAAAACAGTTTCAGAAGCTCATTTAATTAGTACTTACGAGCTTTACAGTTTGTTAAATGCTAGTAAGTTTTACAGTCGGTTACATTTTCAACACATCAATCTGAATTCTATCAAGTACCCGCTAGCAGTTCAAATATGTAGCTCTCTGTAAGTTACAAATTTCTTAGCTTGACTTCTCCATAGAACGCATCAGAGATCGTTGATCAAATATTATTGTCCGGAATTCAGAAATCGTTGAAGTTACTGTCGTCGGTTGCTGAGTCCATCAACCTCAGCCGATCTACTTCACCTCAATAATCTTTTGAAACTGTGTACAATAGAAAAGGCAACAGAGGAGAGAGAGTGCGGGGGTTTGGATAGGGGTGACAATATATGACGCGATTCAAAAATTTAATCCGAAATCGACCTATTTAATCAGAATTAGGGTTGAAAAATTTGACCCATATAAATATATTGATTGGGTTAAGATTGAACGAATTTGAGCCGGTTATTAAATGGGTCGATTCGGGTTAACCCAAAATTGACCCACCAATTCAAAATATCACTTTTTGAAAAAATAATTTTTGATTTTTTCTTACCGTATAATAAACTATTGACAATAAAAATAATCGATAATAGTTATTTACAAACTATTAAATTATATTATATTTATAATTAATTTTTTATTTTTATACTTTAGTAAAATAGTATAAAATAAAATTTATAATATTACCTAAAGTATTACTCTGTAGATATTTTTAATGACAATTTTAGATTTCGTATAAAACTTTTTATAAAAATTTTGTTAGATAGATATATTTATCAAAATTTTTATCGAAATTATTAATATGTATTTATAATCATAAATTTCAACTGTTATCATATGTTTTCAAAAAATAAAAATAATAATTTTTTTGGATATTTTAAGGACCGATAAAGACATTAAGAAATGCATATTTTATCGGACATAATTATATCTCGTCAATAAAAATATCGTGCACCTTCATTCGAACTGATCTTATAATTTCGTTAAAATTTAAAAATATAAATTAATAATTAATAAATTTAATTATTAAATAGATCGATCCGAATTTAATCCGATTATTAGTAGATTATATTAGCATCGACAATTTTGATCCATATAAATCCATAGATTGGATTAAAATTAAACAAATTTGATTCGATTATTAAATAAATAAATCCGAAACTAATCCACCAATCTATATTGCCATACCTAAGTTTGGGGTTGGGTTAATACGGGCGTGTTCTTGTAGTACAAAATAAGTTACGATTAAACATAAATTTAATTTTTATACTTTTTTATAAAAAATATAAACTCAAAAATGACTTTTTGAATACTTCTGTATAACCAAAGTTGAATTGAGAGTCTCTTTAATAAATAAATTATAAGGATGAAAGAAAAAACACACCCATAGAATATGAAATTATTTGGCCAAAATAGTCACTTGTAATTTCGGTTAAGTACATGACACGCGATAGCCTTACTTGTAGAATCCAACAGAGAAGGAGCTCCAATGGGCTAACATGAAAAACCAGGCAGGTGTTTTCAAGTTTGATTTTTAAAAAATTTAGACGGGCAGCTGCAATTAAACTGATATTTAAACTAACTGAAATTATTCACCTTCGTTGACTGACAGTAAGGAAATAACACTACAAGAGAACAAAGTTCTAAAAACAAGCAAACATAGCAAGCTTGAGATTAACCTTCATAAGTCGACCATATCAGACGGTTCATTAGAAATTTACTTCACCTGACTACTTAAGCGAAATACAGCGTTCCAGATTGCACGAAATACATGAAAAAAGAACCAGACTCAACTACTCGATCAGAAAGAAATCACCGAAAATTGGCAGGGCATCCTAATAAAATTTTCTAACAAGAGAAGCAACAGATGATAAAAATTAGCTGCTGAAAAAGCTGAAACTATGTCATCTCCGAAGCTCCACAGTCAATACAAAAACAATTAAACACAAACTCACCAAGGTATTCTCCAGATCAGACTCTTTGTTTGGTTGTAAATCAGTCAAGGGTGGTGAACGATGACTACCTCAGTCAAAATCGCTAGAACTCCAGGTCAATGGCTATTTTATCTATGCAGGAGCAGGAACCCTCAGAGCAGCATTTTTTTCTGATGTATTATTACCAGATCCAGATCCAGAGCGATTTCCACGACCACGATTTGATCCTGTGTCCACCCTTTGATACCCAACCTCACCACCACGACCTGAAGGCCCTCCTCTGCCACTACTTCTGTTTCCATAGTCTGTCCGATTACTGTAATCACCCCTTCCATAACCCCTCCCCCAACTATAGCTCCCTCGCGCTCTTGTTCCATCGTTCCGGAAACCACCTCCTCTACCAGATGAGTATCTTCCACGGTTGTTTGCTGTAGGTAAAATTTTCTTTAAAAGACATGTACTGTTATTAGGGACACTATGCACTGTTTGAATGAAAAGGCTGCCGCTTTATTCAATAAGAATGAAATAGAAATGAACTTATAGATTCATGGTAGCGTTTAAGACAAACACTACATTTTTCGTTCTGAGACCCAACATTGTTATAGCATCAAACAAATTTAAGTCCAATCAACAAGATCTTTGGAATCCAAAATAAGTCCACCTCATTTATGTTTACTAACCTCGTGAACCACTTGGTCGCTTTTCCTCAACATAAGCTTGACGACCACCAATCGCTATGGGGGATGCCTGATATAGTCCAAATAAAAAAATTAAAAATTTATGCTAATTTTCACAAAACAAATAGAGCGCACTCAAAACTGGTAGTGATGAGGAACAACCAAATACTTATCTAATAAATGAATTTTGCAATATTTGAACAACATAAACAACAGAATACACATGCAGGTTCTGCAAAACTCTTAATCAGAATCAGAATCACAATCAACATCCATAACAATAAGATGTGTGATTATAATGGGGAAACTTGAAACTAGCTGACGTGACGAAAGACCTGATCCACTCAGCGCCATGTTCCCATAACATATTAAAAAAGCAACAAACAAAAAACTAGAAAGAAACGAGCAAACTTGCAGTGAAGTATAGGAAGAAAAGAGTCCTTTGAGAATCAGATGGTATGCAAACAGTCAGGTAGAGAAAAAGAAGCAGCTTTCCTACAAAAAAATATGGGTAAAAGTGGATCCTAAAACTGACCATCAGTCACCGACATTCTTTCGTATTCCAATTTTGTTGATTATATTAGCCCCTTTGTTTCAATTTAATCGTCAATATTTCGGTCACTAGCTTCTCATGTTTTCCTAGTCTTTCAGTAAGAAAGGTCATCCAGAGTCCATACAGATAGCAACTTGCTTCTTTGTTGCGTTTTGCCTATTTAGACTACTGACGCACCTCGTCGAGCATTAACGAGGGATGTCTGACCAAACTATACATATAGTAAACTACAGAGCAAAGTAATCTTTTAGAGTATATAAGCTTTGTATCTCTTTTCTCCTACACAGGTGACTATTTTCCTCTCATTCATATTATTGACTGCCAGGCCCACTGTAGTACTTGTAATGGAATACAAAGAGGCCTATTGGAAACACCATCAGTACTATTTCACGTCCTAGATAATGGAAAGACAAAAATGGAGATAAGCACCACGGAGTGATCAAGTTTCAAGACATAAGTGAGAAAATTGAGAAAATTAGAACTCAATTAATTATGAAATTTAGTTTTACCACAAATTAATGAATACAGTAAAAAAAAAGTAGTCATTTTCCCTTACTTTCATTTAAATTATTATCCATTCTAATTATTTATTAAATCCCACCTTTCTGTTTCTACAAGTTTCTCCTTCTTTCTGGCCTTCAGTAGCAGCCAGCCCTAACAAATGATGCACAAAGACACCATTTCCAGGCACCAATTTTCCAATGATGCATTCATGTAAGAAAGACCTTTTAAGCTTTCCATTGTATAAGTAGATGTTATTTGCTAAAACCAGCAAATGTTATGCAAAATCAAAATTGAAAGAATAGCAACAAAATAGATCTCCCTACTGTGAAACATAAACAGAATATATACTACATGATCTCTTAAATAGTGTAGAGTACACAAAAATCAATTATTAGGCTAGTGGAATCCCCTGCAGCCAATACAAGTGTAAGCTTTGACAAAAAAAGGTGAACAAGTTTCTTACCTCTATTGCGCTTTGGACGGCACTAGCCACCTCAAATTCCACAAACCCAAAACAGAATCCTTGCAGCTGCATTAAATAAATTGAAGTAAGATTTTTATCAAATTGTAAAAGCATATACTATTTGGTCAATAACATTACAACAAAAAGTCAAACAAGGAGCAAGAGAAACACCTTCTGACTTCTAACTTGAATACCATGTGGCTTAATAGGTCCAAACCTCTTAAATTGCTCTGTAAGTTGTTCAACAGTGGTATCTACTGGCAAGCCCTTTACAAATATTGAATACCCATCAACTGGCAATAAGCATTTGGATGATCAGAACAGAAAGCATAGGGCATACCAATAATGTTAAAGGTACGTTTTTACCTTCTGCTTCTTGAGAACCAGTTCCCTCAGTTGTGTTTGAGCTGGAACTAGGAGCCTCATGAGCAGGAGTAGGAGCAGGAGCTGGTGAAACAGTCGGTGCAACATTCCTTTCAGAAACAGCAGGTGCTGGTCTAACAGGGGCGTGAATCGGCCCTGCCAATGGAGTAGCAATCTCTTTCTTAACTTTCACCTATATCCAATCAACTAACATAAATTAATGGTTTTTATGCAAGTATTGGCGATCAATTTACAAGACAAGAGTTACATTGTCCCAATTTCGATGAAACACAAACTAACAGCACCTAAATAGAAAAACAATGAGTTACAGTGCCCCAAATTTGAAGAAACAAAAATCCTAAATTGCACAAGAAAATTATAAATATTAAAAAAACAATGTAGCAGAATAATCTCTCCATTGAAGAATGCTTCCAAACTTCAATACCTAGCAGTATAGCCCAAGTTAACATGCTTTACCATAAACTATAACCAAGCATTTGATACTCACGAAATAAGGAGGTATCTAAAAACTCGAGGGAGAGGGATACGATTTACAAGAGAGCCTACGTAAAACCTATAACGTGGATCTCATGCAGTAACACATCAATTACTCTGGGCTCCTACATTTAACTAAATATCCTACGCGATCAGGAACATGCAAATGAAACAGGTCATAGAACCTGAAGCAGTCCAAGATAGTTCTGTTGTCAAACTTCTGAACATGTCATTTGTAGCAAGAAACTCGTATCACGATATCTAAAGCAGCTCAAACATACCAAATATTACGTAAACATTTTTACACTAAGAGCAAACACTATAGAACATGTAAAGCATAACCTGTGTAACCACTTACAATAGAAGCATATGACTTCTTTGGTGCCTCCTCTTGCGTGGTGGAGGAGCTAGACTCAACAACTACCGCAAGAGGAGGACTTGGGACCTCATCAATGACTTCTGCAACTGGGGTCTCTTCTTCCTCACCAGAACCATCATTTTCGGATGGATTATACACCTCTGCCTCATTAGCTTCTTCCTCATCCTCCATTGCTCCAACTGCCTGCTCTGGAGCAGGGTGCTCCTGTGGTGGCAAAGACTCTGCAATTTTGAAACAAAATACACAAGGAGTGAATAACAAAACATCATAATGTAAATAAATAGAATGAATCGACATGCCAACCATCATTTTCCAAAATACATCGATCAAGAAGAAAACAAAAATGACAGGTATACATTTTGCAAATATCAACCAGAGCCAAATGACTGCTCCTAGAAACATCTAATTACATCTAAACATCTACTTTCTTAAGTCCCACCCAATCAAAAAATACTACTAGTAATAAATGGATTGCTTATATTAGTTAACTAAGAAGTTTCTCCCCATCGTTCCTTTACCAAATAAACTAGGACTCAACAAACATATTTAGGAAAGAAATTATCTAAGTTAGTGTGCTATAAAGCCATACCTTGCTCAAGAGGGAGAGGTTCACCACCACCATTGGCTACGGGATGACTACCCTGCAGGTGCTCAACCTCACCAACATAGCGGAAGATGTCATTGAGGACAAAGTAGCCACCACGATCCTGTGGAGCAAGGAAGAAGGACTGGGTAAAGTCCCTCCTGACATCGTCCTTCTCCTGGAGATACCCCGTCACCAGTACCAGCACACCCTTGTTCCACGAGTCCTGTGCATCAACTGTCTTGATCTCAAACCGTGCCTCACTGTAATCCATTGACAGTATCTTTTCATTGATAGCCTGAAACAAGAAAAGGACAAGTTAACATCAGCCAAAGTACAACAACAAAAGAAAAATTAAAACTCCATCTAATTTACTGTGAAATCAAAAGCAAACAAGTAAGACTACCAAAATACTAAATCACATTAAACTAAAGCATAGAGAGATAGAATGTGCAAATACAGCAACGTTCAAGGCTGGCCACCAAATACGAAACGGAACCAACAAACATAAGAACAAAATCAAAATGGGCGATAAAATACTGAAGATATCCAAACGCCAGTGCGTATTAACCTGCGCACGGAATTTAAACCAACGTTCAAAGAAAAATCTAAGAAATAAGAAACAAATCGAACCATAACATAAAATTCCGAAGATCAATCAGTACTCGCTACTAGAACACGAACCAAGCTAGCGCACGAGACTTGAATCAGCGATCAAGAACAAAATATAAAGAAAATTAAGACTAAGCTTCCCACACACATACCTCTATAGTTGTCACAGCTGAAATGCCTCCGTGGCGTTCTGGACGACTTAGGTAACTTTCGTCCTGGTAAAATCTATAGACTAGCTCGGAGGAGTGCCGCAAAATTTGATAGTATTGCTGCACGAAGGCATTCCCAATCTGCGAGCACTCCAAATTCATCACCACAACAAAACAAAAACCGAATCAGATCGTGGGAGATGTGGTGAGTGAGAAGTTTAACAAACCACTTGGGGCGAGTGAGTCGATCCAGCGGAAGCAGCGTCAGCCATGGCAGTCTCCGATCTATCGGACAGTTCTGATTAACTGGGGTTTTGGAGATCGACGGATCTGGCCGGAGACGAAAGAGAGGCTCTTGGAGCTCGCTTTGCTTCGTTTTTCCTTTTTTTTTGGTTTTTTAAATATATCTATAATTTAGTTCTTTTTCTGTTGTTGTGTTTTGTTTCTTCTCTTGTCTGGATTCGTATATTTATAGACAAAACATTTCATATAAAGCCACTAAAATTCTATTTGTGCAAATATAGCGCACTTTGATATTATTTGACATAAATACCCATGAATAAATGCACAAGTTAACAGAAACAACTTGGATATAGATTGTATATAGTAAACTTCTGCGAAGGGCGTGTTTACCTAGGGGTGGAAGTGGAGTTTTGAGGGAAATAAAGTTTTTAGGAAATAAATTTAAAAAATAAAATAAAAAATAAAAAATATTTAATAAAAAATAAAATTTTATATTAATTATATATTTTTAGTAAGTTTTAAATTTGAATTTTTAAAATAATTTTATTGATAAAAAAATTTATTTTAATTTTTATAAATATTTATGTGAAACTTGAGTTTAAAGGAAGTGGAGTTTAGGGGTGTTGGTAAACACGCCCGAAATGTCAAAATGCGTGCCAGTATAACAATCGCATTTTACTTTTCTTTCGAGAGGACAAATATAATGCGCACAGTTATATTGTCCGAAACTTCTATTCAGGACTAATGTCC
Source organism: Acanthochlamys bracteata (assembly GCA_019914995.1). NCBI lineage: Eukaryota > Viridiplantae > Streptophyta > Magnoliopsida > Pandanales > Velloziaceae > Acanthochlamys > Acanthochlamys bracteata. Next base: position 1,481,775 of record CM034131.1, on the reverse strand, counting down.
GACATGACACGGTGGTACCTAATGTAATATCATTTCTTATAATCGCACAAGAATTCGAACTTCTATTCGGAGAACGAATCTTTGAAAATTCGCTATTTTAAGCAACAAATACTATAATTGGAAGAGGGGATAGAAGGGGAGGGCGTATACTCTTCATCATTTATAATAAGATAGCTAGTGTCCTCACTAAGTCTTTTTTTTTAATCTTTACAATAATCTAACAAATATGCAATTAAATTGATTAAAAATATTATTGGTTCAGTGAGTTACATTGATGCAAATATGAAATTATATAATTTTGTCACAATGTTCACGATGTGTTTCAAATGTTCAAAATTTTTCTGCATACTTAAAATTTTGAATAGTTTATGTATTTCACATGATTCTCGAAACACAATTACGCCCATTTAAAACAAACGCTTAGTGTAAGCAACTCACGCGAATCATATTTAAGCAGAAGTTATGACAAAAGCCAATCTTTTGTATTACTGTCAGAATTAATTACATGACAAAACTTAAATTATGCGGAGTTCTCTATGATAATATTCTCATTTGAAAATGTATTTCACGAATTTCATTTATAAAATAACAAAACTTTCTATATCATACAAAATATTAAGTTAGTAACCAGTATATTGCAATGTGAATACATATAAAAATCATGTACAATATATTACAATAGATCAAAGTATATAGTTGTGTACTTTGACTCGTAATTGAATTGCTTAGAAATATTATGGTTGGATGAAAGTTATAAACTTCTGAAAAGTGCAAATCTGTCCAACCATACAAGTATTATTTTTCAACAAAACTTGCTACCTACAAAAGAGAAGTATAACATTGACAGGCAAATTTTACTTTGCATGAAGAATTAACTTGATAAATTATAACTGCCTAGTCATAAAACATATTTGCTATCAGTAGGAAAACTAATGTAACAGCTCGTTTCCATGCTTCTAGATTTCTGCAAAGAACGTATTTATGCTGCAAAGTTACTGTGGCTCCCCAAAGTGTTTCATTGCAATATCCAGCAACGGTTTAAAGTTGCCATAGAAGTGCACCACTTGCAGCTTTTCTAATTTCTACCAGCTTATGCTGGGGTTGCATCCAAGTCTGAGAACATGCCAGGATCTGTCAAAAGGTTTAGTTGTCAAATAGAATGTAATCAACCCAGGTGGAACTGTGGAAAGGGTTCCCAACTTCCACAAAGTTCGATTTCCATTCAGCAAAATATAAAAAGGAATTTGTTAAAGAAACTTCAAGAGCATTTGACTGAATAGAAGACACATGAAGTTCTGACCAAAATCATAGAAAATTCTAATACTAGTTGATAGTAACATATTCTAATCTAACTAAAATCATTAATATATATTAACAACTATTGAGGAATGTCAACAATAACTAATAGATAGGAAAACAACAAAGTTCAATTCTCATTGTGCAAACTAAAGAGTAAAGAATGTAAGAAAATCAAAGAAAACAAAAAAAGGCCTTAGTTTAACCATAGTTCAATAAAATTATAAACCATAGGCAATTCCAATCTTAATCTATGATGACAAATTCTCACCTATAAACTAAGAAAACTTTTAATTACCAAAAGCCTGGAAAATTGTCCTCCAATGTATAATTGATAAAAAAGACTCAACAAAATAAAAATAAAAAAGCATCTGTTGCTTAATAGACACCCATTTTATTGCACTATACAGACTATCATAGCTGCTAATATCTCTAGAATGTGATGCCCAACCTCAATTAACAGATTTGATTTGGTATGAAAATTTCTTTATGAAGACTGTAGGAAAGAAAGTAACAATGTTCCAAACAAGAATTAGCAAAATTGATATATTAGAGAAAATACTGACAAGATCTTGCCTGTAATGGTACTGTTCAGTACATTTTTGCTGTCTCCAGGCATCCAGATCAAAGACCTTCATTCAGTATGCCGATCAACATGCATTAGGAATGAATTGCTCCTTGATCAGTGGGTGTGAGAAGTTCATGAATGTATTGAGCATAACGATGGAATGAGCCAAAACATGTCTCAACAGCCCTCTGCACTTTCCATCGATATCAATCTTCCGAAGGTGCAGTAGGTTCTCGCTGCACCACCACATCAACATCTAAGAAAAGGTCGCAATAGATATTTATAAATGAGCAAAATAGGATGAAATATTTTTATTTTGTTTCTTTTGGTGCCAGTCCCCTAATTCTCTTTCTTTCTAACTCTATTCCTTGTCTATTAAACCAAATAGAGCTAACTTAGATTTCAACAGAGATAAAAAATCTTCACAAAATTAACTTGAATGCTAAAATCAAATTTCAACTTAGAGAAGACTAAACACAAAAACAGAACACCAAGAACATACACTGATGATAAAACTAAAATCAGAATTATCATTATCTGCATGGCCCCTCGGTTCATTGTATCAGTAACAACTTGGAACACATGTTTTCAGGGTTCTTCGCATTCTTCACAGTCTAGTGCACCACCACGGAAGCCGCAAGCACTCCGGCGACGGATTTTCCAGATCAATATACTTCTCCGGGCTCGCATCCTTTCCTCCATCAATCGAAGCGCGAGACAATGCAAGCTCCTCGGAATCAATTTCGCCATAATCAAGGAAGCAAAATCCCCTTGCTTCTTCTCCTTGCTAAGCTGATCATTCACAGCAAAACTTTCAGTTTCTGGATCTTCAACTGATTATCAAATGATTCCTTCGCTCTTGAAACAAGCGACAGTGCGGATTTGATCGCGTGTTCGATTTTGCGTTCGAGAGGACAGAGGTCACTTGCATCTTTGCCGCCGCCGCCGGATTGGTTAGTTTCTTTTTGTTGGAGATGAAAGAGAAGTTTCTAGATAAATCAGCGAAGCGGGGGAGGAGACGTGAGGAGTCGAGTTTGAGTCGGCCAGTATGTGACGCGCAAGCAGCAGCAACGGCGGCGGCGGCGCGTGCAAACACAGGAAAAAGAAGGCAGATGAAGAAGAAGCGAATCGGGCAGTCGAGATCGGTGTCGCTGCAGATCTCGAGGTAGCCATGGAAACGAAGGAAAGAAAAAGCGAGCAAAAAAGAATCATATCAAAAGCCTTAAAATGAAGAAAACGCGGGACTTGAATAAAGCATTCTTCACAAGTTCCGTATTTATTTCAAAATCACTGCCAAACTGCTCTATCACTAAAAGCGGGTGACAGTTACGATAAGAGCCCCCGTAATAGTATCGTCAAGAAATTTCATGGGCCCATAGGTTTCTACGGTTTTTAGCCCACGGGCTTTTATAAAAAGGACCGTTCCATAATTCCACTATTAAAGATCTTTTACTATTTACTATTTTACCGAGTAGGCAAAAAATTTTATCACGAGTAAAGCTATTTTACTTTCCAGAGTATTAAGGCGGCGTACTTTTGAAGAATGTTTTTCTAAAATCGAAAAAATATTTTTATCTAATTTTATAAAATTAGTTTTAATTTTTATCTAAAATAATAATAAAATTTTTTCCTTAAAATTTTTTATTATTTTAAAAATAAAATAAAATAGATTCGTTGAAATAGAGAGAAACGCACTTGCGTTTTCTCAATAGAACTTTTTAACTTTTAATTTTATCTTTTTTAATATATATTTAATAAATATTTGAAATTTATTTTAAAATTTAAAAAATATAAAAAATTTAGGTAATAAATTTTTTTTATTATATATATATTTTTTAAAATAAAAAAATAAAACTTATTTTTAAAAAATATAAAAATATTTATATTTTAAAAAAATTCTATTTTATAAACAGTTCTCATCTAGACATATCCTATGTGCTAGAAATCATCAGAAATATGCGTGCAAAGCTGTTCGCATTTCACCTCCACAAATTTTCTTTTGCAAACGTGCAAAATCTTGTAAACAACAAAAGCAATAGATTACTATCCTTTACAATCAAAGAAAGGGTGAACACTGATAATTGCAGAATAAATATTCACCTAAGCTTACTACCATGCAGTATTTTAGAAATTTTTTTTAAATTTAAAAGTACTAATAAATTATACGTTATAAATTATATATGTATAATTTTTGTATCTAAAAAATAACTCTATTTTTTGAAAAACTTACAAAAAGTTCTTTATCTCTAAAGTTCTACATTTTAATCAACCCCACTGAACACATACAAGCATAGCCCTATTCCTAGTAAGTAATATTTACAAAAATCCTTCATCCAAAACACATACTGCACAAACAAGCTATGCACCAAGAATAGTACAGCAAGCACAGGAAAAAATTTTCAGCACAAACTATTAGTAAATATTTGATTAAAACAGAGAAAAGCTTATTCCTTTTGCAGGCAGGATTAAACATTTACCCATACATTTACTAGCACAAGCTTTTTCTTAACAGGGTCACCCTTTCGAGCTTCGCCTACTGCTGAAGCGTTGCAGCAACCCCATGCCTTTCAATGCCTTTGAGATCTTCATCAATTTTGGTCTACCAACTCCCAAACTCATCTTTCCGGTAGACAATCGCAATGCCTGCAAACAGCAAACCTCTCTGATCGGCTTCTCCTCGAACTCTTCTACCTCCACTTTCCTATTAACTTGGCTTTTGTTCTGCTTGACCTTCTTGTCTAATTTCAATGCATTTTGTTCATAGGCTTCCCAAAGCACATCCATCTCTTCGCAGCCTTCAGCAACTTCCCGTTCTTGACATAACTTGAATTGCATCCTTTCCTCGAACAGTTTGCAGGCAAGAGTTCTCTTCCACTCCTTTTCCTTCCTCATTGATCCATCTCTTTGTAAGCAGTCCATCAAACTACTTCCAGTCTCACTCTTCATAGACAAATTTCTCGAATGCTCTATGGGACGGCCAGATCCAGACCAGCTTAGATTCTCTTCGCTATCTCTAGCAAGATGATCACTGATTGCACTCAAATTGTAACAAACAACCTGCATTGCATTGTGGATACTTTTCTTCTCTAAAGAAGACTCTGCGGAGCTCTCACTGCCATCACTAGATGAGCTCAAGTGAACTGAGAAAGATGACTCAGTTTCACAGTCAGCCAATGTGGTCGATCCGCTTGATTCTGTCAGCTCTTTTCTATGATCACCAACAAAAGGAGTTGCAGAATCATCAAGAAACTCATCACTGCTACACAAATCCCTCATTTCTTTCTGTCCATCTTCTCCTAAATCAACTTTATTACTGAAATATTCAACTTCCGCATTCGACTCCCTATATTTCGTTTCTTGTTCAGTGAGAATTGAAATTTCAGAATCCTCAAGAAACTCACCGTTTCTACTTAGATTTTCACAATCTATCTCCAATTCTTTCTTGAAATCACAAATAACTATTGCCTGATTTGATTTCTTGAATTCTGCCTCATGATGAACATCCATAACATCATTTACAGATGAATCATCAAGAACTTCACACTTCTGACTCAAATTCTCACAACCCATCTCCCAACTCTCATCTAATCTATCTTCTTGGAAGGAAATCTCATCACCACTAGCTACTAAGCTCAAGCAAGCAGAGGAGAGGTTACCTTCATAACCTCCGTAGTGAACATTAAACTCTTGCTGAAGATCAACATAAACGAGAACCAAAGAAGCCAACTGGTACTCCACTGATCCAAGATTACAATTCTCTTCTTGATTGATCTCGAGTAGTTCTAACACTGCAGAAACTGTTGTTCCGGCGATTCTCTGAAACTTGAGAGTGAGAAGAAGGAGAAGACAAGTAGAAACAAGTAGAGGAAGGAAGAAAGAAAAGAAAGAGAACAAATAAGGACAGAAAAGAAGAGTGTAAAGAAAATATAAAGGTTGAGATGAAAGATAGAAACAGAGTGAGATTAAGTCTCGTAAAACGAGAGTTGATAATAAAGAAAATTTGGTCTCAGTCATGGTGATGAGAGCTATTGCTCAGAGACAACAACAACTACCACTACTCTGTTTTGATTCTTGGAAGGAAGTGAGTGGCTTTACTTACAAATTCTTTTGCTAATTATAAGTGTCAGAGGACCACACTCAATCTGGTTTTTCTTTCACTCTCTCTCTCTAATACTCTATGATTTTTTCAACTGTTGAATGTGCTCGGAGTGTTGGTGAACTCTCGTGAGAGAGAAGTTGGCAGGGAGCGAGTTAACTCTTTCTTTCGTTCTCTTTGGAATCTCTCTGGTGTTGTGTTCGCAGAGAGGACTTGGAAGAGAGTGAATTATGTTTTTATTCTCTCTCTTCAGAAATGAACGGTCAACAGATAAAGCTAAAAAACCCAGAAGACTTGGTAGAGTTAATGAGGCTTTGCAACATGGAACGCAGTAATATACGTTCGCAATTTCAACCCCTTACGATTATATTTAGCATGTATAGACCTTCACAGGTAGGTTAACTCTCTTATTTGTTAACTAAAGTGCCCTCCTCCTCCCAGGGCACTCCCTAATGCCCTCGGGAGTATTACCGGGGTTCATTCCAGTAATCCGAAAGTCTGCAAAAGGTTTATTAAAAAGCATCATTGAAAATTCATATAATGACTATTGAATCTATTTATTCCGTACTTTTTTAGAAAAATATATGCTTTCAGTTAAATCGCAGGGTTATTATAAAAGTCATGATTCGAGTACGTTTGCAGGCTTGGCAGTAAAATTTCGCATGATTCGAAAGCTCGAATAATTGACGTGGACAAAAAATAAACAAAAAGACAGTAATTGAGATATATGGATTATGTCAACTAAAATAAGCAGATCAGCAGAATCTAACTTCCACATAAGTCATATTTGTAGTTTCTACTTGTAGAGTGAACGGTGATCGGACGCTTGCACGCCAGAACGATGCGACGATATTCGGGGACCGATTATATGTCGCCTATAAAGATGTATTCATTTCACCTATAAGTAATTTTTTAAAATTAAATTTAAAAAATGAGTTATTTAGAATAAACGGTAAAAGATAATATAAGGTCATTCAAAAAATAATTTTATTTTTAACATCGTTTTTCTAAATGAAAAAATAAGAACATTATGTGATTTAAAATATGAACTTGCCATCCTCATGTTAAATTGTTACAGGATGTTGTTTACGGTTTAGATATTAGATTTCTGTTACAAGTTTCGATTGTTCAATAAAGAAAAGAATAAATTAGAAACTATTAGTATACATAACAAAGTAGACAGCGGTAAGTGAAATTAGCATCTAGTTATTTCTAGTAAAATGTTCAAAATGTATCCAAGATTATGTATATATGTGTGCACAATTAAGCATACATACTAGTGCCAATAAAAAATATAAACATGTGAACCTGTTTTGTAATATTCAAGTAAAAACTTAATAAAATTGAAAATTGCTAATATTAATATTGGTGGACTGAGATTGCGAACATAGTATGTGGGATTGTTTTGCAAGATGGTTGTTGTCGACTGTTATTAACGAGAATGTGAAAAAATATGGAGGAACAAAAATTAGAATGAAAGCCCGTGATTAAAGGGAGAAAGAATAACCATAGTAGAGCATCGAAAAAGTAATTAACTTTGCTTGATTTCTTTTCGAAAGAAAAGCAAAGAAAAAGAGAAAAGATTTCAAAGAGCAAATTCTTTATGAAAAAGTTGATCGTGGTTATATTCTTCATGTAGATTCGAAGTTGATACAAATGGAATAAACAAGGAAGAGGAAAAAGTGTGTTAAAGGAAATTGTATTGAAGCAGAGAAAGAAAGGAAAGGCAGCAGACTAACAGTTGGTGTTGTGGTATGCTGAGGGCACCATTGCACATGCACAACATTATTATTATGATGCTTCCCATTCTCTTCTCTTCTCTTACCTTTTGGTATACAGTCTTTTCTAACATTATCGCTAACATGTGTTCATTCATAAATCAATCAATCATATAGTATATAACATAGTTGGCAGATCCAGACCTTTCGCATCAATTCGAAAACTGTCTATTTGGAATCTAAGTCGATCCAATTATGCAAATTAATTTTGACCACAATTAATTTGAATCGATTAGTGCAATTTCTGATTTGACTTATCCATCCGAACGCTCGCGTCGATCTGAATTGAATTAATATATATTTAATTTGTCTTTTTTTATTCTTCTTCTAAATATCGAAGAAATATCCAACCGCATGTGAATAGTGTGGCCACCTTGCTAAATCAGTCGATGGCTTTGGCTAACACGTCATATTTTGTACTTTTTTATTATTGCTCGAGTTCAATCGTCACACGTAAAAATCTAGATCTGCTAACACTACTGATCTACTATTTCATCGATTCTGTGCTCGTTTTGATCTGCTACTCGATTTGATGAGCCAGTTTAGGACGGAATATAGTTCAGTGGCTCTTTCCACTGAACTGAAAGCTCATAACCAAAGGAAGTCCAGAAACCTTGCTCTCTTTCGAGGAGTCGGTCTTGCTGACGACATTGTTGATTTCTTGCTGTGCCTTCTTGATGATCTCTAGATGACGAGGCAATTCCAACTTCACCACTTGATTATTATAGTTGTGAAATCTGAACTAACACTAATGTTATGGGTGCAGTGTTGGCATTGCAACTCCATCGGTGCCAGAGCATCCAGATAGACCAAATCAAGTCGACGCGAACAAGTTTTCGAATTAATGTACAGTCCAATTCTACCAACTATGATATATAATTTCTTTATAAAAGCTGGTAGGCATCCTATTCTAGTTAGCGTATAACTTTTTAAAAATTTTCTAAAATATGATTAAACTTACTTTATATAATCATATATACAAAATTATTTTTTTGAAAAGTATTAAAAACATTTTTTTCACAAAAGCTTTATTTTTTAAACTATCCGAATTACGACCAAAATAAATTATTAACTGTTTAAGAAAGGGGACGTACGAGATATTGTATAGAACACAATATGGATTCTAAAAAAATATAGCTTTCTTTAATAACTTATTATGCGTTCACTCAATATTTCATAATACCAATCAAATAATACATAATTTAATATAAAATCAATTAAAATTTATAAAAAGAAACAAAATATCACTCACTAAAAAGTGATATAGTATTTGAGGTACCCAGTAGGATGAAGGACGGACAGGGGGGGGCCGTAGCTTAAATCTTATTGTGTTTTTTCTTCTTGTTTTAAAGCACATGAATTGTGCATACAGTTTTTTGGATTTCTCTACTTTTGTCCGTGTCTTGGATAAGATGCCCTTCGCTATTAAAATTTTCTTCCACCACTTATCAATCAGAGCTTTTTTGAGGTTTCATTTCCTAACCGTGGCAATATATGATCCGATAAAAAATTTTAACCTAAAAATTTTAAGTCATATAAATATACAAATTCAGGGTTGAACGAATTTGATCTGGTTATTAAATTGGTTGATTTCGGTCGACCTAAAATTGATCTATTAATCTGAATTGTAATCTCTTAAAAGAATAATTCTTTTCTGATTTTTTTACCGAATAATAAAATTTGACACGAAAAAAAATTGATAATTATAATTTATAAATTATTAGATTATATTATATTTATAAATTAATTATTTTTCATAACTTATTCAAATAGTACAAGATGAGAACTATAATATTATCGAAAATATTAATATATAGGTATATTTTTTTATGACGAATTTGAATTTTGTAAAAATATTTTTATCAAAAATTTATTAACTAAATATGTTTATCAAATTTTTTATCAAATGTATTCTATGTATTTGTAATCATAAAATTTCATCTATCACCATATATTAAAAAAAAAATTTAAAATTTTTTTAAACATTCTAAGAATCGATGAAGATATTATAAAATGCATATTTTAACGGACATTCATCATATTTTTTCACCAAAAATATTGTGCACATTTATTTCAACTGATTTTATAATTTCATCAAGCTTAAAAAGTGTAGATTAAAAATTAAAATTTTAATTATGAAATAGATCCATCCGAATTTGACTCGTTATTAAATAAATTAAATCAGGATTGATAATTATGATCCGTACAAATTCATAACTTGGTTAGAATTGAACGAATTTGACCCAATTATTAAACAGATTGATCTGAAATTGACCGACTAATTCAAATTGTCATTCCTACATTTCCTCATATTAGCCTAATGGAACTTTCGAAAGTGTTTATAAACTAAGTCTTTTTAAAAACAAAAATATTTCTAAAGTATTTTAAAAATTAGTTTTAGTTTTTATTAAAATATAAAATAATTCTATTTATTGTAATTAATAATAAATTTTTATGATGTAAAACTTTTTATATTTTTTAAAATTTGACATAATAAATAATAAAATTTTAATATAATTTCATAAATTTTTATTATGAAGCTTAATATTCAAAAAAAAAGTTCTTGAAAAGCTTTCAAATGCTCTATCGACCAAACATGACCTAAACTCTTCGCTGGATTCAACTGTTAGTATTAAGGACATACAGACAAATCAAGGAAGGAAGAGATTTGAACCAAATAAAGTTAGTAATTAGATGAATTAATGGGTAAAAGTTCTTTAGTTGCCGATACGAAACCACCATTGCTAGGGTTCAGACAAGGTGTTCGACGAAATGCCATGAATGTTGGAGCCCTCCTCCTTAGCTGGTTTGGTACCAATTTCTTAAGCTAATGGGGTCCTTAGATTCCTGGCAACATGTGGATATAGCTAGCTATGAAAGTTCTCCGATTCATTTTTAGAACAAAAAAACCCCGATATCCATTTACAAATAGTATGGTTTTGTTACAGACCCACTAAATTCATATTTTTTTAAACTAACTTTTAATATAAAAAAAATAAAAATTTTAAAATTAAATTTTTTATAAAAAGTTATTTTTCGAAATTTAATTTTAAAATATACTTTTAATTAAAATAAATTTGAATATTTACTTTTAATTAAAATAATTTTAAAATAATAAGTTTAGCTTAAAGTAAACACTATGCGTTGCATAGGCTTTATCCTAAATCGTTGCAAACTCTACAACAGAGTTATTACCGAGATATTGAAAAATGCTTATAAAATAAAAAATTTTAATAAAAAATATTTTATTTTTTTGAAAAACTAGTTATACATTCTTTATAAAATTTATTTTAAATTTTAAAAAGTATAAAAAACCTAAGAATAAGATAATAAAATTTATTTTTTAAAATAGAATATCTTTATTTTAAAAAAAATTTTCTTTCGAAATCACTTTCAAAACGCTGAGAAAGATTGTAACTGAAAAACTTGTACAGCCCAACTACTTGCAGACTGGGCTCATCCAATCTAAATACCCGTTCAAATTTACCACAAGATCTGCAACGAAACTAAGAAATTATTTTTTAAAATTACGAAATACTGATTAGCTCCGGTGGACAAAACAGGCCTAACGAAAAAAGTTGTGCCATCAAATTTCAATTGTTAGCTCATTCCATTAACCACAATTTTTTTATCGCATATTTTAAATATTCAAAATTTTAAAAATTTAATAAACTAAAATTTTAAAATTTAAAATTTAAAATTTCATTTAATATCTCTAATCTAATTTCAAACAATATTAATATAAAAAATTAAATTTACTTTCAATCTATTGCATTTCAAACGTAGCTTTTTAATTTTTTCTTATTATATATTTTTTTATACATATTTTATAAATATTTAGAAAATTTATTTAAAATTTAGATAGTGTAAAAAAATTTTACGTAATAAAATTTTTTTATTGTATATTTTTATTATTTTTTTAAAAATAAAAAAAATAAACTCATTTTTTTAAAAATAAATATCTCTATTTTAAAAAAATTCTATTTTATAAATAATTCTAAACGCACATATTAAAAATATGCTCTTAAATGTCACACATTGATTATTGTTGCTTATATTAGTCAACTATTGGCATATTAGCAGCGATGAGGTAAGGTCAACTAGTTTCTCTTTTTCTTTGCTCTGATCATTAAGTATCAAAGAAAATGAGGGAATTATTTATAAAAAAATATTTTTATTTTTTTTATTAAAAAGATAATAAAAATAAATAATAAAAAAATTTTATTATGTAAAATTTTTTCTACGTTTTAAATTTTTTAAAAATTTATAAAAAGTGTATTAAAGAGTATGAACCAAAAAATTAAAAAATAACTTTTATGAAAAGTTTTACCAAAGTTACCCTAAAATAATAAACGGATCAGATTGTTTCTGATTTCTTTGTTCTGAATAAAGGCATATTTAAAATACATGTAACTTAGTTTTATCAAACTAAATTTCGTAAAAATAAATTCAATAAAAAAATAAAATTTAGTATAAATAGAGTTTGAAAGAACATTTAAAATAAGTAAAATTAAATTTTAATAGAAATAAAATTTAGTGTAAAAATAAAAATAAAAAAAATGAAATAAAATTTGAAGTAATAATTAAAATACTAATAAGTAGCCGAATTTAAAACATAAAATAAAAAAATGAAGTTACATGTAGTTTTAAACTAAGCCGTAGATGAATCTAATCGCATCGAATCCTGCGAACAAATAAGAAGCCTACGTACTTTGAGAGAGAGAGAGAAAAGTCCGGGTCCCACCCCTTCTTCTTCCATTTCTCCGCAGGAACAATAAAATAAACTGGTTTGACTCTGACCATTCTTTCTGACTCTAACGCCCACCAGTCTGGATAGATTTTGAAGTTTTGTATAAAGGATCCTCCAAAATTGGTTTTCTCTATATCTAGCAATTCGTCGTAGAATTTTAACAAGCCTTAAATGAGTAGTGAAAATTCAACAGAAACAAAGTATTTCGTATTTTAATTGGCCTTAAAATATGGACTGCAATTAGTATGACACTTCCGTGACCGTGAGAAGATGCTCTTGTTGGTTTACAAGAAGGGGCGTAACTGATAGCCTTTGAATTATCGTCGTTACAAAACCAACCAAGTCCTAAATATAAGTGTCCTTTACAAACACTAATTTTTTTGCATATGAGATGAGACATATTGTTGCAAAAGAAAGAAGTAAAGGGTCTTATATATCGAAAACATTTACTATGGCCTGATCATGAAAATATTCAAACTCACGAGCTCAGGTCATCATCATCCAATCAGACAAGTCAACTTATTTATTAGAAAACGATAAAGTACTCCTGAGGAACATTATACCGCATCAGTGAGGTACGTTATCCGCAAGCACGCCCTTGTTGCACGCTTCTTTTCTCTGAATCCAACTAACCCACCAACCAGTCGGTGCCTGCTAATTTTACGAATATACTCTCCAGTTCCAATGTTATTTTTCAGTATGCCACTATTAAGCCTTGTTTTAAATGCTAGTCGTTGAATTTTGTGAAAGTAAAAAATAAAAAGTATAATTTTAAAAAAATAAATTAAAAGTGGAGTTTAATATTTATATTTCAAGAGTTTTTGAAAGCGTGTTAAAAATCAAAAAATATAATTGTATTGGGAAGTGTACAAATAAAAAAATTAGAATTAGAGTTTTGACTGTGAGTAGATTTCTGAATTTCTTATGTAATTGAAATATATGAACTATTTGAAACTCAAAATCTGACGGGAATAAGTAAAATTACGGACGTTTGAAACACACCTTTATTATAGAGCCATAATTTGTAAGTGTGTAGTTTTAATATTAATAAATTTAGAACGTGTTTCAAACGTTCGTAATTTTATTTTTTCTGTTAAATTTTGAATTATGAACAATTCATATGTTTTAATTACACAAAAAATTCAGAACTTCACTTGTATATGCAGAATTTTACCTCTAACTTTTTTATTTGTATACTTCTCAATACAAAAGTGTTTGGGATTATATTTTTCAAACATTCCTTTTTAATTTCCCTATTTTATATTTTTTAATACATATTTTATAACTATTTAGAAAATTTATTTAAAAATTTAGAATATAGAAAAATTCTATATAGTGATATTTTTTTATTGTATATTTTTATTATTTTTTTAGAAGTAAAAAAATAAAATTTATTTTTAAAAAGAACAAAAATACTTTTCGTTTTAGAAAAGCTCTATTTCATAAGCACTACCAAACGTCCCTGAAAATATTAAACTTTATTTTCAATTTATTTTTTAAGAAACTTATTTTTATATTTTATTTTTATGAAATTCAATTATAAATATTTAAAATACGTACTAATAAGGGTGTAATTGGAATGTAACACTGAGTAGAATAAACACAAAACATACGTTCCCTTCCTTTCATCTCACCACCTTCCTTTTCTCTCTCTCTCTCTCTATTATCATCATTCATAAACCAAGAAAAACGAAAAGAAAATAGAAGAAATCTCTATTATCATAATTCATAAACCAAGAAGAAAGCTACTAGAATAGTACTATATAAAATATATATGTAAAGGAGGCATCAGCGTGAGAAGCAAAAGGTGGCGGGCGAGGGTTGTTGATCACTCTCTTCTCTTCTTTGTTTTTGTATCTTTCCATCTTTCTAGTTCTGTTTCTTTCTCTCGTCAACTTCTCTCTCTCTTTATCCGGCAAGAACAACCTCAAAGGTGAGCTCTTGACGTTGTTCTTTTTTATTGCTTGTTTTCACGGATTTGAATGTATTTCTTTGCTTTTGAATGAGTTCTTAGTTGCTGGGTTCTGCTTGGTTTGGTGTTCTTGGATGGTGTCTTGGTGGTAGCCTGGTAGGTGAAGCTTGAGCTGGGTTTTGAGAAAATGGATAGACTACAAGATGGTTACTGGTATCTATGGTTTGTTGAAAATTTTTGAATCTAACTGTTTTTGGGAGGAGATTCGGGAATGGTTTTTTAATTTTTTATTTATATGGTAGATGGTGATGGTGATGTTGTTGTTCTTGATAAGAAGTTTTTCTTGTTGAATGTTGCATTCAAGGCCTTGTTATTTGTGCTTAGTTTAGTCTATGTTAAGAATTGAAGGGTGTAAAGTTGCCAACTTGTTTGAAGTTTATATATTATGGGTCAGGTTTTAAGTTTTGTGTTAGGTAGTTCTAGGTTATTCAGCTGGACCTGGCCTTTGACTTGTAGTTCTTGCTGAATGGCTTTAAGTGATAATGGAAAATTTTGGTTTTTGTTCTACTGCTAGGGTGGTTGATGAAATTTTGGCAGAGGTTAAGGCATATTTTCTTTACGTACATTATGGTTCTTGTAAGATTTTTTTAGATGTTAGATTTTAAATTTCAAAGGTCTTCAAGGTTCTTGTTTGTTCTGAGTTAAAGAATGAAAAACTGGTAAGAAATATGATTGCCACCTTGTTTGGAATCTATAAATTCAGGGGCAGGGGTTAAATTCTGTAGTAGGTACCTCTAGTACTTTAGCTCACATGGTCGTCGAATTGTAATTGTGATTGAACACTGAATGACTTTGTGTGATCATGGAAAATTGTTATGGTTCTACTACCACAGTGGTTGATGAAATCAGCAGAACTTCAGGCAATTTTCTTTACATGCATTATCTCCTCATATGTTTGAGCTTTCACAAGTTTATGGTTGGAGAATTCAATCTTATGCAAAGCTGGCAAAACTATTTTACCAATAGTTAATGTGATTGAATTGTAAAGGTTATTGCCTTTGACAGGAAATGGCTCATTTCCTGCTCTGTGCTCGCTCAAACGTTTCCTCAAACAATATTTGACATTACCATTATTCTGCTATCCACTTCTATTTTTGGTTTCGCTTTTCTGAACTCTCCATTTAAAACCCTCCAGAATCATGGTTAGTTTGAGGAGGCGCAGACTTTTGGGGACGTCTGCCAGTGTACCGGGTTAGCAACAAATCCATTTATTTTTTAATGTCCAATGTAAATTATACTCAATGCTACATCTGTTTACTCCTTATGACTGCACCCTGTCAATAACGGTTGGTATACGACTTGTCTTAGTGTCATTTTACTGGAAATAGCTTTATGGACACTGATATAGCAGTGATCTTTACTAATTAAGTCACGAAGGCAAATCCATTTACTCTTGTACGGTTGTACCTTCAAGAAATTTGACTCTCATTTCATCCTGTTAAATTATTCTTAACAAACAGGGGAACGATTACTTCCAATTAAGCTCCCTGAGATAGCTGACGCTGTGAAGGGAGCAGAAAATAAGTCTTCTTGTATTGATTCTCTGCCTTCAACTGATGAAAGCCCCAAGCCTGTGAGTATATTTTATTTCAGTCCATGTCTTTCTTCCTGGTGATGTCGACATATTTTGGGACATACATATCGTAACTGGTTATTTTAAAGAAAGCGTATACACATACACGAAATTCTGATTATCGAACATGGAGTGGAAGTAGAAACTAAATTTGTTTATTTGACTTAGATTAGATATTAGTGTTCGTATGTGGATTTGCATTACTTTAGAAGCCTCTTCCCATGCATTTTTCTCAACAAAAACTAGAATACGATTGGCGCAAAATTATCACCAACAAACTTACCTCCAGTTACCAAAACCAATTGAGAAGATTGTAGAATACTACAAAATTTTGCTTATTTTTTGTTAATTTTGCAGGTGAATGATATGGAAATATGTGCATCATCCTCAAATATATCCATTTCTCCCTCGTCAAATAACGCGATTATTCGTTACTTCCCAGGTGCGTTTTGAAATTTTAATCACGCATAGGGCGTGTTTCAAATGCCCGTAACTCCACTTTCTCCCGCCAGATTTTGAGTTCCGAACAGTTTCTATGTTTCAATTACACAAAAAATTTAGAACTCCACTTTCATATGCGGAACTCCAGTTCTAACTTTTTTATTTATACACTTCTCAATACAATTATATCTTTCAATTTTCAACACACTTTCAAAACCTATTGAAACATAAATACTGAACTTCACTTTCATTTCATTTTTCAAGAAACTCTACTTCTCTCTTTTCACTTTCACGAAACTCAGTTACGGATATTTAAAACACACCCATAGCTGTTCTTACTTCAGATATTGATTGTTGCTATTACGGTTGTATTGTTAATCTTTGACGATTTGAATTCCGTTCTCTATTTTGCACTCCATTTGACATCTGCTAATATGTCATGGACAAGGCAGATTGAAGACCTCGCCAAGTGTTTATTGTCAGCTGTTAATAATTGTAATCTATTACCAATAATTTTCTCTGACGTTGTTCAAAAACTTTGATCTAATCATTGGAGCCCTTTTTCTCATGAAATAGTGATTCCGTGACGGTCACTACTTATAGTCCTTTTTCTCACAAGCTACATTTATCATCACACTCATAAGTTTGTAGTGTTTCATTTTCTGCAGGAAAACAAATAAAGCGCAGAAAGAAACATAGGAGGAAGTATTTTCCAGACCAGAACCCAAGCGTAATGAGGGGTGTGTATTTGAAAAATAATAAATGGCAAGCAGCAATTAAGGTGGATAAGAAACAGATTCACTTGGGAACTGTTGAACGACAAGAGGAAGCAGCAAGACTATATGACAGGTTCCTACAAAATATATTTATACTAGGAAAGTAACATTTCGAATTGTAAAAAGCTTGTTACAATCATGCATGATCCAAGATGTTTCACTTTTTGAAGATTCAATAGATTCTTTATGAGAATTTCCTTTTCCTAACAAGCTGTCGATATGCTTATTATTGCAGCGAGTGGTTATTCTATTTCTACAAAGAGTATGGAAATTCTGATAATTCATGAATGATTTATCCGAACACTCATTTTTCAATTTCATCCTTCTAGCGACCTTCAAGTTTGTCATATGCATGTAGTTTTAATCAGCTTGAGGAGGATTTCATGTTTCTAATGCCTTGTCAACTTTATCATAACAGGTTTGCCATATATATAGTTGCATTGCTGTAGTTTATTGTTTCATAGAAGGCTACAGCTTATTAGGAATACTCAGACACTTTCTGCAGTAACGGTTGATATCTGTTCTAAACAGTTGTATTCTAAAGTTGAGTTATTATTTTAGGTCTGAGAAATAGTTCGTCTGTTATTAATTTGAGCAATATTTATCCTCCTGCTCGTTTACGTTTCATAGGAAGCTGGAAAACTTTTGCCGTAAAAAAACATGAGACTATGCTTTATGAGTCACTCAGAACATAAAGTTCACTAAATAATGGAGCTTCTAGCTTGCTAATCACTGTACTTAACAGGTTTCTATAAAACTAAACGTTTTTCTTTTCAACAGGGCTGCTTACATGTGTGGAAGAGAACCCAACTTTGAACTATCAGACATGGATAAACAAGAGCTTAGCAAGTACAGTTGGGACGAGTTCTTGTCACTTACGCGTAAAAGAATTGGTTCCAAAAGTAAACCCAAAAATTTATATGATTTTTTAGTACTTATTATGATTGTCTAGCATAAACGGCGATCACTTACCAGCTCCATTTGTGTTGCAAGACCAGAGAGGTCTGTAAAGGAATTGAAGATCCCCGATCAGAATCGGCTTAGTTGATGCTGGAAAACATTCAAGTGCTCCGTTTTCTTCACCTTCAGAATATGCAAACAGGATACGTAGGTCATCAACATTCATTGATGCTTCCATTTTTCCACAATTGATAGGTTTTTGGTTTTTCATGGCAATGTTCAATTCTTTCCTTGATATGTATGCACGGAAAAGAGTACAGTATAGAAAATCTTAAATGAGTGCAGCAAATGCATTCATTTAGTTATTGCTTGGATTGGAATTGGCCGATCAAGTACTCGAACACGTAACTGTTTATTCTTTTGGCAATATTTTTCGAAATCTGTTAATTCTTTTTGTTTGATAAGTTTAAATGTTGATTTGTTGCTCAATTCTGACATGTTTCAATCTTAAATAACAACAGGATGAAAGTGATCGAGGACTTCAGAAACAGAAATTTCAATAAACCAATGCAAGTCAATCAAGTTTAGATATACTGATTGATGAAGTGATCGGCTACATGAATCCGTTTTCTCAATTCAGTTCGAAGTGAATGAAATTAAACAGAATAAACAAAACATCCTACTGCCCATAGGGGGTACTGCTTCTTCGTCTTGAGCCATTCTTCGAAGCGATACACCAATGGATTCAATGCTTGCATGGCAGAACAACATCTTCACCCATTCCCGTCTGTAACATTTTGCGCAAACACATTCCTCACTTCATCATCTTCTTCTTCTTCTTCTTCAGAACCAATGTCCACACTGTTCGCTGCAAACTCAACAGCAGCTCTGAGTAAACCAGCTTTCATCTCATTGGCTAGCAACGCCGCAACCTAAACAAACAAGCCTACAGACTTCATCCACTTCTTCGCTATCGACGAATATCCATCTATTGTAGCATAGAAAGCGTTTTTGGGTCCTCGTAGAAGATCAGAAACTGAAATATCCATCTAAACCGTGAAGGATCGAGTATTAGTTCTTGAGATCGTTGAGTTGGTGGTCTGGAATCCAACAGTGATTACTTAACTTTTTTTGGGCACGTACAACGAAGATGAAGACCGATCAAGAACTCTGCAATGATTTTCATCATAAGTAGGAGAATGTTGCGGTGGGAGAAGAAACGATTTGAAAGTCAGCTACAGATCAAAAGCAGTAGAAGTTCTATACAAAATTCTTCTGTACAAAATTTTTTTATAATTTTTTAAAATTTTGAAAATAAATAAATAAATTATACGTCATATTATATGTAGAATTTTTTCAAGCTAAGAAATAAACTTAGTTTTCAAAAAATTTCATCAAAAGCTTATTTTATCAAAAATATTTTTTTATAAAATAGTTCAAATAATTTCTTGTAATCAGCTTTATAAATAAGTATAGACGAACTTGGAGATAATAGCCTTAGGTCCCTCCCATACTAATATTTTTTCATTGAATGGTGCCCCTCTGCTACATCGAGTCTAGTCTAATGTGGAGACTCGATAAGTTTCTCTCTGCTAATACGATGGCTCTACCTTAAGAAACTCTAATATTAATTATAAGATAGATCTTCAAGCTAAAATGATTGTCTAACTAATTTTTTGTATATAAATATATATTCATATTCAACACATAGCTAATATAAAACTATTAATAAATACAGATTGTTAAGCTCACCAAAATAATATCTAATTTTTGGTCCAATTTAAAACAAATTACTGGTACATTTCAAATTAACTAGCATATTTTTATTTGAATATCATTCTTAGACCCCTTCGCTGCTATCTCATAGTTTAACTTAAAGATCCAACAAACGAGCATATCTGGATACTTATTAACATAATAAAGTAATAAAATGCAAGCATCGTCATATTTTAAAGTCTACTTGTGATTTCTTATTATTCTATTGTGTACCACTTAGATAGAGGCAATTTTAACTCAGTTAATCTTATCAAATCTATTTTATTTTGCAAGATTCCTGATGATTAATTTTGTTTTATCTTCTTTTGGCTATAATATGCTTAGCATTTTATGCATATTTTCAGATCCTCTGTTCAGAATTCTAGCGTCAAGAGCTACACCAAATCATTGGAAGATATTCAAACTTCATTTTAAAAGCACTCTCCAATAACCCCTGAGAAGCAAGTTCATGTGGCATTCCATATTGGTGACCTATCCAAGTGTCAGAAGTTGTTTGCATACAGAGCATTTGGGAAATAAGAGGAATCACGATGAGCACTTTGTACACTCGCTTTCTAGTAAAAATTTTATTATCCTGTATTCAATATGCGTTCATGATGGCAAAGAGTTCGAGTTGTTGCAGCTTTGCTGCCTTCCAAAAATTCTGCCTTATTGCTGCCTTCCAAAATGTTTGATACCATAGTTGTTGAAACAATGCGAAAAACTAGGTTTTACATCAAGATGTTATCAATCAGATACAAAATTTTTAAAAATATTATGATGATCCCAATTTTTTTGGATATCTTTGTGCAACATAATGAGCAATGTTCAAAATTTTAAATGAAAAAAAGGTCAAATTCTGAACTATAGAGCGGTTAACCAAGCCCTAGATTTGATACAAGTTTCAAGCAACCACACAAGCTATTAACCTGCGTTACAAAACTGTGGTAGCTTTTAAATCATGTAATAGTTAACAAACTAAATTGTCTTACTAGAATTTCAACACAAGACATGAGAACATAATAATGAGGAACTTGGGATGATGAAAAGAAGCAGTAGAGGTGTCAGCACTTAAAGGTGTTCCTAGGCCAGGAGTTAGCCCTCCTACGCTTGGCGTTGTGCCACCAGCACCACCACCAACGCCACCGAAGGTTGGTGTTGTTATTGGAGTGTTTGTTCCAGGTGTTTTCCCAATTGTAGAACCTCCTGCAGTGCTGCAATTTGCAAGAAAAAATTATTTACGACTTTAACTTAGAAGAACTGGTCACATTCTTATACTATCAGCAGGTAGGAGAGAAACACATAATACAGATAGGATAAAATTGTTAATCTTGCATTCTACAACACCTGACTGCCGCGCCCGACTAAAACCAAAAAGTTCCACATTCTGTATACTTTGGACCATGACTCATCCTCATGAACAGCAACTATACAGACTGCCAGAGGCTAAATTGATGCTCCACAAACATATTAGTTTAACAAGTCTCCCTAAACAATAAATTCAAGCTCAAATGCACATATATGCTGTCAGAATATAAGGTCTGTTGACATCGTTAGGCCACTAAAAACAGCTATAAATTTGAATATGCTTCATGTCTTCTTGTAAGCTTTGACTATCTACTACCCTTCTTGACATGAACGATGCTCAAACGCATAACTTAGTGTCGAATTAGAGGAACACAATTTTGATTCAAAGTAAAGAAACCCCTGCCTGCAAGTGCCCCAAACTCCAAACACCTGAACAAAGATAACAGTGATAATACATAGAAACCAGAAGCAATATTATTCCTTCAATAAAACACTTTGATAGTGTCCCTCCAACATTGGAAACAAATTTAAGACCACGTTATTTCAATCACATTCGATACATCTCCTTAAGAAAAGTTGCGGATAAGGAAATTTGAACTTAGGCCATGGTGGTGAAACATCATTGTCGTTTATAATCACAGTTGTTATTAGGTCAATCTCACTGGATAATCTAGAAAACCTAACAAAGTTGCAAAAGCCAGAGGTCTTTCAAGTAACAATGCCAAAATCTAACAAGCACTAACAAAAAGCTTAGAAAAGTGTAGGGACATAATCCATTTTAGAACTTTGTCGAAACTTTCTTTATTGACAAAATGTTGCCTTCATGCAATAAATATTTGTCGACAAAACTCGCCAAACTTAGTTCAGAAATCAACACTTGATTTCAGCTTACGGAATTTGATAATCATAGCAATCATAGACAATAGCTGTTTCAGATATCACTAACAATTATAAAAATGTATGTTTCGGTAAAGACATACCTAGGAGATGATGGGTATGTACATGATCCATAACCTGAAGGGTACCATGAAATGAAAATGCATGTCAATGAAAAACATTACATCTTCATGAACAAAGTACTCAAACAAAGAACATATGCACAGACGAATCAACAGGAGAAAAGAAGAAGGTTCCGTAACCATGAACTGGTTAAACACCAAGTGAGCAAAATAGGTTCGTGATAAGTTTTCTGAACTAGCACAATATAAAGTAGCTATTTCTGTTCATAAATCTTTGTTCATCTTTGAATTTTTTTCACATTTTATATTCTTCATGGAACAAGAAATTCAAACATAAGATAAAGATACCATCTTTCTTTCTAATTATATCATCAAAGTTTATTTCTGATTTCTGAAGCTTCGTAAAGTTAAAGCCGAGAAATACGAAAATAACATAAAGCTCAACCCAGTGTTGTATTGGCAACTGAAGGACCAGCTGCATACCAAAGCTAGCATCGAAGTTTTTCTTTTTCCTACTTTTTGAAGTATATCCAAGTTCCAACATGCTCTGCTTATGCCTCGAGATTCGTGCTATCTAGCTCGGTTTCCCGTTTCCGTGAAAGAGAGAAAGGAAAGAAAGAGCACTCGACTTACTTGGGTCGGTGATGGAGACAGTAGCGGCGCCGTTGAAGTCGCAAGACCCGGGCGCCATGCTAGATCTCTGGTAATAAGAATTGAAAGCATACGAAGCATGCGCCGGCAAGGTGTTGGGTAAAAAACACAACCCACTTGGCTGTATCGGCGCGCAGTCCGCCCCCGCACCGCAAGCGTAGTCCAGCGCTGTTTGCAGTGCTGCAGCGCTCATTCCGCTCTTTGCTATACACCAACTCCCTTCAACCAATTCAATCAACGACAAAGTTGAAACAAACTGCAGTACTACTACTACTGCTACAACTGTTCTTAATCTTGTTCTGCTACTCCAACTACTAATGCCCATTACTTCATTCATCAGTATAAGAAAGAAAGAAAGAAAGAAGAAGAGTTGAGAATGAGAATAGAAGGAATTTGGAAGAAAGCAAAAGAGAGAAATATGAACGCTTTCTCTTTCCGCTTTGGCTTTGGCTTTCTTTTTATTTTTCTTTTGAAAATTTGACGACAATTGACTGATTGAGAAAATAGGTTTTTATTAAAAAGTTCTTAGTTTTTCTTTTCATGTATTAACAGTTGCTCAGAGAGAAAAACACACAATACATACAAGCTGTTCCTTATTGCATGCGTGATGAACAACCAAAGCTTGGAAAGATAGTTTTATCTCCTTAGAAAAACACACAATACTTTTATCAATATTTAATTTTAAATTTTATATTATTTATTTCAAATATTACTTTAAATTTTATTTTTAGCTAATTTAATTTTTTACAAAATTTAATTTCTTGTATTTTTGAAAACACGCTCTAAAAATTGAAACAAACAAACTAAAAGTCTGATAATGAAAAAGCTTAGCTTTATTCATTTATTTATTGAAAATGAAACTCCAATAATCTATCACAATCTTTGCAACACCACTGAGAAACAAAATTTTCTGAATTCCACTACAAAATTTTCCTTCTTTCGGTTTCAGAAACGCAATTCTTGCTTCTTCTTCAAACCATGGCTTCTTCTACTACTTCTCTACTTCTCTCTTCATCACCACTCACCCTCCCTTCTAACTACCATAACCGTCTTAACTGTCGCATTTCCCCAGCCTCATCTCTCCATCTCCCTCTGAAACCTTTATCGCCACTCTCCAATCCAGCTCCAAGACAACGACTAGGGTTTTCAACGAGAGCTAGGGCAAGAGGGATTTCTGTTAAACAGGAGGATAAGCTTGAGGAAACGGTGGTCGGTGAAGATTCCGCGGCTTTTGATTTGGAGAATCAGAGTTTAACTTCGTGGATTTACTTTTCTGTCATACTTGGTGTGGTGCTTTTTGTTCTCAATGTTGTCTGGATTGATCCGTCGACCGGTTTTGGTACTGCTTTTGTTAATTCTGTCGCAGGATTGTCTGATAGGCATGAGGTGAATTGCTTGTTTATAAGATTATTCTTCAGTTTAATTGCTGAATATGTTCATGCTTTAGAACTTGTTATCTTAATTCTTCAGTGCGTCAAATTTTTCGCTTATTATAAACATTTTTATTTTCTGCTAGTTCTTGCGGTAGTGCTCATTTGCTTGATTTGATGTGATGTTTACTTATTAATTGTCTCTGTAGTATTCATAGTTTAATAAGTAACTTTGAATTTTGATTACGAAGATGAAGACTTTATATATATATGCTTTAGCAATGATTAGGCATTTTTCTTGAAACATTCTTATGCAAGCAGTTTGAGAATGGAGTAGGGTGATTAAATTGAAAATGTAAATTAGTAACTTCATGTACTTCTTACTGGTTATCTGCAACTAGTACTTAAAAGCTGTCTCTTTAGTAATTTTGGATTTCTTATTAACCAAAACCAGAGTTTAAAGAGGATGGAGTTGTATAATGTTTGGTTCATTTGCATGAGAGAATGGTCTTAATAGAAAGTTGAAAATAATTTGGGAGCTTATGTAAACCAACTTTGCAGGCACACATGACTGTGCCAGCAATTAACTGAGTTAGTATCACCTCATACTTCTTTCTGGTATGCTATATATGTAGTGTTTATTGATGTGCTATCTCCTTTTTCTAATTGAAATAGGAGAGAGCACAAGAGGAGGGAGTTATCGTATGAGCTGTTTAGTACTTGAGTGTGGTCTTTTAAGAAAGTTGATAATACAGAAGACAATAGTAGACCCATTTTAGGGGCACTCTTGTTGATGGATGTTAGGAAAGCATGCATTTGACGTGGAGGTATTAAAAAGGAAGGTTTTGTAAATTTCGTTGGGTGATGCTGTTTTCTAACCTCAGTACCACACTACCACCAACACAAGTACCACGAACTTTTTGGAACATATAAAAGTGAGCTGCCATTAGTGTTAGTTTTTTAGTTTGAGCTTGGAGTCCTTCCAAGCAATTTGTGATCCGAGAATATATGTCTCACGTTTACGACATGAATTTATGCCTCTTTAAAATTTTAGTAACAGTTTAGTCTGGCATACCATTGTTTGAGCGTAATGCTTAAGTAGACTGGTTTGAACCAGGGGATGAGTAGTTGCTCCTGTGATTCAGTATGGTCTAACTGTTACGTGGTTGTGAACTTGCATTTTGACAATTCTAGCCACTGTGTTAACATGAAGTGCAATGTGGAATGCCATAGCCCTCCATAAGATGCAACTTCTATGTAGTTATGTACACAGCCTACATCTCTTTAGGTGCTTTTCACTTTATATTTACTATAAACTACCTTTGAGGAGACACTCTGGTTCATATTGTTTCTTGTTCAAAGTAAACTTCCTTCTCCATTTCGTTATACTATGTGTGCTATCTATCACTTTGTGCTATACATGTTTGTTTAATGGTGTTTCCTTCCTTCAAGAATTCTATAGCATTCGACTCCAAGAATTTTATTAATTATTGCTAAGAATTGAAATTTTCTGCTTCATGGTGCAGGTTTCTATGCTGCTGCTTATCTTAACTTTTGCTATTGTACATAGTGGATTGGCAAGTTTACGTGATGCTGCTGAGAGATTCATAGGCGAGCGTGCATTCAGAGTTCTGTTTGCAGGGATTTCTCTTCCTTTAGCTGTTAGCACCATAGTGAGTTGTTCATGCTCCTGTTTGTTGTACATAAGTAACACTCTCTATGCCACTAGTAATTTTCTTGCATCATCTTGACACATCAATAATACTAGGATTTCATCTGATTGCAATGGATCCACTTTTAGGTGTATTTTATAAATCATCGCTATGATGGCATACAACTTTGGCAAGTTCAGGGCGTCCCTGGAGTCCATCAACTAGTGTGGTTCTCGTCCTTCATCTCGTTCTTTTTTCTATACCCGTCAACTTTTAACCTACTAGAAGTTGCCGCTGTTGACAAGCCTAAGATGCACCTTTGGGAAACTGGAATCATGAGAATCACAAGACATCCACAGGTATATGGCCTGTTCCAGTAGTATTTTGCTTAGTCAGCTTAATGTATAATCTTCTTTTAAACTTGGTAAAAATTCATATTTTATGGCTGCTGTTGTGCTTTTTATCAGATGGTTGGCCAGGTTATATGGTGTTTAGCTCACACACTCTGGATTGGGAATTCTGTAGTAGCAGCTGCATCTGTAGGTCTGATTGCACATCACTTGTTTGGGGTTTGGAATGGTGATAGAAGGCTTGCATCGCGCTATCCGGATGCGTTTGATGCTGTAAAGAGCCGGACAAGCGTTATACCTTTCGCTGCAATACTTGAAGGTCGTCAAAAGCTGCCCAAAGATTATTACAAGGAATTCATTAGGCTGCCATATCTGACAATCACAGCTTTGACACTTGGTGCATATTTTGCACATCCTCTAATGCAATCATCCAGTCATAACCTCCATTGGTAGAATGCCGTCTGCTTTCACAACACCTCTACATCAATTTCAACATTATATATGTACATTTTTTAAAGTAACTGGAATACCATTATGTTCATTCATTTTCTCGGTGAATAGAAGTTACAAGGAGTTATCTTTTTACACAGTCCGTTTATTATAACATTGTCAGATAATATAGGCAAAGCAGAAAACTGCACGCATTCAATTGACAGCCTTGTCTTGAGCCAGATGAGGCTTGTGTCACAGCTCCAGCAAGATCACCTGCTGGGAAGCCGTCTGCGTTTGGTATCTGCCTCGAAGTAGCCATGAGTACATGAATAAATGCTTGGTCTTTCCACCAGACATCCATTATTGCAGAGCGCGATTTGGAGCATTTCAAAATTTCTTTTCCATTCACATATTATAAATTTTATTTTTTAAATAAAAAATAAAATTTATTTTTAAAATTAAAAAAAAAATTTTCTTTTAAAATTTTTTTGTTTATAGATACTTTCAAATGCAATCTTGTCAGTCTCCAAAGTTTGTCTTTTATGCAATAGCTTTTCATCTCACCTTGTTTGGAGATCGTAAAACTGCAGTCATCAAAGCTTATCGTTCAGAGGAAATATCCTTGCAGACCATTTTGCAAACCAAAGTCGATCTTTCCCTTCAACATCTCTGAACTGTCGAAGCTTACCCACACTACTCCAGCATGGAAATATGAAGATGAGGTCTGATTATCATATACAACTTTTAGATTGTTGTCTGCCAAGATCTTGTTATTCTCGAAGTAAGCCACAATGCCGATCTGGTTGCTCAGTTCTTGGATTGGACCTGCAGCAACTACTTTGCGTCCAAGTCCATTCTTCTCTTTTTTCTTCAGAAAGCAGGATCTTCCATATAAAGGTTTTGCCCATAACTAGCATGCAGGAAGGGAGACCTGCATCCAACCATGATGAGAGGCCATAGCTTTTGGAGTTACGTGAAAACTTGTTCTACAGAGAAGCATCAGCGGCGGTCATCTCTCTCCGTTCTTGTGGTAGCCAAAGGTGAGTGCCTTCGCCCAATCAACGTTGTTTGAGATGGCATCAATCAAGGAATCAAGATTATTGCTTGAATTATCAAAAACATGATCCGAGAAGTAAACTGTGGCTAGCAAAGCATATGCCGAGTTTTTGGTTTCCTCCCTGATCCGTGTTCTCCACTCTGCAAGCAAGGTGGCGAGGTTGGTCATATCTGATGACAAGGTCGGGAACTGCCATGCGAGTCGACACATTAATAATTATACTCTTTGGCTAATACAATGGTGGAATTAATGAACGCCGATCGCAACCTTGGCTTAGCAGCCATTGTAGAGATGTTGCTTCATCAATGGTGAGGGAATAGTTATAGAGGTGAGTGCAGAGTGAAGCATTGATGTTGGAAATGGGAGAAAACCATTGGAGGAAGGAAACCAGTATCCTGATCTCACTGGTCCTGGTATGTTGCTTGCTCACGGTTGCTGGCATGCAGTTCTTGTTACAGATAGAGAAAGCTGAAGAGCGATGAGAAGAGAGGTGAAGAATCTGCTTCTCATCTTAGGAAGCGTAGAAGTGGTATTGATAGAGCATCTATGGATCATTGTTTTAAGGAAATAATGAAGCATTGATGCCGCAGAAGAGAAACTCACTTGGTTGGTGACTTGAGGTATTGATAGAGCATCTATGGCGTTTCTTTTTTTTTTATAATAAAAAATAAGAGCAAAGAAATATCAGTCTGAACTCTGAATGTTAACTTCCGTGTATGGCAGTATTGTATTGAGGAAGCATTTACTTTAGCTATGAATCTTCACTGTTTTGAATCCCAATATCCATGTCATTAGGGTACATAAGCAAAACGCATAACTCTCAAACCCGGACTGTAAAAAAAGAAAATGAACACAAGACTAACAGTTGAAATCTTGCTCCAAAACTCAAGCTATCATGTATTGGTGACTGTCAAGCTTTTTACTAACAAAATATGTCTTTACAACTATGACCTGATATATAATGGTATTCACAGTGATGCCGAACTTAACTAGAACAAATCATAGCCAATGGAAAAAGCGAAATCATTCTCGTACAACAGAATATAAAATCTGTTGAAAAAAGTGGGCAATCTCCTTTTAACAGCAAACCACGGAAGATGTGAAGACATGAAGCTTTAAGTGGAGCTCTGCCTTTGATCTGTCACACAACAATTATTAAGAGAAAAAGTCATCACCGCCAGGCTTCTTCACAAGTATGTCATTGTACTCAGGTCGTGATATCTGCACAACAATGATGTTCAATGCATAAAGTAAGAATGAACATCAAGAGGTTTCATTTGATAAAAACTCCTTCGCCATTGCATTAGGCCTGAACCTTCATTTGCAACTTATTTAGAGGACACAGCTTGCGATGAATGCCAGATTAAAGAACCAACATAGGATGAAGTAAAATAGACTGATAAAAAATGGAAATTCTTCATGTTGTTAAGTATCCTGATTTTAAGTATCAAGCCAATTGTCTCAAAAATATTTAGCATATTACATCCATGCAAAGATGAAAAAAAGCTGCTTGCAGGTGTCCAAGTCTATTGCTCAATTCCAGTATGTACGAGGATTAATAGCCAAGTGGAAAAAGTTCCTATTGAACGCATTTTGGACAGAACAGGTACTCTACGATTGACTAAATGTGTCTCGCCTGAATGAATTTTATTAAACCATTTTGGTAAATTATGGGTGTAAAGATTAGTTGACCTAAAATTGCTTTATGCAAACAAGGGATCAGTCCTCGCGCCATAAAATGCATGTTGCCTCTTCTTCTTCTTCAATATAAAACCGTATCCCACTAAGTGTGTCCAACTACTTGATCCTTAGTAAATTTCTTATCATTAAGGTTCTAATGTTAACAGCATCTAAAAGTATAACCTAACTGTACACCTTTTCCCTTATCCAGGCTAGGGAACAACTATTAAACAATCCACATAGGCAGAGGAAAAAATATTTTTCTACAAGGTTTTGACAATTGACATAAACTGGGCACAAAAGCAACATTCAAGACTTGTTTGGAGAAGTTGGTATAAACTTTCAAGGCTTGGCCTGCAATTTATGATATCATGCTTAACCCCATGCTAAGTCATCATAATTTTCAAAAGAAGACATTGTAAATGTATGGTTACATGATCCGTGATTTGAAATTTCAATACAACTCGAATGTTATGGGTATCAGTTGCTATTTTTAATAGCGTCATCAACATAACTAGCTGCTAACCACTACAATTAGGAAGCTGATGGCTTATTGGCAACTTGGTAAAACAATTTTATAGTACTGCCACTTGTGTTTCAATGGGCATAAAATCGGTTTTGGTGTCTTGCTACGAAGGCACCCACGGAACGATTTCAACTTACCGGGAAAGAAGAAAATGGAGAGGAAGTGTCACGAGGACAATTAGGCACTATCACGAATTTTATTTCGTTTGCTGTTCGCCTACTCACAATCCGACCAAGGTTTACCATATGCATAATTAATAATTTGTTCTTGTTGCAACGATGAATTTGCTTCGATGACCAATTCAAAACTTCTTCTTTACTCTACATTAGAATTCCCCACTACAAATTGATTGTTAAGAAGAAAATTACATGACCCAAAAAGTCTTGTTCTTCAATTCCTACGATAACCCAAGCTATTAGCATTAACCAATATGAAAATCCTGACTTTCAGCTAGCCTAAATCCCACCAACTTCTACTATTTTCTAGAAGTAGACTGCAACAACAACCACATCCAATATAGACATTTATCATTCTTCCAACAATAAATTCTGCATCTTACAGTTTTCACCTAATACTCCATGCATCTTCCAGTTAATACTAAAACAAAGATATCAACTTCCATCTTTCCTCTAACTTTGATGAAAAGCTAATAATTCCAGAACCACGAATGATAACCTTATAACCTGAACAGCTCTCATGCGTTACCCAAATATGGGTTTCTTTACATACAGCATCGCAAGTTATTATTCTAAGTCAGCAATCAGAACACCGAAACTAGTCTATTATTCCTTTACCCAAAACCAAGATTCAGAGATTATCGGTGGTTGATTGATTGATTGATTACTCACGAGATCTTTGAAGACGATGAAAGCGATCAAGACGAAGAGAATGAAGAGGATCTCGAACTCCGCATACCGAACAAAGGCTAACACCTTGCTGACCGACCTCGTCAGCATCGATTGCTTCTTCTCGTCTCCATCATCATCACCGTCCATTCTTTGCCGGCGTCGCCGCAATCCATCTCTGCCATTCATTTCTCGCGCCGTTGATTGATTGATTTGTTTGAGTGCTGTTGAGATCTGAGCTCAACTGCTTTCTAAAATTCCTCTGTTAGAAACATGAGTTCAATTTGATCCGACAAACCGGATCTGATCTTAACAGATTGGTCAAGTTTGGTCCTATTTTTGTCGTGGTTAAAATGGTTTTGGTTTCCGTGAGTTTTTTATAACTCTTGTTGTTAGCTAACTGCATGTTCTACTTATATAAAAATAAATTTAATAAAAAATAAAATTTGATGAAAGAAAAATTAAAAATATAATAATTAAAATACATGAAATAAAATGTAATATTAAGTTCTGATGAAAGTTAAATTTGATATGAAAATAGAAATAAAATTTATAGTGATAACTAAAATACATAAAGTAATATAATTTAAAATCTGAACTAAAAAATTAAAATGGTTTCATTATTAAGTAGTAAATGTTATAAAATTAAGCTAAGTAAATTTGAGTTGACAGAAAATATATTAAAAATAAGTTTAACTAAACTATAAAAAAAAAATATATAGAACTTAAAATTTGAATAAAAAAATATTTTTTGTAAAATTGAAATACAATCCTAAAACTAAAAACAAAACTCTCCCATCACAAACAATTCATTCTGTAAAATTTTTTTAAAACTAAAATTATTATTTATTTGAGTTTAAAAGTGAATTAAAAATTAAAATAAATTTGAAAAAATAAATTTAAAATGTAGATAAATAAGCTCTTAGTCGCTTCATTTCACAAAACCAAAAACAAAAAGTAGTTCACAACCAACAAAAATATTACTAAAATAAGTAGAATAAAAAAATCTCTCACAGTACTTTATTCCTCTTTCCCTTGTTCAAAAACAAACACTTCTTCGCCCACTTCCCAAAACTCTTTTGTTTCCCTTCTTTCTCTTCTTCCCTTTCAACAACAAACCCTTTCTTGATAAAGTTCTTCAATTTCCTTCTATAATAATAGAAAATTTCTTTATTTATTATTATCATATTATGTGATCCCCACTACCTCAACTGATTGCATCACCTAATTTTAATAGCTATAGAAAAAATATTTAATTGTTATTGTTGTTATTTGTTTTTTGTGTAGTTCTTCTACAAAGAGTTAGCAAGAAATTGGAGTGGAGTGAAGAGATGGCACTTGGTTTCAAAGCCATTCACTACTCACTCGCTCACCTTCTGCTCAGTCTCTTTCTCATTATTTGTTTTATCTCCACAACCAGATCAGTTCTTACTCAAGTGAGTTGATCTCTTCTCTCAAACTTTTCTTTATTTCAAGCTGAAATCTCGTAAAGTTTTGTTCTTTGATCTGAACCAAGTTGTAATTTCCATGAGAATTTGCCTCTTGTTCTTATTTAGTGTCACCCATGTTCCAATTTTGGATAAAAATTGGTTCTTTTTTTCATTTTTTTGGTCTTACCTTCCATGAAACTAGTTGTAATTTACAATGCTAATTAATTGTATTTGACATTTGGTGGTAGGAGAGAAATGGGTCATCGGAGATGTCGCCGGTTACATCCCTGACTACACTGAATTCGACGATTTTTGCGGATAGAAGGCGGCTAGGAAGCTTCCAAATTTGTGCTCTTTGTACTTGTTGCGGCGGGCCTCGAGGTCTCTGCTTGCCATCACCTTGCTGCTACGCAATCAACTGCAACATTCCTAACAGACCATTTGGCTACTGTTCGTTCACTCCGAAGACCTGCAACTGCTTCGGGTGCCATCTCTGAAACTAAAACTCCTAAATATTTAGTCTGATTGTGGTTGTTTGTCAGTTCACTCAAGATTTATGCTTAAGTGGTGTTAGAAGTTGGGCTTAGGGGGAAAGATGGAAAGAATGTTTGTTTTTCTTCAGTACTTCAATTGTTTAGCTTCGGCAATTTTCTATCATATAATCTTATTTAAAAAGTATTTTGCTGCAGTGGTGCATTGAAGTTTGTTAATTATATACGAGCTTTAGTTATTGAAAATTTGGTCTTTGGTCCTTCGCTAAATAGTTAAAGATGAAGTGAGGTAGAGATGGTAGTGGTTGTGATATCTTCTAAAATTAAATAGTTGCTTCATGGGCTAATGAGGATCTTAGTTTATGTATTTCATTTATATCTAGTTGACTGACTCTTGGATAGCTCCAGTTACTGGAGAATTACTAGTATTTATCAAGATTCATATAAGGAAAAACTTGTGTCAAAGTTGGAAAGCAAGCTTAGGTTTCTGAAAAATTTTTTTTAGTATCTTGTTTAATATTTGCTGGAATGGAGATTTTAAGTCTGTAGGACTTCAGTGATTCTTCTTTTATTTTTGAAACATTGCAATTTGAGGATGCATTTATTTTTTCCCTTTTTCTTGTAACTTGCGACCTCAATCATCACGTTTTATCCCCACCATTACTTGAAAGGGTATATCTTTTATGATCCTCTTTTCTTCTCTGCATTGTTGTTGTATGAAGATCTGTTTCTGGAAGAGGGAGAGAGTATGTGTGGTTACTAGAGGGTTGCTTCAGCATTCACTGGCATGCCAGCTAGCTTTCTTAATGTTATATAAGGTGGATGGAGGGTGGGTAGAGCATTAAAATCATTTTAAATATGTGTGGGGTTGTGTGCTTTTTGTGAGAGATAGTTTTGGTTATGTGATACATTTATTTTCTTGTCTCCCTCTTTTCATTCATGACCATTAGTTGAATCTCACAATGTGAAAGGCATCAAGCTTTCAAGTTTCAAAAGTTTGCTGATGCTTGATTTTGATATAGTAACTGTGATCTGTGCATGCCTCAAGCCTTCAAAGTAAGGAACTGAAAGCTTGCTGACACTTGAATTTCCTTATGCTTCTCATGAATGCTTACTGGTCATATTGATTTGGTACCACAAAAAACTGAAACCTTCAGTCTCATAACTCAAAGCCTTGCTGACGTACTATGCGTCTTCGTACGTCCTCATCAACTCTTACACTGTTTGGGTTCCAATTGGATTGTGAGTTACTGAAACCTTCAGTGTAACGAAATTCGTAAGGGAACTCGAAACCATTCCCTTTTGTCTTGTATTACCTGATTCTTCATCTGAAATTGAACTCATGTAACATGGGTCCAAATTTTGAGTCGGAGTCAAGCCATTGGGATGCTAGCAACATATATAACAGCCAATGAAGTTTCGCTAGGAATAGTTACCTTCTGAATGTAGGAGCTTGTATTGTTACATGTGTGAATGTGATTGCAGAACCATACAGGCGTATAATTCCATATGTCTCCTCTAATCCAATTGCACGGTTTAGTATTATAACATCTTGCTGTGCTTTCCTTGAACTCTTTTGAAGGAAGGAATTTTGTTGACTAACTCTTTAAGATCATCGATCAGGCATGTGAAGAAACTATATGGCTATAGTTAATGTCATCTATTCAAACTTCTCTTAGCCAAGCGTTTACTTAAGCATTAATGGGACACATGGTTTGCTAGTCCTTTTTAGAGTCTCGCTGTTTTGAGTTTATTGACCTTAAATATATCCTTCTGAAAATCTTTGGTTGGAACTAGTATGGCAGTTTAAGAAAGGTCTGCTACTGAATTTTCATTCATTTACTTCTTGCGTTGTTAGAAAGAACAAATGCTACAACTCAAGCTTGCATGTGAACAAACTCCTTGTTCATATTTGCCATAGGAAATCCAGATATCGTTAGTAATGTAAATTCTGGACGCTCATCTGTAGAGCGGATGTTTACTGAAAGCTAGAATAAATTCTATTTGCTTTTTGTAATTTTGCTAGTATACTATTTGTGCATTCTAAGTTGGTTGGCTCTACATTGCCTCAACTACAGGAAAGTACAGAGTGTATCCAGAATTTCAAATATGTTTCAAATGAGAATTCCAATTGTTTTACATTTTTGAAGAGATTACCCATCTATCAACATCGTATTACAATCCATAAAATGTAAATTGCATGAAATGTTCTCTATAGCTGGATTAATTTTTACAGCTTCTAAGAGAAGTTTCTGAGGATGTTATATAATAATGCTGAAAATTATCATGTTGTTTGGTTAATGTTTGTCTGAGAGCGAGTTGAGTGTTCATTATCCATGCTTGTAGTTAGTCCTCATCTCAGGCAAATATTTTTTGAGCTTGAAGACGTTATTGGTTTTTGGTAGAGATGTCAAAAGGATAACAATATAAAGCAGGAGTTTTTAAATGAATAGGTGCCTCTTGCTTTTGGGGTGTGTTTCAAATATTCAAATAAGTAGAGTTTTTTGAAAAATAAAATAGAAGTGAAGTTCAGTGTTTGTGTTTCAATAGTTTTAAAAGTGTATTAAAAATTGAAAGATATAATTATATTAGAAAATATACAAATAAAAAAGTTAGAACTGTTAATTCTACATGTGAAAGTAGAGTTCTGTGTTCGTTGTGTAATTAAAATATATGAATCGTTTGAAATTCAAAATCTGACAGAAGAAAGTGAAGTTACGGGCGTTTGAAACACGTCCTTAGTTTCTATATATAAGATAAAAGATAGACATTTCTTCTGTTAAGGCCAAAAAATTATTTTTCAGATAATTTTTTATAATAATAATACATTATATTAAGAATTTTATTTTTTAGAAACTTATTTTTTAAAATTCAATTTGAAAACTTTACTTCAAGCAAAATAAACAAAAAATATGACTCTTACTTTCATGAAGACGTAAAACAAAAGGCTCTTTAAAAAATTAAGAACGAACATTAAAACCTAAATCATAATAAGATGCAGTTGAGGAAGCAACGGCAAAGATTCTATACCGGCACTAATAAGTGAAAATTAAGAACAAGCTTACTTGCGTGAAAAATAAATAAAAAATTAAATTACTAAAAAATAATATAAATCAATATATAAATGTGATTTTAAAAATTATAAAAAATAATTTTTTAGTAAAGGAAGTCACTTAACAGGGGACAGTGGGATGCTCTGCCACATAAATGGGCTAAAAAATTACTTCTGCTTCTGGGGTAAAGAGAGCTAACGGGGATGTTTGAAAGTGTTTAAAATATTTTTAAAATATTTTTTATATAAAATATAATATATATGTTATTTTAAAAGTACATATATATACATGTCGGTCAAAAAATAATAGATAAAATTTTAATCTCACCGTTGAATATAAAAAATTTTAGCTTAAAAAATCAAATGAAAGCTTTTATTTTGTTTTGCTAGTGCCGAGACTTGATCAATTCGTAGAATATACTCTCGATTATGAGTATAAATTAAAAATATATTGACATAATTTCGGCTTAATTAAAATATAAATTTATTTTTATCAAAATTTTTGATCAAAATTATATAAAAAAATAAAAATTGATCAAATGTATATAATTTAAACTTATAATCAAAGCAAGATATCCTAAAAATTTGTTCTATATATTTTTTATTCTTGTTTGTTGAAATTTAAAATTTATTTATTCATTGCCTCGAGCATGCATTCTTATCCTATAATAAAGCACTTACAAGATGATAGAGCTCCTTTCCAAATGATAAGTGTCCATTCATTCGTGTACTTTATTCTATTTAACTAGCTCTTGATATGGGTTTGATATATAATCAAAACTACTATATATTTGCATACTTTAATAATAATATAATATAAGTATATAACTGAAATCAAACTTTATTAAGTTTTTATGTTATGAGCGAACACTTTACTTATTTACTTTTTTAATAGACATTTAAAAAATTTTTATGAGTGATTTAATTCCTGGAGTGTATTAATTTAGTGAGAATAATTTTTTTTGCAAAAAATTTATTTTCGAAGTCACTTCAAATATAACTTAGTATGAAATATTATTTCAAACTCACTTCAACTTTAATCAAATATATATTAGAAATATATGTAACTGAATTTTACGAAAGTTAAAAGTAAATTTTTTTAAAAAATAGATTAAAATTAGAGTTTAATTTTATATATATATTTGAAAATAATTAAAAATGAAGTTCAATTTTTATTTTTTTAAGTGAGTTGAAAATAATATAGTAATTTATTTGTAATTTTAAATTTAATTTATATTTGAAACACGTGAACTGTATAGACCATAATTTTGATAGAAAAAACTAACATTTTGAGTATTTGAAACTCGCTGCAAATATAAAAATTTAAATTTTGATAGATAAAAAAAGTTCCTATATAATTAAAACACATTCTTACTATTGGAAAATTTTATCTCCAATCATTTTTCACTTTTATTTTACTCATGTAGTATTTTTGCTTATTCCTACAGAAAATGGATATACTAATTAACACCTTATCTGTGAAAATTTCTTTTGAAGAATTTTAAAGGAAGAAAGAGGAAAAGATTCAAGAATTCCAAGCTTGCATTTATCTTTTGAAGGCTTATTTAATTATCTTTTAAAAAAATTAAGCAGAAGTTTTCTGAGTGAACAAGTTGAACATTAACATATAGCCTTCACAAATAAACAATTTTTAACTAATTTTTTTTTTTTAATTCTCAAAGTTTTTCATTTTCAATTTGCATGTGGAGTTAAACTAGTTAATCATTACTGTATAATCAATCATTAATTATGATTATATATAAATTAATTAATTAAGAGAAAGAAAAAAACAATGAGAGATAGAAAGACAGTCATATTTGACAGTGTTTTTTTAGATTTTAAAATTTGAAAATATAAATAATATTTTACAATATTTTATAAATTTAAAATAAAATTATATATTTTAAGATAATTATATAAATAAAATTTTCTTAAAATTTTAAAAAAGTTATTAAAAATTTTATTTAAAAATGTTCTTTCTTATCTAGCACCCTACAAATGCGTAGAATCTCTTTATCACTCCATTGTCTGCATTGATATTCACACCGAGGATGTCACTATAGGCGTAATAAACTATCTACCTTTCAAATTTTACTTTTTTTTAAAACTCATTTTTAATATAAAATAAATAATAAACTTAAAATAATATTTTTATTAAAATTAAAACATATTTTTAAAATTTACTATTTTAAAATAATATATTTATTTTTTATTAAATATTTTTAATTTTAATTTAATTTTTAAATAAAAAAATAGCACATGCTACATCATCTAAGATGACATTTATCATTTACTTATAATTTTTCATTTTAATTTAGTTTTCTAATAAATATTTTAAAAAATTTATAAAAATTATTTACAAATTTAAAAATACAAAAAGTTCTACGATCTTATTTTAATAAATATTTTAAGATAAAAGTAAATTTTAGTTTAAAAAGTTTTTAAAATATTTTTTGTTAAAAGTTTTGAAAAAAACACCCCTCAACATCCGCGCGTTGAACTTGGGGTGAGAATATCAAACAGAAACCGTAAACATGCAGCTGCGTGCTTCAGCCTTCAGGTTGCAGGAGCTTTTTAAGTACAACATTAGTAAGAAAGCAAAATGAAAAAATCTTTTCACTCAAACACCAAACAGCAACATAAACCAATAATATACTCAACAACTGTGCATATTAGAAAAATCTTATCGGATCTTGATTCCTGATCCGACTCGTTTATATTCCTCTAGTGTTAGGATTCGAAGGATTGCTAGGTTGTGTTTCAAATGGACATAATTTCGCTTTTTCTTACCAAATTTTAAGTTTCGAACAGTTCATTTATTTCAATTACACAAGAAATTTCAAACTCTATTTTTATATACGAAATTTCAATTTTAATTTTCTTATTTACACATTTTTTAATATAATTATATTTTTTAATTTTTAACACAAAATTTTACTTTTATTTTATTTTTTAAAAAATTCTACATTTTATTTTTCATTTTCACGAAACTCAGATACGGATATTTGAAACAACCTTAATGCATATGCATTAACGAATCACACTATCTAACAGGCTGTCTTATAAGAAAAGTTTTTTATAAAATAAAAATATTTTATTTTATTTCAATAAACAAATTATATTATTGTA
Organism: Acanthochlamys bracteata; assembly: GCA_019914995.1. Lineage (NCBI taxonomy): Eukaryota > Viridiplantae > Streptophyta > Magnoliopsida > Pandanales > Velloziaceae > Acanthochlamys > Acanthochlamys bracteata. Next base: position 1,442,938 of record CM034131.1, on the reverse strand, counting down.
ATATAAAAATAATAAAAACAAGTAAAAAAGAATTTATTATTTAAAATTTCTTTTATATTTTTAAATTTTTAAATAAATTTTATAAATTATTATAAAAAATCATTAAAAAATGAGAAATTAAAAATTAATAAATAATTATTTTGGTATGAAAAACCAGACAGCCCCTAAAGTTCATCTTATCGGATAGTTCAGATCCGACCCGTTTATGAATGTACAACGGGTGGATTGAAGAGACGGTCACGCTTTCTGCATGGGCGTGAGAGCTGTTCTTCTGCTGCGAGTTCTGTGAGTCTGCCGCAGAACAGTTGGAAAAAGTTCTATTTTCTTTTTGTTTTTTTCCTTTACTAGTTTGTTTTGTTTTACCACTACGAAATATGATGAATTTCTTGTTATTATTATTACTGCTAAGAATAATAATTATTACCATGATTATAAAAGTAAGTATCCAGGAATCATGGATAAAAGAAACCTAAAGAAAAGTTGGAAGTGATGTTATGCATTACATTACATTACATACATGTTGTACATTGTGCAATTTTAAGAACAACAACAGCAACATATAACTCTGAACTCTCTCCAATTCCAACTACACTTTTCTTCTTCTTTATTGTCTTCTTGGTGTTGCAGTCAAGGGGAAGAACAAGAAGGACAACACAAGCTGGTAAGTCTCTTGAATTTGTGTAGAGTTGTTTTCTTTTTCCTTTTTCTTTTTTTTTGGTTGGCTGTGTTTGGTTTAGTTTTTGGGTGGATTTGAGTATATAGGTTTGTAGGAATTTTCAAACTTGAGAAGTAGAATGGTGAATTTCAAACGTTCTGAGGGTGCTGGGCATTCGGAGAGTACTTCAAAATGCTTGAGATTTTTTGTTTCTATTTTGAATTATTATGAATTTTGGTCTAGCTGAGTTTCAACGTTGACAGGTTTGAGCTTTTAAACTGCAGAAAATGTTATGATTTTTTACTCTTTGTATCTAAAGGGTTTATTTTTTGGTTGGTTTTAACTTTTGGGTTATGTTGATGGAAGGTTTGGTAGTGTAAAGTGTTACTTCTCTGAATTTTTTACATTTGCTGTTTGATACTTTGCCAACTTCAGATGAGGAACGCCGAATTCTAAAGTCTAGATTGTTTCATATTGAAAAAAAAAAATTCCCCCTTTTTCTTCGGTAATGTATTCTTGTGAGTCTTCAAAGAGGGATTTTCTTAAAGAGTTCATGATTTGGGTTGTTTTATCGGAGATTTGAGTTGTTGCATTTTCGGCACTTGTTAAATCACAAAACTTTGGACACCATTTCAACTTCAAACTCCGGGTTCTTTGAAGATTACCAAAAAGGTTTGATCTTTTTTAAGTTGTGTATCTGCTGGAGTTCATATAGGTTTCAGTTTTCCCCTTTTATGTTTATCTGTGATGTTCTTGGTTTCGCGGTGAATGGTTTTTAGTTTGAGATTTTGTTAAGTGGAGATTTTCGAAGTTTTACTTTGTTTTTGTTGTCTCTTAAATTGAATCCTAAAAACTAGGAAATAAAAATAGCGTACTTCGTTGATTATCTGTCTATCATTTTGATTTAAATGTTTCTTATATACATCTCTTCTTCCATTGTAACTGAGTTCCTCCTTTCCCCTCATTTTTCTGAGCAGAAGTTTGATTTTCTTGTTTCTAAATGTAGATATTCTCATTTTTCCTAGTAGAAGCTTTGCCTTTATTCTCGGATCAAACACTCAAAACCTAGAACTAAACTCTTTGATCTCCACCAAAACATGTTTCTAGATTCTATTCTTTGCACCTCCTCCTCCCCCAAAATGAAATCTTGTTGATGCAAAGCCAAAACTTAATCTTCCAATTAAACTAATTCCTTAACAAAAAACACACAAATTCCTTGTGAGATATCTCTCAAGATGGAATAAACAACGGAGACAAAAGATAATAAAATTTTTGCATTTTTAAAATATTGAGTTGCTTAAGTGGATATTCTTATTGGCACTATGCTTTCTTTTGATCTCATCCCTTCGTGCAAAAGCCTTAGACAATGTTTGTTGTTCCCTGTTTTTCCCGCTTACTGTACGAACCTTTACAAACAGGAAGCAAACCCATCATTTCTTCTTTCTCTCATGTGCTTAGAGAATTTGATCTTGAATTGATCAAGTTGATGTTGTTAAACATAATTCAAGTACATGGTTTTAGCATAAACTGTTTCTGAGATGTTGAGTCCTTTCATTCTAAGCTGCTTCCCCATTCTTGTTATAGGGAGGAGTGCTGGACTTGGCCCCAGTTTACTGATGAAACCAGTGCTGGGTGATTCTTTTTTCAGTGTGTGTGTGTCTCTCTTTTGTGGTCATAATCAATTGCAGCCTAGGTTCAGAGAAGATTTTAAGTGGACTTTAATGGTGGGACTAAGAGTTGATCATTGGTATAGTAAATCATTATCTTAAGTAGGGCCTGGTATGATGGGGTTTTATCAAAGTAGAGTTATTGGAATAAATGCCGCACTGTTTTATTACTTGCTTCCCTTTCTAGTTCTTTTTTGTTTTTTGGTCAGTGTGTGTTCTAAAATGAAGTAGGTTTCATGTTTTCCTTTTTGACATGTGATCATTATGATAAGATTTTTTTGATAAATAATGTTTTCTGCTTTTAATCATCTGCATTGATATTTGATGCTTGTCGTATTTCGATGCTTGTCTTCAAGCGCTGCCTTTCGCTTTCTGTTCTTTAGTGGGATTAGGCAATTTAGTCAGAAAAATGAATTGCCTGGTTTGAAGGAGGCTAATCCTATTGAAACCATCAGAATAGTTAGTCCCACTATTTGGAAGAGGTGGATGTGAAGTAGTTCCACTATTTTATAAGAGACGTCTGTGAAGAATTGAAAGAATGCACACTAATTTATGAAATAAGATGGTTTGGAATTGTTTCAAATCTTTCTTGCCTTCTGCCCTTATGATCTCCAAAGGTTCAAAAAAACCTCAGCATGCTATGTCTGTATCCTCCAAGATCCTGCAAACTATGTTACCTGCTAATCCTTAAAAAATATGGATATGTCTCTTAGAGGAGTAAATATAAGTGGAGGTTAAATGTGAGAAAAAAAATTGAAAGATATAAAACTTACTAAAAGTTTGGGTGAATTCCCAGTAGCTGCACTTCTGTAAAAAGTGTTTTATTATCAGAAAGTTAGTGATTATTTAAAGTCGACCTCCTTTGATTGATTTGCTATAGTTCCACTACCAACTGTAACATAACCATTACCTTTGTAGTTACTGCACTGCACACCACTTGCTTGGAGCATAGCTTTATTCCCTACTTTACGCTCGATGTTTAGTGCTATTACTTCAAAACAATATTTAATATACTGTGATGACTGAACATAAGGCCTTCCATTTCTTATATGTTTCTGTCCCTGCATTTCAATTCATGTTTTACACCTCTCATGTATAAATCTCATCTATTTTATCCCTGCATTGGTCGTCATGAATGTACCTTGAGTACTTGTATCGTATTAAGTATATCCTGCCACACCTGTATAACAATCGAAAAGCCTCCTTATGAATGTAGCTTCATTTGGAAATTACAGCTACCTGTCAATAATTTTATGTTGTGTGTTTTCAGCACATTTGAATGTTACTATCTTCCTCATTTATTCTGCCTGACTTTTCAAGGTTGCTGGTGTTTGCCTTTTTTGGATTGTCATCATATGAAACTTTGCTTGCAGAACTTGCTCAAGAGGTACTGCTTTCAATTGCTCTGCTTGATCCTTGAACTTTGTTTGACTTAATGGATGAGGATGTTAGAGCTAGAATCTTAGAAACATGATGTTGAGTCACTAATGAATAATGACAAATTTCAAAATTCCCATCACTAGCATTTATGAGAATCAATCAGAACTCTAGAAATTTGTTTATTCATATTATGCTAATAACTCTCTAAGGTCTAGCTTGTTGCTCTTGTTATCATCAGATAGTGTTTTCTTTTGCATTTGGTGATATAATTATGACATCAATTCTGCCTTTTTTTTCTTAACCATAAGTTCTAATAATTTTTTTGACATTGGAGTGCTATTGGTTCAGCTCCTGATTAAATGCTTTCCCTAACATTCTAGGTCTCGTGATACTGCTACTTAGAAGATTTTGGCGATGCATTCTACTAGGGACTTGGAATGTAAAGAACATTCAAGAAATGTTTACAAAGGTAGATGCTTTAATTGATACTATGTAAGATGCTTTAATTGATACTATGTAAAAATTGACAATTGCTGGTAAAGGTTGACAATTCTACTAGGGATTTGTGATAGTTGATGTGGCACTTCGCACCTTCTCTTTTTGTTAGGCTTTTAAAAGTAACATGGATGTTCATTAACTTCACAGCATCTTGCCCTGCAGGCTCTTTACATTCAATCCAAAAGCTGATCATTTAATTGCCTCTACATGTGCAAATATGAAGACCCATTTTCTTGAAAGCTTTGCCACTCATACTCTGAGATTCTTCATTTTTTCCATCATTCTCTGTTCTTCTGTTTCAAATGCTGAGCTCAATGGTGACATCCAAGTCTTATTCTCTCTCAAAGACTCCCTGTCTCAAAGCAAGGACCTTCTTCCAAGCTGGTTTGATCTTGGCATTTTGCCATGCAACTGGTCTGGCATAGGCTGTGCACTTAACACTATTGAAAGCATAGATTTGTCCAAGATACCATTGAACATCCAAATTCCAAGCTTAATTGGAGAGCTCAAATCTCTGAAGCTTCTCAATCTAAGCAGCTGTGGACTCTTTGGTGAAATTTCTGGCTCTTTAGGAGGCCTGGTCAATTTGGAGTACCTTGATCTGAGCCGCAATCAACTCTCTGGAGCACTACCTCCCTCCTTTGCCAACCTTACAGCATTGAGAGAACTAGTGCTTGACTATAATCTCTTGTATGGCAGCTTGGCTCCCATTGTTGGACAATTCAGTAATCTTGAAAAGCTCTCTGTTTGCAGTAATTCTTTTGCTGGAAGTCTTCCAACTGAACTTGGGAAGCTACAGAACCTGGAGTTTTTGGACTTGAGTTTGAATTCATTCACAGGAAGTCTACCCGCAAGCTTCAGCAATCTCACCAAGCTCATGTACTTGGATGCCAGCCGGAATGAACTTACTGGGTCTATATTTCCTGGGATTGGTAATTTGGAAGAGCTCTCGACTCTGGACCTCTCTTATAACAGCTTTACAGGTCCTATACCATGGAACATTGGCAGGTTAACAAAACTTGAATCTTTGTGGTTGGGAAGTAATGGACTCAGCGGTAGCATTCCAGCAGAGATTGGATATCTGAAGCAGCTTAAAGTGTTAGTGATTCGTGATTGCAAATTGACAGGAAGGATTCCAGCTGAGATAAGCAATCTTCAAAGTTTAACATACTTGGATATCTCGGAGAACAGTCTTGAAGGAGAGTTGCCTCCAGGAATTGGAGAGCTGAAGAATCTACTATTCCTGATTGCAAACAATGTGGGGCTGACTGGTACCGTTCCACAGGAGTTGGGTAACCTGAGAAATCTTTCGTTGCTAGACCTTTCATTCAATTCATTGGTAGGACCTTTGCCAGACACCCTTGCTGGACTGGAGTCTATCAGTACATTCATAGTGGAAGGAAATCGTCTCTCTGGCCGAGTCCTTCCTGGAATGTCCAACTGGAAGATGGCAAATGCGATTCGGCTTGACAAGAATTACTTCAATGGCTCCTTGCCTCCTTTGAGATTGCAGCATCTGAATACATTTTCTGCTAATTCTAATGATCTATCAGGAGAAATACCATCAGAGATTTGTGAAGCCGAGTCCCTGACTATACTTTCCCTATCTGAAAATGAATTTACAGGCACCATTACAAACACATTTAACAGATGTTTGAATCTTACCGACTTGATCTTAACTGGAAACCTTCTGTCTGGTGAAATACCTGCTTACTTGGGCAAGCTCTCACTTGTTACTCTGGACCTATCACAGAACAATTTCTCAGGTGTACTTCCTCCAGAGTTATTTCAATCAAATGCAATTTTGGAGATTGTGCTCAGTGGAAACCAACTAACTGGTGAGATCCCAGGTAGTATTGGTAGAATCTCTGGTTTGCAGAGGCTTCAACTTGATGACAACTTGTTTGAAGGGTCCATTCCAAGCTCAATAGGGAGATTGAAGAACTTGACCAATCTGTCCCTCAGCAGAAACAGATTATCTGGAGAAATACCATCTGAACTCTTCTATTGTCAGAACTTGGTTTCCCTAGACCTAAGTTCAAATTACTTAACTGGGTCGATACCAAGGAGCATATCTAACTTAAAATTACTGGACAATTTGGTTTTGTCAGATAACCAGCTTTCTGGTCGCATTCCTGATGAGATCTGCTCTGGGTTCAAGAAGTTGGCGTATCCTGACTCAATCTTCAACCAGCATTATGGCCTTCTTGACCTTTCTGACAACAACTTGACTGGTGAGATTCCAGCCACAATCAGAAATTGTTCCGTGCTCAAAGAGCTCTGCTTGCAAGGTAATAAGCTAAATGGCAGTATCCCTCCTGAGCTTGCAGACTTAATGAACCTGACATTGGTTGATTTATCCTTCAATTCCCTTAGCGGCCCTATACTAGCTCAGCCATTCCCCATGATAAATCTTCAAGGTTTTCTAGTGTCCAATAACCAACTCGATGGTTTCATACCTGGCAATCTAGGCACTTTGCTACCAAGCTTAGTGAAGCTGAACCTGTCTAACAACCAGATAACTGGTCCGTTTCCTAGTTCGCTTTTTGACATCAAGACCATCGCAGATATTGATATCAGCAAAAATTCACTTACTGGGCAACTTCCGTTCTCAAGGGAAAGAATCGAATCTGTTAGCTCCCTTCTTATACTGAATGCTAGTAACAACCATTTCACTGGTGTTATATCTGATGCGGTATCAAATTTAACCTCAATATCTAAGCTTGACCTCCACAATAATAACCTCACAGGAAGCTTGCCATCTTCCCTTTCTAGTCTTGATTATCTGACATACCTTGATGTATCCAACAATGATTTCCATGAGGCCATTCCTTGTGGTATCTGTAGTATTGTAGGACTGTCGTTCTTCAACTTCTCTGGCAACAAATTTGATAGATATTCGCCAGAGAATTGTGCTGACAGTAACCTTTGTACAGCCAGTCCCTTTATATCTCCACCGTTGTCAGCTTGTCCACCTTCACGAGAGCTGAGTCATGCTTACATCTGGGGCATTTGTCTTGGAATCATTATAAGCTTTCTTGGAACTCTATATTTGTTTCTGAGGAGGAAACGGTGCCAGCAGCAGAAAGCATTTGCTCTTAAATCTAAGTCATCCACTGCCACTGCTGAGCCAGCTTCTTCTGATGAACTTCTGGGAAGGAAACATAAGGAGCCATTGAGCATCAACATTGCCACATTCGAACACTCGTTACTGAGGCTGACAGTAACAGATGTGTTGACAGCGACTGACGACTTTAGCAAGGCACACATAGTAGGGGATGGAGGTTTTGGAACTGTCTACAAGGCCAGTCTACCTGAAGGTTGCACAGTTGCTATCAAGAGATTGATTGGTGGTGCACCTTGTCAAGGTGACCGTCAATTCCTAGCTGAGATGGAGACAATCGGGAAAGTGAAGCACGCTAATTTGGTCCCTTTGCTAGGCTACTGTGTTTTCAGTGATGAAAGGTTGTTGATATACGAGTACATGGAGAATGGCAGCCTCGATTTGTGGCTTAGGAACCGTGCTGGTGCAGTCGAGGCACTTAATTGGCCTATGCGTATGAAGATCTGTTTGGGTGCGGCTCGTGGTCTTGCCTTCCTGCACCATGGTTTTGTGCCTCACATCATACACAGAGACATGAAATCAAGCAACATTCTTCTTGACCAAAAGTTTGAGCCAAGAGTCTCAGACTTTGGGCTTGCACGGATCATCAGTGCCTGTGAGACCCATGTGAGCACGGACCTTGCTGGTTCGTTTGGCTACATTCCTCCTGAATATGGCCAAAGCATGAAAGCCACAACAAAAGGAGATGTCTATAGTTTCGGCGTAGTAGTGCTTGAATTATTAACTGGGCAAACCCCAACAGGACAGGAAGAAATGCAGGGAGGCGGGAATTTGGTCGGGTGGGTACGATGGATGACAGCACAAGGAAAGGAACATAAAGTGTTTGATCCATGGTTGTTCTGCTCTGGTTTTCTGTGGAGGGAGCAGATGCTGCGGGTACTAGCGGTGGCCAGGGCATGCACTGCAGATGAACCATGGAAGAGGCCTAGCATGCTTGAAGTGGTGAAGCTGTTCAAGGATATCAAAATGCTGGAGACCAGTAATCTGTAGCTTGCAGAATACAGTGAAGCCCTTGTCCAAACTTTAGATGCAAGGATTTATCTATGGTGTAGCTTTTAGTAGTTGATAGGTGATTTAATGTAAATAATGTTGGATTGGATGTAAAACTAACAAGGCTAAGATACGGTTTCAATCTTTCATATTTGAATGTTGCAAACTTTTAGTTTTGCTGTTGTATCTGTTAGCATCAGCATATGCATATATACCTTTGTGCATGCTTCGATTGTATATCGTTGACGCAATCTGATGAACTGTAATTTTTTGTTAATTTGCGGAGAGAATTTTAAAATGTTTTAAATATAAATTACATTTAAAAATACGCTTCAAAATTATTATATTTTATTTTTAAAAAAATTAAATTTTATTTTCAATTTTATTAATATAAAAATTAAATTTTATTTTTAATTTATTTTTAAAAAAATTTTATTTTTTACTTTGGTAAAATTTAGTTATGTGTAATTGAGACGCTGCATTTATTTTGCAAAGGCTTCCCAAAGAAAACAGGGAGTGTTGCACTTGTTCAGAATTGTTGCATATAATCATCATCATAAATCTTTTTCAATTTTTTTTAATCGGAAAACATAGTAGTGTCATTTCAATTTTAATACCTACGTAGAATGTAATAAGTACCAATCATGTTATTCCATTTATAAGTTGTAATATTTAATTAGATCACTTTGGTAGTGCTTATCACTTCCAAAAAAAAAATTTTTAACTCAAATAAAAATTATGCATAATTTTTTAGAATTTTATTTTTTAATTGAAAAATATAAATAAATTATGAGTTACGAAATAATTATACGTAACTAAAAGCGGACTTGCAAACATTAAACTCAAGAAAGCATTTTTATTATCTGGCACCTTATAGATTTTATTGAATAAACGCACAAAGCCCATATCCAGTGTTTTAAAACTCAATCCGACCCAACGATCCAGCATCGATTTCGGGTTCGATGAGCAATATAATTCAGTATGCAATAAATCTGGTAAAACTCGATCGACCCAATTGATTTTTAAATAATTCGGTAATCCGACAGAAATGATTAACCCGATATTGTTATTAAAAAATAATTAAAATAAAATATTAAAACTTGTTCATTTTTTGAGTTTTTTTGCTACTTTGAATTATTTCTATTAAATTTTTAATCCTCTATCTCTTTAACCGGTTAATTTTTTTTTTACTGTCATTTTCGGCACCGATCATTGCTGCTACTACCATTGATCGCCATCGAAGTATCTCTATTATGCTGATCTTTACTATATGTATAAGACGACAAACAGTTATATATAATTATATATAGCGTAATTAATTTGTAATATTTAAAATATTAAAATTTTTCTATATTTTGAACTTTTTGATTATTGTCTTTAACTCTTGAGAATTATTATTTTAAAAATAAAAGATGTAACTTAAAAAATATATTTAATATTTATTATATATAATTATATTTAAAAAAATAAATAGCTGCTATAATAAATATTATATAATATATATATTATGTTTATAATGATTTGACTCAGTGAGTCAACCAGATGATACGATAAATTAACCGGTGATTCGGTGACGTGATAATATTTTGGATCAAGCACTTGAGTTGGTTTTAACAATATAGCCCATATCTCAAAAGCTAGCTATTATTTTAGAAGTGCTCAATTCATATAATATCCATTATCCCGAAACTATTTTTTAGTGCGGGACTATTTGCAACCATCCTCACCCATAACCTAGATTATTGCAATGGTAGGGCCAAGGCTCGGACCCATCTATCCCTTTCCACCCCTCTTGTATAGCAAAATAAATGATCTAGTTTGAAATTACTATAAAATATAATTTTTCTATTTTTAAAAAATTATGTATTTTTATTTACAATAATAATAAATTACATAATAATGATATAAAATCTTCTTATATTTTTTTAAATTTTAAATAAATTTTTATAAAATATTATATAAATTTATTAAAAATATAAAGTTAAAAAAATTAAAAATATCTTTTAAAAAAACAGCCAAATGCACTATTTAAACTTTACGGATATTAAAATAAAATTTTTCTAAAATAAAAATATTTTTATTATTTTAAAAAATAAATTTTATTTTTTTATCTAAAAAAAATATGCGCGTAAATTTTTTTATATTTTTTAAATTTTTAAATAAATTTTCTAAATATTTATAAAAAATATATTAAAAAATATAAAATTAAAAATTAAAAAACTGTTTTTAGAAAAACGCTACGCAATCCATAGTCCATTCAAGCAGTCCGTCTAATACCATATTAAATAAATAAAGATACATCTCAAGAGCTATTAAGATAAAAAATTGCCCAATTCATAAGTTGGTATCAGGTCTTTTGACTTCCCAACCTTGTTTGTGAACTCGTCTTGAAATTCAACTGTCCATATTTCGTTCAAATCAGTGAGCTATTGACTTGAGAAAAATAACATGTAAATGAAACTAAGCGTCGACACTAATAACAAGAGAATTCCTGGTATAACTTAAAGATATATACAATCAAAGAAACTAACGAAATTCACCAAATCATTTCTCTTGTATAGACACAATTTGTATATACTCAAAAAAAAAAAACCAACTTCAGCTACAGTGAGAAAGCTTCTATATATACACAGACATAATTTTGTCTCCGGCACTATTTGTCTATTTTCTCATTTCACTATCTGATATGAATCAAAAGATTATGAAATTGATGGCAATTATAACAAGTTTTCTAGTAACTTGTCATAAAACAGGATAGACTAGAATATCAAAGGCAGATTGTAAAAGCAAGCACCAATCAACAAGGTTGTTAAAATCGAAATTTTAGGTAGGATCATTTCGCTTGAGTATAATCGTAAAATCAAAATCTTACAGTAAGATTGTAAGATTTTACATACCGATAAATTTTATAAAATTTTTTTTCAATACCATTAAGAATCTTTTATAAAAATTTTTCTAATATTTTTTTAAAAAAATTTTTAGTACATTTAAAAAAATTTTAAAGTTCTTTTAAATTTTATAAAAAAATTTCTAATATTTTATAAAAAATTTCTCAAAATTATATTTTTCAAAAAATCTTCAAAATTTTATAAAAAAAACTTTCAAATATAGTTAAAAATTTCTTAAAAACTAAAATCATAAGATCGTAAAAAGATCAAGATCTTACCGATTTTGAGATTTAAATCGGAATCTTGGTAAAATTTTACTTAAAAAAATTTTTACTTAAGATCGGGATTGTTTAGGTGAATTAAAAATCATTTTAAAATTTAAATCGAAATTTTGATAACATTGCCAATCAATACAACCAACCAACACAGACACCAAAAAGCACCGACGGAATTCTCACTACAAGATTCTCTGTGAAGTGATATCATTAGTGCTTGCTTAATAAGCTAACATCAGCCAGTAGAATCAATTGATTATCCCAGAAAACCACTTTTCTCAAACTTATAACAATGATACCTTGTTCTTCCAACACTTCATTCTTATAAGACACGCATATCTTTGTAGCTTGTTTTGTGAAAATGAGAGAGAAACTAGATAAGTTTGCAGTATCTCTTTCATTCTCTGTGAGCTGTGCTTCACAGTCCAGTGTTGCAGTAGCTCAGAACCAAGTCGAGCATTTCACAAGGGAAACATTTTCGCCATCAGGTAAAGAAACTATCTTATTCTGCCTTTGACTGCTCTAACAGTTTCATCAGAAATTCTCAAAACCAAAAAAGCCAACAAGATTGTTAGATCCAGAAAGAAATAAAAAGCCAGCAGCAGCAATAATATCATATAAAAAAGCAAGAACTTCTGCATGATAAAAAACTCACAAAGCCAAATGAACACTACAGAAGTGCATCAAGTTGCAAGAACTAGCATTCCACTTTCTAAATGAATGTTCAAAGGCAATGCCATTTTATCTCAAAACTAGTATCACTAGTAGCTATTTCCTTTTGGAGTAAAGCATACTGGTGGCTACACAGCACAGGACTGCTAAATTGCTTTCTCTCATGCATCTGCACTTGTGGTTTTCATTTGTAAGTCTCAAGTCTCAATAGAGACGAATATTCAAAGTATGCAAGTTCCCGTTGTCAACCTCATATCTGTTAATCTGGGGGCAAATTATCTCTTTGGAATTTTGAATGTTTCCTTCAGGTAATCAATCAAAGATGGAGAACGCATTGGGATTTCTACCTCTTTTGAAGCCAAATATCTCAGCAGGACTTCAGAGGCTGATAAAGAGCTTGAAAAGTTTATCTCATCTGTTGCCTCTCCTTAAACAAGAAGATGATGATGAAGAGAAGGCAATGGCAATAGGGTTTCCAACAGATGTGGAACATGTTGCACACATTGGTCTTGATGGTGATAGGGTGTCTAACAACATCTCTGTTATGTCTAAGAACTTGGATAGAGCTACAGAGCTGTTCTCCCTCCAGTCTCTCTCTCTCTAAGTCAGTTTGAACTTGCCATGGCTGAAAGAACTGACAGTTCACTTGCCAGGGGTTCCTTCAAAATAACTTGAACATTGAGGTAAATAGGACTTTACAACCCTGTTTATGTAAAGGGTAAAAGGAAAAACAAATGAATAACAACTTTCTCATGGTGAACGACCAATTATAATTGGCAAAAGCTCTTTCATAAAACAATCCTACTTACAAGTCCACAAAATGCAAAGTCTGCTTATATTTCTCCTTTTGCAGTCAAAATTTTATCATTTATCTCTTTTTTTTAATTTTGTGATGATGGGATTAATTTAGAGTTGCTGTAGTAGGGCACAAGAATATGATAATTGATAAGCCATTAACTCATATGAAAGGGAAATGTACTTAAATTAAGCAACATTTAGCAACAACCAAACAAATTGATAAAACATTGCCAACAAGTGCAAGAAGTACCAGTTTTATAACTACTGAAAGATTCTCATCTCTTAAAAGTACTACTCACTCTGGAGAGGATTTGCACTTGCAATGGGCAAACTCATAAAGCCATGACTAAATGAGCTACAATCATTCACATGAAAAAAATTGAGATTACATTAGAAAATTGGGAGGTGTCAGAAACTACGCATTAAATGAAGTATAAATAACTTAAAGTGATATTTATACTTCTCCAATATAATAAATCACAATGGTATTGTTTTTGGAAAAAATCAATCTACTTTGTTGTAGTGCTTGATAATTGATGCTTTTGTGCTAAGTCACTTTAACAACTACATACAAAAGCTAATTGACTTGCTTATATTTTTAAATTGTAATATTGTTGCGTAAGTGCTAAGAACAATGATGCCAAAGAAATCTTGTGCATTTTAGAAGCTAAAAGAAAACTGGAAAGGGAAGCATACCTCACTGCTTTATAAGCATACATAAATTCTTGAGTACAGAATCATGAACTTTAAATAGCAACGGATACCACCTGTAACTTATGATACTTTGTCAAACAAGGCTGTTACATTCTATTTTTCCATGCACAGCATCTCAAATAAGGCAGCTGCTGAGCTTGTCAAAAGTCTAGGGCATACCCTGCAGCGGTCAGTGAAGGAGGTTGGACCCTCTATCTCTTTCTAACTCTAACTACCCCTGGAAGCATCATTTACCACCTTTCATGTCCTCAAATTGAGTTCAATTTGCCTTACTTTACTCACAAATACCAAAGCCAGACTACAGTATCCAAAGATTATCCATCACCACGAAGAAGCGAGAACACCACAACTAAGATCATTAAACAATATCTGTCATGACCAATAAGAACTTCCAATAATAGTCGAAAAGACTTCAAACATAAACAGTCACTAAACCCAACCAGAATAGTCATAGATGATAACAGTGTACTCATCTTATAGAGTAGTAGTTAGCAGCAAAACAACAAAGTCAATGGACTTCTTTGCAAAATGGCAGAAACATAGCCTATCTTCCAGACAGATTAATCAAGAATTAGAGCATTGAACTAGTAAACGAGCTCTAAGAGATGCTACGCAGAAAATCATTAATACTGGGCTAAACGACCAATTCTAAAAACATTCACCTCCCTAAATATTTGCAAACAACCGATACAAGTTTAAATATTCGGTCATTGTTCCTATACATTAACAACTCGATGCACACTAAAACAAATTACTGGTTCTGTCACCATTGAAAAAATATGTATAGCAGTCATTTTTAGTACACAAAAATATAATCTATTACAGATGCGGGTTTTATCTAACAAAAGAATGCTAATTAAAACAACCATCAACAACCAAGATGGTGAATGGAGCACTCTAAAGAATATAAACATGCCTACGAGCCTTGAGGTATACGGACATGTCAGTGACATTCTAACAAATGCGAAAATCACATAGAACTAGAATACAAGCTTTAGTAGTTTAATGTTAATGTAGAAGAAACTCCTATTACAAACATATGAATATCTACATAATCAAACTTAATCAGACTACATAATCAAACTACAACAACATATGAATATCTACATAATCTACAACAGCCATAGTCCCATTATTGGACACAGAGACTAAGGTAACAAATAATCATCAGAATGATGATGATCAAGCATCAAAAGGTGAAGCACAGCAGTGTCTATTGTCTAGGCGGTAAATTAACAGCAGCAATTCATCTTTGTAGCTGTGCAGACAATTATTGACATGCTAGAGAAAAGAGATTTTCATTTAGTGGCAAACCTTATGAATGTCCTGGTATTCAAAAAACTAATCCTGAAAGCCTTCCCTCTTTGCCGAGTCGCAAAATTTATGCCCAGTCCAGAAAGCATTCCATAGAAAATGGAAGAGGAGAAAGAAAAAATTCCTGTCTTCTGATCTCCTAAGCATACAGGATTATCTTCATCAAGAATTAAAACGAGGAGATCCACATGTAAAGAGTCCATTCGCACTTCATAGAGCTTGTCAGATATGCTAGAAACCACAGAAGAACCTTAGCATACCAATCAATTTTAATCTAATACCAATGCACACAACAAACTAAAAACACAAAAGATCCAACACAAATATAATCTACATGTCCTTCAACAGTTGAAATTGCTTTCATGTAGATAAACAAATCCCGATTCTGACAGGAAGAAAATGAAGAGAGTTATTAAGAGAAGAGGGACCACTAGTGGCCAGAAAGAGAAGACGGGGTAGCATTAGCAAAGATAAGAAGAAAGGCAGAAATTAAACAAACTAAAGCTCTGAATCTGTGGAGAATAATTTACAATAACTAAATATGACTGGCTAAAAGTTACAGTTAGAAGGATAGACTATAGCGATGTAGAGAATATTCTACCAACATAATCTGGTAGATAACGTATAGCCAACACGATAAAGATTCAAAACAATATTGAGCAAATTGTGCTAATCCTAAATTTTTGTCTCTGTCTTATGCTTTCAGTACCATTCAATTTGCATCAGAGGCTATATGCTCAAATTATTCTCTGTATATGCCACCTAAACCTTTCAGGTAAGCATGATGTCTAGGTCCTCTGGCATTTTTTATGTAAAATTGGTCAAAATTAATGAGACATGGCCTGCATACAAGATAAACTCAAGGATACCAATTAGGTAGGCTAAAACATCAGAATAAAAGTTTGAAGCTTGTTGATTCAACATACTGCAGTTCAGACGAACAAGGATAGTGCAACATGTTTAATACACAGTCGTAAAGTAAAATATGAGCAAAACTAGACATCGGTGTATCACATAGCTAACATGGCAATTTCAAGAAGAACACGAAGTAAATAGCACTTTGTAAGTGTTGATAATTTTTGAGCTTTTATTGTTACTATATCGAGGGCCTGTAAGGCCAATAGTTTTGGTTTGCTTTCTTTTTTTTCTTATTTTTGGGTTGTCGTTGTTCTCTTAACTTCGATTAGAGCTACATACTTCATATGCGTAGTTCTATGCTGTATAGCTGAGAATATAAATAAGCTCCACCCAAGTAGATTAATCGAAATAGCCAATTCCCAGACAGGATACAGTAGGAATGGGATTAGGTTGGTACATATTGATACAATCCTAATAAAGCTTTATGATATCAGTTCTTTGCAAAAGGATTTGTAGAATCGGATCCTCACATTAAAAAACATTTGTTAACTTTTTATAGATTAGCATTTCTCATTTATAAGCACATACACATTTCAGCATCCAATCAATGTGAAACTATTAAGGAACGTGGGTTGTTAAGCCCACCAAGTCAGGGTTCACTTGATCTAACTCAATGCAAGTTACTGGCTCACCTTTAAATTAGCTAGTTCATATTTTATTTGAGCACCATCTCAAGATCCTATACTACTAATCCGATTCTAATCCACCAAATTAGTCCGTATTTCACTCGGACCCACCAAATCTTATACGCTACTAATCCCGGCCTAGTCTAACTTTGAGGCCCAATAATTTCTCCCTATCAACACACCGGGTGGTTCCTTTCTACCATGCTCTGATACTAATTGTAGGATCGAATCTCCATACTAAAAAAATTTGGCCAATCTCTTACGAATTAGCATCCCCACTTGTAGCACATACCCAACCCATCACCCAACCAATATGGAACTATTATGAAACGTGTGTTGTTAAGCCCACCAAATCATGATCCAATTGGCCTAATTCAAAATGAGTTGCTGACCCACATCCAAGTCAGCTAATCCGATCAAAGTGAGTTATTCACTTGGGCATCATTTTAAACTCCTACGCTACTAATCCGATCCTAACTCACCAAACTAGTTCGTCTTTTATTCGAGTTCATTAAATTCTAAATGCTACTAACTCAGGCCTAGTATAACTTGAAGCCCCAACAGGATCCATGTACGCTAAAGGGTTAGATGAAAATGTCAAGAAGATAAAATAATACTTAACTAGCCATCTCTTCCTTATATCACTTATAATCTTCGAAAAACTTCAAGTACTCCAAGCCTCTTTCCCTAACAACAAATAGACTTAGTACATCTTAGCTATTTGTTGATCATCTTCCTTCTACAGTATTTTTCTCTTAAAAGTAAAAATATCTAAATTTATTCTTGCAACTAGCTAGTTACAAAAACCTTTGCAACAACCAACTGTATTGCAAATATATATGACCGTCGCATTCGCTTTTATAAGATAATAGCATCCCCACAACCCGTCCTTGTACCAAGCTAGTTTAAGATGTTTCTTACAACTTTCCTTGGCAAACTTAACACAAACAGAACAAAAGTCATAGTAAAACTCGTTGCATTCATCCAAAAGTCTAGACTCACGCCTTGCTTCTAAGCTTCTTTACTCCACAAGCAAGAAAGTGGGAATTATCAAGAGTGACAGCAAAGTAATGTTGCAGCAGGGAAAACTTTTGCACACATAGAAGCCACGACAGATAACAACAATCTAAAATGAATCTACCATAATTCAATCCTTACTCTGTGGATCTTTTAGTTTCAAAATGACCAACTACTGAATTATCTTTATGCTACATATACCTTCTTGGTTTATAGCCTTTTCTTTTTAAATAAAGAACCACTGCCAGAATTTGAAACCTCATTCTCTTTGAAGAGTGCTGCCCTAACAATTCGACCCTTAGTTGCTTAAAAGGGTTTAAATCCTTGTATATATCTACATTCAAGTATAATAATTGCATGCATTCTTGCAAACATTTTACTTTAAAAGATAAGAAGTCAGATAACTATTACGAAATTGACAAATCTCAAGCTCCTGATACTTGATCTTGACAGTTAAGACAATATTATTCACGGTTTACATTGCCAACCAACTGTATTACAAATTTGAGGAAAACGTTTTGTGGTTGATATGGCACAATTTCTCAATAAACAAGCAAACATTGTTTTACAAATGGGAAACAGTCATATTCTAGATCCCACAGGTTCAAATGTTGGGGTTCTGGAGTTCAGGATTTACAAAATCAACTGCGCAACCTTCAATAGGAACATAATAAGATCTTTTTGTGTCAATTTCATTTTATTTGAAAATGTGATACAGAAAACAATGATGTCTTTAATAGAAAAAAACCAAGAGGTCTATGGACCAAGTTAGTTTTTATTGGTGTTGGTCACTTTTAACCAAAAGTAATTAAAAAAAAACATATGCAAAGTCAGTAAAAGTTAACCATGCTTTCCAAGTAATAATGAAACTTTACCAGGATGATGTCCACACAAGGTAAACTCCACTAATCACACACATCTAAAAGATAACGTTCAAAGCAACTGACCAACACCTTGACATGCTCTAAAGGAAGGGGGAAAAAAGAAAGAAAAAATCTCAAACATTAGATGGACAAGTAATAGAGATATTTCCACCCTTGGTTCCCCTCCCTGAGAAGTTGCTTACTTAATATGCTACATGTTTCGTGGTTCTACTTAATATAAATATCAATCAAATTAGGAAGTTTTTGGTAAACTTGAGTTTAGTTTGCATGATCAGCAATTTGCATGTAAGGGGATTGTTATTATTTCAATGTATCAAGTAAAAGAAAATCTAATAGATACTAAAAGGTAGAGAAAGTGCTCCATTGGGACCTCAAACCAAATCATTTTTCAACTAGGGAATTGAGTGACACGAAGGTTGGTTTGTACTAGAGGTACAGGTGGGGACAAAGATGGCAGCCATAAGAAACCTCCAAATTGTCATCCCTAAACCATGAACCTACGCAGATTTATTCATGAAAAATAAACAAGATTTGGGAACTAGTTCAAAAGTGGCAGTGAAACTCCTGTAGTCAAGCTTAGCCTGTGTTGGAGCTACTGTAAAAAGGATAAGTTCAGCTAAACTGCTGATAATAGTGCTAAAGGCATAACCAAGAGCATGACCCATGCAATAAGAGCAATGACTATTGCTAATTATTACTGCTTCCATGAGAATATCTTGAGGAAGATAGAAGCTCTATTCAGTATGATTGTGCATAAAATGTCATCCATTCATTTTACATTGCTAACAAACTACATGTTTATCAAGTCTCAACCCTAGCATCCCCTAAGATTCAGAAGAAAAAAAGGATTGTGCATCTGGTAATTCTATATATGGTGAACCATCTCTATGAAGAATATCTTTAGCATGTGCACCTTAGTATCAGTTTGCAAACCAACTATATATTAATAAAATGTTTCGCTCAATTGATCCCTTTTGTGATTTCATGAATGAACGAGCAACAAGATTAGTCCATATTGAGTGAGTACAAAGTGATTTAGGTAGTGTAGTTGCTCTAGACAATAGAACTTTGTAAATCTAGAAAGAATTGATTACAAAGTATTAGTTCAAAATATACCTATTACATAGATTGATCCCAGAAGAAAAAACTGTTTATCCAGTATATGTATAGATACGAGCAAGCCTTGGGCAGAGCATCATCATCTGAGATGCACCTTTACTGCTACAGAACTAGAAAGAGAGCAAAAATTCTCAGCCATATTGATGGGATTTCCATTCTAGAGCCAACATCATTTGCATAACCTCCCTTATATATTCTCCTATGGTATATAAAGAGAATTAATATCAACAGGAAAATTGTGCAAATTCTGCTTGTTGGCATCACACTACGTCGACATTCTGCTTATTTGGTATTGATCCATTATGTTGTTACTTTGTAATTGAAGCAAGTAAGATTGTAAGAACTTCCCCCAACTGCTAACAACTTCGAAAAATTTAAATCGATATTCTCGTGAATTGACATCAGGGAAGAACAAAGTGATGAAAGGATTATCAATATAATCCCAGAATTGGATGTACCTAACTTTCTAAAACTTATTTCAACACGCACAAGAAAGAGAAAGAAGAGACTAGAGAAGATGAAAAATGGGCACACACTACTCCATATTTACGAAAAACTACAAAACAAAGGAACCAGAAAAGAAATTAAAGTAACACGAGACCAACATTGCCATAAAAATTCACACAAATATATAGATAATAGCATAAATGGGAAAGCCTGCTTATAACAAACATCACAATCAATATTACCTAAGGACAGTAGAACATAGAAGGAAAATCCTTACTAACCACTATTTGCTACTAATAGCTGAAAGATCTACTGCTAGGGAGCACTTAGACACACACAAGTAAAGAAAAAATTCCTATTACATACACAGTTTTGATAATAACAATTTTGATAACAAATAGTAATAACATTTTCATCTATACTTAAGATCTTAGGCACCATTAAATCCTTTTAAAGACATAAGATGTGGTTATATTTCCTACAACTGAGGAACTAGAAAAATTGCTATTCATCCCAACAGATTCAACAAATAAATACAAAAACAAAATTTTGGAGTTTTTCTAGAATTTAGTAATACTTGAATGCCATAACTAGAAGTACCAACAGTAACAATTGGTCGAGCATGGTTCCCCAGCACATTGTCAGTGCAAAAATGACTGACAATAACACATATAGAAAAGGTTCAGCAAGTAAGGTCTAAGTAACTGTGAGCTAGTGTTAATCATTGCCAACAGTAAGAGAAACAAATCACCAACAGCATCCAGTAAATCATGTATCCAACCACAGGACAAAGTGCAACAACTTCACTCTACATAAAACGGATCACATACATTCTAATGACAGAATAACTGGAATTTAGACTAGAACTTCAGAAGATATTAACAACCCCATGCTCATAAAATACGCATGCCCTAGTAATCAGAAAACTAAATAAATCTTGAAAGTAAGGTAAGGTACCTTCACCAAAGAGAAGATAATGACGTCGTCCAGTGGCGTTAGATAATGGAAAGAAGGTGACAACGAGAAGGAGCACACCTGTGGACAGCCATGGTTCTTCTCATGAGTGCCTACCGGCGTGCTCTCTCTCGTTGTCACCCACTCACTCCAGGCTAAGCAATCAACCGGTTTTCTCCTGCAAAAATTAGAAACAAGAAAGGGAAAATTTACAACACCACCGGTACCCACAACAATCAAAATCTATAATTATACAACTGTTGCACAACTTAAGCACCAAAACCAGAAGAAAAACCAAGAAATCTTTACCAATAAATCACCAAAACTAAAACAAATCTGACTGCACCTCGACAAACAAAAACCTAACACAAGAACCAAGAAAAGCAAAGAAGATACATAGCAATCAGTAAAGGAAATACCTTAGAAATGTACAAAAAATACAAAAACCTTGCCTAGAACTGAATCCAGAAAGAAAAGTCTGGCAAACAAATGATCAAAAATATTTTAAAATCAAATCCAACCTCCTACAGTACTTATTCCAGATCCAAATCCACAGAAAAATTCTCAAAACAAAATAAAGAAGAAAAAAGGAAATCAAAATAAATAATTAACAAAATCCTACCCCATGGGAGAACCCGAGAAACACTGTGAGATCGCGGTGAAGAGTGGAGATGAACGAGAGAGAGCGAATCTCCACGCTCAACATATAACAGCGAAGACGAGTAAATTCTTCAAGAAATTTACCAGAAAACTTTTACTTTTCAAGAGAAGACCAGACTCACTGTGAATCCGACCAACGGACAAGTGGTAAGTGATTAGTACGTTAATGTACGGAACTACCCTCCAAAAATTCGTGTTAATCTGCTCTCATTTACTTAATGTATTCCAGAGATACCGTGATAAGACGTTGTCCTTTTTGGTCATAAACAAAATAATCGAAAGAGAGACGAAGCTGGTGTTTGTCGTATTTCTATTATTATTTTTATTAAAAAACTATATATTTTATATATAATTAATATATTTTAAATAATATATATATTATTTTATTTTATTTTATTTTATTAAACAAATCGAGCTGTTGGAGATGAGGGAGGTGAATTGGAAGGACAGACAAAATGTACATGGTGAGACCGGAAGGTGCTTCATTGTACGGCCACTTGTATGGATTAATTGACATTTTTATTTTTTTATATGTCTTCAGATTTGGAGATCACTATACATATAAATTATTCTGAAAAAATTTATAAATACTTTTTTTTGGTTTTGAGAAGTTTTATTTTTTCAATTATTCCAAAAGTGTTCAAAACTTTCTCGATATCGAGATTCTAGTTCGAAAACTTGAAATACTTGCTAGTAAAATTTTATTTACTTATTAGAAGAAAATAATTTAAAAATAAATTATTGAAAAATAGGTTTTTAAAAAGTAAAATTATTAAATAGTGAATTGTGAGAATAACTTTATAAAAGTAAATATAAAAGTCAATAAATATGACTTTTTGGTCAAAATGTTTTTTTTAAATCAATTATTGATAAATAAATAAGCTCAAAATTTTTCGAGCACAAATCAACAGTTTAGAGACCCGACTAGAGGGTCTACTGACCGAATATTGTTAGGATTTTGAGCATATTTGGCTGTGTTTTCAGATATTTATTTCATTTTTATTTATTTTATTTTACAAAAAAATTATAGTATCTTAAATTTTTAAAAAAATTTAAAGTATGAATAAAAATATATATTATAAAATTTATATATATATAATTTTATTTTTTAAACTAAAAAAAATAAACTTACTTTAAAAAACTCTACCAAAAGCTTGCTGTTCATAAAAGCAAGCAATCTCAAATAACATTAGGCATTCCATTCTATTTCAAAAAATAATTTTTTAATTTTCAATTTCAAATTTTAGAAATTGAAAATTCTACTTAGAGAATTTATTTAAAAATTTAGAAAGTTAGAAAAATTCTACTTAGTAAGACTTTTTTATTAATTTTTTTTGGATCAAAAAAATATAGCTCGTTTTTAAAAAGAACAATATATTTTTCGTTTCAAAAAAACTCTATTTCAAAAGACTCCCAAACGCTCTCTTAAATCGATGAGGGAAAGAGAGATATTTACTTGGACTCTCAAAGATAGATGAGGAAAGAAAGATATGCTTGCTTGTAAAAAATCTCAAAGATAGATGAGGGAAACAGAGAAAATATGTCGCATTTTGATAGCATATGTGAAGGTTATAGCCTGAGAAATTTTTTTCAGCATGTTTAATAAGGAAACAAGATAGTCAGCACTAGGAAAAACATGCACATATATTTTTCAGCATGCTCAAAAACTGTAGAATTTCTCTCTACTCAAATCTATTAGAAAATAGTTCTCATTATAATATCACTGATTATCTTCCAATAATGTAGTATTGACTCCTTCAATTAATATGTTTAGAGGTTGTGTATAAAAGAAGAGACGCAAACTATCTTTATGAATTTGAACTTTAAAAGAGATGCTCATAGCATGTTTACTTCACTCTAATTGGTTGTTTGGATTGAGAGCAAGGTTATTAAAATCACGATTTAAATCTTAAAATCCTACAATTTTACGATTTTACTTCACCTAAACTATCTCAATTTCAAGTAAAATCTTTGTTTTAGTAAAATCCCATCTAAATTCCGATTTAAATCTTAAAATCGGTAAGATCCCGATTTTTTTACGATCTTATAAGATTTTACTTTTGAAGAAATTTTTATAATTAACTATATTTCAAAGAGTTTTTTATAAAATTTTAGAGAGTTCTATAAATCCTGAAGGTTTTCTGAAAAAGTATTAGTTTAAAAAATTTTCTATAAAATATAGAAGAATTTTATTATAAAATTTAAAAGAATTTTAAATTTTAAAAATGTACTAAAAAAATTTTAAAAAAATTAGAAAAACTTTTATAAAATATTCTTAATAGTATTGAAAAAATTTTATAAAATTTATCAGTATGTAAAATCTTACAATTTTATTTTAAGATCTGATTTTAAGATCATATTCAAACGGAACGATCCTACAAAATATCCCGATTTTGACAATCTTGATTGAGAGTATATAAGAGCAATAGAGAGTAAGAGAATCCATTACTTTCTATTATTCTTTTTGGATATATAAATTTATAAGAATAATAGAGAATAAAATTTGTCTCTATTACTTTTATATGGAGAATTTACACTCTACATTAGAGTGTAATCAGAAATAAGAGAATGTTATGATTTATTTAATTTATGAAATTCTTATTTTATCCGTCTTATTTTGCTATATTTATGTAGTGATTTTTTTTATTTGTTTCACTCCACCAATCTAGACAAGTTTTTCTACCCTTTACCACCGCCGCCGTCGGCCGTGATACTTCTTTTTCTTCCAAGATCAATCCCTGTCTCTTCTTCTTCTTCAAGAATATTCGCCGCTGTCGGAACTGACGAAATCAGTATTCTTCACCAGTTAATCCTTAAAGAAGACCAAAAAGAATACAAACATCTGATCTCGTCGTCACGCACCATGTCCGTACAATCTACAACAATATAAATGTTCACGTCATTCAATCAGACTCTGCAACTCCTCGCTTGTTTACTTAAGAGTTGCAAGCGAGTGTTGGATGATCGAAATCGGTCACGCACTATATGATCAATCCTGGCGGTGAAAGCCATGAGGAAGAGCTTAGCGAAATCTTACTACCGAATATCAACAAATTGTCGTGAACGTGTGCCGACGAGCAACCGTTGGATTATCCAAAGGTGTTCGATTCTTTGCCTGAATGAGATTTGATGGATTTACTAATTCATGGAAGTAGATATGTATTTTAGAATGTTGATGTGCTCGTTAATTTCTTCTTTTGTTGTGTCAATTTCAATTCATTTAATTTCTTGTTGCTAATAAGAAGGCAATCAATAAAGAAGGCAGGATTGGTCGTTAGTTGCTTTTGTTGGAGCGTGTAATGTAAGTCCTATTATATTTTTTATATACCATGTATGTTGATTATGAATGTAAAATCTTATCAACTGTATTTATACATTGGTGGATGACCTTAAGAAGATATTTAGAAGTACTTATAAAATAAATTTTTCTAAAATAAAAAATATTTTTATTTTATTTCAATAAATAAATTTTATTATTTTATTTTTAAAATAATAATAATAAAAAATTGATAAAAAATTTTTGAGTAAAAGTTGCCCAACGGTCTTATATATATTTTTTATATACATAATAATAATTCAGAATTATAAAATATTTTTTTATTTCTATTAAGATAAAAAATTACGATATCTTATATATATTTTTACCCTTTTTTATGCATATATTAAATAATATTATGTAATTTTTAACCCACCAATTAACTAAATTTAAGTAATTAAACCTATTAAAAATAATCTCTTTTTTTCGCTAGACTATATTTCTCATAATATGGATATAAAATTTTTATTCAACTACTTTGCTTTTTGATTATTATTTTTCCAGTCGCATATTATTTTCACGATATAAATATAAAACTTTTATTTCAACAACTTTGCTTTCTGAATATTCCCTGCAGCGAAACAGGAGGAGATCCTAAACAGATTCTGTTGCGAATATAGAGAACCGTACCAGGATAAGACTCCGAAAATACGCATTGATTTGATTTCAAAATCCTGCGTTATAAATAGTGGGCCCCATATTTCTATTTACGTAATTACCCTTTACCCCTTAATAATAGTAGCTGTAGACATTATTTGGAGTTCCTGCTGCGATTTTAATTACTTCAACTCTAGCCATAAATAATAAGCACTATTTAAGTATATAACTGGTTATTGAAAGCCTCATATGCAAAATATTTTATCGTAGCCGAATCCAATATACTTAATAATAGGCTGATTATGTAAAATACTGGGATTCAGGATATATATATCTTTTGTTACAATTTCGTGCCTCAACAATCATCTATATACTTAATTTATCCCTTTAATAGGGGCTCGATTATACTTTATTAATATCCCCTGTTGATTCGGTGACGTGTTGTAACGAGTTGGGACGCTTATAATAGAAGACGTAAATTTGCATAAAACCAAACCACTGGCGCTCTCGTTTCGTTTTCTTCGCGCTCTCCAAATAAGAAAAGCAATCACCAGCGGTGAAAACAAAAACCAAAACAACAACCAACAAAGAGAGAAACAACAAGGAGAGAGAGATTGAAGAAGCAATGATGATTATTGAAGAAGAGAAGGAAGAAAATTTTTGCAACGGCGGTGGTAGTTGTGTTGGTTATGACATGGCAGCACGGAAGGAGCAGGTGGTGTTGGTGCCGCCGGCGAATTTTGGATTGGTTGATGTTGGGATATACCGATCAGGATTTCCAAATTCTTCCAACTTTCAATTTCTTGAAGAATTACAACTCTGCTCGATTGTGTAATTGCTCCATCAACGCAAAGCCATTTCTCGTTTTCTTGGTTTTGAGATTTTAATTTAGTGGTAACTTGTAGAAGTTGGGAAATTGGAGTAATCTGGTTAGTTAATTAGGGGTTAATTTTGGGACTGCATTGGATAATTGGGGATACTTGCATTAATTGATGGGTTTGAGTTCTGTTGTTTGTTTCTTGGTTGGTGATAATTTTCTATTTTGGGGACAATTTCAGTGGATTTGGGATTTAGAGTTGTGATGTGGTTCAGGAGTCTCAGATGATATCTTAAGTTGGCAATGTAGGTATGTGTTTTTAATTTTGAGGAAAATGTTTCAATTGAGTTGGGTTCTTGTTGAAACTTGTGAATATTTGGGTTTTAGGATTGATGTAGGCTCAGGTTTTTGCCATAGCGGGTTTGGTATCTGTTTGAGGATAAACTTTATGGTGTGCCCTTTCTTCATACTGATAAATCTTGTGAATGCAATTAATTGGTTTCATAGAATAGAAGTAAGAGATTCTAACTTGTTACATAAAGCGATAGAATTTTAACTTGGAAGAATTTGGATTTGGAACACTGATTTTGCAATTGAGAGACAACGTGTAATAGATGTCTATTGAGGAAAGCTTACTACTGTTCTGCTATTTTATTGGTTATTTCTGGAATTGGAATTGTTTAGTTGGCAATTTACAACTCTGATTGGTTTAGTGAGGATAGCAATATCTGGCCAAGAATTTTTCTACGGTTATATGACTGATGTCTACCTGTTCTTTACAAGGGCTTTTATTGTATTTTATCTGTTGGATCTTTTAACAAGTAATGATGTTGTTCAGATATCTATGCCAAGAGCCGTATCCAGAGGCCAACAGACAATTCATCAAAGAGAAAGGGATTAAGCTGCACCAGTTTGGGATTGAAGGAACTAAAGTCTGTGCCTCTGGTTTCTTTTGTTCTCTAACTTTTGATTCTCAATGAATTTACTTTTCCATTGTTTTCTTTTGTTTCATATCAGAACTGGGGGAATTCAGTTGGTACAAGTATAATGCAAATGCAAAAGTGAAACTGCTGAATCAATTAAGTAGTTCAACAACAATGTATATCCACATCTTTAGCATGGGGTATATAATTGGGGTCTATCATGGTGGACAATTGTTATCAGTCTTAATATTTGCCATAGTTGGAATTCCAAGTTAGGGAAAGAGAACTTCTTATAATAGCCCATGATTTATTGTGAGTTGAGATTGTGGATTTATGATTAGCTTATTTTGCTTAAGCTATGACTGATGAGCAAAAGTAGGCTAATTTAAATCATCTTATAGCCATAGGGGTGAATTGATCAAGTGCAATTACAACATAAGTTCGTCAAAAATATGTTCCCATGTCACATACAATGATTCATGTACCATATAGAATAGAATAGGGAGATAAAATTTACAAAATCATGAAGAATCCAGACTTCCCCTGCCACATTCTGTAAAAAACTCTTTTTCATGCAACTCTTAAGAAAACCTTTAGTCTCTCTGTTTTGAGAGGATAGATGAGCAGTACCTTTTGTACATGTTATTCTTAATGCAATTGGTTTATGCAGAATGCAGAATCTCTTTAGTAGATAGATTTAAAGATTGAAACCACCAACATATAAAATTTAAATTTTTAAGACAGTTCCTCTTCATTAACTCATTGAATTCTGTTAAGCATCACCGCATTCTTATCCTAGTCTACTTCTATTATTTTGCACGATAAGTTTGACATGTCAACCTGTCTCTACATTGCAGGACCCTTTAGTTAAAATACCTGAAGATGCCATCACAAGAGCCCTTGGAGTCTTACTCGGTAATGATGCTATTCCTGCATTTTCTGTTCTTAGCATTATTGTTCATAGTGTTGTACTCGCTATCGCTTACTTATTTGATGCATCAGATGTAAGGAACCATCCTGTGTTGATTCACTGCAAAAGAGGAAAGGTGCAGCGATGTTGACAATTGAAGCTCTAGCTTTGCATTATCATTTAGAAGCAATATATCGTGACATTATTTACTTTTGCAGCATCGCACTGGTTGCCTAGTGGGCTGTTTCAGGAAGATACAAAACTGGTGCTTGTCATCTATATTTGAGGAATATCAGCGCTATGCAGCTGATAAAGTTAGGATGACAGACTTGAGGTACATCGAGATGTTTGATGTGTCTCATATGAGACAGTGTCTCCTGGGCATCATCTACCGCTACCATGGATGGAGTTTGCAAGCTAGGCGTCTCGTCTACTGACTTCGATTTTAACAGTCAAACGTATGCAAGGGATGATTTTTGAAAGGTTCCTGACTGCATTCTTTAGGTTATTACACTAGTTTGTCCATTCATTGATTGCTAGAATTGAGAGAATTCAATTGCAAAGCATCAAAGCAAACAACAAATTAATACAAAAATCTTTTATTCTGAATTTCTCAAGGACATTTTGGCCCCCCTTCTTTGTTTTTCATGTTGTTGTAGCAAGGGCATTCCTCCTTGTTCCCATAAGTGCCGGAAGGCACACACAGGCATCTTACACAGCAATAGTTGCAGAAGAAGAGGCAGGGCTTGTGGTGCGATGTTTGAGAACATCTGTAGTCACACCTTTGTGGGCATTCTGCAACAGAAACATTTCAAGAGTTATAACTCTAATGCTGTAATCATAGTAATCACTATGGGGAAAAGGTAAGCCTTGTTACGTTTTTTGGGGCAAGATCCTTCACCACCAGCCTGCAAGAAGAAAGGTTAATAATCATTCTGAAAAATCACAGATTGAAGAATGTGTTTTAACTTTACATGAGAACATTCCACAAAGAAGGCCAAAGCAAAAAGCACCAGGAAAGCGGTTGCAGGAATTTGGTACCTAGCCATAATGTACTCCTTCTGTTTTCAGAAATAGACGAGAAGTTCTATGAAGCCTGACTGCTTCAGAGTGCAATTACTTATACAGTTGATAAACATAGGTAAAGTAAATTATATCCCACTAATTTAGCAATTTACATTAAATGTGAACTTTAATTATAGCAGTTAATTTTGTTTTGACCAATTAAGAAATAAATTTGACCAATTTAGAATTTTTTAGTGAAATTGGAGAAAATATCTTTTGGTTTATTGCAAACTCATGATCTCTTGGCACAAGTTAAAATTGATCTTTCCATTTTGATAATTCAATTAGTGATTGACACGATTTAATAGAAAGATCACTAACGGTGTAAAGAATTAAAATAAATAAACATTTTTCCTACCGAATTTTCTATTACAAAAGCCAAAGACGTCCATAATAAAGTCTTATGTTCATTCTTGTCGTTGAAGATGGATGGAGATGAAGTTGCTATTCTTAGTTAACTGCATGAGCCAATGTTACACTATAGAAGGTTAAAGAACTTACAGTAGCCAACCTAAATAAAATAAAACAACTTCATCGTTCATCTTGATTAGTACATCTATAGTTAGCTACAAGAGTTGCTTTCCTAGTACAACTCTAGCTACTCCACTCTGCAATGCCGATTCTGCCTTCGGATGAAAGAGCTTTTTTTACCGGCGAAAAACAGCTCACCCCGTAAAAGATTTTTTTTAAATATTTCAATCCTAATCGATTCGATCAAATGGATTGTCGGATCAATGCGGAGCCCATCTAGTTGAACTAGACTAGTTGTGTGACCAATTTTTTTTTAATCCACACCGGTTTTGCATCCGTACGTCAATCTAAACGATCCAATCCGAATCTTACAACTATGCTAATAGAATTCCATATAGCAACTTCAACCAACTTGGTAATTTAAATAAACTAGAGTCCCATAAGGACTCAACTACATCTAAGGCACCAAGTGGCGCCTAGGTCCAAGACCACAACTTGGGACCTTACTGTCTGCACCCGGGGCACGTTAAACACCTATTCGGGGGGATGCCGTATTCTTTGCGGGAGATTCAAGCGCGCATCTCCCTGACGTATATCAGCCATCACCCAGCTCAATGGGAGCCTAATTTTTCAGATCATGCTCAAATAATTAAGCAAACACAATCCTGGTCCCTGACCAATGTCTAATTTCATTTTCTTAGCCACCCAGATGGCAGCAGCAGTAGTAGTAAGAGTAGTAGGGCCAAGAACAGAATCTACAATGTTTGTGGTTGATTTCAAGTGAGAGAACAATGAAAGGTCTATATTGCTTCTAGCCAAGATAAGAGATACGATTCTAAAACACCTCCATCCAACGAGTTCCAAGCAAATTAACAAACTCATCCTACCAAAAAACATTTGATATTCAAATATAGATATTACTCTTCTCTTCTTTGCAGAAACAACACTTGTTAGAGAGAAGAAGTTGAAAGTCAAGCGAAGAAACCATGGCAGCAGCTACAGCTTCTCCAATTGCGAGCCAGCTTAGAAGCAGCTTACTCTCTTCTAAGGCTTTGATTGTTCCCAAGAGCATTTCTGGAACTCCTTTGACTTAAGGAGAAGACCTTCTTCCTCACAGTCAAGGCCGTTCAGGCAGAGAAGGTATTACGTGCTAAATAAAATAGTTATTCATGTGAATAATTAGTTTTTGATCGTGAATACTTAAGGAGTTTTTATGCAGCCAACATTTCAAGTGATCACACCGATCAACGGTGACCCATTCATCGGCAGCCTAGAGACACCGGTGACATCTTCGCCACTTATCGCATGGTATCTCTCCAACCTTCCGGCATACCGCACTGCAGTGGACCCTCTCCTTCGTGGCATTGAAGTAGGTCTTGCCCATGGCTTCCTACTCGTAGGACCCTTCGTCAAGGCAGGTCCACTTCGCAACACTGCCTATGCAGGTGGCGCAGGGTCTCTTGCCGCTGCAGGACTTGTGGTGATCCTCAGTATCTGCATGACCATGTACGGCATTGCGTCTTTCAACGAAGGCGAGCCATCCAACGCACCAAGTTTGACACTCACGGGACGTAGGAAGGAGGCAGATAAGCTGCAGACTGCAGAGGGATGGTCGAGGTTCACTGGAGGTTTCTTCTTCGGCGGAATCTCTGGTATCATTTGGGCTTACTTCCTGCTCTATGGACTCAACCTTCCCTACTACATCAAGTAGAGTGAAATATTTGTTTCGGGCATGTTTGAAACGCCCGTAATTTCACTTTTTATTGTTAGATTTTGAGTCCCGAACAGTTCATATATTTTAATTACATAAAGAATTCAAAACTTCACTTTCATATGTAGAACTCCTGTTTTAATTTTTTTATATGCATACTTTTCAATATAATTATATTTTTTAATTTTTAACACAATTTCAAAACATATTGAAACACAAATACTGAACTCTACTTTTACTTTATTTTTGAAAAAACTCTATTTTCTATTTTTCACTTTCACGAAACTCAGTTACTAACTCATTTATATGAAATGTGGAATTCATTAATTTCATGTTCATCAAAAACTGCAATGGATGAAACCAAGCAGGAAACTCTTCAGATGAAATGGAATTATTACAATCTTGCAACATGAGAACTTATATTAAGCAAAAAAGTCATATCAACAAAACGGTAAGAAGAGCATTTAAACTCAAATTATACTCAACATTACTTCTTATGTTATCCTCTCGTGAAACTTAAGCCCGAGCTAATCTTAAATTAAGTTTAAAATTACAAGCATCTGAGTAAGTTTAATAATTATGTCTTGTAAAATAAGTCTTGTACTTAAAATGACAAATGAATAATATTTATGTATTATATTTACGAGACTCTTGAATTGTATTTTAAATAAAAAAATGAAATAGAAATGTAAAATGTGTAAATATGTAATTGTTCTTGCTTTGATGTTTGTACATGTGTAATTAAATTTGTAAACATTGTTAATGCCCTAGATATTTTAATTTATAATTGTGTAACAACGTAAATATTATCTTATCCTTAATATTATAAATATTTAAATATTATTTAGTTCTCAACATTCTGAATGTGTAAAAAGAGAGATCTAGTTGCTTTTCAAATATAAATTGCACATTGTCACAGAAATATTGCACAGGATTGAACAGGATATTTTATGATAAATAATTTGAATTAGATGTTAATGCTCTTGTTTCTGAATATTTTCAAAGTTTAAATGAATTTTGATTTTTGCATTTTGAGGATGCGACCCTTACGCATTTAGACAAGAGACTTGTGCGGTTTTTATTTACCATGTTCGGCAATTTGACCCGCTCTCATGTGGTCAATATATGATCATACATTATCTCACTAATAAAAAAGTATGATCGCGCGATTATTTGAAGACAAGAACAATCTATTTAGATAAGTATAATATTTATGAGAAATAAATATTTTTATTAATAGGTGACATTATAAGATTCATTTTAACTCATGCCAATCTCTAGTACAAATATATTTGTGGGACCATTGCGATCATTATGTGCGAATCTTTTTGTAAATTTGAACTTTAAAATTATAAATTTTAAATATATTGCTTGTGTTGAATGCACCACTATTATCCGTTGCTTACAAGTTGTTATTCTCAAGAGTTATCATTTGTACCGCCATGCGGGTCCTATATTGTCCATATGTGACCATGTGATCCTATATTATCCGTATGTGACCATGTGCGACCCTTTATTCATCATATGTGAGCGCGGTCAAATTGTCAAGGATCGCGTTCCCAAATGTAAATAAATAAAAATTATTCTTAAATTTAAAATTGTTCAGAAATAAGGATATTAGCATATTTATAAATCAATATATAAATCATAAAATATTCTATACAATAAGTGACAATGTGACTATATATTTACCTATCGCTTTACACGTTTAAATATTAGAAATACGATAACGTTTACATATTCATATCAAAAGATTCCTATTTGGTTCTTTACACTTTGTACAACGTTTTTTATCAATGTGTGACATTGTTCGCTTTGATCATGAGTTTTACATATATAATATTTAGAAATAATATGACATTTTACACATTTACAATATTTACAAATTAGGTAATATACACAGTTTTATATTTCAAGTCAAAACAAATTTTATTTGACCTCTTGCAATCTTATGCAACCCTTATATTTCAGTGTTCAACTTGGATAACTTGGTTATACAGTTATAATATTCATAAACAAGATAATATTTACAATGTTCAAAAATGTTTTTAGATATTTAAATAAAATCGAAAGACCATTATTTTGCTCTTTATGATCTTATGAGACCCCTATTTATTAATGTATTTTGTGTGATCATGAACTATATTGCAAGTCTTTTTTAAAATATAGGGCAATGCATATATTTTGCTCTGTTCAAAAAGTCCAAAAATGTGCTCTAGATTTCGTGTGTTGCAATTGGCCAAATGATAAAACATCTTCCACCTATGTGCCGTGTACTATTTGTGGAGCTATAGTATAGGATGAGCAATGCGATTATTATAACGTTACATTTGGTGAGTTCATCATCAACACGAGACGGTTTACACTTAATATTGCAGTGTACGTTTTCGATTGCAAGCGTCATAAATTTGAATTAAGAGCAATAATTAGCATAGACGAGAATATATTTATAATACCAGTTATTAAAACAAATGTATACTTCTTAACTCGTAAATACAAACTACTCATAACTATCATATTTACTCAATTCAATTATTAAATCTTCTACATCACAAATATCAAATAACACATAATGAATAACAAAAAATTCTATTAGTACTGACAAATAGTTAAAATAAGATCACAAATAGTTATACATATAAATTTGTACAATGTTATGTTTGCCAACATATGTGCGGTGCGATACATACAACGATTATGTGTAATTGTACAGCCTATGTGATTTTTATTGATTCAGCTGTCGTTAATGTTCTTCTTCTTTTTATGTCAAAGAAATTTCGAACTATATTTTTCTTCTTTTTCCTTCTGTGTCAAATAAATTTTTATTTCTCATCAATCTCAAAATTTATAAGAAATTATAAACAATAATAACAACATAGAGACCATCAAAAAGTATATTAAATACACTTTAATTTAATTTGTAAAACCATTATTACAGTTAGTCGAAGAGCTATCCAAAAATTTCAAACTTAAGAGCCTGCAAAGTCAATTTTTAACTAGGGGTGCTTCAGCAAAATAATTTTAAAAATAAGTTTCTAAATGATTTGAGCAATAAAATACAGGCAATTGTAAAAGATTTGAATTGAAAGTCTTTAGATCTTCTGACGTCAGAAAATTTATTATAAAAACGTATTTGAAAAGCTGACCTACAAATGCAAACGGGTTCAGCCACCAATTAACATAGTCTATTTATCAGCCCACTTAATTAACGATCCAACAGTCAACAAAATAAACTATAACGGGCCCAATCGGTAATACCCAATTAAAACTACAAATTCCTATATAATGACAGAGATAGAAGCCCTAAAGACTGTAGATCCTTCAATGGAGAATGGGAAGAGAGATTTTACCATTTTTTCTCTCTGTTCTTTGATATGAGTTAATTATTTAATTCGAAGAAAAGAAGGATCTCAGATTCAAATGGCATCTCAGAAAGCTGAAGCCTTTTTTTCTTGTGGGCTATCGGTTCGTTAGGGTGCTGAAAGTTTCATGAATGTTTGTTCCTTTATTTTTCGTTTTTTGTTAATGATTTGGAGATTTTGCGCTAAGAAATTCTTATAATTCGCCATAAATTTGTGATCTTTTATCGATTTCGACGAATTTTAGTGATTTTTTTCTTTTTTTTGCAGAACTGGGAAGTACCAATTGTGTAACAATTTTTGAAGTTATTTGTTTTGTGTTTGCTGCAATTCGATTAATTAATTACATTTGCAACCGGAAGAAGATTCAATTATTTTGCTTTGAAGCGAATTGAAATTTAACCGTTCGTCGTTTTCATTTGGTGTGCTTCTTTAATGTGGTTATTTTACTAATAATTTCTTGAGTTATATTGACAAGGTATATATTCTGACGAAGTAATTTATTTTATCTAAAGTTGTTTTTGTTTCCTCTGAAGTGCTCTTAGTTACTTCAGTTATTATTATTTACTTCTGTTACTTTTGTTATTTTATTTTAAAAGAATCAACAACCAGAATTGCTTCGACATTCTCGACGTGTTTCAATTATTATTTCGAATGTTATTTTAAATATGATTTACTTTAAATTATTTCGAACTCCAAGGGAGTTAAAGCATGCCAACTGCATCAGTTGCTGGCTTGCAGTCAGCAGAAGCAGAATTTGAAGGCATCATGAACTTGCTTAATGATTCAGAATTCACTTCTGATCTTAACACTCTGGGTTGGTGTCGCTGAAGAAATTGCTACTGATTTGTGCATTGGTAATGTTTCTGCGAACCGGTCATGGTGAAGTGGATGGTAGCTGATCTT
The DNA here is from genome assembly GCA_019914995.1 of Acanthochlamys bracteata. Taxonomy (NCBI): domain Eukaryota; kingdom Viridiplantae; phylum Streptophyta; class Magnoliopsida; order Pandanales; family Velloziaceae; genus Acanthochlamys; species Acanthochlamys bracteata. Next base: position 1,407,263 of record CM034131.1, on the reverse strand, counting down.
CTGCATCAGTTGAGAGCTGTCTCACAATGTTCATAAAGCCTGAGCTTCTGTCCAATGACCATGCTTGGTGTTGCGAATCCTGTTCTGACACCTCATTATAGGAAGATTGCAAGGCTTGATCATCCAGGAGCGTTCAATTCTCAGCTAGATGTTGGTGAAACAAAAAGCCCAAAGGATACATCTAGTATAGAAGTGGATTTTATGACTCAATTTGAATTGAAGTTACAGATTGGGAGAAGACAAGAACTAGCTCTCTAGGAAGGTAGCATCTTCCGCAGAATACTCAACGATGCAAACACATCTGTCATTGCTGATCATGGACCAAATAGTCTCACCGTATGTTCTCTCTAGGAAGGTAACATCGGAAATGTCAGAAGGGGATATTTTACAGAAGGTTGTTCTTAAACTTCGTTTTCTGAAATATCTATACAATATCTTTTATTTTTTTTAAAAAATTATGTCATAAAGACTTCCAACGTTCCCTACTACAGATTATCATAAAGTATGCATTCATTCCTGTGTACTTTCGAAGGAAATACATCCATGAATTCACATCTACTTTTGAAGGCAATAGGAGAGAATTCCCATAATGGATAAACATTGAAACATTTCTAGATGAACTAACATTAATGGCATTAGTAAATAGTAATGTTCCCATGAGGATACACATTCTCCCAACAACAATGCTTTCTACATTATGTTTTTCACCGTAGTTGTGTCACAGTGATAAATTACCAACTGCAGTAAAGGTCATATCCATAGATTAATTGATGATACAAGTTAAGACATGTAGATGAGAGGTTAAGAGGTTCGACTCCGTCAACATTCAATCAGAAGTCTTTGACCAAACGATGAGGTCTCACAGTTTCTGTAGTTGATGCAGTACGAAACGAGCACAATTCAGGCTGCCTAACTATGTAGATCACATCTCCATAACTATTGTATATGTCTTGATTCCGGTGCCACGTCCACAGGGCATGCGTTTCATTCTTTACCTGCAACCATAAACGAAGATAACATGTGAAAAACATTGATGATTACCTCCTCATATAATTCAACACAAGTTAAAACATTTTACTCTATCAAATAGTATACCTAAACAATAAAAGTAATGAAGAGAACATATAGAGAAAGAGAGAACCTCTAGGATGCCATGTCCAAAACTACTCTCTCGGTATGCACTATACTCAGGTTGACGGTCCCAGCAGAATTTCCCCACTGCTGGGCCTGAGGTGAAGTTGAAGGCACAGAAGCCACCCATGTACGTATCAGGGGTTGACAAAGGGTCAGGACATTTACCAGGTTCATCAGCATGGGCTATTGCCATCTTCTCCCTATTGCCACCATCACCAACCACTATATGAACTGGTCCGCATGGATCAAGGGTATAGTTGTATACACGGTTTGACCTTTCATATGCATGCACCTGCAATTTGTGAAGCCAAATGAGATTAGGGAAGAGCAATATTGTGTTCAACTACTACTAGCCTAGTTCCTCACAACACACGCGCGCACACACACGCGCGCACAACACGCACGCACATGCACACACATAAACCCAAACCTACACCCACACAAACACAAATATATTTATAAAAAAAAGGAAAGAAAAGAAAACTGCTAGGCTATCTGGGCTTCTCAAACTCCTTTTTGAGAAGACAATGTACCTCCCAAAAAGTATAAGCAAGTTCCTGTAACTAACAAGAGCAAAGAACAAATGTGGTATTGACTGATAAGTGGTTCGTAAGAGAAGTGTCATCGGATGCGAAGTTTGAACATAGTTCAACTGAAATTAATGTGAAATTCAGTTATCAGCTTACATGACCATTGAACACGATGTCCACGCCATACAAGTAAAGTAACTCCTCCATCTCCACTCTCATACACTCTGCTTCCCTGTAATGTGCTACATAGGTGCTATACCAAGGTGGATGCCAGGTAGCTATCAACCATGGGGTTCGGTTCCTATCCACCTTTGCCAAGTCATTCTCTAGCCACTTGTACTGAGCGCCTACATTGAACAATAAGAAAAGTTTGTTACAATTTCTTTTGTAAAGGAAAGACTTAAAGAACTTCTACAAAATCCACAAGAAACAAATTCATAAATAATAAGAAGGCAAATGATTGCTACCCACATGAATCAACGTGGTATGCTACAAAAGATGCACCTCATACTATCTGAATTTAAAATAAATTTATCGCAAAACAGCAACCGCTTTGACTAAAACAACTAAAGACGAGTTGAAAGACAGTTATTTTACTAAAAGTGGACTAGAAAAGTAATCAATTGATAACTTACTGGTTTTGCTATAGGAAATGTAAGCACCCAGCATGATAAAATGTATTCCGCCTGCATCAAAGGAGTAGTAGAAGGAGGACTTCGATTGACTTTCTTCTGCTGGAAATGCAAACCGAGAGTTGTAGGACACAAAAGTCCTGTTCTCTGCCTGCATCTCTATTTCATGGTTTCCTTCTACAACCATAATTGGAACTTTTGACAAAATTGGCTCCATGAACCTGACAATAATACCCAGCATTACATTCATCGACTTCAAGCTTCAATAGACATTTATAGGCGCCTACTACAATGTGCAAGATTTTGGAAGCTTCAAAAAGGGTACAACTTTCGAGCAGCCAAAATAATTCATCCTACACTGACATGATTCAATTCAAACTGTTACAGTTAGTAGGATATTGCAAATAACAAATGCTTAGATTTGTTGAAAGGTCCAAAATGCACTTGGGGAGGATGCAGAATCTAGTGGCAGATTTGTAAATATGTAAATCCCCACATATATCCCATTGAATAGCATACCACAAGCATGCAGCTTTTCTCTTAACTGTGTCTCTATGGCAAAAGCAAAGAGGAGCGACATCATTCCTAGGTTAATTTTCTACTGAGTTACCCCCACATAAACAAATTCAGCGCTAGAGACACAAGCCATTACCTTCCCCAATAATCCCAGCGAGGTTGGTAACTCTCATGAATAGGCGTATCTGGAAATGAGCAAGCATAACAATCTGCCCCGGTTCCATTTGTCAGATATAAGTTAGCATAGGTAACATCTCCAACCAATAATATAAGATCAGGGTCATTGCTTTTCATGTGATCAACAGTCGAAGTGCTGTTGTAGGTGAGGCCTAAATCTCCAACAATTGCAATTCGTTTTGGGTAGCTCCTTGGCCCTGACATTGGCATGGTCTTGAAGGAATGAAAATCACTCAGTATTCCATGTTTAGAAGAATCGCCACATCGATAGTAATAAGTGGTTCCAGGTTTGAGTCCTGCATTTGTTATGACACCAGTAGAGAATAAACTGAAGAAACTCCAATACCAACAGGATAATCTTATCAATATCCATGCTCAAAGATGTATCACAGCTCAAAGCTACCATTCCCATAATTATGGGAAGAAGGTACTAATTTAATAATATAAACAACTCCATATCTCTGAAGTTCACAACATTTAATAGAAATAAGGTAGCACCAAATTTCTGGATATGAGCACTCTGCTATTGATGTATACAAGTATAATTTATGTAGATCCAACATGTCAAAGCATGATGAACATCAACGAGAGATATTTCCTAATGCCAGAAAGAGATTTGAGTGAACAACGCACCCCAACTTAAGTGAGGATAAGAACCATTTGAATTGTCTTAAAGATTGTATAAGTTATTAAAACATATGTCTGGGTCTCTAACACTTTTTCCTAAGAAAATTGGAATACATATTAACTGAAACAAAAACATATACAAGCCAAACTAAGACTTGAATATGCTTATGCAGGACAGAAGAAGATGAAAAACAATGACGCAAATCTATTATAACCATACAAGATAATATATACAAATAGAAAATAGTTACACTTTGGCTAACCATTGTGCTTTACACAATCAGAGGTACCAGCACAGGGAGTTTCTTTCAACAAAATATGGTGACAAGACTTCTTTCTCTAGTATTAATCCATGTCCGCATTAACATTCAGGCACCATTCAATATTAAAGCAGCACAACCAAAATCAATCCCCAAAGTTGGAAACAATATTTCAAAACATCCAGACCTCATGCCAAAGCAAGATATTAAGGAAGCACACTATAGCATTTCTTGTTATCATTTTATAAATGTGTTCACTCAGCATCTACTATTGTTATCCTTAGATATGCCAACTACCAGACAAATGAGCTTTCAAGCAAAAACGAAAATGGAAGGTCTTCTAAAAATTAGGCCAAACTAAGAAATTCTTTAAAAAACAGCTTCTTGTTTCTCTGAGAAAATCCATAGCAGATCTTTTAGCACTAAAAGCTATACACAATACCTGTAAGACGTACATGATGGATGATTCCAGACGAGTAATTCTGAAGACCTTTAAATGGGTAAAGCTGGTTGTAGACAAGTGAATAACCAGAAGCTTCATTGCTCAAGGGATATCTTAATCTTCCATAACGAACTACACTTGCAACACTTGTTGGGTCCAAAGGCTTGACATCATCTCCAATTTGGAATTCCCCTACAAACTCCAATGGAAATAAAACTATAAAAACAAGAACAACTAAAGTAACAACTGCAATAAAGGAGAACTGCACCAAAAAAAAAAGTAAGTCCAAAACAATTTAGATAAAGCTCGAAAATCCCTTGACAAGTGATCAATTGAGGGGCTTAACAAACTTATCAAAAAACCAAGATTCAATCAGTACAGATAATTTCACAAGCTCAAGCAATGAGGTCTAACATGCATGTAAAGCTCAATCAAACTCACTAATACTACCTCTTACTTCGAGTATCTTGTACGCTATCTTTTGCCAATCAAGTACAATACTAAGATTCTTAAACAAAGAAAAAAAAACATTATCACTCCAATAGAAACTTGGAACCCAGTAGACCAGAGCTCATGCAATCGAGTGTATTCGAGCTTGATTAAAAAATAACAGTCTTAGCAAAACCAACCGCTGATCCAGGAGATCCAAACAGAGTCATACGAAGCCGAGAGCGAAACCGATATCTGCTCTGGTGCGAATTTCTTCGCCGGCGGCCGCAGTCTTGAATCAGTATCCGGTAAATCAACCGCTGATCCCCGAAAAAATTCATCACCCGTCTCCACCGTCACCGGCTCAAACGGTCCGTCCAAAGTCGACGGAATTCCACCGGCCGCGGCCACCACCACTACCATCGCTGACGTCAGCACCGCCGCGAGCATGGCTAGAGTTGCAATCGCCATTATTTAAAGAATTTTTCAATAAGAACAATGAAAATTTGAAGGAAAATGGACAGAAAGAGAATTTATAATAAGAATCAGTGGATGTTGTGGTGGTGGTGATGGTTATGACACGAGAGAGGAGATTGACACACGCCATGAGTTCTAAAAGGTGAAGAAGCAGTTAGTTGCTTCCATTGGAATTTGGAAATTTTAGAAAGAATTTGCTCTACTTGTTCTTCTTTCTTTTGCTTTACTTTTTTTTGTTGTAGTTGAGTCTGTGAGTCAAGGATTATCGCGATTGGATAAAATGGAAAATGGAATATGTTTGTTTTATCGGCCGAGAAACGAGATGGATGTTCTGGGTTTTTGGACTGTAGCAACTTTAGCTTCGCCTGGGCTGGGCCATGATCGAGTTTTTTGTCTGTACTTGCCTGATTTTTCTTCAAACAAAGATAAGTATTCAATACAGACTTTGGGCATATTTTAAATTTTATTTTTCTTTTCAGAATTTAAATTTTATTTTTTTATTTATTTCAATTATTATTTCAAATTTTATATTATTTTTATATTAATTTTTATTTTTATCAAAATTTAATTTAAATTTTATTTTAACAAATTTATAATATGTAATTAAAATATGAACTCGGAAAAACGGAGAAAAGAGTCTACGTTGAGTTTCTCAAGCGTAGAGGTACCCGACTACAGTTCTACTTGCAAAGAACATCACTAGCTTACATAAATTCAAAGAAGTAAAATGTTGTTCCAAGAAAATGTTAGCTGGGAAAATACTCGCATCAAAATCACTATAATAACGAAGCAAGTAATAAAATTTCCCAAATCCAATTTTTGTAACAGAACATGTACGTAAAGCATAGAGATTGCACATTTGCTGCTGCATTTCATAACATAAGTTGCCTTCTACATATATAGAAGAGATGAACAAGTGAAAGCTCCTATAAGCTTGTGTCCCATTAGTTACATCCCTCCAAGCACCCTTCCCGATAGAAGCACAGATTAGCAATGAAATATTGGACCTTTCTTTGCAGGTGAATGAATTAACATGACACAGTGACACAAGAATACAAAAAGTTCAAAACTTGGCAAGTACAACACAAAGGATGGCTAACACCTATAACTTTCACAATTACAAAAGGCATCACTACCATCACCACAGTCTCATTCCATTGACATGGTATAAACACCTAAACTGAACGGAAGGAAACAAAAACGGAAAGAGAAAAAGGAAAGAAGCCCAACATAAACCAATTTTCAAAGCAGAGCAAGCATTGAAGAATCGCAGACCATGGGTAGTAGAATACAGGAGATATACCAGCTCCACATCATAATTGTCAAAAAAGATTTTCAGGTCAACCTTTTGTCCTCATTATTGTGATGCTACCCCTGCCACCTTCGGTATGGATTTTTGTCTTGACAACTACAGGCTTCCCGGAGAAAGCTGAGGTAGGATATGAGTGGGGAGGCTCCCCATGCTTAGTCTTTGATTTAGATGGCGGTGGAGCATGAATTTTTTGATTAATATCCTTCAGAGTTACATCACCTTGAACTCCACAGGGTTTGATAAGAGCAAAAGGATAGGCGATAGAAGTAGTTAACTTCATGGTTGTGTTGGTTAAAGAATTCCTACCTGCAAAAGATAAGTTGCTCAAAACACACGGTTGAAATGAACAGAAGCAAACGTGGGAAAGAATGAGCAGCAAAGCATGCTATGCAGTACCATTCAGACCTTTGAAATTTCTCTGAGGAGTTGGGGCAGGAGACTTTTGAACCACATCAGTTTCCATCTCAGCAGGCACATTGTAAAACTCTGAAAAATAGTAAGACAAGAATCAGTTATCTAAACAAGAAATACAGTTTCTTAACTTTTTCCTTCCTCTTTAAAATTGCTACCTGAAAAATAATCACGAGAACTCAAATACTAACCTGAAATATCAAGTTTCTCTCTAGATGCTAGAAAATAATTTCTGCAGGGCAGTATATAAAATTATTGTAATTTAAATTCAATAACCACGAAATCTTGCACTAAGAAATATAGTACTTTAAGGAACAGACATTTCATCCTGACTGCATTGCTGCTCACTTTCACTAAAGTACTTAGTTAGCCACCCCTCTGATGACTGCTCTACCACTTCACAGCTGAAGGTAGACCTATCCACTGTTTTACAATAGACCATCAATATGACAAAAGGAAGTATTTTCTTAACGTTTAGTTAGAAAATTAAATATGATAAGAAGTGCTAACCAGATGCTGCCACATCCCGTTCAGAAGTCCAGTGCTCATTTTCTGGCGATCTATCATTTACCATAGGTTCAGCCCTCGCCTGACATGGTATATGAATCAAGAGATTGATTAGATGAAATCCATTACCCCATCAGATATCTTTTATTTTCATAATGTTTAGATTACCTCAGTATTTAGACAACAAGAACCAATTTGCTCATTTCTAAAATCATGGCCATTGGAATCAGATGTGAATTGCAACACTCTTCGCCTTTTCAGGTGAGATGGATCTGTGCTCTCTTCGTTAACCTTGTTCATATTGTCTAGATTCCAGATATTATCACAATAACAGCTTAGTTGAACTTTCAACAATAGACACACGCATCCATAATTATCTTTTACCTTCTGCATTGTAAAAGCTGTAGTTGAAATCCATGCAATCCTTAATTGGAGTTTGCTCCTCAAACATATACAGTAAGCTTTCTTCATTTTGGTTCACATCATCCCACAAGCAGCAAGAAGTTTCTAAAGCATTCAAGAATACAAGTGTGAGAGAAAAGATTGAAGAATCGTGGACTAGGAGAAGCGCATTGAAGAAATGTACCGATGCTGGAAGTTCTCTGGAGGCAGTAGTCTCGCTCTCTCCAGCCCCACCTCTCACTGCCAAAATTACATGTTAACCGCTTCGATCAACTTATCATTTTCATCAAAGGGGAATACGAATCAAACTCCACTTCACACCCCTTCAATTCAAAGAACAGCAAGCAGATTGCAGTGAACAAAGAAAAGAGAACAAACATATACACTAATTGAATTGCTCTAATTTTTTCTCAAATCAACTCCAAAATGTTAACATTATTAATTCCCTACCACAGACAGCAGGGCGCTCATTACTTTAGTCATTCAAAGCATACCAAATCAACATATCATGAAATGGACCAGTTCCAGTAAATCAAATTAAAGGTCACGTTGAAGTAATATAAAAACAGCTAAGCTTATCCTCCACTGAGAAGGCGTACAAAAATTCCACATTACAAGCATCCATTCTGAAGAAGAAAAGCAATAAGGAAACTAGATCAACAACAAAAACGCTAAAAATCTAGATCCAAGCATGCGTTTTGAATCACACAATTAATCCTTAATTAGAGCACTGGATAGATATTACAGACCCAAATCCCATCAACGCCACGTAATTTTTTCGGGACAGTTTTTTAATTAAACGGCATTGCAAAATTTTTACTCTACAGCTATTACAACTTACAGCCCCAAATCCAATAAAATTAAAATTCCAAACTAAACTATGAGAATAATCAGCAACAATAAGCATCCAATAATCACTAAATTATCAACAAAAAAAAAAATTGCATGTCAACAGAATGCAGCAACTAGAAATCAAAATCTTCCAATATCCCCAAAAAGATTCAAGTCAACAACTAGGCGTCAAATCCAATTACTAATTTTAGAAAAAATAAGTACTAAGGAAAACACACTTCAAATCCACACACACACAAAAAAAAAAAAAACTAATCTCTGATAAAATCAAACAGTAAACCAATCAACTATCCAGACTAAACCAACAAAAAAAAAAAGAAAACGAAAATTGCTCACGAAGCATTGCTAGTGTTGTCATTATACTTCATTGCTTCTTCTTCAAGAACAGATCAATGTAAAACAACTTGATCAGAGAGAGAGAGAGAGAGTGTGCAAAAAAGAGAAAGAGATAATAAAGTGGAATTGGCGTGTGTTTGTAATAACCGAAGAAAAAGGAGTAGACCGAATAAAGAAATAGTTGGAAAGAGGGCGTTAGAAATAAAGTGGATACAGAGCTGAGTAGTAATCTAGTAATAAACTAATAATCCAAAACTTCTAAGTTTTAACGTGCATCAGTTATAACTGGGTGAGTTTTTAATGAATTTTTTTTAATAAGTTGAGTTTTATATTTAATTAGAGCTAAAAATATAAGCATATTTACAGTTTTTGACAATTTTAAAATTTTCTAAATTTCCAAATTTATGCACATATAAAAATAATTTTTAAAAATTTTGAAATTATAGATAAATATAACGTCAATATGTACGTACAAATTTCGGCACGTTCAAACGCGAATCTAAAACGAGACTTGGGTTGGAGGTACTTTAGACTGTAGTCAGTTCAGTTTTCGAGGTGGGATCCTTTGCTAAAAGGTAAAGGTATAATTATAAAATTAGAATCGATCCGTCCAGATCGATTAAAAAATCATTGACTCGAAATATAAATTAGTCCGAATTTATAATAAAATTGTTTATGCAATCGATCCTTTTCGATCTGATCGACCCGCTCGTCCGAATCAAACCAGATTAAATTAAATTTAAAAATTTTAAATTTATAATATATTGATGCAAAAATAATTATTAATAGTTTTATATTGAAATATAATATATAGTTTAGATTTTATATTTATATGAGAATACAAAAAAATAAATTTATTATATTTTATTTATAAATATTTATTATTAGTAATTTTTAAGTTTTTATATTACTAGTTCTATTAAATTGTAAGAAAAAATAACAAATTTATTTTAAAACAAAGAATTTTTTTGAAATTTATTGTTTAAAATATTTTTTTGTTTTTTTATATATTTTTTGTTAGTTTATTTTTTTTATATTTTTAATAAAGTAAAATAATAAGCGTTCGTATTACTATCAACACTTTAATATTTTTAACATAATAGATCCATTAATCTGATGGATCAATTCGTGATCCGGACAATTTTTTCTGGTCAGATATTTTACCACTATAAGTAAAACTCAAGAAAATAGTTAATTAAGTTTTAGTTACCATTGATTAAGCAAATAATTTAATTAAATTGTAAAACGTGCGCCTGTTTTAATGCGGGCGTGTGCCCACTCGAGAGGATCACGTGATCAACCTGATTTGTCTTGTCCTTGGCGCGGATCTCTAAATAACCTTTTTGCTTTCACTATAATCAATCACTTTTTTAAAAAAAAATAAACCTATGCCTATCTAATTAATACGGTGATCTCATTTTTTAAAAGTTGTTTTAACCATCGATAATAGACTGCGTTTAGAAATTCGTTTAAAATGAAGTTTTCTAAAATAAAAAATATTTTTTTTATTTTAAAAAATTTTAATGTTTTATTTTAAATAATAATAATATTTTATTATGTAAATTTTTTATATTTTTTAAAATTTTAAATAAATTTTACATAAAAATAAAAAAGTTTATTGAAATGTGAAATAAATAAAAATTTTGAAATGAACTGAAATTAATTGTCAACGGTATTGCTATGAAATATTTTAAAAATCTTTTAAAATTTTGAAATATAATGCCAAAAGTTCCCTTGGCAATATAGATGGAAACAATCATCTTGGTTGCATGAAAGGTGACAAGGATCAGATTTTGAAGACCGTCGTTGCTTAATGCTTTTGCACACTCCTATTATGAATGCCAATACATATGTAACGTTCTGTTTACTAATTTATCAAATTCATTTTTTAACACTCATTTTAAATTAAAATAAATATAAATTTTGATTATAAGTGCAATAAAAATAAATTTTCATACTTAAATTTATATTAAAAGTAGTTTAAATTTTAAAAATATTTTTTTTAAAAAAATAAGCATAACTTTTTTTTTCAAAATTAAATTAAAAAACGAATTTGTTTTAAAAGTAAGTTCATGTTTGAAGTAAACACGCCATAGATATAGAAGTGCAAGTTAAAAGCATGATACTGCTCTCGATACCTCTTTATCCAGCCTGTAAATACACAACCTGCAAAATATTTTTTCCTCATCACGGAGGTAAAGTGATAGCAATGAATATGTTGAACCGGCAGCAATGAAAAACAAAATGCATTACAAATCCTGGGAAAAGAAGGAATTGCTACATTTCAGCTATCGTGGTTCTTTTCAACATTCAATAAGAATCAGGGCACGATGCATGTAAATGGAAGCGGAAATAACTCCTGGCCTCCAGAAAGAAATGTTATCAGTTGCCTACAGACCAATTAAGTTAAACCAAATAAATTAGATTGTAGCATAATTATTAGGTAAGAAAACAACCAGACATGATTCTCATCAACTGTTAGTAAAATCACTTGGGAAGGCCGGTCTGAGAGCTAAGCAGCGCGTAATTTTTATCTTCCAGCAATGTGGGTCCTCTTCCAGACCGGGTGCAGATAAAATAGCTAATATCACCAGGATATCTTTGATGATTGGGTTTATCCTGGAGTTCTGGAGGTACAGACAGTCCTTGCACATCCTCTAGGGACCTCAATCCAGCATCACTTAGTATAGATTGGTCACCAATTACATAGCTGAAAATCATCATAAACCAAATCAACACCACATTGGGGTAATATTATGCAAGACTAAAAAAGAAAATAAAAGTAGTGTTAATGAATGCCAGACCTAGGCAACTCGTTATCTGAAGGTGGAGGGAAGTAGAAGAGTAGCCTTTGAAGAAGCAGCTCAGCAACTTTGCGATTCTTAGCAATCAAAACTGCATTTGGCCCAGCATCAAATGTATAGGCAACCTGCCCCACAATATAATATTTATGTTTTTCATGAATAAATATTTGTAAAGAAAAAAAGCATGTATGTGGATGTCATTGGCAAGAGATAACGAAATACAATTGTTAGAGCATAAAACAACAAAGGATTGGACACCTAACCATCCCTTACCGACAAAAATTGCAAAGTTTCAAAATTTATGCCTGTTGCAAAATCTCTAAAATTGCTGATGACAAAACAAGAGTTTACGCATACTGTAGAATGAATTTTATGTAAAGAAATGGAACAGCCTTCAGTACCTGCGCTGAACCTTCTAACTGGTTCCATCTCTCAACAAGGCTGATTATCCTGAAATTCAGATGGACATATATCACTAAGAGATCAATTAGAGACAAACATAGGTGTTGGCTATATGGAGCAACATTTGGAGTAACTAGATATTTCCTTTGTACCTTATCCAGTATAATGTCATGAGATGACTTTAGGATATTACCTTACACTACTTTAAGTGGTATCACTTAACCTAGTTGACATGCCTAAACGCATTTATTCTGAAATCCAGTAATCTACTCTTGATCGAAACATGAAACAGTTGAACTCAGAGCATGCATACAAAATTAAGAACGACTAAGAAAACATGGAAGGAGAAAAGACTCCATATTTCTTACCTATGAGATGTATCATTCATGTAGAATATTGGAGGACTAGTATCCAAACAGACTGCATGAAACTGGTTACTATCAGTGCAAGTCAACCTTGCAAAAGTTGCAAAATCACGATTTCTAATGGCTTCTTCCATCTGCAATATTCGACTTGGAACTATTGTCTGGAGAAGCAATATATCCAAGTAAAGGATAACATTAACATCATTTAATGGATGGGGAAAATGCCTTGAGCTATAAATCAGCTAAAAACACTGTTAGAGGGCCTAAAGTCTAGATACTCTTCTGAACATAAGAAATTGTATTAAAAGCATTTAACGGTAAAGAGGAAAGAGCAAAGTGATAGAGACAGGAGAGGCAAGGAAACATCACCGTGGCTCTGTATTGCAAAAGCGGACTTGTTTCAACACTTTCCCGCATCCCAGTGGTGCTACTTGTTTCTTTTTGCCTTGAGCTTACCTGATTTGAGACATTGAACGTGTGCAAGAGCATGAGACTTGTGATTGTCTATGAGATAATTGATGATTACTAACAATCAGAGTAGAAGCAGACATTGATGCTTGAAGGTAGACAAACTTTAAACAAATACTTGTGCTACCGAACCCACCATCATTCACTAAGTGTTCTTTGAGTTTCGGCTTGAAGGTCAAAAGTTGGAGTTTAAGCATTATCTCATGGCGTTCAATCTAAAAGTATATAGAATTAGCGCCTAATGTTGACATGTGCAAGAGGAAGTGACAGAGACGAGAGCAGCACACATCAACAAACAGGAAAGCCAGCTAACACTTCAAGAAGGTTCTCTGGAACTTCAATCCAAACGCAAGAGAAGGGTACAGCATCATGCATCCCATGTTACTATCAAATAGAGAAAGCGAAACTTGGAAACCCACTACATAGGTTTATTTGGTTTTTGAGCTAATATTAATTGGATTGTAATCAGATTAGGATTTTATTTGCTCTTTCAATAATAGGAGTTTGTTGTATTTCATCTGTTGGTCTTGGTTTAAGCCAAATAGTAGGAGTTGAATGAAATGCTTGACATGTTTGATTATCTTTCTCCACTTCTCGTTCTTGAGAATTGAGTTTTTGACATTTTTCTCTCCAACAAGCCTCAGGAAGTCTTGATAAGACGTCAATCAAATGCATGAGTACGTCTGGTAAAGTTTTTTGAAGTGCTACAGCCTTACAAATTGCAGTTACCAGTAACATATACAGCACTCAAGAGGCTAAATAGGTGAACAAAATATAATGACAGCAATTGCAAAAGTGAGAATAGAATAATGTTGAAAAGCTTACATACCACTGCTATGATAATAACAAGCTCATCCCAATGTGATTCATTAACAAGTTGAACAGCTATGCTGTCAGTTCCACTGGCCTCCTATAGACACAAAGGACAAGTAAAAATTTGCTGTCATCTCTTGCATAGGTATTTATACATGAAAACCCTACCTTTCCCATTTTCCATTTCACAAATCCACCATACAAACTACGGCATGCACTGCCTGATCCTTGCCTGTAATGGCAAAAGCTCTATTAAAATCAACTATAACAAAGAAGCTCAGAACTTAATTAGTTATTATGTAAAAGCTAATAATCTAATGAACAGCATAGTTTAAACAGTTAAAATTGACCTTGCTATTGAAGAAAGCTCACTTAGACCCTCCTTCACATTCATTAACTTTGCAAGTGCAAAAGCTGCAGATAGACACATCGTCAAAAGAGAACTCTACATGTTAGACAGTCTTACAGAATCCAAAATCAAGAGCCTGAACCTCTAACAAAATTATTTACTTATGCCTGGATGGAGGTGAGGTTGCTACCTTTGCTTCTTTAAGAATACTATTTGATAAACAACAGACCAAAATCCAAGCCCTCCACCCATACTAAGTAAGATTTAGAGTCTTGTAAAATAAGAATGAGTTTTAGCACAACTTAGACCATATTATCACTATAATCAGATAAATGAATAGCCATAACCAGGTAAACAGCATACTGTGCATGTAAAAAGCTCTTCTTTCCTTGTACCATAGCATTTCTACTAAGGAACTTCCAACACTAAGGAAAACCTCTGCTAAAAGACATCAGTGACACTTTTTGATCAATTCGGCAAAGAAAAGGAAATGTTAACTAAACATAAGGTACTTTTAAGTTCTACAACAATAAAATCATAATAAATTCATGTATCTGTTATGGATGCTAAAAGGAATAGTTCATAAAATTTTCTACAATCTTTAGATGTGTATAGGACGTCAGCATTATCAGTGAGTTGTCTCGACGTTTACAAATGAAACAAATTCCCCACTGTAATCTATGTAATGTGTCAAGAATAAAGCTTGACAGAAAATTTATGGATATTTCGTCCCCTGGTTCTCTTGTGTAGTCCCATTAGGACAAAATTCGCACAATGCAACACAGTTACTCTACAGAGCTAGGGTATTTACTAGAGAAACTAAAAACATTATGGTGTCCTGACTGGCTTATTATATATGCATGACCGCTGATATCTCAGAGAAAAGAAGGAGCATGTTAAGGGGCAGGTCGAACTAGAAGCTCCCTTCTTTATTAATACACCACTACAGAGCTACAGTATTTACTAGAGAAACTAAAAACATTATGGTGTCCTGACTGGCTTATTATATATGCATGACCGCTGATATCTCAGAGAAAAGAAGGAGCATGTTAAGGGGCAGGTCGAACTAGAAGCTCCTTCTTTATTAATACACCACTACAGAGCTACAGTATTTACTAGAGAAACTAAAAACATTATGGTGTCCTGACTGGCTTATTATATATGCATGACCGCTGATATCTCAGAGAAAAGAAGGAGCATGTTAAGGGGCAGGTCAAACTAGAAGCTCCCTTCTTGATTAATACACCACTACAGTCGCAATGATTAACTAGAGTGGTCAATGTGATGTCAGCATGAATGCGGACAAAATTCAGAAGCTTTGAGACAGCATCCACTTACTGAGACATGCAAATCCCGCGGCTGAAGAAGCCAATCCAGCTGCAGTTGGGAAATTGTTGCAAGAGGCAATATGGATATGTAGCCTGCTCCAATCTTCTTTATGAATCTTAATTCCTTTCTTCTCATCCTCAACATCTCCAGCTCGGTTTCGGATTTCTCGTAAACAGTTTTGGAATCTCCCCCCAGAGAGCGAAATTTCCTACAAGTATCAGGAGAAACAGAAAAAAAACAACATTCCTAAAAGACTCAGAAACTGAAAACATATTAGAATGGAAAATAGTTGCCATGGAATGGACTAGATGTCATTTACTTCATTAAAATGAAATAGAAATTTTAACCCATCTTAACATTAGAAATAAAATAAAATGAGATGAAATTATTAGATTCATTGTTACAGCATAATCACATAGTAGCTCTTTCTAGGATGGTTCAAATGCACATTAGATGTATGTTCAGTATACACAAAAGTTTAGATAAAACAGTATATAAGAAACTTGGAGAAGGAAAACATGTTTTACCTTACCATTGAGCCACATGCGATCTTCATTGAAGCTAGGGCTAACTGCAACAGTTGTAGTAGCTGAGAGATGGTTGGGATCAAGAGTGACACTGATGCTGTCATTAATTGGAAGGATTAAGGTCTCATTGCGCTTGCCCCAGTACTTAATCACTGCTATATTGGTTGGAGTCCTTGCCGTCACCATCCATACCCATTCTCCCTGGTCCATTGCTGTTCCGCTTTTCTTGAATCTCAAGACTTATATTGCTGTAGTCTGTAAGTTGAATTAAATTAGATATAATCTATGAGGTATCTGAAATTCGAAATGATAAGCAAGAGTATCCGTTTATGCTACTACCAAAACCTCTCATACAAATCCCCAAAAAAAGGAAATAGAAAAAACCACAAAAAAAAAACCAAAAAAAAAGAACCCAAGAAAAAAATTATAACAAAACTTGAAAAATTTTTTTAAAAAAAACAGATTCAGAAGAATGTAATTGCCTCACTGCTCCATAAAGCTGGTTAATTGTTTCATTAAAATATTTTTTCAGCGATTTAGATGCTTTTATTGTTCAGAGAATTTTACTGTTATCATAATGCATATCAAATGCGTTAAAACCACCATGATTTTACTCTAACTCTTCAAATACCGATTCTATCACAATGTAAAGCCATACAACAAATCCGAATCCTATTTGCATAAATTTTTTTAAATAATTCGAAAAAGTTTAACAGATCAGATCGACAACAAGATAAATAGATTTAAAACTTAACTTAAAAATGGACAAACAAAGAAGAATTGGAAGAACTAGAGTGAAAGAGATTGACAATTACCGTGATTTGAATGAAATCTGAAGCAGATTTCGTTGGGGAGAACCGGAGAACATATCGAAGCCAACGGGAAGAGAGCCTGCTTTAAATCAACCAGGAACATATTGCACTTTTAGACCCTTAATGTTTGTTCTCACAATAGAAAGCCATTATAATCTGTTTAGCGGGTGTTTCAAATGTTCATAATTGAATTTCGTAAAAATAAAAATTAAAAAGTAGAGTAAAATAAAAATAGAGTTTAGTATTTATGTTTTAATAGATTTGGAAGTATGTTGAAAATTGAAAGATATAATTATATTGAAAAGTGTGTAAATAAGAAAGTTGAAACTGAAGTTTTGCATGTGAAAATAAAATTTTAAATTTTTTGTGTAATTGAAATATAAAAACTATTGAAAATTCAAAATTTGATGGAAAAAAATAAAATTACGGACATTTGAAACATGCTTTAGTGAATTTTGGATGTATTTATTTTGAAAACTTATTTTTTAAAAATAAATGTAAAAATTAAATTAAATAAAAAAATATTTAATAAAATAAATTTATTTATATCAAAATAAATTTAAAAAAATAAAATTTGAATCATAAATAAATGCGCCCTTCTTCGTCTAAGTTCATGTGTGTATGTATAATAATAATAAATATAATCAACTGATAATACCGTCATGTGACACCGTAGAGTTAATTTATTTTAGTATAAAATAAAAAAAATTTTAAAATAAATTTTTTTAATCAAAATTTTTAACTTAATTTCAAAATTAATTATTAATTAACATTAATATAAACAAATTTTTGTATTAAATATCTTTTTTTAAATTTAATTTTTTTAACTCACTTAAAAAGTGAGTCTATCAACGTAAACACACCCTTGAATTGTCTTGTGACTCTTGTCCTTAAGTAAATGACAAAGTTATTAATTGACTGAATTGGACGGTTGCGAAGTTCCCGTGGACTTCACATAATAATTTCCGACGGTTGTGATCGATTGCTATCTTGTTACTGAAACCTAAACAATTTCCCAGATACTTCCATTTGTCCGACTACATCCTCCGATCAACATGTCCGACATATGAATGCTGCTACGTGGACCTGCATAAGAAGTGCTCAGGCAAGAAAGCAGTTGTACCGATTGTCTGAATAATGTCCGACTTGCTAGCTACTCGTTAAAATATAATTTACTTACATTATTGCTATTTGTCACACATCGGACAAGTTTCCGAACGACATGTTCGGACGGTTCATTCTTGTCGGATAAATAATGACAATTAAGCGCTCTTAGATTTCTGTTATTACGATCAACTCCTTTTCGTATCTCGGGAGAACTTTCAGCAGTTATCTTCTTCGCCATTTTCTTTTCATTGCTGAGATTCGATACCGTGCGTTGCAGAGGAAGATAAACGAACATTGATCTTGGAGTTGGAGAGGTTTTTTCTTCGGAAATTTGATCAAATTTGAACGAATCTCGGCCGTCGATCGGTGGTCGAGCGGCTAGATCTGGAAAAAAGATGAATATTTTCAGGTTAGCGGGAGACATGACGCATTTATTAAGCGTCATCGTTCTCCTCCTCAAGATCCATACCATCAAGTCCTGCGCCGGTAAATGAAATCTCTTCTCATTTTCTTTTGGTAAATTTTTCCATACTTTTGCGAACTTTTAGCTATTTATTGTGGCGTTTGTAGTAGTGATTCTTGTATTATGTGCTGATTAAATGATTGTTTTGTGATTTCTCATTGCTGATTGAAAGAATGTAGGAGTACGTTGAGCGGTTAATATTTAATTTTTCATTCCTGTTGGTGAATTTAGTGTCAGTTTTAGCTTAGCCATAGATTGGATTACTGTATGGTTGGTTGGTTCTTTTAGCTGAGATTGATATAATTATGCTAAGATTTTAATTTGTTGAGTAAAATGGTAGTCTAATTATAGTAGACGGCGAGCTCTGGTTTAGTTTTAAGCAGCTGTTCATTCTTGGTAACAATTTTATGTAGAATTTTGCTATTTACACATTATATCTTCTTTCTTGAGGTTGTTTGAATAGTAGTATTTTGGTAATGCCCGAGAACTTGTGGATTAGTAGTAGTAGTAGTAGTAGTAGTAGTATATTGTGCTTCTCAATCTGATAATTGTTATTTAGATACATTAGTAGGATTTTGTGGGATACGCTTTTGGTTGTGACAATGCAATGTTTTGATTTTCTGCAGTTGATAGAACATAACCGTAATTTGTATGGGAGAGAGATTTCGAGGCTCTTATGTTAGGGGATAGTGTATGGATAGTTTTGATTTTCGAAGCTCTTATTTTCTGCAGTTGATAGAACACTAGTTTTGCATAGTGTATGGATGTTACATAACCATGTGAATCTGTACAGATGGTTGTATTCTCTATCTTCGTCCACAAACAATTGGTTATTGGCTGCTGGATATATAGAATTTATCGGAATGGAACATTGGATTGATAATTGAACTTGCCTGAGCATTTCGTTTATTTCCTGCGTACTTGTCATACTCGTGTAGTTTTGACATGAATGCTGACTTTTTGTTTGACTAGCTCCTTGACTTCTTAAATTTAGTTGTTCAATCTGCATTGGCAATAGGTGATCTATTTATCTTGTTATTCCTGTTGCAGGTATATCACTGAAGACTCAAGAGCTCTATGCTCTCGTTTTCACTACTCGATATCTGGATGTTGTCACTGATTTTATCTCACTTTATAATACTGTCATGAAGTTGATCTTCTTAGGAACGTCCTACTCGATTGTCTGGTATATGAGACGACATAAGGTTGTCCGAAGATCATATGACAGAGAACAGGACACTTTTCGCCATTATTTCCTTATACTACCATGTCTTGTTTTGGCTCTACTTATTAATGAGAGATTTACTTTTAAAGAGGTAGGTTTAAAATCTGTTCTTGATGTTTCTTCACATCTTGTAACTTAAACATAATATTCTTCTTGTTCAAGCTGTTAGTATTACTGTTTCAGGTTGTGCATAAATCTTTCATTCTTTCTTGTTAACCTTAGTCACTCTTAAACTTTCTTCTTACATTTATGATTTCTAATTATTTGTGGTAGGTTATGTGGACATTTTCTTTGTATCTGGAGGCTGTTGCGATAGTACCTCAGCTGGTATTGTTACAGAGGACAAGGAATATTGACAACTTGACCGGTCAATATGTATTTCTTCTTGGGTGATTACCTCTCAACTTTCCTGATTGCTTGTATATATGATATACTTATAGCCCATAATAGTTGAGCATAAAAGAGACTAAAGATCAGTCTATGATAATGATCACCTGGAATTTCCCTTTATGCCAACTTCTGCCCTTTTTTAAGCGGTTACTTAACAACGTAAGGTAAGCAATGGTGGACTAGGAGCAGAACTGGTTTTCGTGTCTATGACCATTTCTGGCGAGGGACTAGAGAATTTATCTTGGTAGTTACATTGGAGTGAAGTTTAAGCAATTAGGAAACCTTTGCTCGCCTCAAGAACACGACAAGCCATCGTCAGACTGTTGACAAGCTTGGTTACCTTATAGATCCTAAAACTTGATTGTCATTTGCCTTTGTTTTAATGGTTGTCCAGGCATATGAAGTTGTAATAGCCATAAACGTCTCTTAAAAATCTCTTCTTCCCTGATTTCTATGAATCAATAGCACAAGTTGCAGTTTGGACATGCTTTTAGGAAGTGATTTGCAAAGTAGGAATCTAAAACAGGAATATTCATGCAGCAACCCCCTGCCTCTTTTGGGGGCAGATCACAATAGCAAGCGATAAAGACATTTTGTGTCAGCCTGGATTCCAATGTTTGGTCATGATCAATAAAGAGGAGTATGAGTTTTGTAAGGGTTAATTTTTCTCCAGTCTGTAATGCTTTGTTTAAAAGACATCTTGTAACTTGTTTTTTTCTGAGGAGATGCATTTTGAAGTGATTTTTCCAGTTATTTGCTTATGTGATAACTAAAAAAACTTTAGATGACCGATCTAGTGATTTCCATTATTTGCTTTTTTGCATGTTCGTATGGTCACTTTGCATCTATTTTTTCTTTCAGACTTGATTGCAGAGCACATTAAGTGAGTTCTTTTTTGTTGACAAAATGTTTTTACTGGACGAAATATGTTGACATAGTTTAGATATTAAACTGATGCTTGTTGCTTTTGTGCCTTGTATCTGATTGTTCATTGAAATTTTATCCTCCTTGTATATCACATGTGGCAAAGAAAAGCTCAAAGCATTCAACATGATTGATTCCCGGCAAGTGTTTATTTTATTTCTGTATACTTCGTTTAGTGGTGAAGTAGAAAAAGGCTATGTTTCCTGTTCCATAAATTATATGAAGGTTGATGTTTCAGACATTAGTTGCAACTTGCAACAAAAAGAATTAAAATTTCCAGAAATTGTTGTTATTATAGTCTTGTGCGTCAACCTTGACATATTCCTAGTGCCAAATATGACCATGAGTAGCAATCTTGACATATTCCTAGTGCCAAAGATGACCATGAGTAGCAATCTCTACAAACTATACGTCATTGACACAATCTATAAAATAAGCACAAAACTAGCTGATGCGCTGTTACTTTGTTCGGAATTTGAAGTATCCTAGTGCAATTAAGAAAGACTCCTGATGTTGCAGGGCGTATCGGGCTCTATACATAGTGAACTGGATCTACCGTTACTTCACCGAGCCACATTATGTTCATTGGATAAGTAAGAGAACTTTAGGTCTGAACATTTATCTGCACATATATTGCATCTTTACTGATAATTGCGTGCACAATCATTTTTTTTGCAGCTTGGATCTCTGGACTTGTGCAGACATTGCT
This sequence comes from Acanthochlamys bracteata, assembly GCA_019914995.1. Lineage (NCBI taxonomy): Eukaryota > Viridiplantae > Streptophyta > Magnoliopsida > Pandanales > Velloziaceae > Acanthochlamys > Acanthochlamys bracteata. Next base: position 1,385,532 of record CM034131.1, on the reverse strand, counting down.
TTATGCAGATTTTTTCTATTACTACATAAATAGGTATATTATTGCAATTTCCAGACTTATGGACTCTATATTCTTGAGTACCATATGACATTTTCGCTTGACTTTTTTGACAGTTGGAAGAATAACGTGAAGCTAGAGTTGCCAGCTTAACTTTTTCAGTTGCAGCAGTTGACTAGATGAAATGCAATCTATCATACTTAGCCTTTGAAGATCGCATGTTTGTTTTGTTCTCCTGTTATATTGGCACAATGTAATGTGTTAAAATTTATAGATAATTTTTTGCCAGAGTATACCTTGTAAGTTACGCTCACTTATTGTATGCCTAGCTTCTTTAATCCATATGTCAATCTACTCGAGCAATGGATTTCATCCTGGCAGTTAACTCTGTTGATGGCATTTAGATGCTGTGCCAAAATGCTAAACAAGTTGCGAGTACTCGAAAGTTTTACAAGAAATTCAAGGTTATAGCTATAATGAAACCTCACGGGTGACAGCAAAACTGTTCACATTATATAACTTCTAGAAAAGCTCCGGACTGCCATTTATTGGCTGAGGTCAAGACAAGTATTGGAGATCACCTAAAGTAATACTACTACATTTAGAATAAGCAACCTTTACTGTTGCTACATCATACAGAATAAGCGACCATTACTGCATGCTAGAGAAACTTGCACTTAACTAAGAGCATGTTCATTTGTGTTGGAATTCAATATTTCCCGCATAAAACTGATTTCCAAATACTTCCTATGTTTACTTTTTATTACAAACTCCACTTTCAACAATCACATTTTAAAACTAAAAAAATTCACCTCCAACTTAACTTTCAATAACAAATAACCATAAAAACTTAACTCGCGTTTAATAATCACTTTTTATGTAACTTATTTTCATAACTCATTTCGACAAAAGTAAACAAGTCCTCAGCAATGTAACCATCCTAAACCAAATTGCCAGTCCACTTTCTAAAGCAACAACAAGGTCATCCAGCTGAAGCCATAGCCTCCATCCTGCTAACTAACCTTCAGTTATCCAAAAGACTTTCTAGAAGCGTTCTCAAGCAAGGTAACTTGAGCATCATAATCAGATGTTAACTACCGAACGTTGCACAGTAGTGGAACATCATCAACTCTTGTAAACATGTCAATTGATGAAGCATATCACTTTTGAAATTACAGACACAAAACAATAGTGAAATTGTGATAAATAAATAGATTATGGCAAACCATATTTCAAACCACATGTCGTTCAATCAACAGAAAAGTCGACACCAAAAATCCATAATTAAATAACCCGGTACATCTTTACAGAAACATAACATAAAGTTAACATCTAAACTTTCTTTCATGCACTACTGCAGGAACCACCAGTTTGGTGTAACATGGCATCAATTTCATCACCATCTTCCATTTCAAGCTGTTAAGAGAAAAATAATATTTCAATGAACAGATAAAAAGCTAATGATTTATGTCCAGTAACTTATGCTTTTGATTGCAAGGGAACATACTTCATCTGGAGTTTGTTCACCACGAAGCCTGCGTCCATCAAAGAGAAAAGCAATTGAATTGATATCCACTGACTGCCTGTCACAGTAAGCATTCATCAGCTTCTTCAGCTGAGTGCTGCGCTTGATCCTGAAAAACACCTCATTCCCATCCTAGATAACAAAGGATCGACATTAGCGCAAATATTAACCTGTGTCTTCAAGTGGAAATAGTAGACATATATCACCTCAAACATTTTATTAATTAGGAAGTATAATTAACACGTAGATAAACAAAATTTTCTAGATAGGAAAACATTTCAAATTTCTTAAGTTGCTACAGAGAACTCAACAAGAAGTAATGATTAGAAAAAATCAGGATGCTCAAGGGGAAAATGGACTTCAATGTCTTAAAAGCCTGACCAAACACTGGAATATTACTAAAGAGAACCAGTACAATCAAACAGCATGGTTAAGGAGTATGTTTAATTTCTACATCAAGTATAAGCTGAAGCCTTCAATTAAATATTTATTTTGAGATGTTAAGTAGCAAGATATAAAAGGGTGCAGCAGGCTCTCTCCATTTTCCTAATAAGTTGCAATTCAAGTGATATTTCTTCTCTTATTAACTGGCCCATGCCTTCCTTAAGCTTTTCTTATAAGTCCACATCATGCTATGCTAATCAGACAGATCCAAAAGCCAACTTATATCAGCCAGCATAATTATTTGATAATAATTACATTGCTTGACTTAAATGGGAATATGGCTGAGGCATTTAGAATGTTCTAAAACAAATGAAAGGTGACTTTTCCAAGTGATTTGTATTTATCCATGCTCAAAACTTCAACACAGTATTGCAGTCAACAAGAGGGGAAAAGGGAATAATTTCAGAAACTAGTTATGCTGATCAAATAGCATGACCAAATAATCTTTTCTAGAAGAAATTACAAAAGAGCTAAAATATGCAAGCTTGTGCCTACACTGAGCTTGTTAACTGTAATCGGCTACCAATCTATTAACTGAGCTTGTGCCTACATCGGCATAACTAATGACATGATGTGACTACGAAGATTTTGTAATCTAGAGCTTATACTAACAAGAAATAGCACAGTTGGAGCCAAATGACTCTCAACCAATTCTTAATATGTCATCCAGCATTTGCAATTTCACCTTTTAAGTTCCAAATCAAGTTATATTTATCAGCATGTTTTGTGGAAATTATGTAATCCTATCTTGCAATATTTGTATGCAAAAATTAAGACGTACAGCTTATGATAAAGTGATATTCTTTCAATGGGTAAGACAAGGAACCAACCTCTAAACGCACTAAAGTTCACAAACAAAACAAGAGACAGCTAAACCAAAATTGACAAAGGAATTACTTCACAAAACACAACTTATCCTAAATTGTAATCATAAATACCCCAAAACTACAAAATCTATCTAAACAAAAAACTCAGGTACTTGAAAATAATAACCCATCAATTTAAAATTATTCAAATAAACAACATATAATAACTCCAAAAACCCTAAATTCAATCAGGGAATTAATATCTACATCCAATCAAACCATTCTACCAAAACACCGCACCTCAATAGCACAACTACGATCACAAAACTTAAACACACCAAATTTTCTCTAAAAATTCATCAAAAGAACAAAAAATCACACGATCGACGAACCTGTCCTTTAACTTTGAGATTGATGTGAGCAGCCTGATCAGCCGAGGGCTTCTTATCTTCATCCTGTGCCGAGCCCGACATTGTTGTGCTCTATTGTCTAAGCCCTGGATTAAACGAGATCAGCGATGGAACCTAAGACCGATAACAAGACACCTCGCTCGCCTGAGAGAAGACTGAAGTAGGCGGCTCGGTTTATGGAAGAGTTATAAACCGAATTGAATAGCAGTTTCTTGTCCGGGTTGAAGAAACCAGTAGACCGACGGTTTGACCGAAGGGCCATTATTTTCATAATTTATTTAATTACTTTTGTTGAATACTTATCATTCTTTTTATTTTATTTTTAATAAAATTTTATAATATATTATAATTTTTAAAAATTTTAAAATAAATATTTTACGTTATAAATATTATTTATTATTTTTTTAAATAAAAAATAGACTTATTTAATATTTGTTTATAATATTGAAGAATTTTTTATTAAAATATTTTCAAACATTCACTTAAAACTATGGATGCAGCATGGTAGTATATTTTAGTAATATTTTTAAATTCACTTCTAAATATAATTATATATAATAATATAATACACATTCGAGTATATACTTTAGACTACGCAACTACTTGAGCACAAATATTTCTTTAATTTGGAGAGGATGGAGAGTCTTTATGATTGTTTTTTAATATAAAAAATATTTTAGAGATTTTTAAAAATTAATCTAAGTTTTTTTAATTTAAAAAACAAATAAAAATATACAGTAATAAGTATATATATTTTGAAATTTAAAACAAAATCTATATAATAATATAAAATTCACACAATTTTAAGGGGAGTAGTTGGCGTTGCTTTTTAAAAGTTAATTTTATAATTTTTAATTTTATATTTTAATACATATTTATAAATATTTAGATAATTTATTTAAAATTTTAAAAGTATAAAAGATTTTATATAATAAAATCATATTATTATTATTTTTATTATTTTTTAGTGTAAGAAAATATAACTTATTTTTAAAAATAAAAATATTTTTTATTTTCAAAAAAATTTTAAAAACATTTTTAAATACCCGTTAAAAAAGAAGTCTCTTCATTTTTTAAAAGCCTTTATTACAGCTACAGGTTCGGAACAGAAGCTTCGGAGCAATTGAAATGTTCCGATAGTATATTGCTGCGCCACAATGTGCGTTTGTTTTTGTTTTTTTTTGCCAAAATTTTTCAATTTTTCATTTCCTATTTTTTAATACATATTTTATAAGTATTAAAAAATTTATTTAAAAATTTAGAAAGTATAGAAAAATTTTATGTAATAAGATCTTTTTATTGCATATTTTTATTATTATTTTAGAAGTTAAAAAAATAGAGTTCATTTTTTAAAAAGAATAAAAATACCTTCTATTTTAAAAAACTCTATTTTATAAGCAATCTCAAACGTATCCTCCTCGCACATCATTTCTCCTGGAGTATGTTTGGATTTATAAATAAAAAATAAGAATAAAAGAATGGATAAAAAAATTAATAAAAGTTCGAATATAAAAAAATAATTAATTAATTTTACGATGTTTGGATATATGATAAGAGTAATAAATTACTATTTTTGAATAAATAATAAATAAATGAGTATTGAAATTAAATTTTTATAAAAGACTTAAATATCTTTTTTTATTTATATTAGTATTACTTTTATTAATATAACTTAAACTAATTTATTAATATAATTTTAAATAAACTTTATTAATATAACTTTTAGATTAATTTTTTATATTAATATAAAGTTATATCAATTATTAACTAGAAAAATTAATCATATAATTTTATTATTTCCTTTATCAATTAAAATTAATTAAAATTAAATAAATATAAAATTTTAAATTATTATAATAAAAAATAACATATCTTAATTAACAATATAAATAAAAAAATAAAATGAATTGAAATTTTATATTAAATTAAATTAAATATTAAATTAGATAAAAAAATAAAAAAATAAAAGAATAAAAGGAGAAATAAAATTGCTTCTCTTTATATCACCTTATATACTTACTGATTTGGTGGTTATATATTTAATTATAGAATAGTAAAAATAATGGATAACACCTCTCTATCATTTCTTTTAGTGAGAATTTAGCAAATATAAATAGGAATAAAATGTATGTTAACTTCACCATCATTTTTTATGTCTATTAATAATTCAAACGGATTTTTCAGATCTTGAAACATTTTACAACGTATCGTTTGCCGAGTGTTTTAAAATTATTTTTCTTGCGAAAACTATTTTTATTTTTTTAAATATTTTTATTTTGATTTTAAAAAATAATAATACAATATTTTAACGTAAAATTTTTATTTTTTTAAATTTTATTATAAAAATTTAGCGTAAACAGAAAAATTTTAAAAGCGTTTTTTCAGAACGCGCTGCCAAACAGCCTCAACGCGTTTCAACCCAAAAACAATAACACTAATAAAAAGAAAAGAAAAACAAAAAAGGATCGCCGATCGAAGGCGGACGGCGGCGGAGGTGATGGAGGTGGAAGCGCAAGAGTTGAGCCCGGAGGAGGAGAGGTTGCTTATAAGAGAGATTACAATTGCGGCTGAGGCTCAGGTTAAGGAAGGAGACACATTTTATCTCATCAATCATAGGTATTACTACTATTTTTCTCATTGTTAGTCATTCGTGCTTTTTGGTACGATTTCATTTTATTTTTTAGGCGGATTGTTTATTTTATTTTATTTTATTCTTTTTTCTAAAAAAGAGCTGATTTGTAGGGATTGAAGTGCTTGGATCTGTGCAAGAGTTTGAGTGTTTTTAGTAATGCCTAGATGCACTTGTTGTTTTGTTCTGTGCAAGAGTATGTTGTTTTGTTCGATTAAATTTAAAGTTGTAGATCGTGGGTATATTATCTGTAATTAGAAAGTGTGTTATCACTGTGAGGAAATCTATTCATCTGAAATTTGAAAAGAGATTACAATGTGCTGCATATTACTAGTTTGCCGCTGCATTCCTGTTGTTGAAATGGTAACCGGAGCTTTTCTATTTTGAGAACATGTGCATGGAGTAGAAGGTTTTATTAGAGCTACTTGTTTTAGAACTTGGTCTTTAATTCAAGAAAGATGAGGTCTTCACACTTTTAGTACTGTAATTTGCATGCACTGTTCTGAATGAAGAAGCTGTGTAGGGCGTATGAAGCATGTTAGGAAATCTATGGATCTGAAAATTTCAAGAGAGATTACAATATGCTGCATAGTACTAGTGTTCATTGCATTACATGTTGTAAACATCACTTAACAGGTGCCTTTCTATTTTGATAATACATGTGCTGCATAGTACTAGTGTTCATTGCATTACACGTTGTAAAAATCACTTAACAGATGCCTTTCTATTTTGAGAATACATGCCCTGAGTAGAAGTTTTTATTCTATGATAGACAAAATGCGAAATGAAAATATATGCTAACAAGTAACTGTTGCGCTGATCGAGGACAAGTTAAGAGAAGGTAGACTTAGATGGTTCAAGACATGCCTTTCCCAAAGATGTTGCATTCCATAATATTGACGCGAATTCTGTAGAACACTTTAGGAGAAGAGGTAGATCAAAATTAACTTGGCCTAATGTGGTGGTGAAATATTATAGAAGTTAGATCTTTCACTGAATTTGGTGTATAATTGAACATAATGGAAAGACGGATTGATATCGCCGACCACACTCAAGTGGGATAAAGGCTTAAATTTTTGTTATTGTTGTTATGCACTGAGCAGAAGTTTTATTAGAGCTACTCGTTTTAGATATTGATCTTTGCTGTAAGAAAGCGAGGGCTTAATATTGTTTAGTCTTGTAAATTGCATGCATGTTTGTGACTGTAGAAGCTGGATAGTCATATGAACTATGCTAAGAAATCTATGGATCTCAAAATTTGAAGAGAGATTGCAATGTGCTGCATACTACTTGTTTTTCGCTGCATTCATGTTGTTGAAATGGCTTAGTGGTGCTTTTCGATTTTGAGAATACATGCACGGACGGCATTAAAGTTTCTAATATGAGCTATTCGTTTGAGATCTTGGTCTTTGATCTAAGAAAAATGAGGGCTTTACATTTTTAGTCCTGCAAATTGCATGCACAGTTCTTAATGTTGAAGCTGGATGGGGCATATAAAGTATGTTGAAACCTGCTAAACGACCTGATTCTTTGGGTTTGTGGCTTATCTAATTGGGTTATGGATATAGTAGGTTGTCCATGATATGATAATTCATTCTAATGTGCTTGAACAATCACAGCATTTGCTCATCACATGTTTGTATCCATACGGATCAGAAACTATATATGATGTGAAATTTTGAACTTGTTGCTGATTCTGATACTTTATTTATTACCTGGAACTAACGAAACGAACAAAAAATGTATTTCAATCATTGGAAGACATTTAATTGTGCAACTATATTAGAGTTCTCAAATATTATGATCTAATCCTAGATGGGGCTCTGACTATGTAAAGTGTATGGTGTTATGTGACTATCCTACCTAGTTTTCTTGCAGCCTAGAGTTTACTGCCTTCTCCACCTCCTATTTGCTGTGGAGTTTGCTTTGTCTAAGCAGACACACACCCTTTTCAATTTCTCGAGTGTCTTTTGAGGGCTGCATAGTCTAGCAATCCACGTCTACCAAACTTGCTGTTGGTAGCCTGTGTGCAGGCTGGTACCATGAATTTATGGAGGCGAAAAGTGATAAACGGACTTGGGAAACAACAGTGTCCCCTGAGAGTAGCATGAGAATAAATTTGATTCTGATAGTGGTTGGTTGTTACCCAATTTATTGTTACAGTTGAGCAGTATGATAAAAATTGTCCATATCTATTTGGGGAAAGGGTGATTTGCCATTGATGGTTCGACTTGGTAGCATGGTGGAATTACTAGATTGTGCTGCTTCAGTCTGTTTAAGATTTCCAACTTACTTGAATTAGTCAAACTTTTTAACTTCTGAATAGTTCTCTTGCGTGTTTCTTTTCTGCTTTTATCTTTTCGAGTTTCTCTTTTTATCTTTTTTTTAATGGTACCCCACTTTCTTGCGCACACCTCATATTTGGTGCAAGATGTCAACTTTCACTTAATTATTTACAAGACATAATTGATTAATTTTATTTCAATTTCTACGTGCAGATGGTGGCAACATTGGATTGATTATGTCAACCAGGATTCGGGAAGCAATACAGCTAATGGCTCATCCTATGTTTCAAATCATCATGAATCATTTTCTTCAAGCAGCCTAAAACGACCTCCAGCTATCGACAACTATGATTTAATGTGTGATGATAATCATGTTGAATATGAAATGTCCAACATGGAATTGGAACTCCATGATAACCTAGTAGAAGGTCGTGATTATATATTGCTTCCAGAAGAAGTTTGGGAGAAGTTACATGGATGGTAAGAACTAAGTTAAGTTGATGAAAAGCGATCATTTGTACATTATTTTTTTTTTCTAAATTCTTCTATATATGGACACTTCAAATACTACCGTAATGTTTAAGAGACATATTACATATAGTCTTATGCTGGTAAATGAGAAAGAGGTCATATAGGTATCCCTATTTATAATAAATTCGACAATTAGATAGATGCATATAGTTGGATGCCAGATTCATCAGTGCATGCTTATAAAGAAGGCACTTGAATTTTTCTGGCTCCTAATGATGTATGTAAGAGAGCCATGGCATTCGCTTCTTAGATTCTCTTACAGAGCTTTATGGTTCCCTCTTCTGCTATGTTATTTTGACATTCCATGTTTTTGAACAAACTGTTTCATAGTCATCTTATGTGGCAAAGTAAACTTCCTAGTCATCTTGTTTTTGAACAACTGTTGGTCCTCTTGAATTTTGTATACTTGGACTGCTTGCTTGTTTTTGTGTGTATTGTTTACATGTATACACCGTAATTTTTGAATTGCAACCTTAAACCAAATGTATTTAGCAGTTCATTTTCTCATAAATGTTATTTTGGACTTCCATGCACCTTTGCTGTTTATATATTCATGGGTAATTTAATTATACTGGTTCCAGGAATCTGGCTTTCTGGTTTATTTTGCTTATAAGTTGGGCAGGTCAAGTCTTTTCTTCATTTGTTCATAAGGAATTTTCTATGTGGTATACATTGTTTTCTTGAAAAATTTCTCATTCATTAATCTGGCTGCAGGTATGGAGGAGGTCCAATTTTGCCAAGAAAAGCTATCAGTTCAGGTTTATCACAAACTGATTTGGCAATAGAGGTCTATCCTTTACGCCTGCAATTGCTTCTGAGTCCTAGAGAAGAACGGTCTATTGTGAGAATAAGTAAAAAGGTTAGCTTATTATTGGATGTGTTTCGGTGACTAATGGATAGAGTAATGTGCTTTGGCATTTATCAGCATCTTGTAGAGTAACACAAATATTTAATGCTACCATTAGATTATGTGCCTCTGAGCATCCTGTTGTTCTTATAACAGAAAGTTCATCTCTTTTAGCCAATAATTTATTTTTGTTCTTTAGCATTGTGAAAAAATTATATGGATCTGAGTTTGATTGTGTTTATGCTTACTGTATGCAGGAAACTGTAGCAGAACTTCATAGAAAAGCTTGTGAGGCTTTTGACCTTCTCCTGGATCAAGTAAGTCTATTAACTTGAATCAAACTTTTCTCAGTGACTTAACTGATTAAGAAGTTTGTATACAGGTATGCATTTGGGACTATTATAATTATCAGAAACACGTTATAATGGATGACATGGAGAAAACTCTGGATGATGCTCATATACAGATGGATCAATTTGTGAGTTGTACTAGACTTTTATTCTCGATTCTTCCACAAAAGGAATATTTGCTTTTTAACAAGTCAAGATTTGCTTGTGCCAGTATTCCTTACTAATGGCCTGTTGAATGGTTCTTCTGGACTCTTTCATCCATTACTGGAGGCCAAAACTGCAAACTCGACATCTATCCCTACTGTTTCATGTTTAATTCACTGGATTGAATCGAGTTGTCTTCCTTTAACAATATCTTTCCTGTGTATGTATAACAATACTCTCAAGCTTTTTAAATGAAATTCTACTGCAGAGGTTCTTTGACTTCTTAACAGAAAACTTTTCTATAACTGCATGCACTAGGATTTTTTCTTTTCATGTATCATTTATCTATATGCTTGCTTAGTAATTTTCTTCGACCTTGAGATGAAATTGAGACTATTCTCTAAAAGATTTTTTCACATTTGGCAGTAGATATATAGATTTGTCTCGAGATATACAGTTCTATGTCATTGCTTTTAGTCTTACAATTAATAAATTAATGCAGTATATCTCTGTTTGCATTCTGTGCTCACTTCTCCAGCATTTATCTAATTTAAGCTCTTGGATCTGTTCTTGCGTAGATTTTGGTGGAAGTACTCAACCATGGCAATAGTACTGCTATTGATGAGCCGTCTAGTCCAATTGAGGAAAATGGATCAATGGAGAAAGACTCTGCTTCAGTGACTACCGAGCCCTGTAAGCCCAGATATTGGCTCTTAAATGCCTTTCAATAAGCATTTTATTTGCTGCATGTAACTCTGACATCTCATAAAGCTTGTATCTTAGATCAGCAAAAAATGATACAGACATTTTACTTGCAGGTAGTAGCATAGTCACAAGAGGAGCTCCTTCTGGTCTAACGGGTTTGTTAAATCTTGGCAATACATGTTTCATGAATAGCGCAATTCAGTGCTTGGTCCATACACCAGAGTTTGCTAGATACTTTCAAGAAGATTATAGCCAAGAGATAAACTGGCAGAATCCATTGGGCATGGTTGTAAGTATCAGTTTGCTTAAATCATATATCACTTTTCCCCTTCATTCTTTATCCTGATAAAAGACGTATATGTAGTGGATTCTATGAGTGTTGATGTTAATCAAGCTGACATGTTAATCATATATAACAACATGCATGTGTTTAACAAACATGCGCATCAAATGATCATGGAAGAGGCTATGCGTGCTTCCATTTGCCATTGTTAGCATACATTTAGAAGGTTTTGTAGTTAATGGATTCCTGAGTTAGGTATGAGCTAATGATCTGGTGTGTTCCTGGTATCAGTTTATTGGCTACTTGTAGTGGATTGCATGAGTAGAAGATTGTTTGACGATGGAATGATGATAAGTCAATGCAGACGCACATCGCTGTTGCTGTATTAGCCTTAGATTAAAAGCTCCATATGGTGATTATTGTTACATGCATGAACATGTTCTGAACATAAATGCTAATTCAATCTTTTCTTCAAGCTCCGTTAAATACAATTCATCCAGACATCTTGGGTATGTATAGGCGCAATTTACTGAGCAAGTTTAGAGATTAATTTTTGGTTGTTGCAACCTTGCTGTGTACTAGGGCATTAATTTGGAATCCTACTTGAGCATTATAGGTAGTCCGGGTCAAGTAATGCCATTCAGAACAGTTATATTAGGGAATTCCCTAAACAGAATATGCAACAGCCCGTCAACTCTATATACTAGAAAAGTGAAGTATTGAGAAATTGTTTGGTTGGTTCTTTTCTCCACTAAGCAATCTGGGTTCAAATGCATGTCAAACTAGGACAGTAACCTAGGTTGTGCAAGAGAGACCAGGTTACTGCACTTAAATTCCTTCGTTGTTAATATTTTAAGTTAAATTAACTTTGTGCTTAGGACAAAGATTTTCAGAATTGGACCTGCATATCTTGTAAAATTGCTGGATGATGCAATGAAATTAGTCACAACAACCGTTATCTTGTTGCACTTCTTTACTACTTCTTTCATTTCTCCTTCATCAATGAGAAGCCCAAAATCCTTCACTTGTCATCAGCTTTGTGCTATAGATTTGATTGGCCACTGATCTCTTTGATGTGTAAGGAAGTTTGTTGTCAATACATTGATGTAAACTGCATACATTCCTGTCATGTGGATTGCCTTCAGCCTATTTAACATTAGATAAAATCACTTTATGGGCATGACATGACGTGAAAGGAGGTCCAATTACCAGGACAGATGTGGAGCATTTGTACCATACATTTTTCCTTCATAACGAACTTGAGCACATAGATGTCTAACAATTCTAGGTTTTTGGCAATATGTTGCAATGCAATTGATGTTCCTTTTACTGCCTCAGCATATATTGGATGAATCATCCTTTGGTGGTCTTGATTAGCCAGCATTGCTTAAGCTTTCCCTGGCCATCTTTCGGAACTATATAATGGACTTGGAAGTATGTTCTTAGTATTAACTTGGTTCCTTAGTTTTGTAGGGTGAGCTTGCTTTAGCATTTGGAGAGTTGCTCAGGAAACTATGGGCTCCTGGAAGGACACCAGTTTCCCCAAGGCCATTTAAGACAAAGCTTGCACGCTTTGCACCTCAGTTCAGTGGATACAGCCAACATGACTCTCAGGTCTCAAAAATGTTTTGTCCCTTTCACGAAGTACGCTGTACTGGTTTCTATATGCATAATATTTACCATCCCGACCATGTTTTCCCTTTTCAGGAACTTCTGGCATTCTTATTGGATGGACTTCATGAAGACCTAAATCGCGTAAAGCACAAACCTTACATTAAGACTAAAGATGCAGATGGACGGCCTGATGAAGAAGTTGCTGATGAGCATTGGGCAAATCATCTTGCCCGTAATGACTCCATTATTGTTGATGTATGCCAGGTATATTGATCAGCATTTTCACAAGATATATTCCCTGACCCTTCTTCTATACAATTTTGAAATCTTTTATTTTACTTTCCTTTCTGTTTCATCTTTTCATTTGCGCCCAAATCAAATGTAGGCTCAATGATTCTCTTCAATTCTAGTATGATTTTGGGATGAGGACCCGTGCCTGGGATGATGACCTGTGCCTGGGAATTCACTAATCACATTCAACCTCCTCCATGATTTTGATATTCTTATAAATAATTGGGAGGCGAGACCCATAGGATTTTTACATAAAGAAAACAATACTCTGAATTTGATATATCATTGAATTGTTCCTTAATTCCATCTTTTTTACTATGGCAATGTCATTTGTTGACACATGGATAAAATAATTAAGTTTCTTCTATATTTGTTGTCTCTTAGTCTGAAGTTACACAATTGGATGTTGTTCACAGGCAATGTAGTATATGGCCTCTAAAGCGTTTTTTTGTTCCTCTTGACACAGGCTTTGGTTTGGTTTCCCTGTTATTGTTACATGGTTTGCTTTCTGTTTTTAGCTATACAATTTCTTGTACTCTTTCGTTTACCCCGTCATGCACCTTTTAGGCCAGAGAAAAGAGTGCATTACGTAGAAAGATGGCATATTGTGATCATGATAGCGTATTCATCATTGTAACTTTAGGAATAAGTAGTGATCAATTTAAATGTTCTTGATGTTATATATTATTGTTATTATTTATTAGTAATTATCAGTAAACCTGCTCATTAGGATTGCCTCTGTTTAGGGAGTGGAGGCCCTATATCCTAACTGGTGCATGGCAATTTAAATATTATGCTTCCAATCTTGAAGGCTTTGTTTTCTTTTTTCTTTTTCCTGAAAGAATTTTATTGTTGTTGGGCTATAAGATACTGAGTCAAATCAACATGAGTACAGTCGAAAATATTGGTTTAGGGAAAGTTGTGCTGGAAGAAATATATTAATCAGATCATTAGTCGATATTGTTGGAGAGAATACTAAGAAATGAACGTTCATGACTTTGGGTTTCTGAATAAGTAATATGGCGTATGCTTGGCCTTTCTAATAAAATAAGCTTTATGATCTCCAAGTGTCTCTCATTGATTGTTATTTCTTTTCTTTTTCTGATTCTGGCTACTAGATAATGGATGGCCACTGCTGATGCCACCAACAAACAACCGTCATCTTATCTCTGAGTAAATGCAAATTTGACAGGGCCAATACAAGTCAACGCTAGTCTGCCCTGTCTGTGGTAAAATCTCGGTGACGTTTGATCCATTCATGTACCTGTCCTTGCCTCTACAATTCGCCTCCGCTCGTACTATGACAGTGGTGGTTTTCACTAGTGATGGGAGCGCATTGCCAACACCATATACTGTAAATGTGCCCAAGCAAGGTTGGTGCAAGGACTTGATTCAGGCTCTTAGCAGCGCATGTTCACTGAAAAACAGTGAAAAACTTTTAATAGCAGAGGTAAATCATTTGCATTCAGAACTTGTTCAATCCATAACTTTCTTGCTTTGATGTGGATACTAAATATATTCGCAGAAATTTGTAGATACATGATCATGTGATTCATCATTTCGTGGATGATCCTATGATCCTTCTTTCGGCCATCAAAGATGATGATCTCCTTGTTGCCTATAAAGTTCCAAGGTCAAAAAGCGCGTCTCTCCTTCAGTTTGTACATCGCCGTGAAGAAGTGTAAGTATTTAAATAGTTTTGCTGCATCTAATCTCTGTTCTTCACTAAGGTGACTTCCTTATTGCATTATGCAAGTCTTTACTAATGTAATCTTCTTCGCAATGTCTTACCTCTTCCTCATTTAATGCTGCTTACCTCATTCATATTTTTAATCATTTTTTTAATTTTATAATGTTAACTTACATGTAGGGAGGTTGGAAACATAAAGAATAGCTCAGTGGCCTGGAAAACCTTTGGAACGCCCCTTATTGCTCCAGTAACACGTGAAGATATTATCAGAAGCACTTATGTCCAAGAAATTGCTAAGAAGTTGCTTGCTCCGATGCTGCAGGGAAAAGAAGAACCTGTATCTATCTGTTCTAGTTCAAGCAAAGCTGCTGCTACTGATTTGAAGACTACCACAGCATCGCTAGACTCTTCAACAAATGATTCAGAAGCTTTAGAGTTAAAAGAAACAGTATCCGACTTTCATTTTCAACTAGTTAATGAGTACGATGGATGCATCAATTTGTCATCATCAAAAGAGGAGGTTATCAAACTTCCACTGTTGTCAACATCCCCTGTGATATATATTAACTGGTCAAAGAAAAATATGGAGAAGTATGATATTCATCATCTTGAGAATCTTCCTGATGTATTCAAGTATGCTCCTGCACCAAAACGATCTCGTAATGAGCCACTTTCTTTGTATACATGCTTGGAGGCTTTCTTGAGGGAGGAACCTCTTGTCCCTGAGGATATGTGGTTAGTGACATAATACAAATAGATCAGATTTTCAATCTATTAGTTTTCTTGCAAAGTGCTGTAAAACATGCTCGATTCTTATATTGCTCTAAATATAGGATTGGATTAGATTAAGTAAACTCATCCGTCGCATGATAATTATAGACTTCGAAAAAAGGAAGGTATGTGTATATCTAATCCAGAAGTTATTGTTCCTTTTGATGTGGGTGCTGGTTTAGAAGTTCGAAAAAAAAAATTTATAGGTGTTGGGATACAAATGTAGAACTTAATTGACCTGATGTAATACTGCTCATGTTTGATTTCTTAGTCTTTGAAGATGAAGTCTTCGGTGCTCTTTTACACAATGGTTTGCAGGGGAGGAGAATCCATATTCTGTTGTATATTGAAGAAATTTTAATTTATATGAGTGCCCAATAATTTTCTTAAGTTGGCTTTTCCTTCTTTAAAAGTCTGTGGTCCTTATGGCAAACTTTTCTGAAGGTACTGCCCAAGATGCAAGGAGCAAAGGCAGGCTAGCAAAAAGTTGGACCTATGGAGGCTTCCTGAAGTGTTAGTTATTCATCTAAAGCGCTTCTCTTTTAGTCGGTCAGCAAAGCATAAACTTGAGACGTTTGTCAACTTCCCTATTCACGACTTCGACTTAACAAATTATGTTGCTCACAAGAGCAGCTCGCAACGTCAAGTCTATGAACTGTATGCCCTGTGCAACCACTATGGCAACATGGCAAGCGGGCATTACACAGCATACATCAAGGTGATCGTTAGTTCTTACTTCATCTTTCCATAAGATTATTTGAATACAAAGGTCCAGAAGTTTTGAGTTACCATTTTTCATATCGTTTTATGGTCAATATGATGTATAGATGAGTATCAAATAGGCAGCATTACCTGCAGGCATGATATTTAATATTTATCAACTAATGGATCATCTTGCAGTTGGATGAGCTCATATTGACACCTTAATATTTGCTTTTTATTGCTTTATTTAGGGTGTAGCTCAGTATAAATTTGTTCATCCACATTTATTCGATGTGAATGCATCCTAGTGAGATGCACTTGCTTCGATAAGCTTAAGTTCAACTCTTTGTTATGGCATTTGAAGTCACCAACAATTCTCAACTTCATAGCAAACCCCATTTTCAAACCCAGGAAAAGGAAGAAAGAAAGCTTATTTTGTTTCTGGTTGCTACATATCCTAATTCATGCGCTGTATTTCCTACTCAGTCTTCATTTACAGAAAGTTGGTAGGAAGGTCGGTTCTTCATGTAAACATGTAATATCTGAACCTGATACTTCTGCTCTATGCAGCTTCTGGATGAGAACAGATGGTATAATTTTGATGATAGCCATATTTCTCCAATGAGTGAAGAGGAAGTCAAATCTGGTGCAGCTTATGTACTTTTCTATAGGAGAGTTAAGAGCGAAAATCCACTTTAAGTGGTGGAACTCTGGCTGTAGCAAATCACAACCTTCGGAGGTAGCTTCATATTCACGAATTGGGGTTATTTATGTTCTGGTAACTTTAAAACCAGAGCAGGACATACAACACAACAGGTGTACCATTAAACATGAGTTAGGGTTACGCTTCACTTTCTTGCAAGGGCTTCAATTTTCTTTCTGCTTCGTGAAGCTCAGCCAAAAACTGAAGGCATAGGTGATTCGAGAACAAAAGATTTCTCTGTAAACTATTTTGTCTTGTGAAAACTGCAACTTTGTTGTGATCTGGATATGTGAGATTCGCCATGTACCTTTCTGAAAGGAATGTAAAATGATTAACTAATCATGCCAGTGGTAGCTGCTGCTATGAAGGGTTTCATGTAACTGTTACCAGTAAATTTTCATGTGGCTGCTCCTAGTAGAAAAGCCTTGAAACAGGGTGCATGTGTCCAAGAAATAAATCTTTACGTTTTTCTGCTTTTGTTTTAATTTTGTGTTATTGAATTCGAATAATGTGATAGAAGCGAGTTGTTGCTCTTGGAGAACAATAATGGTGACTGTGAGAGTTTGTTCGTTTTAGTTAGTTTTAGTTAGTTGGAAATGAGTTTTATAAAATAAATACTTGTGGAGAAATAAATTAAATATGATTTATAAATTTGAGAAAAATCAAAATAAAAAAATTAATTTGAATTTAATGTTACAGGAGAAGTTATTGTTAGGTATTAATATTTCACCTTTGTTAGGCACTAATATTTCACCTCTCATATATGAGTAGATAAATAATATTTTATTTCTTATTGATGTTACTTTACAATTGATTTTTTTTAATCTATTTTACGTTTTGGAATCTGCTGTCTTTACTAAAGACATAAGGATTTTTATAAAATTGCTAAAAGAAAAAAAAAGACACATTTCTCACATAACCCCCTTAACTTATTGAAATACCAAAAGAAACCCTCTACTAACTAAAACTTAATTATTAGCTACTAAGTTTCTAACTTGATCCCGCAACGGCGATGGCCGCGAGCTTTCTTCTTCCTCTTCTTGTTCTACTCTTCTCGTCTTTCACTCTCTTCCATAGGATTACTGGATCGGACGGTGGAGATTCTTCTTCGGTTGGGAATGAAGAGTTTTTCTGGGAGGAGTTGGTTCTGAAACCACTTCCGGACCGTAAACTTGTCGCCCATTTCCACTTCCGCAGTTCAACGCCGCCTTCTTCTTCCCTGGGACGCCATCACCATCTCTTCCCCAAATCAATTTCTCAGCTTGTATGTTCATTAATTTCCAATTTTTCCAGACCTTTTTATTCAATTTGTCTCTTTGTTATTGCTGTGAATTAAGAATTTTAAAAAATGTTAAAGAGTGAGTTTTAGGGACTTAATAGTTTTTTCAACAGAAAATTTTGATTAGTTATCTTGGTAGAAAATTATGGGTTTTTAGTTACTGTCTTCCCATTTTTGTTTCAAAATTAGCTGTTTCTTTTAAGATTAGATGGGAGAAGTAAAAGCTGATTCAGAATAGGTGATATGAAATATGCAGTAGCTTCTCATGTTAAAGTGAATTGATTGGTGTGTTAAATTTCAGACTTATTTTTCCATTATATGGGCTGAGAATTTAATAGCTATTTTACGAGAATGTAGCTATATTTGGGTTGGCAAAAAGAATATTCACGTTCATCTGACAAAATCTCTAAGATTCTTGAGATTGTAATGCCTATATCATGATCACATTGACAGTGTAGTACTTGTAATACTTCAAACTTTCATGTTTCTTGTGCAATCTGAACTGTTATATCGCATCATTTGAATGACTATGGTATTCTGATAGGTATGTACTACATTTTTTTGATTAGTATTACTTGGCCTATTGTGACCATTTATCTACAATTTTGCTAATTCTACAAGATTGTTGCTTTCTGGAGCTCTTTTGTCCCGGTTCTGGTAGATGCTATTGGATTGTTGCAGTCACTGAAAGTCTATTTTACTTCTAGAGATAGTTATATATCCTATCGTAGCTTTCAAATCTGTCTCTCTAAGAAACTTTAGTAGCTTTTGATTTACTGTGTTTCCCATTATATGCATAATCCAGGTCCAAAAATTTCATGTTAGGGAACTAGAACTTTCTTTTACTCAAGGACGCTGGAACTATGAGAGATGGGGCGGAGAAGATCCCATGTCCAGCAATAATGCTAAGCCCCCTGGGGTTGAGTTGTGGTCTATCTTTGACCTTCCAGTAGCTGAAATTGACCCTACCTGGAAAGATCTTACTCATGCTCTTTCAGGTCTGTTTTGCGCTTCTATAAACTTTCTCGAGTCATCTACTGCCTATTCTACTCCAACCTGGGGTTTTCCTGCCAATGCAAGCAACCTACGATATGGTGCACTGCCTCGTGAAGCAGTTTGCACAGAGAACCTCACTCCTTGGTTGAAGCTTCTTCCTTGTCGTGACAAGGCTGGATTAGCTTCTTTGCTGGATAGGCCTTCAGTGTATAAAGCACACTATCATTCTCAAAGGTTGCAGATCATCTCAACTAAGTTAAGTGGCATAATTCTTGACCAGGCGCTGACTATTGTGCTCCAACCTGATACCCAAATTATAAGTCCAACTTATTCTACTGACAGATCTCTTCAGCCTAGTTGGTCTTTAAGTTCATTATTCAAAAATAAAGTGAGAGGTAAATGTGTTCTTGCGAAAGAGAGTAGAGTATTCCTTGAGCTAGACAAAAATTTGCTTTTGGCACTTGCGAAGAAGGGGCATGAATATTCTCATGTCAATGCAGTATTTGAACTTCTGCATGCGCCACAGAAGGTGTTTCGAGAAATGAGCACTGCAGAAGCCGAAACAGCTTCTATTGTTTGTGAGTTCGATGTTGCTAATTACGGTGAACTGGAAGCTCTGGATGTAGGCATTACATGGAAACTTCCTTTACTCTGGTCCAGCTCCCAGCCACCATTTCAAGCAAGCAGGTTTCTTATGGGAAGTGGAAACGAAAGAGGCTCAATAGCTATCTCACTGCAATCTACTTATACACGTGAATTGTTATCAAGCAGTGAAAATGAGTGTATATTTCAGGCTGTCATATTTCAGGTTGTGCCTTGGTATGTTAGAGTCTATTATCACACAGTGCAGATTTTTGTGGATGGCAGTGCCCGTACAACATCTGATGTGGTGGGCAAAATGAAAGTCTCCCCTTCAGAGGACAAAAAGTCACCTGGAACATTGGAGATGATACTCAACTTTCCATGTGATATACACTCTGCTATAATGACCTTAGATTTTGATAAGGTTTCTGTATGACTTAACCCTTTCTTTCTAGTGTTGCATAAATCCCTTTAACAGGACAAATATTTAAGCATTTGTGAGACACTCTTTATTATTTAGTTTTTTTAGTTGTTATTTGAATCTGACTGAAAAATTATTTACAGGGTTTCTTACATATTGACGAATATCCTCCTGATGCTAATCAAGGATTTGACATACCGTCTGCTATAGTCAGTTTTCCTAATTTATACTCAAGCAGAAGCTACCTTGAAAACAGCTCCTCAGAATATTCACCTATACTTTCAAAATATAAGGTACTTTGAGATTCTCATTGCTGATTAGAGCAATTTAGTCCATCTTATTTTATTTTATTACATGCAAATAAAGCTATAATGTAGAGTTATTGTCCATATATAAAATTTGCCACATTCTTCTTTTGTTAATTATGCTGATGTAACTGCAGGAGAGGAATTTTGTATCATCTTATACTGAAGTATTGCTGGTTCCTTTGACAACTCCTGATTTTAGCATGCCATATAATGTGATCACCTTCACATGCACAGTTCTGGCACTATATTTTGGTTCCTTGCTCAATGTCCTAAGGAGGAGAATCGGTGAGGAAGAAAGATTATTGAGTAGACCAGGTAACTCTCAGTTTTGGCGTACTTCCTAAATTTAATTAAACCACAATTAAAGTTGCAGGAAAGCTTGATCGATTGTATGCTAATTCCTTAGCATTTGTTGTGGATTCGGTGAGTGATTACCACAAATGGAGCTGCACATAACTCATCGAAGATGAGCTTACAGTAGCTTTCTAACTTTATCCTACAAAGATTCATCGTAGAAAGAGAATTAGAATGCCTTAGACTATGTTTGATAATATGCATATCTAAGCTGTTTGTTGGACAGAAGTGTAGTTTGGATGCAATGAGAATGGCAAATTATATAACTAAGCATGCATAGACATGATTACAATCTATTACATTTAAACTAAAGCCAATTAACTAGACATGGGGCATAAAATGGTACAGCAAACCTGCATAGAGATTTTAATTGACTTATGGTGTGAGTTTGTATGCATATGGATCTTAGGTACAAAGTTGTACATTTTCATTTTAATAGAAAGGAAACAGTTCCTATGAAAGGATGCCTGTGGTTTATGGAAATCTTTTTCATGTGTAATTGGCTGGGTCTGGCTTTTTACAAAGCTTTCTTGTCTGCAGATTCTGAACGTCGTGGGCTGATTCCGCAACTTCTGTCGCGTCTGTTGCATAAAGGGCAGAAACAGGAGTCTACATCAACATCATCATCCTCACCTCTAATTGGCCCAAAATTACTGACAAAAATTGTATTGGTTGCTGCTCTTGCCATGGCCTGGCATTACTTTTTCAATGATAGCTAATGTGTATCTGCTGAAGGTACTTCTGGATTGATTTTTCCATAAACCAATCATTTTTTATTGTGGCATCGATTTAGTACAAAATTAGCTTTGCTCTTTAACTGATGTTCTTCAACTCCTGCATCTTGCTTTGCTAAATACACAGGCGACATTTTATGATTGCTGACAGGCATTACAACAGACTAGTTGTTTGGTTTTTCCAGTGCACTAGTTAAAGGGAGCATAAATTATGTGAATGCTTGTCAAGAGCAGATATATGCAAAAACCTCTGGTTCTGGATGAAGGTGCATGTAGATTTAATTTTGGACGAACCCTGCAACCGTGCTCGGTAAGGTCTACATTTCTTGCTTCAAGGCAACTCACACTGCTCCTAGATCCAGTTAGTAATCATGAGATGCAATTAAGAGCATACTTATGTTTTAATGGTTTTTGGTGTAGAAGGCCAGGATTTAGGGTCGAAGAGAAATAACTTACTGAGCTTTGTAATCTAACGATGTAACACAATTTGTTTGAAAATTTTTTTTGAATTATAGAAATTGGGGGATTCAATCATAGCTTGTCCGTTGTCGATTACTGGCAATACAAGCACCAAGCAGCAACCCTTGAGTGCCTGTTCATTGCTTTACATAAAAGCTTAAAGGGTAAGTTTTGCAAAATAGGCAAGTCAGCTTTGGGAAATCAACCAGCTTCTGACTCTTGAAGATAAAGCCTAATAGTTGCACTTTTAATAGAAAATTACTATTAATTTAAGTAGTCAAGATAGGACTTGAAAAAAAATAAATGAACTGATCAACATGAACCATATATGAAAAATGTAACTACTGTCAGTTTTCTCAAATATTAGACAAGCATCTATGGCAAACATTATCTGTGCTTTAGATGAAGAAACTTATTAGTTACAAAATCAAAAACAGCAGAAGAAATTCAACTGAAACCCAAATTTTCATAAGATTATGAAAAACAATGTTCCAAGTTTATGGGATGGGACCAATACACCAACTTATGATCTTTTATTTTCGGGAAAAGGGACTACGAGACGCGTGATTGGAAAAGGAAGATTTTCACTGCAGTCCTTGGGTAGAACGGTTCTGTACCTTCAGTGCCCAAATCTATCACATAGAAAACATGCAGGTGGGTAGATGGAGGGGCTCAGAGAACACCGAAGAATGGATTTGCTATTGCAGAATTTAGCTCTGCGCCAGCGACATTCAGAACTGATATGTCCACCTTTTCCCTTGGTAGAAACAAGAACTCATCACCATCGATCTTCTCAAATCCACAGAGCTGAAGAAACTCTATTCCTCCATGCAGACTACCAATTCTCTCCTATAAATATTATCGTTCAGGCAATGTAAGCAAGGACGCTAAAAAATTTTTGGGAAACATTATTTGCGGAAACAGCTTCACATTTATACCTGAAAGGTTGGATTACTGAGGCGTATCTTCCTGAATTTTTCTTCATTTGGATTTCTTGCAACGTTACCTACATATGTGAGAAGTGTTTGGAATGCCCGCTTCACTTTAGCATCATCCTCCTGTAGCATCATAAACATAACAAATGAGAAAGAATTATCAATGATTTACTACTTCTGTTGTCCATATCTCTCAACTTAGAGTTGGTTCTCAAATTGGAGATAACATGAAAGCTGCATTACAATGTGACAAAGCATTTACACAGAAGATATGCAACAAGAACCTAGGTAAATAATAACAGAACCTCTCACTACATTTTCAAGCTTTGCAAACAATTTGGCTTTCACTTTGAAAAATCTACATCTATGTAACAAATAGATATACCCTGTGCATTTTATAATATGCAATCTTGGCATATCACTGTGACAAATAAAAATGAAACATGCAAAAGATCAAAAGTTTTTCTATTAAGAAGCCACCAAATTCAAGGGTAAATCACCAGCGTCAATTAAGCCTTTACCTTAACTTTGCTTTGTCCTGTAAGGTTTAAATAGTTTCAATTTGCCAATATAGTTGAAATGGTTTCGGTTTTGGCCCCTACTGTTTAAAATTTTGTTATACCCATCACATGACATCTGTGTGACACCTAAATATATATTTCTTAAATATATTTTGAAAAAATTTCTTATAGTTGATATTTATACAAAAGATTACCTCTAAATATATTTAATTACTCTAAAGAGGTCTATTTTTTTGGATAAACAGCTAACTCTAAGGATATTTTTCCAAAATTACGTTTAAGAAATATACATCTAGATTCCACACAGATGTCATGTGACGAATTTAACAAAAATTGTAATGGTAGGCACCAAAAGTACTTAAACTTTAGGGGTCAAAACAAATCTATTTAGCCCCAAATGCACATCGTTTCATATCAGCTTCAGAAGTACCCTACAGCCCTGCTCTTTCCTAGGGACTTGATCACACTTGGTCTTCCTTACACTTTTACAGCTAAAATAATCATGTTACAGATCTCAGTACATGTCTCTCCAAGCATAGCATATGCATGGCTTTCATTTGAACTGCTCACTAATTGGTGGAGAGATCCTAGGAACGCATGAGAGCCCCATCAAGCTATTCAATCAATTAACAAGGAAAACAGGTTTAATCAACTAAAAAGATACTTAAAGCTCCAGATCCCACACTTAAAGCATCGCTAACCTTTCAGTAAGCACAATTACAAGCAATGTTGTATGGTGCGTGATCTTTAAATTGGCATGAACATTATTGTTTCCCAGCTTCCTTGATTGCATGTGAATTTTCTATGCTGTAAAAATGACTATTGCTTTAAATGACTCCAAATGATGAAAATTAATCATGGTGGACATGTAATTATTCACTGGTATGTGCGTGCTAGTATGTTAATTTAATGACAATCAGTCACATACCATGAAGTCAATCAAATAATGTTACAACAACCTTCAGAAAATGGCATAGTTGGTGGAATCATAATAAAGAATGCTTCTGACAATGAAGCGGGGAAACACTAAACAGGGTATTCACATAAGTGCGGAGGTAAAAAAATTATGCATCAACTTCTAAGAACTAATGAATATTTTTCAACTTTTTAGCAAATATCATGTAGCTCTTCTATCAATTGCATGTATCACCCAAAGTAAAAATAAAGTACATTACAAATGTTTGGCTATTATTTCTAACAGCCATGAAAGAAACCAGAGAAACAAATGAGAATGTTAGTAAACTAGCAAATTAGAAGATAACAGCTAGCAAAATACCTTATGATTCTGCTTAAGGGTCCGAAGGCAATCTCTCATAAGCTCTGCTTTTGTAGCTGGTCTCACAGGTAGGAAACTCTGCTCGAGTGAAACGTGATTGTACATGTTCAATCGGCCTAATTCATATAGAATAAAATGTTATAGATAAAGGTTTTGTATAGATGAACATTCGAACCTTCCTTTCCTCCACTTGGGCAGTTGTAGGTTTGGCTGCAGGTTCCTCAGGTGGCAAACCAAGCTTTCTCCTTCTCTCTGCCTGCAGTATACATTTGTTTCATTCATATGCTATGTTGAATGAGGTACATCTTAGCATTGGACATCCTATATACTATAGCATTCACATGCAAAATAAATGCATAATAATTTTGAATGGTATCACTATACCATTGTCAACTTTAACGGACATCTATCTGTACATGATAGTTTACCGAGAAAAATATATTTACACACTTAAATTAGTATTTATCAACTGTAAAAGATATAAAATTTCAGTGGAACGGATGGTTGCAAAGGTCATAGGGGCATGCAAGACATAATACAAAGTAAAAGCAAATCTTCAATATTGAGAGTGTGACTATGGCAAGGCAAGTTGCATCCAGCTATCATCTGCAAGGTCCTAATACCTACTTTGGTCTTGAATGAATACAGAAGACCTGAAACCATATACAGACCTTATCCTCCTCCAATTTCTGTCGTATCTTCTCCCTAGCTCTTTTCTCTTCCTCTTTTTCTGCTTTACGAAGAGCTAATATTCTAGAATTACAGAAACCACGAATCAAAATAAGAAAGTGAAAAACTAGACATTGACATGTTAGCTGCAGTTGAGGATAAAAATCTAATTTATTCACTGCAAAACTAATGACCTTTTTCTTTCGTTTTCCTCCTCAATCCGCTTGGCTTCCAGAAGCTCTTTACCAATACGTATTCTCTCCTACAGTAGGTAGTTTGATTAGCTTATTGCAAACAGAGACAAAATAATATATAAGATGCTTTCATATAGCTAGGCAAACTTTTAAGAAACATAATCACAATTTTAACTCAAAGCTCCAATAACCAGACTTGTGATTCATAAGGTATGGTCATTTACAACTTACTACATACGGAGTATGTACCGCTTGAATTCATTAACTTAAAGAAATTAACAAGGATAACAACAAATACCTTCTCTCTTTCTCTTTCCCTCATTCTCTCTTCTTCTTCCTTCTTCTTGCGGGCACGTTCCCTGCAAATTGAGTTTGTTAGGAACTGGAAGGAACAAGGATAATGACATCATAATTGCTACCTCATGGACCCTGAATAAATGAGGAAGTATAATTTAGATATTAGCATTTATCAAGTTTCTAATTTCTGTAAACAGATATGTATTTTACGCTACTATGTATATTTTTTCAATAGGAATGAAGAAACCTTACAAACCTTAGCTCGTGCGCTTTCATCTTTACTTCTTCAGGGGTCAAAGATGGTTTTCCACTTTCAATGTTGATGTTGATAGGCACCTGAGAATACTTAAGAATGTAAGACTTTATTGCGAGACCATGAATCTTGTAAAAATAAAATGATGATAAAGATCAAATGCGATGCCACTCAAAAGGATGAAAGTAAACTTAGAGGATTCTATAAGCTGAATCCATTTTAAGACACTCATATTTCCTACACTGATATTTACAATTTACATACAGAGTGTAACTTGAAGAACCTAGCTAAGGGTCATCACTTTGGTTTTTTACTGTTAGGAGCCAATGTTATACAAACAATGGGCCCCAACTTCACAAATAGTTGTTCATCGAGGCTTGATAAAAGAAAAGAAATGTTTAACTTAATCAATGTCCATGTCCTACAATGTTTATCGTATGCTGCTACCTTCTAGTAGCTCCATGTAGTGTCCTCTTTGCCATTTGTAAGTACATGACCTTTAGGATGACACTTGCAATCTTGGTCAGATGTCAAGATCGTAGAAGAGAAATATTTCAGAGAGGTGCTAGCCCTTATCAAAACAACTCATAGTCTTTCAAGAGTAGCTCCACACTAGTAGCATATATTAATTTACTTTTCCTCTATGCTTCGTTCTTTTTCTTAATTGATCCATCACATAACATAAGATTACAACTTTACTTTCATTTTTCCTCAAGTTAACTATGCACATGAGATAGCGGAATCTAGCTGAAAGTTGGGATTTAATGGACTTTCCAAATTTTATATGATGTATCACAAACATGAAGAGAAGTAAATTGCAGGGAGATATACAGTCTGAAAATTCAAATTAAGCATCCGTCCGTTAGTTTTCGAATTAAAACTATTGAGTCCTCCAATGTAGAGTCAATTTTATCAGCTTTTCCAATCTCAAAATAACAAAGATACTAGGAGCATTGTTGCATAATTACTTATGAGTTTTTTTTTTTTTTTGGGGTGTGGGGTGGTGGGGAAGCCAAAAGGTATCGAACTACTAATATCTGAGATTCAACCCAAGAAGCTGTAGTAAACATACCATAGGCATCTCATCAATATCTGGGTCATCTTCATGCTCAGCAATCCAGTTGACAGCAGCTTCCACACTAGAATTTCCTGTGATGGTAACACAACAAGACTTATATGTTAATCAAAGGAAATTCAGGACTTGACATTGTTGAAAGGAATTATGGTCCTTAACTCATCAGTGATCAACTAATCATAGATGTCCACACACAACCCAGGAATGTCCAACACCACATGCCAAATATTAGCAATTGCAATTAGAAATTCATGACTTGAAAGATATAAGTCAAAAGGTCCATGTTTAATATCATTTCATAATGTTTGCCTGTAAACACAATGCAAAGATCCAGCAACAGTTTCCCCCAGCTCTTTTACGACTTCATTCAACTTGATATAAGCTAGCCTCAATATGCAAGTAGCATCTGATGATTAGTTTATGGATAGACCTTGGCACATGAACCAACAGAAATCATCTTTATTGATGTATATATTGAAGAAAGGAATGCAAAACACCTGAGAAAATTAGTCTTCTGTTTCACCTCGAAGATGCCTAAGTGCTCTGCCATAAAGTTTCTGCCTAAGAATCTGGTGAAATTTGTACTTGGTCCTTAAATTGTTATTCAGAATAACATGTCCATAGTGACTAAGTTTTCCCATTCGTTGCTAGATTTAAAAATATGGTCGTAATTGACTGGCAACAGTATACAATGTTACGTTCTACATACTGTAAACAAAATAAAATCCTCATTAATGCTAACTTAGCAGGTTGCCTCAACTCAAATCTTGTTCTTATTAGAAAACCCGTCATGCTACGGAGGTTGTACTATGATATAGAGTTTTCTTTTACAAGATGGAATGAATGTATATATAGATACCATTCTTTCATCCCTTGTTGGAACTAGTTCCACAGTCTTTACATGCTCAAAGATTGAGATTGGCAGAAAGGACTTTACTAGGTAAATACAGAAATATATCATCATAAATAAGATACCTAAAGAGAGATGGTGGAGAAATCAAGCATAAGATGGCAGAAATATTTTAAAGGTAGTTTGAGCAAAGACAGATGGCTTCGACCTTTGCCACTAAGACCTATGAACATTTCTACTAGAAGATGTGATAAATTAGAATTTGGATGATTCCAACAGATGTAAGAAGGACCGGAGACACTTAGATAGAAACTCAGCAGAACTTGGTACCAAATTCAAAAAACAGAGAAAGGAAGAAGATCATGTAATGCCTACTAAAGAATAACTAAGCATATGAACAAGCATCAAATTCAGCAATCTTCTTGTCACCTTTATGCAATATAAAAGCAAGATATTTGACACTTTAACATATTTCTAATGTAATGCATAAAAAGTCAATTAAACAACTATAATGGTTAATGATAATAGATGTAGATAGAGATGGCACTTGGGCCAACCCAACGAAAACCCATGTGTCAGAAAGTTGGATGGAAATGGGGTTTTGGGTTAAAATTGGGTCAACCCCAATTTGACCAATTGAAATTTTGGATGGGGTTGGGTGGGTCATGGATCAACCCATGGAAATTGAATTAGTACTTATAACTAAGTTGACTAGGTCAACCTATATCCGAACATATATAGAGGTCCCCTCTCCTATTCTCTACTAGATAATAGTTGAGCTTCTATTAAATTGTTCAGGTCAAACCCAGCCCAGCTGCTGTTGGGTGATATAAATGACCCAACAACTGTTGGCTCACTTTGGGTCAAACCAGTTTGACAAAAACCCACCCCTTCGATTCAATTGCAACATCTAGATGTACCAAAAGAACTTAACTAGATCAACATATAGAGGTTATTTCCACAAAGCTACAGTGAGAAAAGCCTTCTTATACATTTGAAATATATTCATACTTCAATAAGTCAAAACAGTCCAAAGACATAAGGCATGCCAGATTATACCTTTAAACTTCAATCCTACTCACACAATTAATACAAAGCAGGTCTTAGAAATGAAACTCAATGTATGAGATAACAATGGTTAACCTAATCTAAGAAACTATACATTGCACATTCTAAAAAAAAAACATACCCGAATAATGAAGGGCTCTTGTAGCACGGGCTTTTGGGAATCCCATTGACTCCAAGTCAGACAACAATTGCTGATCCACTTCAGGTGCAGCCATCTCTATCAAAATACCGCATTGATGGAATTTTAGACAAGTACATAATTCTAATGTGCATAAATGACATTTAGAGCACAAATATAACTCTAGATATTCTTTCTCAAGCATATTTATCTTAAAAGACACTACAATACTGTACTTGTACGGAAGATACTTGGCACGACAAGGTAAAAACTTGTGAATCAGCTGGCTCTCTGCAAGTAGTGGTGTATTAAAGTTCCATTTTTTCTCATCCTACAAGAAAGAGACAAAAGTGCAGGGACTTCTGATGCACCACATGTCCAAAAAAATTTGCATGTATAGTAATGCCCTATTTGTTTCTTCATTTTTTCTGTTTCAAGAAGTGCTAAGGAACTAGCAAGATATAAACACGAACATACTATACATGTGTACATATGCCAAACTTGAACTTGAATGTGAAAGTATAAAGGAAAGCAAACATTCTTCAAATTCCAACTTCAATAGCCCATCCAAATCATATCAGGTGGACACACGCCTAACTCATCTGATAGGATAAACAAATCCATATGTACTACAAAAATAAAAGTAATAATGAACCTCCTAAACTTGTTATGAAGTCTAACAAGGCCACTATGACCTCGACTCTCATATATTCAACAATCATGCTTGACACTTTCCTATGTTCATACAAGAATAAGAATAACTTTAATGACTGAAACTCATTGCAGTCAATAACAGCCTTAAACAGACATGTCTTGCTTAACTGCTTTTTATCTTAAAATTACTAACAATTGATTTGATTTGATTTTACCTAACAATCACTTTACTGCTTAGAACACGATGCAATATAATTCTTTGTCAAACATAGCTATAAACAAGAAAACATTCATTTTAAGTTATGTCTACCCCCAACCAAAAGCAAAAACATAACGCCTAACTCGAAAATATGCAATGCAAACTTCTGGTTCTTGTAATACACAGCACAGAGTATAACTATGCAAATTAAGGTTGAGTCAAGAATTCTGTTTTTCATGTTACCAGTCTTTGTACTGTATGATACTAATGTACTCAACTGAAAAAAGTAGTCCTTCAAAGCAGAAGCTACTAACAATCAAAAAGTAGTAGACCACTACATGGAAAATTTGTTCCTCATATTGGGAAGTATAACTTCAGCCTCCAGGTACTGAGCGTAGGCAAACCACCAAAAAAAGTACTATCAGCTTAAATATGAAGACACCTTTTCTCAGCCAACTTACAATTCAAGTAGGATACAACCTCAACAAACTAGTATGTCTCTTTCCAAAACTTCTTAGCATGCTTAGAAACAATGAAGAGAACACAAAAAAGTATGAGTTACCTTGGATAAAGAAGCAAAAGCAGTTATGAGTTACCTTCAGATTGCGAACTGCTATCAGCTGCAACAGCAGCAGCACCCTTGTCCTCCTCCAACTGAGAACCAGTGGCCTTCTGAGGAGCCTCAAGGTCAATCGGCTTTGCCACCTCCAATGTTTTGTCCTCGAAATCAGTGTGCCCTGTCCTCTTAGTATGCAACTCTTTCTCCTACAACATCGAAATACAAGCCTGCCTATTCATCAGTACAATGAAATCAAACAATTTAACAGGAAGGCTTACAAGAGTTGACGTGGCAGTTAAACAATTCAACAGTACATTACTAACTCCTTCGTAATTCTAAGTCCTGCGCAGAACCATGAAACTAGAAGTATCCATCCATATATTTACTAGTATGTATTTTCCTAAAGGTCATAGTTTCAATAAGGCTTGAGCAAATGAGAGCCACCCGGAAAAAAAAAATCTATTTGGCTAAATGATGTCACAACAAAGATTGAAATTTTGGGGCATACATAATTATGTCATGTAAATGAATTGAATACAAATGTATAATTTAGTGTGTGCTGGCAAGAAACAATAAAAAACACAATGTATATAAAAGGCCTATGAGCCTATCTATCAGAACAACAAATCACACCAAGTCAATTCAAAAGAACAAAAAGTTAGTGAATCTATAGTTTCGAACCAGCAGGTACAACATCATCATCGTCAAAAACACAAACTCCACAAACCACATCTGCTCTGAACAACAAAATCAGAGCAATTCCAATAAAAGATGGTAAAATAAGAAGAAATGAAATAAAAAGTCGTCGAATTGCTCTTCTGGAACAGCAAATCGCAACAACAAAAACAACGTCTTCCCACTATATCCATTCAGAAGACCAAAAATCAAAGCGAGCCAATTCAAAAGGATAAGTAAATTACAGTTTGTGATCGGCATGGTTTGGAGCAAGTGGTGCAGACAAGGGTGAGCACTGCTTCAGTTGATTCGGAGAAATTTGTGTGGGAAGTTAACTCTGCGTGTTCCTGCGCTTCTTCAACGCTCTTCAGCAGCGCTCCACAGTCGCCGCAACGCAGTGATAATCCCGCCATTGCGAATCCGAATCAAAGCTTTTCTGGAATCGACTTTTCAAAAGCAGAATCCCAAAATTATTAAAGCAAAAAACAACAACAGAGAAATTAGTTTGAAGGAAAGGATCAAATCAATTAAAAACCGGAGTTCCAATTCGAATCTTTTACTTTGCTTTCTGTGGGGGTTTACATAAATTCGATCTTCAGAAATTCTGGAAAAGAAAACAAATAATAAATAAATAATTGAAGAACAAACAAAGACTCTAGAAATCTAAGAAGATTTCTAATTTGTTACGTTGATCTTCGTAAAATTATTTTCACTGCAAAGCCGCTGTAACATGATTCAACCCGTCCGGCTCAAACCCGGCTTGGTGTTTGATAGCAGACCGTATATAATAGAATTTCCTCAAAATTCCTAAAAAGAAAAAGAAATTATGTACATTTTCCAACATTAAATGATAAGGGTTCTTTTCAAAACCTTATCAAATGTGAAAAATATATATTCTTTAAATAATTTGTAAATAAATAAAAAACATAATTTTGTTAAAAAATAATAAAAATCATTTTTTTAAGTAATATGGTAATCTTTTAGAAATTGTTTTTCATACTATTTATTTAAATTTTGCAATAAAAGAAATATGACCTCCCCATCTATCCTAACCAATACGTTTAGCCAAATTTTTAAAATTTGGTTTAATTTATTAGCTATAAATGATTATTTCTATAAATGAAAATATAGATCGAACTAAACAGGCCGGTTCACGGCCCAAAATTTGACTCGTCAGATATGATGAATAGTAACAAAATCGGACCAATAGGGCCCGAAACAGATAGTATACTTTCGTTATTGTCGATCCACCAATCTGATTACTGTTGATAATTGTTGATTACATCACTTTTAATTAAAAAATATTTTTAAATTATAAAAATATTTTTATTTTTATTTTTTTTAATAATAATCTTAAACTTTTTATTTATTTCTTTATTATTTAAAAAATAATAAATCGGATAAACAAATCGGATCTGATTATAAAAAATAAAACTAGACCAAGCTTACTTATGCAGAGTATAAAAATCGGGTCGGATCGTCTACCCTGATCTACTCATTTGGTTCTGATGAGATCAGTCCGGCCAGTTCATATTTGTATCTCTAGGCTTATTCCACTACCATATAAGTTTGTGTGATGTATCTTTTAAAGTTTTTAAACTACTTGTACCGTTTTTGGAGAAACAAGAAAAATACTTTAGAATAAATATTGTGATTTTCTCTTTAATTTCATTTAAATATAAATGCATATAATATGTAGTAACAATTGCACAAAGCAAGGTTAAAATATAAAAAATTTTGTCCAAAAGATTTTCTCCAATGTTCAGATCCGAACCAAATGTCAACCCAAAAAATATCCACCATGTTATGGTTCATCTAACGAGTCAATCAACAGGTCTGTCGCACAGTCAAAGTGCCAGCCGTCCGAGTCCAACCGCCGAAGAGGATATGTGGTAGTGATTTTTTATTTAAAACAAATATTTTTATTTTATTTTAAAATAATTTATTTTTATTTAAAAATAAATAAAAAAATTATAAAATTATAAAATATTTAAAAATATTGGAAATAATATTAGACATTATACTCAAAATACATTTAGTGAAATAAGTTTTGTAAAAGAAAACTCCTTTAACTACAATGATAATATTCAAATAATTTTAAAATTTTGTTTTAGGAATTGAACGAACTGAGTGGATAATATAAGTACTTGTTAAGAGATACTCAATAAAAGCTATAAATCATATTTTCAAAAAATTTCAAAACTTACAGATTATTCATAGAAACAAATTTATCAAGTAGCATAACAGTTTTAAAGAGTAAATTTTTCTTTGAAACAATATACAAATGTGATGCCACAAGCCCACAGTTATCGAAATGCTTGGGGGCATTTAACATTATATTTAAAAATAATTTTAATTTGTAATTTATATTTTTAATACATTTTTATAAATATTTTAAAATTTATTTAAATTTAAAAATATTAAAAAATTATTTTATTATATACTTTCATTATTTTTTAAAATAAAAAATAAATTTTATTTAAAAAAATAAAAAATTTTCAATTTTAAAAAATTTTATTTCAAAAACACTTCCAAACTCTCTCATTTAGAATTGCTAAAAAATATATTTAAAATTTTCAATTAATAATTTATAATTAATTCCTACTTAAAAACTTTTTAAATCAATTTTTAAAGTATTGCAGACTACTTGTTTAGATTGAAAAAGAGAAGCAATTTGAAAGTATTTTATGCTTTATCCATGTTTTGAGTATGTGAATTTAAAAAGCTTCTACACTGCATTTCCAGCAAATTAATAAGAGATACACGGAAAAAGTTTATCCGTAATATATCAGAAATTAACGAGACCGATATAAAGCCAAATGTCGACTCAGTTAGTGATTAAACAGTAGAGATTTTCGTATAAAGCAAATCTGCAATAATTCAAATAAACCCAAAAAAATTGAAAAAATTTTGATTTCACAGATCGAATGAGAGATTAAAATTAGGAAAATATTTAGTCGACGGTGCTGAACCAAATTTCATTGAATTTTAGGATCTTGACAATAGTGATTTAAAACAGAATGACTTAAATGTATCAGATCTTGACAAGAGTGAGAGCGGTGGAAAACGCCGAATCCACTCGGTCAGCGATCGATTTGATCTCGCTGATCTCAGGAGGCGATCGGCCATGGCGACTAGCCACCGCTTGTCGCGGTGGAGCCGCTCGCCGGCGCCGCTTTACCAGCTTTAAGCAATCAACCATATCAAATGAAACCGTACAATAAAAAAACAAGCGTAAAACTAAAACTTCACAAAATCGAGAGATCGAAGAGTATATAACTCAGCAACACTGAAAATAGCATTATATAGCGGTCTGGTATTTATAGAGGTCGCGAAAACAAAGCTAAGGCAAATAACGGGATATCGGCCATTGATGATTGCCTCGTGATCAGATCACATTGATCAGTGGGCGTGAGCAATAGCCCTGAGTTTTATCTTAATTCACTAAAAACTCCTTCGAGTTCGTTGGATTTCTTTTATTGACCTAATTGTCAGGTCTTATTTTAATCGGAAATTGAGTTTTGATAACGTGAATTTTCTAAAATAAAAATTGGTAGACTAAAATTCAAAATAATAACTGAAATATGTAAAATTAAATTTAAAATAAAATTTTAATAAAAATAAAACTCGAGATAAAAATGAAAATAAATTTTGACGTGATAATTGAAATATTTAAAATGATCCTGACTTCAAAATCTGAAAAAAACATAGAAACGGGGTGTTTAGTAGAACTGTGAAAAGAACTAGGTCAAGTTTTTGTGAAATCAAGTAAGTTCTAAGAATAGATTGGACAAAATCATGCTGTACTTATTTTTGGATCAAAATCAAACATTCTTTTGTTATTCAGAAGAAAACAGAAAGGTTTCCTACAATACAAAAGGTGATCATTTGATGAGCTGAAGGTGCTTATACAAAGGTTCTGCCAGAAAGTTGTCAAAGCACACTGGACTATATAACCTACGCAAAAGAACCCTAAATTTTCACATATCTGGCAAACTATGTCCTAAGTTAAACATACATTCACACGGTTCCGATAGGCAATCTATCTTCTCACATAAATACTTCTTGTGTCGAGGAGTTCTTCCTTCAATTTCCTTATGTGTGAGTTAACCTATTTCTTGGCTTTTGCAAATCTAAGGCATCGGTACTTTTCTCCACCTACAGTGATCTCTAAAGCACCATCTTGGTTATCTTGATTAGATGCAGTGCCCATAAGGAGACTCTTCTCCTTCTCCAGGTTTTCCTTCTCCATCTTCAATCTTGCCTCTTGCCTAGCAATCTCAGCCTGCAAAAGTAAAAGGATTGTATTTACACAGAATCTCTTTACTTGAACAGACACCCGCATGAGTTGAAAGCACTGAAATTAGAAAAATAACATAAATGTGATACGCAATCTATAAAGTTTATGTTGTATCTCCAAGATATTTCAGAAAGATTCCTTCTTACAATCAAAAGATAGGATCCACCCATTAAGCACATAATGAATGAACTCTATGCTAACACAACAACTAGCAAGCATTGAATCACCAGGGCATTTGTAAGAGATTGATAGAGGAAAAATGCATGATACATTGGCACGAGATAATTGGTTTAGATACATGGTGGTTTGAAATTCAAAATTTAAAAAAAAAACAATAATATCATGACACATCAATTATGACTATCAATCACAATCATTGGACTAATGATGAATATCATTTGTTTTTCACCATCACATAAGCATAATAAAAAAAAGGTGGTTCACCATACCACATTGGTACAGGCATTACTATGACATCTTTATGTCTCCACTTATGGACGGTTCCATATGTTGCAAATCTTAAGCTTGCTTGCTGCCAACATTAATTATCAAAGAATATGAATGAGCCTGAATGTGAATCAAATAACAGAAGACATTGCAAACAGTAACCCCAACAATCATTGATCAATCTATATCTTCTCATTTTCGGAAGACACTCAAGTTCCAATATTTGGATATATAAATGAAATGATTGCTTATGCTCTGCTCAGCCTAAAGAAGGGAACTATAATTGGTACCATCCAAATAAATACATTGTGGATTTCAATACCAACTACACAGAAGAGATACATTCCCATTTTTCGAACAAAGGACCAGAAGTACATTCTAAAAACGAGAAGCTTTCTGAAGCCTTTAATGGCATAACCTACCTTCATTTGCCACTGGTCAAGCAAACTTGCTTCACCTTTCCCTCACTTCCTTGTTAAATCAAGAGATCTTCAGGAACGTATGGATAAGAACCTAATTTTTCTGAAGTTGCCAATCTTATATTACTACATTGAAGCTATAGATTGTAGCCCAATATAAGGGTATCATAAAATCAGTAGATTTACAAATAGCTTATGCCTTCTGAAAATGGCTTTAATCACTCGACCAAAAGGCTCATTTACCTTCCAAACCGCAGCTACAAAATAACATTCTCAGACATGAATATGACTACCATATACTAAAGATCAAGAAATCCACTCCTTTAGGACTAAGTTTTAACAACATTATATTCTTGGTCAAGAAGAATTTCATTAAGACAAGAAAATTAATTTGATAGACAAGGAAAACAGAAGATTGTGAGGTAGCCAGGAACAACAGCTATCATCCCATCTCCAAGTACTAGTTGAGAATTGGAGATCTCGGCATTCTTGAGAACTCACATTTCATTCAAGTAACGGAAAGATATCAACATCAAACTATGGGATGTCTGGTACAAAAGACAAAACTGCATGTACCAAATCACAATTTAATCTAAAATCTTGGTAAAGAACTACTCTCTCTAACTTATAGAATCAGTTAGTAAAACATACCACATAGCTTTCAGCACCGATCGAACACAATCAATAACTCATGGACCTTGCTACAGGCAATCCTACTCAGATTATCTCATGCAGCCCAGCCTTTTTGGATTAAAGAAACTATTTCTTAGAATAATAAAGTTAAATGGAGATATAGTATCCCTTGAAGCGGCCTTCTGGCAGGGAGTGCTTTTATCCATATGATTCAGGCTCCTTTATAGCATTCCTCTTCTTCCACCAAAGCAAGACAATACCAACGACACAGCATATAATGCTTCACTGCGACCTTTCAAAGCAATCTCCGTTTTTACATTTCCTACCAACCAAACACTCTAGGAACAAGCCAACAGCTACTTTTGGAGGAGATGTGTAGAAGTCCTACTTATCCTTAGCATTTAGTGTGCATTACTAGCAATAATGGTTAGGTGTGCATGAGCAAGTAGTTGGTAGGTACCATTATTGCACGCACTAGTTAATGACTTTGGAAATTATGTTGTATTGTTCCTAGAAGAGAGTATGCTTGCTTCTCTCCTATATATGCTTGTATCCAGACTTGGAAGGAAATAAAAGAAATCATCCAAGTTATTTCCATTGATTTGTTTTTTAGTAGTTTTACGGTTAACTAGTGTCTGCCCGGCCAAGGCATATCATCCATCTGAATACCAATACAGAGAGGTACCAAATGATTGATACTAAGCCAAATCTTCACTTAAATGAGACCGACATTCACGTGCTATAAAGAAAAATTTTGCTCCAATCTGATTTTCTACATTAATAGCAACCACTTCAGCCACCACTTTTTAAACAAAACTATGTACGTTCATATTTTGACAATTACTAGACTACTCTCAGGAGTCATTCCACTATCCAGAAAACACAACACTACGACACTAACCACTTGTACTCTACCAGTTCCTAAAAATATAACCGAACAAATAAAAAGAAAGACGAGCAGAATATAAAACTTGAACCAAGTTGATCAATCAATTAAAGGTTCAAAGTAGAGAGATTAATTTAGTAAAATCAAGGTTATATTTGCCGTTGCTCAGGTTGGAGGTTGCTCGTGGTGATGATAGTCCGCAGGATACAATGCCAACGGTAGCACATATTCATTCACATTATACATAAGACTATTGTTCCCTTTATATTTTTCTTTTGAGAAGACAATTAGTACTTAAAACATTGAAAATCATTCCTAAACATAAAACCTCAACTTAACATAGAAAAACAGCTGAAACTAACTAATCAGCATTACTTACACCAATCAACAACTCAAAATCAAGAAGAACCAATACCAGAACTAAAACAAATTAAACCGAACCCTTGCTGATAAAAATCTACTTGATTAAAAAATACGTAATCGAATGAAACGAATTTGAAAACTTAAGAAGCACTTGCCGTTACTGTCGAATTATTACCTCTCTCCTGGCAAGCTCCGCCTTCCACGCTGCTTCTCGCTCTGCAACTTCACGCTCTCGTTCTTGGATATAGCTTTGCAGCTCTCGCTCCTTCATGATTCGATCTCTTATGTCCGCTTCCATCGCTTCCCTCAACTCCTCCACAAACCTCTCCACCACCGCCTTTATCCGCAGCGACATCTCTCTCTTCTCTCCCTCTCTCTTTCTCTCAAAATTGAAGAAAAAATTCTAAAAAGATAAACAAAATTGGGGAAGAAAGATAGTTGGGGAGATGATTCTTTCAAGGTTGATTGATTGATTAGTTTTGACTTCACCTGCGGCGGCGAACGAGTTAAGGAAATGCGGCTGCCGGCGGAGAAGAGGAGGATTTTAAACGAACGTTTCGTTTCGTTGAAGTTGGAGTGAAAGAAGAGCAGAAGAAGCGATGGAGAGAGAAGGAAGAGGACTCACAGAGGAGGAGCGACTGTGGAGCCCACTGCTGTATTGTTTTGGTTGCTTTTCATTCTCTCATTCTTCCTCAATCACAAGACTAATCATAAGTTGATCAATTCACAAAGAAAAATAAATATAAATTAATGGACCAAAATATTTGCAAATGTCAATAATTGTGCATAAAAAACCAAAATTTGCATATACAGTAACGTAATAAACGAAATCCAGCGCATTTCATAAACTTAAAAAATGTTGTTAGAAAAGAAAAAAGCAAAGATTTGAGTGCTAAGGATTTTTCATAATGCCATTGTTTTTGTGTTGCAACAGGTAATTGAACCGAAGATTTTCCGAAACATAAGACCATGACACCTTTCGGCAATGTGTTTAAAAAACTTTAATTTCAATTTTCATTTCACATTATTTATTATTTATTATTTATTTTAAATTTTAAAAAAAGTAAGTATATACAATAAAAATTTATTTTAATTATATTTATTAATTTTTCATAAAAAATTATATTATAAAATATTTTTATTTTTAAAAAAATTTAATTTTATAAGTACTCACGAACTACCCCAAAGCCTACATCTATGAACTCGAACAGTGCATCCGTAAGTTACTCAAAATAATAATAAAACAACTTGCAAGACATATAATCTTCAAATTAAAAATTACACGCATGTTAAATTACAACATACATAAAGCTTTGATCTTACATTATACAACGTATTTAGTAGACGACAGCGTATGTCTCTTGCATTGCCTTAATTCAAAATTGAGGGAAATAAGTGAGAATTACATACAACATACACTCACCAGCTAGCATATCCATCAACCATATATACATTGTTCGTCCTTCATTACATTACAGCTGGCAAGCTCTATTTAGGAACAAGCCTCAAGGTAAAAACCTTTTACTTTTCTAACAAATCAAGGAAAATTTAGTGCGGAATTGTGTAACTTGTAAATGAGAGTAATCAATGAGCACCCATTGGAAGTAGAAAGCTCAAGGGAATACACATAGATGTAACAAATTGGTCTGGACTGGCCTGACTACGCCTTTCCTCTTACTTCTAGGTATGCCTTGTCCGCATTAGCAAGGCGAGCTTTGAACTGCGACCACTCATATTTACACCTATCTCGAACCTATCCAATCGTAAATTCATGTCATGAATACACAGCAAACAATAACCTCAAGATAGCAAAAACCTATACAAGACTGACATTGCATCAATGTGAACTACAATACATGAAGTATAGCTGTTAACTCATCATACATTATCATAACCCAAACTTTATCAATACTACCCAAGAGCCAGCAACCAGCAAAGGCAACAACCTTTATCAAGATGCACAGTGGAGTTTACCTTTTTTTTTTTTTTAATTATTACATAGTTAGCAGGAACAAGCACAAAATAAGATTGTTAAAGCTAGCAATGCGGTAGAAAAATTCTGATCCAGTAAGTTAGGTCCATTGATTGTTTTCTACTGGAATGAGAGGGTGCAGAATTAACTGGCAAAGGTCTCACTAAATAGATCTCAAGTGTCACACAAATAGGATTCAATTTTAGTTGCCCATTACGCATTTATGAAATGTTCCATTACTAGATTCATGAAATTGAAGTGCTACACCAACTATATATTCAATTCTAAAATTAGAAAAATGTACACTATCAGTTGCAAACTTTGGACACTTTTATTTATTTATTTATTTATTTATGTATTTATGTACTTGAAAGCTAGTCATTCACATACCTTCTACATAGAGTGGACGGATATATCCATGAAAGATATTTGATGATAGATATTATCTTAACAGATATGTTAAGGACATTCAAGTCTGAGTTTTTAACTCATAAATGACTAGAAAGGAAAAGCAAATCTTAATAACTACCCTTTCCATTTTATTTTCTCCAAATAAAATAAAACTAACTAGCGCTTGTTCTACTATCAACTTACTTAAACGAAATAAAGAGACTCAGCTAAAATGTTGTTTTTCTTAAATATACTAAACATATACACTAGAAATAAATAGTTTATACCATTTGCCATGGTGCTTTCCCATCCTTTGGTTCCCCCTGTGAAATGAATCAGGAGAGTGCAAGGTTAAAATTCTTGGATTAAGGAAAACTTGAGCACCAACAATTTACAAACCATTAAAAGAAAAGGTGGTAACATGTCAGAAAAAAATTCTCTCACTTGGTTCCCTAGTGAGGGTATGACTTGATGAACAATCCACTGGGAGTCCACAACACCAATCTTCTCATGAGCAGGCTGTAAAGATAATGAGAAGGAGCATAGTGAGGACAAGACAAGATCTAAGGTACAAAAAAGGACATCAAAGAAAACCAGGTACAGCTTGATGGAAGGGTTCATGCACCTCAAAATGATTGTCATTGCTATTTGATAAACAATTTAGCAGGAGCTCAAAATCTAGGAGAAGAAAATTTTACCTCAACACATCTCCTTAGTGCAAAGTCCAACCCCCATCCATGAACTAAATCATTCTGCACCGAGAAAACAAAACATCCATAAAATAAAGTTCAACTCTATGGAGAAACCACAAAATAAATAATGAAAATGCTTATATCACATGAAAAGGTTGGGAAATGACCTGAATCATATGCCATACACAACGCCAAGCATTTCGGGAAAAGACAGGGGCCATGATTTCTACAAATCTGAGAACAGCACGAGAAAAGCAAACACCCACAGTTAATGAAAAAGTTCACATAGTTATTCTCCCTAAAACCTTAAGAATTACACTCGACGATGAGCTCGAAATTTAAGATAACCAAGATAGTACACCCGACAATAACATGTAGATGATTTTAAGATACATGCCACCCAGTAGGAGAATACCGAGAAATAAAGCTAAGCAATATGCACAAGCAGGGCTGATAACAATTGCATAAAAAAAGAGATGAAGAGACATCTTACGCTGCACACGGTGGCAAATATGGGTCTGTGCACCAACCTGGTTTCTCTGTTGTTTCCCTGAGAAAAGTTGAGATGGAACACAGCAGCTTCATAGCACAAACAAAATCTTGTATAAATGCCAATGAAAAAGGGGAAAACAGTTTCCTACTTGTGGACTTCACTGTCACCTCTTCTTTTTGTCATCTCCCAAGTAAGCCCCCTATCTGGCTCCAGCCCTGGTTGAGATATCTCTAGACCGTACTTCTTTACTAACTGTATATATCTAATAGCACAGAAGAATAGAAATAAACCAGTGGAAACATGAACATCACAATAGTTAAAACGAAGGTATATATTATAATCAGAAATGTACTTTTCGGCATTAAAATGCTCAAGACCAAGGTCTTCATCCCAAATAAATATGTAGTCATATGCTGCAACGACATCAGGATGCAGAAAACGTTTTGCGTACCACCTTTCCATGTGAAAACATAAACCATGAAATCAGCAGGCACAAAAAAACTGATAAAAACAAGAAGTGCAGTAACCCCGTGAGAGATACTTAAATTCATAGATTAAAATTTTCATGCAGATATCATGTATACGTGTGAAACCTAAAACAAGGTACCATTTTGCTTGCTTCTTTACACTGATATGAATCGCATGCTGGGACCAGTCAAATTTCTCCCACTCACTTGCCCGACCATCATAATGGAATAGCAAGATTGTAAAATCTTCAGAAGAGAACTGACAAAAGATGCAAAAAGCCAATCACCTGACATCACAAAAAACTATAAATATGAATGATAACAATCGTTCATG
Organism: Acanthochlamys bracteata; assembly: GCA_019914995.1. Lineage (NCBI taxonomy): Eukaryota > Viridiplantae > Streptophyta > Magnoliopsida > Pandanales > Velloziaceae > Acanthochlamys > Acanthochlamys bracteata. The sequence continues at coordinate 1,342,933 of CM034131.1, read as the reverse complement.
GCTGACCTTTTTCACTGCCGCATCAATATTCTTCCACTGATCAAAACCAACTGTGAAGGAGAGCAAGTATTTTGGTCGAGTTGACAAGTCCTATAAAAAGATCCATCATTTTAATTTCCTTTCCAAGATAAACTTCTTTAATGGGGACAAGAAGTGAATATGAACAATCAGGATTAACAGAAGTAGAAGAAAAATCATAAGATTCTGGTAAATGCTTTCTTAATTATCATTCTTAGAATTTCCAAAAGTAGGCAGATTATAATTAACAATACAAATCCCACCTCATTTGGGTCACCCCACAATCTATGAAGATAAAAATCTGACTCAGGTACCACAATTCCAGGAGGTAATGATTCTGCTCCTCGCGGATTGGACTCTACATATATCTGAAATAAAAAAGTTCGATATCAAAGCGATTATGTTAGGGAAGGTGATGCCCAATGTAAGCAAGTAACTTAGATGCACATGAAGCAACTCAAATAATTATAAGATAAACTACATGAAGCAACTCAAATAATTATTTCTAAGTTTCAGCAATTTATTGGAGACTCAAATGAGCAGTACCTTTAAAGGATCACCTAAATGATGACTTTCGGAATTTCCCTTTCCAGTCAAATCAGGTTTTGATGTAAGGACATTGTTCATATTTACTGATCCCCTGTCATCAATGAAAGCCATATCCATGGTGGAAGTCAGGTGCGGCAGCATATTTAGCTGTCAAAATTTATTAAAAAAAACAAAATGAAGACATTTATGTAAGACTAGACTAACAATTGTTGACAAAAACAATATAGCAGACTTACCCTAGAAATGTTGAACGCTGGAAATGAAATTCCCACAAAAAAACCAAAAACAACTCCAACGATCGTGGTAAGAGTGAGTCTAGTACTTTCATTTGATTTACTCATTGAACCACTGTAGAAAGTAAGCTATAGGTGTCAAGCACTGAAAAGATCAAAACATAAACCAACACAAATGTCTTCAAAAGAAATGAAAGTAGTCCAGATTGTAATCACAAAGAGTAAGCAGCTTCATAGGCAAATATGTTCTGTCCTCTATAATAAGTTTCCAATCTATATGTTCTGAATTTTGCATTGTCATATTTGGAACATTTTATGGCAGCTTATGTAAAAATTGTGTTATCCTTTGAAACTTGTCCAACAATACAGTACTCAATTTTGTAGATATTGATTGAGAAAGAAGCAACCTCTCTTCCCTACCATTAGCATAGCTATGTTGCTTTTTGTCTTCCACTTTCAAATCATTGCCACCCTCGCCAACATCAATACCACTTTTCATTTCTATCTTTCAAGTACTTGCTTTCTGGTGCTCACCATTATCTATTAAACTGACAGCTACAAACTGGATAGCTAAGTGATATCGGTCTCCCTTTGAAAACCAACCTCCAAACTAAGAGCTGATGACCAGACTATATAAAGTTGATATTCCCTTTTTAACCATGTCTTTTGAGTTTAGCCTCCGCTGACATGATTCAAAAGTTAATGCTAAAAAGTAAACATTCATTAAGCATTACATGCAACAGGAGAGGTGATTGGGGAGAAAAAAGTTTAACCTCCTCATGAAGTTTGCCATGATACAGTGTCCTCAAAACAGGCAGCACAACCGGGGAAATTATTGTTCAAAGGATCATTCGTTAGGATTCTTCTACTGTGTAAGGGAATGCTCAAGTGTTGGCCCTGTGAAAAGTAGGTACAAGTATCTCAAGCTAGATGCTTTGCAGTAACCCACATGAAAAGGCTTTGATTTCATGTAGGTAATACAGAGTGTTTAGCAAACAAACGAATAAAGGAAGAAAGTATCCAACGCTAAAAACATGTTAGTCTTTCCACATTCAGTTGACCCAACCATTTCTCTACGTATGTAGAACATTTAGATAAAATTACTACAGAACTTGTTTGTCTTGCTATATATAATAATGCGAAGTCAGACACACTACAATGGAATACCAGTTCCATATATATGTTGATTTCCAGATGAAAAGTTACAAATATCTTTCCAAAGAAGTCAGTTATACAAGAAGATAGTTTCTCCCATGCATTTATAAACAAAGAGTCACATAACCGTAAGTTCTGAATCACAGAAGAAACTTCGTCACAATGAAAGGCAAAACAAAACCCTTAACTATGTAGAATATCATCTCATTTCTTAAAAGGTTCTCTGCATATAAAATATGATAAAAGTAACATGATAGCTACAAACTCCCAATAAAATGAAAAACACATTAGCAGCTAAACACTAATAACTATAAAAAGTTAACCATTTGGTTATATCTTCAGAAAATAAAAACCCCTTTTACTTATTTACAAAAAGCAAAAGATGCCAAGCATTTGAGACAAAACCTGAAGCTTCTGTAGCATTAAAACCAGAGGGTAGCTATCAAACCTTTACATCGTTCCAGCTTAAGCAGCTCCTCTTTCGCTTTTCCAAATTATTAAGAAAACATTCAAGTAAATGCTAAACACAACCTTTCTCCATTATCATCACCTATAAAATTCCCACACTACTTCCTTCACAATTTGGTATGTAACTGGAAGTAGAACTAATCAAAGAAGGTACCCAAAAGAGATCAACCACAAGATTCAGGCAAGAAAATTTTCACTTCCCTTCTACAAATTTCTTAGTCTACATAAAACATGTTTACATTTATTAGAAAAACATGGGCCAAAATCATTTATAAAAAAATCACTATAGAGCAAAGGATGAAAGACAGATACCAGTTTTAGGATTGATTCTTCTTGCGATTTCGAGAGCCTGCGGAGATCAATTTTGCTCCGAAGAGATAAGGAACACCGCGTTCGGTTGTTGTTGTTGTTATTGATCTATAACAGATCGTTAACGGCAGCTTGACGGCAGCGATCGCCGGGAGTTAATCGAACGGTAGAGAGTCAAAGCTCTAGAAAGAAAGAGAGAGAGGAAGAAAGCGCGCGCGAGCGGAAAACGAACGAGTCGTTAGCGACTTTTGCGCGCAGCAAGCAAGATAGGCAGTTATACAAAATGATTACTATTTCACAAAACACCCCTTGGTGTTTTGTAAATATAACATAAGACCTTGTACTTTGAAAACTTTAAATGCATGCATGCAACCCTAAAAATAATTTCAATTCCAATGTTTTCAATTGACAGAATTTCTTATGGAATAACTTTGATGTTTCCATTTAAAATGCCACCTGAATATTTTTGTGAAGAGTTGAAGCGTTCTTTAGTTTTGTATTAGTTTATGTTTAGGAGTGCTTATTACCTACGTATGTTTTTTTTTCCAATTCAATATTTTATTTTATAGTTTTTAATATATATAAATTATTTTTAAATTTTAGAATATAAAATTACTTATTTTACAAAAAAATTTAAAATATTATTCGTTCTAAAAAACTTATTTTTAATAAGAATTTTTTTTTCAACTACTAATACCACTACACAAACTCATTATATAAATATTAAATGGTGATATATTTAATAAAAATTATGTTTAAGGTATCCAACTTCAATATTATTAGGGTAAAATTATTAGAAAATGCTTAAAATTATAAATTAAAAGAGCTACAATGTCTCCAGTTTTCTTGTCTCTTTTCTTATAAACAACTCATAACCGCCTGAGGTGATCTTGCTAAGCTTCTCAAATCTCAATGCTTCTATATGTGATTGAAAACACCACATTGCTCACCTGACGTGGAACTACTTGCTTATTTTGAGAAGGCTCTAAGTCACCTGAACACCATCGGTGGCGCCGTCGCCTTCTCATTCAGCCAACGCTTGTACTAGTTGAACCTGCTACTATGATCACTAGCCATTAACAATTTGCAAATGAACGAAAGATCATAATCAAGGAGAAATGAGAACAGAAGCCGAGCGATGAACAGAAAAGTGATTCAAGTATTCTCAAGAGTATCACTTTATACAGAGTTTGAAATATTCTTTTTAATAGAAGTTTCTGCTCAGCTGCAAGGTAAACAAGTAAACGGAACAGAGTTGGCATCATAGCGTGCACGAATCCTTCTGGGCATACAGCAACATGAGACAGACATGTATATGTAAGAGCTGCTACAAAAAAAATGGGGTCATATAAGCCGGTTCATACCAGTGTAACATTAGAAAAACAACATCAATAATGTATTTTTAAGTTGTTGCTACAAACGCTTTAAACTTGTTATTTCCTGGTCTCCATCAGGTAAAGGAACCTTAAGCAACTTTTGAAGCTTCTTGTATGCCCCTAGAAAATTATCAGCCTCTAACCCATCCTCCACATGGGTAGCAAAGAGGACGTCGTTCACATCTTCCTCCAATTCAAGACAGAATACATGACTGAAAACCTGAACATCGAAGACCAATTGGACCTTTTGCTAGAGGCATGTCTGGAACATATTTTCAGAACTGAAACAAAGACTACTTACTTCTTTCAATCGCAAAATAACCATCTCCCTAACAGCTTGTGATCTTGAAACCAGATTTATGATAAAGAGACCACCATCAGATAGGAAATTCCTTACAGTTAGAAGGAAAGACTCCTCTATGAAATCCGCAGGAGGGCATGTCAACCCAGAGCTGCATAGAAAACAATAAGAAAAAACTTCTATGTGCAGGGCTACCTGCACATAATCTCGATGGTGTGAGTGTTGTATTTACCTTAAGTCAGATGCATCTGCATCAATAATCAGTATTTTCACCTCGTTATTAGTTGATCCATTAAAGGACCCCAACATCCCACCATCCTTTGCTTGCTGGTTTGCATTACTTTTCTCAGTTTCTACCAACATATTCAGTGATCCCATATTGTTCACATCTTGGAAGAATTGTATACCATTGCCAACATGCACCTATGATGAAAAATGAAATCTTCACATGAAGCCATACAAGTCTAAGAGTACGAGAAAGAATCTCATATTTCCCTGAACACAAAAGATTAAAACTAAAGAATCTCATATTTCCCTGAACACAAAAGATTAAAACTATATGACATGGTTAAAAACATGGTTAGAAGCTTTGATGTACCCGTTAGAAGAAGTATCGGATAAATTCTTCTTGAAAATAGGATGTATAGGAAGAGTTTCAAGCACTAATGCACTTGCAAGAAATCAATGTGCTTCTAAGATTTCTGCTACGGACTTGATGAAAGTGGTGTGTTATAACACTAAAAAGAAAGTAGATCACATTAGACCTCAGCTGCCATATAATTTAGTGAACGTAATAGTCTTCTTGTGTCAGATTAATTATATTACATTCATTAAATTTTTAATTCACATGGTTACTGGAAATATACTGTTGTACTTGTAAAGCTTCCACAAGGATTTCTGTATTATTTGCGATATGTTAGATTCGTTTTAAGTGACAGAGAAAGATTTAACTGAAAATGCAATCCTTGCTTCCTACTTACTAAGTCCAACCACCACTGGATAAACCACTAGACCTTAAAACATTTGGTGTATTATGCTGGAGAGACATGTGATGTATGTGCAGCATTCTACATATGACTTAAAACAGAGGATCACGCTACAAGATTCTATACTGCTAGATAAGGGGCTAGCTGGCAAGTGGCAAGTATACTTTTGAACATTCAAAGTTAGAATTCCAGGACCATCTTTTCAAGTTGTTCATATCTACACAAGGAACAAAGTCTCTACCAATGGAGGAACCTAGTGTCACATATCAGCAATCATGTCTGCTCTTCTCTGGAAGCGAAGTTAACAAAGACATTTATAACGGACAAAAATTTCGAAGTACAATTTTTAAGATTTAACCTTGTATTTTTTTGCTGAAAATGCATTAAAAATGGAAAGTCCAGTAAATTCAAAGTTCAAAAAGACCATATTCTTACACCGGGGAAAAAAATGCACTGTCTCACTTGAGTTCTGCTCACTACCTGTATTCTGTACTTAATAAACCATCCACATGTATGCTTTGCTAACCAGAACAATTCATACTAGAATTATAAATGAAGTTCTCATGCCATTATTTTCAATAGTAGTTAGACAAAAAATGACAATCACCTTTAACTGTTCATCCTCCATAAAGCTGAAAAATTTTCTCGCCACATCCAAAATAGTGGGATCCAACTCCACAACCTGCAAGAATGGAAGAAAACAATATCAAGCTATGAATAAATATCGACCCAAAAACTTTAAATATCAGTTTGAAAAACAGATATTTACCACAATATCCAAAAAGGGAAGGCTTTGCCGAAGAAACATGGGTAGAAGACCAGCACCTAGGCCAACTACAAAAGTTTTAACCTGTAATAGTACCAAACCAAGTGTTAATATTTCAGAAGGAGAAGCATTCTAAAAGTCTAAGAAAGAATATGTGGCATGTGTAACACAGGTAATAGAACTCATTCCGCTAGGGCATCAATTCTTCACAAAAATGGTAAACTTAGTACCTTCCTTCCAGACAAAGAAGCCCTTTCCAAGGAAGAAGCAAATAAAGCAAATCCACAAATGACACCACTGTGGTATGTGCTAGCCAGGGAAGTATGATCAACTTTCATGTTACCCTTGTGCTCTACAATCAGCAAAGATTTTTACAAAGTACAATAATATCTTTTCATTTTATCATGCCACAGAAACGACGAAAAGATTACCTTTTGACATTGAATCAGAAGACCTTTTTTTGCTACTTTTCTTCCGTAGTTTTGAAGAAGCTCTGTCTCTCTTTCCCTCTGCACCAGCAGATTGAGGCTCACTTATCAGCAGTGCTTCTGACTGCACTAGACCCAAGCTTCTTTCAAAAGTCAGACGCCGAAATATCTTTCCTTCTGACAAACCAAGCCTAGAATTGACACCATTAGACTCTTCGTAGATCACATCTTCAACAATTATGGGACCAGTTATAGTAGAAGTAGCCTACAACAGTTGGTAGAAAACGAAAAAGAGCAGTCAAAATCTCCAGACAAGATGCCTTAAATGCACATAGTGACAAAAAATGATACACATTCAGAGAAAAAGGACCTTCTGGGTTGGTAAACAACCCACATTTAAAACAGTCAAACAGACAGGACCAGTCTTAACCAAAAAGAATGAGCAAAACTATTGTTAAACGTTAACTGCACATGGTTCATAATAAGTACTTGGCAACAGCCATCAGACACCAGATCAGCTCATATCCGCCAAGGATAAGAGTACAACCTACTAAGGAAGCACCTGTCCACTGAGGCATAGGCACATAAGTACCAAAATGGGATGGTGGTTGAAACATTCCTCCAAAGCATTACCAGTTGCTTGACCGTTTTATGCACAAACAGGAAAGGGGGTTGAAACACTACTCCAGACAAGAATTCCAACACACCAAGGGGATCACATTCAAAGAGAACAATTACAACATAGCACACAAGTTACTGAAATAAAAACATTAAAGTTAACAGAAATTACAAAGTTCGTCGAGAAGTACAACAAACAGGTAAAGCAAATTAACATAAGACTTTTTAAGGGAAAAAGAAAACCATAACATAAAGTCAAACATGTAGAAGAAGAGCAGACAAATCTGGAATAGCCGAAACTTAATTTAAGATAACACATCCGATAAGAGCAATCCAACAGAGTCGCAGCTCTATGATAACAGAACTAAGGCTATACAACTCTTATTGAACAAAGTACATAAAAGTTCAACAAAACAAAAATGACCTTTAAAATATATAGCTCCAACTCGCTCACGGGAATACATAACAAGAAATATATAAGTGCTGGGATTTTTTCCACATCTTAACCCAGATAACATAGAAGCAGGATGAATAGAAGACATCCCCAAGATTTTCAGAACACTTTTATATGTTAAAAGTTCTCTCTCTTTTTTTAAAAAAAAAATTATTGTAAAGGAATCAAAAATACTTTAAAGCAATTTGGGGTTATAGCGAAAAAGTAAATAATTGTTTCTTTTACTAGTACAACAATAACAGCAAGTAATTTCCCTTAATCTTTAAGCTAAGTTTTAAAAAGAAGATCAGCTTAGAGCTGTGGAGTTTGGAGAGAAGCCAGAGGAAGAGCTCAACCTGATGAACAATGTTTCGCTGCTTTACACCATCGTTTGCCATCATGAACCTACAGCCATCATGCAAAGGATGATGATATTAATGTGAGAAACATAACACAATGAGTAATAATTCTAATACAGTAAACCCATAAGTAGCAAGCTCTTCATTTGCATACAACAATAAGTTCAGAACTCCATTACCGCAAAGTAAAATCATCTAAAAGGTATCACATCCAGTACAGAGCAAGGCTTTTCCAGCAGAGGAGGAACTACTGTGAAATCCTGGAATCACATGCTAAGTACTTAACCAACTTAAAAACCCTATTTGTATGGACAAGTAAAAAAGGGAACTATCATGAAAATTGACAATCCGATTTTCATGAAATAGGTGGTCTCAGACACCAAGAAGGTGGCAAAGAGAAATGTTCTAAAGGGATGAGTTAGTGGTGGAACACCTAATAATTATGGGACTTTGGAAGTATATAGGTCAACAAAGGATGAAGAAGGAAAAAGCTCTATTATTATCAGGTACCTGAGCAGTGATCTGCTTAATTACAAGAAACGTCAGACCGTGCCAGTTCAATTTTCTTGAGCAACAACAACAAGTACAGGTATGCACAAGCTGGCTTGGAAATACAAAACATTCAGTCCTGCAACTAACCCTCGAACTGGTTCTTCACAACCATATAGGATGTGTTAATCCTTTTCTATTCAAGATAATAACCATAACTCCTTTTCCTGAAGCACAAAACACATACACATCTATAGGCTATTTCCTTGGATCAATATGACTGCAACAACTAAAAGCTAGAGCATTATTACTAAGAGCAAACTTCAACAGCAGACTGGAATAGCAAAGATTTTAAAAGATTCCAAAACTTATGCTACATGACCACACTTATACAACACCATCTTGACAATGCCAACTTAGATGCTAAGAATACTTCACTCTTTCATATGCAGGAAGTACTTCCTCGATCTACTACAGTATATCACAACTGATTTATGTTTTGTTTGTAATGATAATGGATACAAAGAGGGAAATAATCTTTTAATTATGGATAAGAACTAATTTTCAGAGAAGGTGTCAGTTCGTACTCAGTGTTCAACAGCATTTAGATGTCCAATTTAACAAACAATTCACATACTATAGTGGTGTATTAAAGATCCCTTAAGCCAAGCAGTGAAACTTACGGTATTTTAGCATCACCATCAGGATCTCTAGGTGCCAAGTTCTTAATAAGTGGAGATAAATCCTTCTGAAAAGACACAGCAGATTCACCTTCATTAGTAACGGAAAGGCAGCTAGATAAAACAAAGATGATAAGACAAGACAAAGACTTCAATCTGCTGATTCACATAAAGAAGTTACTTGGATGTCATCCATGCTGATACGGCTATGTCTTGAATCCAAAAAAACCTGATCACAGAACCAAAAAGCAATAAAAGAGCCTATTCTCTTATGCGTTTAAGCAATTTGGAACATACACATCACAGAAGAGTACCATAATGAGACGAGCAGCTTTAGAACTTTCAACTATCTGCCATTGTCCTTCCTCTGAAGTAAAAAGCCATTCATGGGCACGAGTCTGTAATCTAAAAGAGGTTATGCATCTTAACTGCAAGTTCACAATGACAATTCACATTCCCAAAAGTACTAAACTTAGAGAACCAAAATTCTATCAAGCCTAGACATTAAGAGTTGTAATTTATTACCAATACGTTCTCAATTTGACATACATAGTGAAACATACATAAGAAGTTTCCGTAGGAGTATCCCATGCATTGGATAAGATCTCTACACCATAAAATTGTATACAAAAAACCAAATTCATGTGTTTATGCTTTGCCCTTCCATTACAACAATGTTTTTCCTATTCATTTATCAAAACCTGGTGATGGATGCTCAAAGTATATCACAGAAAGCCTGGTGTTACTATCGTCTTTATGTTTTGGGCAGCACAAAATGGGTGAGATCATTCAAGCTTAGAAATTAAAACCTCCTTGATATGTCAACTTCCTGTCCTCTCAACATGAGTTTAAACTCATATTTAACTTTTTCAAAAGGAATTAAACTCTATTCTCACATTTGGAACAAATCCAACAGATAAGATTAATGCAGAGTTCAGTTCACCCAGATTCCAATTTTCTACATAGCCAAGCCATCAGCAGTATAAAAAAATAGCAACATAGTAGCATAGCTTGAACTTGAGAATATCTCATCCATCATGTTGAAACATCATGACTGACTTCTACACAGCTATGTGCATGCTTTTCACTGTTTTCATCAGTAGAATCAAAGTTGTTACCAAATAATCCCAAAAGCCTTCCCAATAAAAAAGTCACAGAACCTGAGGCATGTCTCCCACATGGAAAATCAACAGTTTGATCTCATAATCTGGCAAAAACAACAGATGTCCTCCCATTCATATGACACAACCATAAACAAAGTATAGTAAACAAAATACAAAGCCTTAAATCTCAGAGGGAAGTCTAAAAGTCTTCAAGAGGTAGCCAACCTTAGGTACAATGAAAGCTCCACAAGAATATAAGAACCGGTCAGGGTGTTCTTTAGCATCCAAAAGGACTGCCTTGTAGCTACGAACGGGATCTGCTTTTTCACCAAGCATAAGTTGATACCTACGTCCTGGGTCAAGCTCCTTTAAATTTCCTTTGACACCAAGCTGTATATCTTCCAAAGAGTACAAGATATCTGTGTTGTTAGTAGAATATGCATCACGAACATTGTTCTCATTTTCAATTGAATTTATCAGAGCATGAACCTGAAAAGATTTAATTACAAAACAAAAATTAAGCATGTCCTAGAGGGATGTCTGTGTGTGTTTGTTTTGTACAAAAAGCAGAATAAAGTCTACCTGCTTTGTGTTATCCAGGGAAACCTGCTGAAAGAACGAAGCAACTGACCTTAGTAGGCCAGGCTTCTGCTTTGCAGCAACTACCATAAAGGTTTGAAATGCAGACTTGTCGGATGACTTATTGGGTATGGCATAAATGCTAGTATCCCATCCAAACCTAAATTCTGAGAAAAGCAGATCTGCAATAAAAAGAAGAGATAAACTAATTTGCTCAGCTAGTAAAAAGATAATCCACAAAGATAGAACATACCAAAATCTGGTCAGAAGAAAAGCGCAAATATATACTAGATACCATTTCATTATGTTTCACAATTGGATACCACTTGGGAGTTGAAGCTCACCTATAACATGAGACTCTGCTAACGTAAAACAAAGAAACTTTCCATGGGATTTAGAGACCCTCTTTATCTGATGATCAAAGAATCAGAGAATCACATACTAAAAAATGCCAACTTCAAGTTATAAGAGATCTACAGTAAATATGATGAATTAATATTAAAGCCATGGAACCTCTTTAAGATATTTACACCCAAGTTTTGACCCAAGCTCAGGCTCCATTAAAGCATCCAAACCCCCTTTATCCAGAACAACATCAAAGGATTCATCTGCAAACTAATTCCATAAGATAAGATTAGCACAAAACAAAATGTACCTAAGCAAAGAAACCATAACATCCATGAAAACATTGACTAAGAACTAAGTTTGCCTTAGGATATTAATCTAGAAATTGAACTCTTCTAAGGTTAAATAATAATTGGCCACAAATAGTAGAGTAATTTCCAGAGCAGACAACATCCTAAAGCTTGTATAACCAAAGTTACTAGTATGTAAAACAAAATCAGCATGCTATGATCACACGTGGATAATAACTTCATCAAGAAACAAACCAGTAGGAGCAGACCTGCAATTGCGTCATGTCCATGACTCGCCACTTCATTCCAGGCCGATCGCGAACATGTCGACGGAGCATATCCGCAATAACAACCTTCGAAAAATCGATATTGGTAATACGGCGGCTACCTGAATCATAAAGCTTCTCCGACAACGAAGAACTTCCGCAGCCTGGAACAAGAATCTCTAGCTCAGACTCTGAATCGAAATCTTTGAGCTGAGAAAGAAGATGGTTTTGGAGAACTTCCCACTCTGCGTACCACTCGAATGAATCACCGACACCCCGACGCAAGAAGAACTTGTCCCAATTCTCCTTGCTCGTGAAATCACCTAGGGTTTCTAGGATTCCGGCCATCTCTCGAACGATCAAACAATTGCAAGCACCAGATGATTGCCGGGGTTTTGTTTGGATCGAAGGAAGAAGAAGAAGGAGTTTGCAAATTTAGCCTTACAACAATGGTATTGTAGAAAATTAGTCATCGGGAACCATTCGCGCAAAGGCCTCTGAAAATGATAAATGCATATTAAGCCCTTCAATACACAACCGATTTTTTCTTGCGAATGAGTCCTTCACGGAGTGTCTTATGCAAAACTGATCCAAAGTATGTTTTTCGGAAAAAGGACCATAAAACATGTTTAGCAATTGCGGGGCATGTAGAAGGAAATTTTACAAATGGCCCCTGACTAATAAATTATACGCAAACGAGTCCATTATGCAAGTTGTCAAGCATAATCATTAACTAGTGTTAATTAATCCAACTTTCCCAATATTAATGATTCTGTTTCTTGTATTTAAGATTCAGAGGGAACAGTAATGCTTGTGACAGACAGTACTGTTCCCAATCTTCTGTAAACCCTCACTGAGCAGGGCAGTGTGAAACTTTCGAGTTCGCCTTCAGGCTGAAGTTGTTCTTTCTCTCATTTTTTTTTTCTCAAGAAAGCTTCAGAATAAATATAAGTTTATTTTCTTGTTTACTTTGTTTGTTCTTTTTCTTGTTGTTAGATCCAGGAATTGAATTGAGTAGTGAGAGAGCGATGGAGGAAAGATTAAGAGAATAGTTCAAGTTTGAATATCTATTTTAATGTCTGCTGTTGAATGCTTGCAGAGAAAAAGAAGCGAACTTTGAACTTCACTGACATTTTAGGTGTAATTTCTGGGCGAGTTGGTAAGTGAAATCACTTAAATTTATGATGCATTTGGACCTTTCCTGCTTAAATTTTGGAAAAAGTTTGGATATTTGGGTTAGAAATGCGTTGTAGTCAGAAGAGCATTGGGTTTTGTAAGTGTTTCTTCACTGGACTGTTGCTTTCCAGTGATTTCTTGCTAAATTTGGTTTTATTTACGGGTTCCAATTTACATCATAGTAATTTCTATGAAATTGATCAAGTTGACGAGCTATCATTACTGCAAAATTTGGGGAAAAACTGTTCTTGATTTCATGCTTTTAGTTGCATGCTAACATTTTCCATGGTTTCTATGGTTTTAACGACAATACAAATTTGATATTGCAGTTGCGAGCATGATACAGCTGCTATTTCTTGTGTTATTTGCCGAAGGAACTGTGGCATTGCTCCTGATGGTGAAGATCGGACCATTGCGAGCGCTTACAATGAAAGGCCTGGACCAATTAAAGACTGGCAAAGGTCCAGCAACAGTGAAGACACTTGCCTGCACAATGTCGGTCATCCTGTTATCGAGTGTGGCAAGTATTTTGAAGATCCAAAATCGAGGAGCAAAGCTTGGGACGGTAACTCCCATGGACCAAGTTCTTTGGAGGACTCACCTTCTTGAGGCTTCACTCATTGGTATGTCTTAGCAGCATAACTTAATTGGACACTTTTGATTTTCTTTGTTTCGTGTGATATTTCTATCCTTTTTTGCAGTTGTATGTTAATATTGTGAGTAATACTTTTTTTGCTTTGATGGTTTGGGTTTGCTTATGTTCCTTACAGTTGTTGTGGTGGAAGATAATGCTGAGATTCTAGTGCTTTTAATGGTAGGTGAATCTAATGTGATAGATGTGCACTGCTCATTGACTATGCCACCGTCATGTCCATTTATTCATACTATTGATTGGGAGTTCCTTCTCAAGCCAAATTCTAGGAACAGATCATGTCCACCTATTCATGTTAGTATTTGGGAATCATATCCTAAGTCAAAATTCTTGAGTCTACTTATTAGATTTTCCAGTACAAGAACTGAAGAGTTGTAGATAATTGCGTTGCAAATGCCCATACAGTTTACGAGAAAGATCAATAGATGATATCCTCGTGTTGTGTGAACTCTTGTTGTACCCATAAGTATGTCTATCACTGCCCCTGCCAAAAGTAAAGATGTCTATGGTGAACTTACTATCCAAAATAAGGTACCAAGTTATTAGTTAGACCCGAATTCTCACTAGCTTGCACTTTGCCTGAGTTGCAGTAGAAAGAGATGTAGTTAAAATGTTTACAGATCTTACATAACCCCTGCTACACTCAAGTTTAAGTGTAAAGCATTGGTTTCGAACTTCAGGTCTACCTGTTAAGTGCTACCTTGTGAGCGTACTTGGGGCAGGCATTAGTTAGCCGTCATGTTGGCTAAAGATACCTGAGGCTAATGGAGGTGCCAAGACTTGACTGCTTAGGCAAAAAAATTCTGGAAGTCTAAATTCAAAGAACATGGTTTGACTGCAAACTCAGCATGGTCATATGGAAGCCAATGGACAAGGCTCTGTCCTCCATGGCCGTGTAGGAATCAACTGAAGTTCATATGGTGCTTATGACTTGAACACTGCTTGATGACTGGCTATCTAAAATGGAAATAAATTCTTCTGGCCATAAACTGAAAACTGTGATTGCCTTGAGAAGATCAAATGAAGCTCTTTTAAACCTAAACTTCTTAGTTCTCCCATATGTTTACTTATATATTTCTTGTTCTTTAAGTAAAAACACCGTGTTAGTTTTTTTCTCCTTTGGAGTTCATGCTAAAATCAATGACCAAGGGAAGCAGATCATCCACCTTAACTAGGAAGTTGATCATGTTGGTATTTGTTTTGATATCCGACTCCTTGGTATGCAAAAAGCTTGAAAGCTTCAAGGTTGTAGGAACTGAATAATCTGGTAGTTCTAATTGGCTTGCTTGGCTGAAATGTATTTTGTGACTTTGATGTTTTATTTGTTGTAACTAGTAAATGCTTCAAAACCTAGCATCTTAGGAAGTAATCAGTTCTAAATTGGTTGATGTGGTCAGAACTTGTAGAGAGCTTGACTTCAAGCTGGCAACTTCAAAAGTAATCATTTATCTCTTGCTAATTTGACGTGACTGCCTTAATTGATTTTGATATTTTTTTACCTGCGTTTCGGTTTGGATCTGCAGGCTACACCCTATTTCTTGCGCTAGTAATTGATAGATTGCATCACTACCTTCGGAAAGTAAGCACGTTGAAGAGGACATCTGGTGTTTCAAAGGATGATTATGAGAAAGTTCAAAAGGAGTTGGTCTTTTACAAGGAAGAAGAAGAGAAGGCATTGAAAGAGGTAAGAAAATTCCAAGAGGAAGTCAATAACCTCTCTGAAAAGCTCAAGAAGTTGAAGATGGAGTCAGAAGAGCATAAAAAACGTGCTGTTTCTGCTGATGCCCATGTACTCTCCTTGCAGAAACAGTCTGAAGAGCTACTTCTTGAGTATGACCGCTTGTTGGAGGACAACCAAATATTGCAAGCCCAGGCGTTGTCTTTTAGAAGGTGAAGCGCCTATGTAATTGAAGTAATGGTTATCCTTTGTTTTTGGCCGAGTGGATGGAGGGCTACAATGAGCTCTTAACATAATTTTGGTTGGTCTTTCTGGAAGTCACCTGCAATCAAGTACGGCATGATCATGTTGTATTTCTGTGCTTTTTCTGATATCAGCTAATGAAACAGATTTGAGTCTATCCTCTTCTGTCGCTCGAATTGCTTTTGTTATATTTTCCAAATCCAAATTTAATTTTGCCTAAGACATGCATGTACAGCAAGTGGTTGTTCACTTGTTCTTGTTTCAGTTATTATTGTCTGTTGTCGTTGAAAGAAAAGAGAACTTCATTATCTACCTAGTTCGTTCCATTTTCTGTCATGTTCTTAGTACCTGTTACACAATGCAAGTTAAGTAGGTATTTATTGGGATAACTTTAACATTGTTCGCACGTATTTTGCAGAAAATATGCACAATATAAGAAATTACCAACTTCAACACGTTAAACAAAAACTTTTTCCACATTGAAGCTTCAGACCTGGAGATGAGTTCCGTCCCCTTCTATTCCATTATTTGATTTTAAAATTCATTTTTAAAATTTTATTCCGATTCATTTTCTGAATAAATTATTTTTAAAAAAATAATTTTAAGAAATTAATTATTATAGAAAAATTTAAAGTTTATTCACCGTAACTTATTGATTTAAAAGTATTATAGCTTTTTTATTAAAAAATTATTTTGAAATGTAAAAGATTAACTTTTCTAAACTAACATTGTTATTTTGGAGTTGCTTGATCTTACTTATAAAATAAATTTTCAAAAAATAATTATATATATATATATATATATATATATATGGTGAGAATAGTGGCATATTGTATTTTAGGGATACATCGGTGCGCATCGGTTCAGTTCCATCAGTACAAAATTTCAAATGTGATATTTACCGTTGGATTTGAAAAATTATGAGTTGAGAATATGTTTACAGAATTTCAACTCAATCGAATCACGAATCAATCTTAATCTAACTTTTTTGATCAATATGACAAAAAATTAAAAAATCTAAAAAATATATATTTTGTCTTATATTTTTCATGTTGATAAAAATTTCAGACGAAAGTTAAGTCGTGTTCGTATTGAGCTGAAATTTGTTTAATATATTTTTATTTTTTTTAGAGATAAAAAAAATAGAGCTCATCTTTAAAAAAAATAAAAATATTTTTTATTTCAAAAAATTTTTATTCCAAAAGCACTTCCAAACGCCCCTTAGAAAATCATAAATCTTAGAAAGTGATTATGCAACGAAAATTTTCTAAAATAAAAAAAAATTTTGAAAAATTAATTCTATTTTGTTGATATAAATACATCATCAAAATAAATAATAAATTTTAAGACTTCAAAATTTTTAAATTTTTAAATTTTAATAAATTTATTTTAAAATATTATTATTAAAATTTAAAGTGATTTTTTTTTTTTTGGAAATACATACACTTAACGGGCCCATTTGACTTTCGTCTGTCTTGGATAAGCACCAGATCTGGCCCATTGCGAAGCACATTTCCACTTACGTAACTCGTACTGAGATTGACTTTGGGGTTTCTTAATTTCCTTCCATTTTTCTCAGACTTCAAACAGCCGCTGCCGGCTGCTCTGCATGGGTTAGTAACTTCGATCAAAAGAAAAACTTTTCTTTTTTCTTTTTATAAAATTTAAATCTTCTCTCAGTTTTAATTTCTCTGAATTGTAGTTGTTCTTGTGTGAGGTTTTATGTAAAATTTAAATATTTTTTATTGCTCTACACTCTACTAGAGTTGGAAGAAATTGGAAAGAAACGAGAAGCTCTGTGAGGTTCTTTTGTAATGAAATCTGGTTTGTTTCTATTGTAGTTAGAATTTCAGCAGTGGTTAATTGAGCGATCTACCTAATTGAGACTACCATTATTCTGTTAAAATTTTCGAACAGAATTGGTACATGAAATTGATCTCACATATTGATTTCTTATTGAAGCTTTTCTTGCAAATATTAAAACTTTATATCGTTGGTCTTATTAATGGTGACTTCGGCTAGGAAATCTAGTGAAAAAGATAACTCTATTAGCAAGATTTATTCCAATAATGCGCGTAACTCAGAGCGAGATCAATTTTCTTCTTAAAACTCTATTGCCAATATAATACTTGTTGTTGATATGTGTTCGCAACAGATGATTTTCTTTTTCTGTTGAAATTACTCTTATCTGTTTTATTCGCTACAAAACCTACATATTAGTTGATGCTGCTAAGACTAAGAGTTGAGAGGATAGTTGACACTTATTTAACTTCAGCTTATAGAATGCTTTCACTAAGGAATTAAATTTATCAAGGCTTATGTGAATTGTAGTTACCAAAAGAATTCTTTTCTTGCTCATATTGTTTTAGATTGATAACACATCTCTTTCTGGTAGGTTTTGGAGATGCATGATGGCTGCTGCAATGCGTAATCTGCTTAGTGCTGTAGGAGGTGTATCACGGAAATGTTTGTTTTGTGTTCTCTCCTTTGGTCAGATTCCCTCGCATATTGCCTTCATCATGGACGGTAATAGAAGATTTGCCCAAATTCAGAACATCGTACAGGGAAGTGGCCATAGGGTCGGCTTCTTAGCGCTGATATCTACCTTACAGTACTGCTACGAAATGGGCATAAATTATGTCACTGTTTACGCATTCAGTATTGACAATTTTAAACGGGCACCAGAGGAGGTTCAATCAATAATGGATTTATTGCAAGAAAAAATTGAGGAGCTGTTGAAGAAAGAGAGTATCGTGCATAGATATGCCATCAAGCTAAATTTCTGGGGAAACCTTGATCTCCTAAGCAAGCCTGTAAGATTAACCATTGAAAAGGCAATGGCTGTGACATCCAAGAATACTGGACCGGTGCTGTCTGTATGTGTTGCATACACATCTACGTTCGAAATTGCACACGCTGTTCAAGAGTCGTGCTTGAAAACTTTGGATATGATGCGAGGAGGATGTGACACACTAATAGACCATGATACAAAAGATTTGATTTTGGTGAGTGATTTGGACAGCAAATTATACTCTTTTGATTGCCCGGACCCTGATATTGTGATTAGGACATCAGGGGAGTCCCGTCTCAGTAATTTTCTTCTTTGGCAAACAACTTTTACACACTTGCAGAATCCTGCTGTTCTATGGCCAGAGTTTTCTCTCTGGCACTTGGTCTGGGCTATTTTGACTTACCAGAAAGTCCGTCCTTTCTTAGAAGATAGAAGATGCAAGGCTTGATATCGACTGTCTTTGGTGCTAATGCCTCTTTTGCAAGATGTATAGTTTCTGACCTTTGAGCTTATGAATCTTAAGTTAAATACTAATTTCTGAATCATTAGATCTAGGATTCTGTGAAGGCTTGCTGATGTTTTCGAAAGCTATGTACTTACACAATTATGATGATGTTTACTTGAAACATCACACAATGTTTCCTGCATGTGTGAGTATGTAAAAAGCTTTTCCATTGCATGTTGTCATAGTGCAGTTAATTTCTTTTTACTAACTGAGAAGCCTCCGTTCTTCCTATACCTAGTGCACTATGCATTTTTCGGACTCATGATCTCAGGATTTCAGCTTCTGCAGCAGCACAAAAATTCTCTATGGACTTGAATGTTACTGGGTTTGTCTTTCAAATCTTGTTTTCACACGTATACATTATAAGTCTCTATCAGTATGTTTTCATTCGCTGAATAGCTTTCATGGAAGGATCTCTCATTTTGCAATTATTTTTGGCTTCAATAAAACGTTCAGAAAGATCTTAGGCTCTGATGATTTTATGTAATGGTTTCTGTTGACAGTTGAATTACAATGAAGCAGTCTTCGGAGTTGCTAATAGCAAGGCGGGATATGAATTTGCACTTAGTGCTATAGACATAAGTTTCTTCTATTATGGTCATCTTAGGTGATGTTTAAGAGTATTTTTTAACTACTTTTCATTCTAATTATTATTTTATATTTTATAATAATTTTTTTATAATATTTTGTAAATTAATTATTGATATGTGGATAAGAGTTTATCCGAGTCAGACTCGCGAACACATCATAACAGTCGTTCATGACACAACATCTCTATTAGGCATTCTATCAAACACCTCCAAGGCATCATCCATTCTGCCATAGTTTGCATACAAAATCAACAGGAAGAATATACAAAACACATCAGACCCAATACCCAACTTTAACCGCATTATACCGTACATTGTCCTCAGAATCCAAATCCACGAATTGAACAAAAGCTTTGGTTGCAAGAGTGAAACTTGAACTATCGAGCTTAGCATTTTTATCAGAAATCATGCAGCGATACAATGCAAGAACAAATTCAGGTAATCTAGCACGAGAATAAGCAGCGAGTTGTGAATTACAAACAGGTACAGACGGTTGAGGAATTCGATCGAACACTTGGCGTGTAGTGGAGAGATTCCCGAGACGAGCATAGGCGGAGATCAATTGGGCTGACGAATGTGAGCCGTTGATTAAGCCGGTGATGATTAAAAATGCGTGGGCTCCGTAGGGCCCAGAGATGTTCAACGGAGTGAGAAATATTTAGCCGCGGCCTGCGTAACAATGTGGGAAGCATTTACTAACACCGGAATTCACACAACAAGTAGAATCAAAATATTTGCAAAATCATTCCAATAATATTGGTAATAGTATTATTAACCTCAATAGTAAAGACTGCT
This sequence comes from Acanthochlamys bracteata, assembly GCA_019914995.1. Classification (NCBI taxonomy): domain Eukaryota; kingdom Viridiplantae; phylum Streptophyta; class Magnoliopsida; order Pandanales; family Velloziaceae; genus Acanthochlamys; species Acanthochlamys bracteata. The sequence continues at coordinate 1,322,752 of CM034131.1, read as the reverse complement.
CACTGCTGGACTGGTATGGAATCTATGGACAGTATGGTGCAGAAACTTGAAGTTATTATTTTGCATAAAAATCTATTATTAATTACAATGGCAAAATTCGCCAAAAGACTACAAGAGTTTGGAGAGGAAGAGAGAGAGAGGGAGAGAGAGGAAAGAACAGAAAAGAAGCAATAGCCATGGCGGAGAAGCTAGCACCAGATAAGCGCCATAGTTTTATTCACAATGGTAAATCATTTCGATTCCCTTGTTAGATTTCTCTGTTTTTTGGTTCTCATGTTGAATTTTAAGTTGTCTCTAGTTTAAACTTTGAATCCGTTTAGCGAAGTTTGTAGGCTTGATTTCAATCAATCTTCGTGCTTCTTATACCTAAATTGAATTATTATAGTTGTATTGAGATGGATAAGCTTGATTTGTTGCTAATTTCTTCAAATTTTCATATATTTTTTTACATGATTGTTGTGGGGGATTCCCACAGTTCATTTGCTGAAGTTCTTTTAATTTTAGTTGTTTGTTTTTAAAGTTTTGTCGAATCGATGTGTTGATATAGATTAAGATCTATTTTGTTGATAAAGTTTATCTGTTCTTATGTTCTGAAATCGCTTTAGGTCAGCTCCTAGCCTCCTGCTATGAATCTTAATTCTTAATTTTTCTAGCATCTAAAATATTCTTTGACGAGTTTTCCTTCTCTAGTATGTTTATGGAGTTATTCTAGGCTGCTTGTGCTCTGATCAGCCGTTATCTAGCATTGGGTTATCTCTGGTGAGTCTGGTAACTTCAATGATATGAATAGAGCCACCAAACTTCTCTTTTCCATTTTCTTGTTTATTATATTTTTGAATGATAGCAGTTCAACCCATCTATTTTTAAGTGTATGTGGTACTTCATCATTGAGGGAGCTGAGCTCAATTTTGTCCTCAAATTTTCCTTATCTTAGCATAGCAGAGGTGTTACGGTCCCTATCTTCAGCTTGACTTGTTATTATGAACTGAATAAATTTGTTTACTTGTTGAATCCAATAAATAGGGAAATATGCTCCATTACATTGTTAATTTTCCTTTTTGGGTAAAGTTGCTTTACGTAAAATGGTATCTGAATGTCTTTCTGTTTTCAATGCCTGTCTATTCAAATCCCACTTTTGTGTTCTCAAGCATCTGCCTATACAGTTCTCACTTCTGTGGTGATGGATCCACTTTATTGGAATCTTACTCAAGTTCTGTACTTAACTTTTTCATTCTTCTCCAACATGTATTATAGGGCAGAAGGTATTTGAGTGGGACCAAACACTAGACGAGGTCAACATCTACATAACACTTCCTGAAGGTGTTCCCACTAAGCTGTTCTTCTGTAAGCTTCTATCTCGCCATATCGAGGTCGGAATCAAGGGCAATCCACCATACCTCAATGTTTGTAACACTGACCAATGAGAACACGTGATCATTTTTTCTGAATATGATTCATCAATCGTTGTTTTATAGTCTTAAGGCTATTTTTCTTTAGTTTTGAGGTTTCATGATCCCTCATATTTTCATTTTTGTGATTGTTCAGCATGATCTTGCTTCTCCAATCAAGACAGACTCATCATTTTGGACGCTTGGTAAACGTGCTTTCTTTCTCATATAGAGTTGTTTACATTGTATCTTTATTTTTTAATCTAAGTGATTGAATTATGTGATTGTCTTCGTTTATTTTTGAAAATTCTAATACAATTGACAATTTGAATGTCTAAGGTTTGTGATTTTTCCATTCATGAGCTCAAAATGTTAAGCTTGCTTAAATCTTCTGGGTTGCCATATGGTTATTTGGTGATCATAACATATTTCTGCATTTTTTAAATAGGGTGGATATGTTTGTACTCTTAAGTTGGATGTTCATGTTTCTCTGTTGCTTTATACAGTACTGCTGAAAATTGTCGCCTAAGTAAAATAACGAAAAATATAAACGTGTTCTGATTAGCTTGTTCACAGAAGGCGCTTGTATATAGGATCTTTAGGCGTGCAAACTAGCTGAAGGGGATATCGGAATGAGGTATTTTTCTTGTGAAAAGCACAAACATATTATTTGAAAAGAAATTGATAGTGATTTTCAGAACCTATAAAGTAGTATGATGCAGTGAATGGCTTAGAAATTTCAAGATTTGACTGAGAGCATTCTCAAGGAATTGTTACCCTCAGTAAGAAATAGACAGGAATTCAAACACACACATGGTCCATAGAAACAAGATTAAGAATATATTTTGAGAGGTTTTTTGTATCTTGGCTGCTGACTATTTAAGTCTCCTATTATGCTATTTGACCTAACAACTGTTTCTGGGCTCTGTACATGTGATTAACATATGACATTTATGTTATGTTTTTTTTTTAATCTTTACCTTGTCCTGCTAGCGAACTCTTTTTGTAATGGTTATAAAAAATTGCAGAGGATGGGATAATGCATGTAACTTTGCAAAAACGAGACAAAGGACATACATGGCCTTCTCCAATACTCGGCCAAGGTCTTCTGGATCCATATTCAGCTGATATTGAACAAAAGCGTCTTATGCTGCAAAGGTTCCAAGAAGAGGTGCGGCCATTTACACTTTGTGACTTTTAGAACGTTGTTATTTGATGTAGTGAAATTGATCACGGTGTTCCTCTGTACAAGTATTATGCAATTTTTGTGTGCTTGATAAACATTGGCGTTAAATCTCTCTTCAATTTCAGCATTAGGTGTTATTAACCTGTTAGATAATGTAAATTCACTGAGAGGACATAAATGGATTATTTCTTTGAAAATGGTCAGTGAGCAGCTTTTAAGTTTCTGTGCTAAATCTAGTGAGTAAACCTAGAGCAAGTTCAATTGGGTCCATACTAGTTAGCTCATACCTAGAGCAGTTTTTGGGTTATATGTCTCTTCTAGTTTAAATTTGAGAGACAAGCTCCAGCTTCTGTCTCATTGAATCATCATTATGGAAAGTATGACAATATCAAAGTATGACAACCTATGCTGGTTGATGCTTGCAGTTTGTTTGAATAGTAAAAGTGGAACTGAGTTGTGATATGTAAATATCATGGGGATAATCTAGTCAACTTTGGACTGGATAAAAGGAACGCAAGATACAACAAGAACCTGAATGAGTTGTTGAAGTTGCTGGAGGTGGTTTTAGGAGAGGCATCAATAGGGATTTTAGAGCCCAAGGTCATTAGGAATACTGCTATAATTGCTGAGATGATGCTTCTTGCTTCATTACCGCTGGCCTCTTTACTCTCACCCTCCATGTTACATGGATATTGATGGCTATGACTTATGTTAATTCAAGCCTGCAGTTAGTTGTGGAAGATGCGATATTGACTATCTTTGGCAAAGGTTATGACTATTATTTGATTATACCTGAATAAAACCAAGAGAACTTGTTATTTGCCTTACAAGTTGTCATTTTGGATAGTTCTTTTAAGTCTTAATTCTATTATAAAGAGACCACTGTGATCCTATTGAAATATTTGAAAGTAAACTTTCATATCTAATAGCTACTTTACTAAAGCGTTCGCAAAATGATGTAAGGATCTATCATTAAGTAAAAGAAGGCACATGAAAAAGTAGCTGCAATTCTTTGCTTAACAATTATGTTTGCTTGAAACAAAAGAACTATATGACAGTACCTTAAGGAATTTAAAATCAATTGCCGTCCTGCCACCTTGTTCTTTTTAAGCAGAACATAAAATGTCTATTTGTTGTTAGTTTGTAGTTTGCAAGTTACATTCCAGTAATTAGATAAAACAAATGCTGAAAGCTATGCTCTTCATGTTTGTATAAAATATGCAGTTTGACAAACCAGCACAGATTTTAGTCGCTTTGATAGTAAGCTTATTAATATGTGCATTTGCTTATGAATACAAGTTCAAATCTGTTTACTTTAGAGTGTGCCCATTGTGGATTTTTGTTCATGCAGTGTTTGTCAAGCCAGTTAATTATTGTTATTTGCCAGAAAGCAGAAAGTATTTAATTGAAGAGCCAATTAATGATTTTTTTTTGTTTTTTGTGGAAATGAAAGTTTCAAAGTGGTCTTCACTTTGTTTATCACACATGGTTTTAGTATTTTAGCTATTCTATTTTGGGAATTAATTGCATCAATTTCTATCTTGACTTGCAGAATCCGGGCTTCGACTTCTCTCAGGCGCAGTTTACTGGAACCTGCCCTGATCCTAAGACCTTCCTCGGTGGCATTCGCTCAGACTGAGAAATTCAGTTCAATAATAGCTTACAAACTTAACTGATTGTTATTAGTTGTCCTCAACTTTCTATTGCTTACAATCTTAACTGATATTCCACCTCGCGGAATGTGTTGATACTTGCAAACTCCTTCAACCTGTTTGCATTTGTTGACTTTGTCGTAACGGGAGGTTTGGGGTTGCTTTTTAACTATTTATCATTTCAACATTTTATTTTATATTTTTAAATAAAATTTTATAATATTTTGTATTTCTCCTGTTTTCATGTAGAAAATCATATATTAGATTGATCAAGTTTTGAGTCTTTTGATAACGTGTAGCTAAGCATAATTTCTGTTAGATGTGTGCTTAAGTAGTACAATCACTCAACAAACATGTTTTGCTCTTGGTACGTCCTCTCCTTGTGGGTTCCCCTTTTACCACTACTTTTATCGCACCATAATTGAAGCTATTCTTTACATCTGCATCAAGGCTGCTTAAAGCATGCCACAGCATAAATGGGTACTTGGGTGTATCATAGTTTGGCTTGATCTTGAGCCATAAGTTCAGTCTTGGGCCTGAACTGATAAATAAACACATTTGCAGCGAGTCAGTTATATTTAAGGCGTGTTTCAAATGCCCGTAACTGAGTTCGTGAAAGCGAAAAATTAAAAATAGAGTTTCTTAAAAAATAAGTTGGAAGTGAAGTTTCGTTTTATGTTTCAATTGACTTTTGAAGTGGGTTGGAAGTGAGTACAGAAAAAAGAATGCAGTGAAACTTAAGTTCTATTTGTGCAGAACTGGAAATTCGAATTTTCAGTTCTGTTTGCAATTAAAATATAAAAAATTGATGAAACTTCAATTCTTACGGGAGAAATTGAAGTTTCACCAACTTGAAACACGCCCTTAATGCTGTTGAAAAGAGAAATATACTACAATTAAACATGGTCCCATTACCTTTATCATTGAAGTACCAGAACTCGGTTTTATGCTTAAACAATGACACGGTTTTACTGTGTGATTATGACTGCTAAATGCTCATTACCTTTAACCAACCAGCTTGAATTGCTGTGTTTTCTCATTTTGATTTTTTAAGTTGCATGTGGGTTGGATGCACCCAATAGAAGTGCTTGTGAGAGGTTAAACATTCTGTCGGAAGTTACTCATTCAACCATTGATCTGTACTATAAAACCATTACTTAATGGGTGGGGATGGGGACACCTCACTCTTAGGGGCACTTTAGGGCATCCCTTTCTAAAAAAATGCATAAAAAATTTTAAATATAATCTTCACCATTGAATATGAAAAACTATGAGGTACAAAAACGCGACAAAATTTTAGCTCAATCGGATCATGAATTGATCTCCATCGAATCTCTTGATCAAAATGACATAAAAAAAATATATATATATCTTTATCTAAATTTATTATTTATATTATTTGATCAAACGCCGAATAGAAATTTTGTCAACATATTTTTTACTAATAATTCTTCATATTTTGGAAATTAAATTTGAAACTTTAAATTAAAAAAGATGCCTCTAAGATGCCTATAAGGATAGGGTGCCCATATCTCCATTCTTACTTAATTACAACTTCGTGAATGTCTGCTTTTCTATGGATTTCTGAGTTCAAATTTATCATATTTCTTTTATATATCACAGGTTGGCCTTATCTTGAGATCCATGGGATTTGACAACTCCACGCGAATCTACCTTTGCTGCTGGGGAACTTTTTGGAGGTGACCATTTTATGAAACCATTCCGGGACCTCTTCCCTTACCTTGAAAATCATAGCTCAGTCTTGGCAACTGACAAGCTCGAAGATAACACCCAAGGGTTGTAGGGTCTGCAGTGGACTACATGGTCTGACATCTTCATGCCAACATACGATGGACCAAGCAACTTTGCCAACAACCTCTTAGGGCATCGCCAATATTATGGGTTCAGGACAACAATCCGACCTGATAGAAAAGCACTAGCCCCAATTTTCATGGACAGGGAAGAAGGTCATACACAGAATTTTGAGGAACGTGTTTTGGCATGTCATGTTTAATAGGAAATTCGGTGGACCACATAAACGGGTACACCCTGAATCTTTCTACACCAACTCATGGCCTGAGTGTTTCTGCCAGATAAATGCTGAAAATCCTGCTGACAGATGCCCACTGAACAATGTCTTGGAAGTCCTAAACAAACAGATGAAAGAAGGGGGATTTCAAGAAGATAGGGGAATGTCAATTAGTACTAGTACTTCCAAGGAGCCGGAAGAAGCCTATCACTAGCAAAGCCTGTACTCCCCTTGTTTACTAGGTTAAAACCAGAGCATAATTACATCTAAGTTAGCATTTTCCTGGTTGTGCATATATGCGGAGTAGCTTTTGTGGGCGCATTTGAGGAAGTTCTCTGATAAATGAGATCTGAGTTCTGTAAAAAGTATATGTAACCTTAAAATTCCGTTCTTTCACGATTTTTAGAGCAGTCACTGGATCTTTCCTTTCGTGAAAAGCATTGTATTTTTAGTCGAAGTAGCAGACAACAAGTGATGCATGTGGGAGTGTTGAAAATGTTGTTAAAAGTGCTGGTTTTCCAATTGTTGAGAATGTTGAAAGCAAGATGCGGGCTGCTTAGAATAGTTCTTGCATGACGAGTGGTATTCCTGAGCAGCTTGGGTCCTGGCGAAGTCGATACATTCCCACATCAGAAGCACAGCAGAAGGTCTCTCTGATCGATGGTTTTCTAAGGGCAGCTTTTTTGCTAGCTGGGTCTTCGTCTCAACTACTTCAGATACGAATGATTAAAAGAGTAAGGAAGCAATTTAGAAAAACCCATTGCAGAGATGAATTACCCTTTACCTCTTGGGAGCATGGTCAAAGAAATCCATGAAAATACTATTGAATGAGAAAAACGTTTTCAACACCCCATACGAATTTCTACAGCTATTTAAAAGTACAACGCGGGTAAGAAGTTGAACATACTTACAAGACAGCCACCCACACAGTTAAAATGAAAATAAAGATTTAAAAGTAAAGTCCTGCAGACAAGTGGAATTGTAGCCTATTATGTATCTTCATCAGCTTAATTACCTCAGTCCAATCATTTCGTCATAAACCTGTCCTTTCCCAGAAGCAGATACGTGAAATCTGATGAACTTTCCAGTCAGGTCTTAACACCTCTCAACTCGTCAAACCAGGTTATACTCCGGGCTATGCACAGGTCGGCAGTGACTTAAAACCAGCAGCTGTGATTTACAGAGTACTTGAGCACTAGCAGTGTCAGTCAGTCAACTACAGGACCACGCAAATTGTCAGCAACATGGAGAAGATGAATGATTTTTGGGGGCGGGTAATTCTGTAGGAGCTTGAGGTTAGACATGAAATCGCCTGCCAGTAGGTGCTTTCTAACAATTATCAGCATAGCACAGCATATCCTTAGTAGGGTTTCCTGCACAAAAGGGAATATCACTAGTTGCCGCAATTGTAATTCATCGTCTGTTAATGAAACAGATGGATGATGAACAAAGGTAAACACCAAAATTTATTACCTGAGGACCTTCTGGATCACTTAAAAGTGCATCCCATATATATAGAATGTCTGAAAAGCTGAACTCCCTGGTCAACAATAGAGTGATCCATCGAAAAGCGTAGAGCTGAGGATTTAGCTACAGCATAAAAACCCAAACAATAAGAGAGCTGCTAAACATTTTTTGGATTGACTAAATGCTCATAAACTCATGGGAAACAAGAGGAAAGACACGAAAGATGTATTGATGATTTCTCCAAGATTTAGTTAATATCAAACCCAAAATACAGGAACTTGCCATATATTTGTACAAAGGTCTCGATATTATCAATCCTTCAACACTTACCCCTATTATGCCACCACTATTAACATTTTCTATTCCATTTAAAACACCATTTTTACCCTGGATTCAAGGCATTAAGAAGCTCTTAAAAGTAAAGTTTTTAATTTTAATCAAACAATTATTAACCGGTATCAGTACTTCGAATTAATATGGCTACATGAGCCTAGAGAAGAACAATTACAACAAAATGTCATAACATTAAGGAATCAAAGACGGACGGTATCAATCTCAGGTTCCACAGATATTGGCGTATAGTTATGTAACCAACAGCAAACCAATTTGTGTGGAGCTGTTGTATTTAACCTTTTAAATTTGCCTCCTCCATTTGATGATGGAGAGCAAGTACTGGCTGCCTTGCTGTTTTGAGTTTTATGTCACGAGGATAGTCAAACCAATGCAGCATATGATACTGGTTCCTAATTTGGGAGTTACCTTGTCAAAACTAACCTTTATAATGACCTCCATATGACGCCAAAGTTCCTCATCATGCTTCTTTAAGAGCTGAGACAACTTGGCAATAGTAGAACGAATTCCAACAATGCTACTGTCAAGCTGCTGGCAGAAATAATCCCTAAATCCACTAAAGAGCTCAGTAAAACAGAAAAACGTGTCCGCTTCAGCAGATGCCTGTACAGAAAAAAAAACAGCACAGCATGGTAAGTAAATGTACAATGGCACAAATCACTAACAGAAGAAGATTAAAACTGATGCCATCAGCCATAAAATAAAGTATCAGCGTATTTAGCAAAATAAAATCTTGCATCTGGTACAAACTTGTTATAACAGAGGCTCACGAATCCCACAGAATGAAAACTAATCAATCACTGGAAATGAACTTAAACACATCTGCCCAGTTCCATGTCAAGAAACAAAAGAAGTGCTTAAGAGCCAGAAAGAATGCACACATCTTTCGAGAAAAATAAGTACACGTGCTTGCAAGTACAACCAGCCACTCACTATTTTTCTGACACACAACCTGAAAATTGTGCTAGCACATGTCCATGTTTATAAGAAAACAAAGTTACGCATGTATGTCATATCATATACACGGTTTCGTTGGCCAAAAGAATGAACTAAGTGATGGTTTCCTTGGCCAAAAGAATGAACTAAGTGACAAGAGCATATTAAGAACTCTGCAGATGTAGGCCTCATGCAAATGGACAATTCAAGGATCAGACATTTATCTAGTTAAATAAAGGTACATTGACTCGTCGATGGATAAATAAATCCAAAGCAAAAGAAGAAGTTTATAGAACATCAAATATGTTGTTTCAAATTCAACCTGTCAATGCAACCTCTAGAAAGAAATTAGTCAAACATAGAATTTTTCCGGATAGAAACAATTGGAAGAGATTAAGGAGACATTTCCTTTCCGTCCAGCAAAGGTAAGTAGCCTTGAAAAGAAGAATGCAACACTCTGTAGACTATAGTGGTAACTCAAAATATGAACACAGTGATGGACATTATCAAGCAATATAGTGCTTTGATGGATATTATCATGCATGAGAATGAAGAACTCTACAGTAACAACTCAAAATGCTGTTGTACTTTCCCCTTCAAGTGATCAGAATGTTACTAAATTACCTTATAAGATGCATGCTGAACTACATATTAACATATTCCTTATGCAACTCTAATCTGAACAGCTATTAAATTTACTTAACAAGAGAAACTTCTAATGCACAAAAGTGCAAGAGGTGTTAGCACCAAGAGCCATAACATGCATTATGCTAAAAAAATTTAATGACGGAACCTTTGGGAAAAAGTAAAGAGTCTATTAAATGCTTGGACCTTACAGCATTTATCTTATCTGGATCATTTCTGAACACATACAACAATGGAGCCAAAATTTCGTTCATCCCTTGTACATATCGTATCCCTGGGTTCAGCTTTGCATATATAAAAAGTATGTACTTCATTGCCTCCTGAAAATGCATAACACATAAACGAAATTCCCTCCATAACGATGTCGAATGAATATAATATAAAAGCAAAACATACCTGATTATGCTTTGAAAATGTTGACTCCCCAGAGAAAAAAGGGATATCTGGATGAGTACGTGTTACATCTCGGTCAATTTGATCTTTCATCTCAAAGTCCTGATATAAACCATAGGCAAAGAAGAAAAGTCAAACTATTAACTGAACGGCAGCTCCCAGCTTAGATGACGTGGAACATATAGCACATAAATGTACAAATGTAAAAGGTCTATCTGTATGTACCTCCAAATTTTAAGGTATGAGGTCTGTGTACAGTGACTATATGCTATACCATCTATCATCATAATTTAAAAAGAGATAACAAAAGAAACAAACAAAAGGAGTATCTGTTGAGAAATACCAAGCACATAAAATAGCTACAATGTTTCTCATATGTTTGGGCAAAGCTATTACTGATAACCAGTTGAAAATGAAAATGAAGAAGCCGTGCAAATGTCATCAAGAGCAAGAAGCATAAGGAACATGATCATGACAACAAAATACCATCTACCTGAGAGTACTTATCGTCACCAAATGGGTAGAGATATCAATCAAACTATTTTGTTCCAACTCCTTTAAAATGAATTGCATGAAACACTGCCAATTTAAAATAAGCAATCTGGATGGACAAAGCTTTTACATTATAAGTAATGCATAGATGCAATAATTGACCAAGCACAGTGAAACTCAAGGTAATAGTTAAAACTTAACATTTATAGTTCTACATTATTATCAATGAGTCACCAACAGCAAGATTATAGCATAAAGAGCCTAGACCAAAAAGGAAGCGCTACCAGGAAGAACTGATTCCACAAGCTGTTCTTGTCTAAGCTCAAGGGGTGGTCTTTCTGAGGTACCTCAGCTCTTGTTGGAAAGCATCTTCCATGGTATTTCAGCTCTTCTTTCCTGAGAAAACTCGTCTCACCCAACCTCCTTATAAATTCTGACTGCCTAGAAACAAAAGCTTTGAGAAACTGGGAAGCTCAATTTGAAAGCTAAACTTGAATTCCACAAATCTTACAGGGTGAATCAGGAGATCGCTCTTCAATGACTTATATTGCGACCGCTTGTTGTCCAATTCTTGAGCCCATGATGCACGGACATTGGGCAAGTATCCCAAGAGAATCTAAATGTCACAAATTCATTATGTTAATAATCAATTCATGCTTCAATTCAGCTTCAAGAACCAGAAAAGATAATCTGCAGGACATGTCATTCCTATCTAGGCCTCATTTTATACATCAAATAACCACAAAAAACTCATGGCATTCAGAACAACTATTTCTGAGCATAGAAAATTCATCTCTGAATAAAAGATACATATGTAAAAAAAACCAAAAAAACTACTGCACAATCTCAAAAAAGTTAGAACGGAAAGAATAATAGAAGACCTTCCACACTGTTGGACGGACTGCATCACCATTGTAGATTCCTTGACACGTCAGTCTCCTGACTTCACCAACATTTATAACCTTCTTCTCAATCTGCTCACCATTACAAATCAATCAATCAATTCACATTAGAAAAAAACAAACAAACCTATCGAAGATCAAATGAAAGAAAGAATCAACCAAACCTCGTTCGCTAGTTGCGCACGCAATGAGAATTCGTCGCCGGGGCTCCGACTAGGCCCCGCCTCCCTTGCCACTTCAGTTCTCCTCTCTCTTACGGGATTATTAACAGAAGACGACGGCGACGGAAATGGCAAAGAAGAAGAGAGTGCAGTAGCGGTACTAGGTGCAGTAGCAGCGACGGCAGCGTTAACGGTTTGTTGTCTGTTCACCGCGGGGGAAGACGGCGGCGGTAGAGGAGGAGGGAAAGAAGAAGAAGAGGGTTGGGACCAGAGAGGGCTGTTGAGCCACTCCGGCACGGCGGCGGAGCGTTTGCTCAACTCCGGCGAAGGGCGTTTTGGTAAATTATCGATCAATGGATGTATTTCTCTCGTCATCGTTAATAAAAAGAGAGAAAAGAAAATGGATGAAATCGAAGTAGTTGTTTCGTCGCCAGTTTGGAGCCTAACGGGTTTTGGATATTTATCCATTACAGAAGCTTTGGATTTGTTTACATACCCCTCCAAATTCATTTTTTTAAAACTCACTTTAATAAAAAATAACTTAAAAAATAAAAATATTAAAATTTATTTATAAAATTTATTTATTAAAAATTTATTTAAAATATAAAATAAAGATAAAATATTACTTTTTATTAAATACTTTTAATTTTTAATTTTATTTTTTAAATTCATTTTCAAAAAAATGAGTTTAGCATATAGTAAACACGCCCATTACTTGCTTATATTTCGTTATTTTTATGTCTCCTTTTGCAAAAATATAAATAAAATAAATAAAAAAATAAAACATCCGTGCTTAACATATTTATTATAATAAGTAGGCCCACAGATTTACCGAGAGTTACTCTTCTTATTAACCAAGAAGAAGAAGATACTGACAAAATCTACATATTGTAAATAAAGGGCTCAATCTAAAAATTAATATTTTGTTGTTGTCACTTATTTATAAAACTTTCAAGGAAGTTCTTAAATTCAGCTTCAAATTTAGCTTAGAATTTACACTTAGATAAAAAAAAGTGTAAGATAATTAAAAGTTTTTTATAATATTGCTTGAATTGCTCCAATATATATTTAGAACATATTTTAATCATATCAAAATAATTTTTTTAAAGTGAGTTTTATAAAAATAAAATTTAATAAAAAATAAAGTTCAATAAATTTAAGATTTAAAGTGATAATTTAATTGTATGGTAAAAATTAGAATAAAATTTTTATACAAATTAGAAGTCTATATAAAAATTAAAATAAAAATTAAATAATAATTAAAACATATAAAATATCAAACTTAAAATCTAAAGAAAAAATAAATTCGATAGTGTAACTAAAACGTACTTTTTACAAAAGAAATCGGTAATTAATGTGAAATTACGTGCAAGTAATTGATAAATTAAATTTTTCACTAATTTCTGTATTTTGTTATTATCAGTTGAAATTTATTTCAAATAAATTAAATTATAGTTTTGAATAACTGACGTATATTTTTTGGCTTTCGATCATGTTGTGTAACTCTATTAATCTTTTCATATAAGGCTAGATTTTAAGTGAGTGTCTACTAACATTCTAAATTTTATTTTTTTGAAATTTATTTTTAATATAAAAAATAAATAAAATAAAATAAAATTTTTTATCAAAAGAAATTTTTTTAATTCAATTTTAAAACTTACTTTTAATATAAATTTAATATAAAAAAATTATTTTTATTAAATATTTTCTAAAATTTATTTTTTAAAAATTCAAGTTTACTCACTTTTACTCTCCAGATAAATGCGTTTGGGATTACTTATGAAATAAAGTTTTTTTAAAATTATAAATATTTTTATCTTTTTGAAAAATGAGCTTTATTTTATTTTTTTTAAAAAAAATTAAAAATATATAATAAAAAATTTATACGTAAAATTTTTTTATATATTTTAAATTTTTAAATAAATTTTTAAATATTTATAAAATATATATTAAAAAATTAAAATAAAAAAAAATTAAAAAGCTACGTTTGGAATGCAATCTCAAACGCATAAGGTTAACAAAAAGGATTGTATTGGAAATATTAACCTCTACAGCAGAAACGGTGGAGGATCAAAATTATAGTTCTCAAAACTTTAAAGGGGTGAAAGTAAAAATCACTAAAGAAAGTAAGAGAGGAATTTATATATTCCTTCTCCAAAATCGAGCTCCGGCGATTAAATTCCCCGCAAAAAAAATAAAGGAACCGCAAATTCGCTCTTCGTATTCTCAAACTTCTCAATTTTTTCTTCTCCTCTGGAAAGAAAACCCTAACCCTAGATTCTGTATTTCAATCTCTCTCTCGATCAGTGAAAGAGAGGGATGTATGCGGACAAGGAAGCACCGGGGGCAAAACGGTCAATCAAAGACCGTCTCAGCAGTGGAGTAGACGATGGTTTTGCTCGTTCTAGATTGTTCGGTGGAAAAAGGTTCGATCTTTTCCGGTTTTTCTTAGTGATGTTTGGGATTTATAATGACTTTTGGGGGGTTTTAGGTGGGATTTATATAAAGGGTGATTGATTATTTGACTTAATCGAGAAAAATTAGCTCAGTGTCTACATGTTGATAGAATTGTTTAGCAGATTGATTTTAGCTGTATATGATAAGAAATCATAATTCTAAAGGTTTAGTTAGGATTTCTATCATGGGTGATTAATGTTTTGTTGTAATTGAGAAAAATTGAACTGGTTTTAGGGTTCATGGGTTTGATGAAATAGTTAATCAAGCTAATTTGGAGCTATATTTGAAGAGAAATCTTAACTTTTATGGGTTTCCAAGTACTTCTATGAGCTGTTTACTGATTACACAAAGCAAGTTTTGGACTCTTTTAACTATCATTGGGATCTTAGACTCTAACTACCATATGCATTCGTTTCGCTGTTATTTGAATTCTTAGTTGAACAAGCTACATTCTCCGTGCCTTGTTGAACAAGATTTGATTACATATTGAGCATGATACGGTATTTTGTTGAAAAATGGTATATGTGAATGTGTAGAATTGTAATTATATATGATTGGATTCTTAATAAAGTTTCTAAGCTTCTATTGAGGTAATTTCTGTATTTGATAATGTCATTGTGGTTCATGATGTTAGTCATAGTGCCATATTCATTTTGCCTATTTGTAATGTACATTTTATGGTTTCTTTCTTCAACAAGTCGCCCACTGTTTCCTCTCATAATTCTCTACTAAACTCCTATCCATATTCAATCAGACAGTAGAGAATATGTAAGTAGATGTTGGATTCTCTAACAGACTGCTTTTCTCTAGTATCATGTTTACATCTTATAACTTTGAGAAGATGTGGAGAGTGCATCAGATTGATACAAATAGTAATTTTGTGAGAAAATGGTTTCTATAGCTTCTTGTAATTATGCATATAACTAACATGATGAAATTTCAAAAAAGCTTTTCCCTTTTTTTGGCAAGATTTTGCAATCTCTTAAATAGGGCAAAAGATGCCTAAGTACTTCTTGTAATATCTTTGCAACAGTTTCGAATGATTTATCAATTGCCACGGTTGGTGCATTTTTTTTGGTGTTGTTTAAACTACGCTTTCCCTTCTCATTCCACTGACATTCAGAATGTTACATTACTATTAGCAATATTGAAAAATATTTTGAACTTACCTTTGCAGGAAACGCCAGAATGATGAGAAATGGAAACACGACCTTTATATGGATGATGAAAAATCTCAACCTTCAAGTATACATGGCATACAGTTTATGCAGTGAAGTTTAATTACTTTTGCTTAGTGCTCATAACTTCTTACCAATGCTTATTCTATCACTGTTTCTGAAGAAGCAAAAGTTGGTCCTCGAGATCTCCGCTTGAAGCTTCAACGAAGAAGTTCCCAGGGTACAGGAGTTCAGGATCTTCGTGAAAAGCTATCAGGTTATATGCACCCGCAACCATCGAGAGTGGGTCCACCTAAGAGTAAGCCAGCTGTTGAGAATGCCAAATCTATAAAAAGAGTTTCTGCTTCTTCTGTTGAGGCACATGTTTCAGAGCCAAAGAAAGTGCCAAACCCAACATCTTCGAACAAGAAGGCTCAGGAAAAGGTATGCTCTCTGAAATCTTAGATAAATGAATCAGAGAATTTGAAATTATTGCACTTATCACTTATACAAAGGAATCGTTCTTGTAGTAGTTGCATGGTTATCTTTCTGACCTGTAGGTTTGTTCTGCTTGATGTGATGTTAACATCGATTTAGGGGGGAAAAACTTCTAGCGGATTTTATCTGTCTTGATCTGCTGTGCCTATGTTGCCTGCTAGTTGGTAGAAGTTGAATTTGTGTAGGTCACTTGGTAATGGTAGAAATTGAATGCAAAGAAGCTGTGAGATTGTGAATTGTTTTATAATTGATTCAGGCTACTGAGAAAAGAAAAATCTCTTCTTATTTCTTTTAAACATAAATTGTGTATGTTACGAGTGAGAATGGGTTTTTTCTGTGTCCTCTTTCCCTTGTAATGAAAATACAAAGCCCATAAACATGCACTTGGACGATTTAAATATCCCTCTTTTGCAGAGTTGGTTACATAATTTATACTGCACATATTCTTTCAGGATTGGTTTTCTTTTTCTGTATGAAATCATGCCATGGTTTTCATTCCGGGTGCTAAACTGCAACTACCACCTATATCCAAGCTCCTCAACATTGTATCTTCCATATGTCGATGTATGATACACTAGTTCTGTGGAGTTGCATTACTAATGAGCTAGGAAGAGTTATACACTAAATACAGGAAAGGAAACATGTTAGAAGATTTGAACATCATAAAGGTATCGAGTAATATGTTTATCACAACGACAAGAGTATGATATAGTTTAGTTGTTTTAGTTGTGTAATGGATTCACATTCTCTTTCTCATTGAAACTGTTTAAGGCTTGATAGGAGCTCTGGTTTCGTTCTCTCACCATGTCATTTTCACTGCGTCTTATTTCTTTGTCTTATCTAAATTCAACATTGAATTCAATTTGGCAGGCTGAATTCACAGTGGAAAGCTTGCTCAAGTCTTTGGGCCTTGAGAAATATTCAATAAATTTTCAGGCAGAGGAGGTATATTTTGGCAAATATTGTTTTTTGTCTGTGCCACTGCCATGTTCTTTTTTCTAAAGCTTTGTTGCTATTTGATCTCTCTACAGATAGACATGTCAGTTCTCATGCACATGACTGATCAGGATCTGAAGGCTCTAGGAATCCCAATGGTCAGTTCCTAGGATTTAAAACATTAGTAGTTCGTCTTTATTCTTTCTTGTGGAAGCACCCTATTACATCTTGTTCATTAACATTAGGATTTTTTTTTAAGAACTTTGGCTGAATGACCTCTGCCGTTGAGACTCTTTCCAGAAAGTATTTCTTACTATTAAAGGCGCATAAATATTCTGACTAGATAACTTGAACACACTCAAACAAGTTCACATAAGAAGAGAAGGAATTGCTCCAACAAAAACAAAAGTAATGGTGAACGCAGTCCAAATCAGTAGATTGAGGAACTGTGTTTTCCAAGTAGTAGATTTAGTTACTCTAGCTATCTTCAACTGTATAGTTGCTCTGATTGTTCATTGATGTTCGCAAATTTTCTTGTCGGTTTAAAGAGATAGAGGATAAGTCATTCACTAATTTAGGTTTTGGCAGCTACTTAGAAAATTTGCGCAGAAGCCTGTTTTGTTTCTAGGAAGATTTTTTAGTTTAATTATTAACAATTACATCATCAGAAATATGGTGCGGACTGGCTGCTTATATTTTCTGTCACCCAGTGGCATCATGTAAAACCTTTTGCTTTTGCGTAATTCAGGGGCCTAGAAAGAAGATAATTTTGGAGTTGGATGCAAAACCATAGGCTGGCTGGCTGGCAAAATCTGTTACGACCAACAATTGTGCAAATTTTCCTACTTTAATTTTAATTTGTTTCACTACATGTTTGTATGCAAATTTAGGGTTTTTCATTTTCTAGTAACAAATTTTGTAATATTTTCTTAGAACGTCGTGAATTATTTGTTTGCTTCAATGTGAAACTAGTAAGTATATCATCGAATAATTTTCTATGCAGTGCACCTAATGGTTGATCGCGCAAATTTGTTACGAGTAATTCCTCTTTGCAGGCCTGCTGTTTTAGCGCTGGCCCAGCCCAAAATTAGTAACATTCATGTAGTTTCTCGAGACAGATGAAATAGTATAAAAATTAAGTAAACAACAGGAATCAGTATTGATAATTTGATTAATTCAAAATTAGACTTATTTGTCTAAAAAATAATTTAAAAAAATAGTTTTAGCATAATTTATAAAATATGCAAAAAGTTATTTTAAAAAAATAATTTTTTAATTTGGCAAATTTTAAAATGAATATAAATATAGTGTATTCTATATCATGAACTAAAAATTATATCATAATATATAATTATGTACTAAAGCGTGTATATATAATAAAAATTATGATATATATATTATTTTATATATTTTGTAATACAAATTGTAATATATACAGATAATATATATGTATTATGTTATGTAATTGTGTAGTGCAATGATTAAAAATATTTTTTATTGTTTCTGAAATTAATAAATAATTATTACTTTTAATTAAAAAATATGAAAATAAATTAATTTATTTTCAACATCTCAATTCCAAAGTGAAAATAAAAAAAAAAAAAAAATTATTTTCAATTCACTTTTAGTTAAAAAAACACAAAAATTTAACTCATTTCAATAATATTATTTTTAAGAACTCAATTCTAATAACTCGCTTATTAAGAATTTTATTGTAAAACTAAAAGAAGGCAACCTTTGTGATGTTTGCTTATCATGTTTTTTTAAAATTTTGAATAAAGTTTTAGTATTTTATCTTTTTAGAAAAAATTAAAATACAGATAGATTGAGTATAATAAAATTTTTATATATTTTATTGTTATTAAATAAAGAGTTAAGTTAATTTCAAAGAAATTTTTAAAATTTTTAAAATTTCTTAGTTTAAGCATTTTCGCTCATACTTTTGTTGGAATATTAAGGATATGTATGAGAGTATTTATAATAATGGATTTTTTAAAATAAATAATATTATAGAGTTTTTTGTAAAATAGTTTAATTGTTTTAATTTCTAAAAAATAAATATTATACATACAAAACTTATGATATAATATTTTTGAAAAATAATAAAATATTTAAAGTTTTATAGAAGAATGTAAAAGAAATTTTGAGAATGAAAAGTAATAACCTATTATTAAATATCTCTTCACTACATCTCAAAATTGTGTCGTTCCACAGTTCATGATTTTTATATTTTTAAATTTTAAATTTAAAAGACAAATCGATTGTTAATGAGGGGAAAATATTCAAACCGAAAGAGGACGAGGTGTTGAGAAGAAGAAGAAGAAGAAGAAGATTGGCGTTTGTGTGGAGGACCGGAGGTATGGATATAAGCCATTGTTGATCCAGAAGAGCTGCAGAGATTTGTTGTTTTTGTTGTTTGAAATTTATTGAAATATTTTTAATATTTTTTTAGAGAAAGTGTTGAAATACCAGAAAAGAATTTTGGAAAAAAGTTGAAACATTTAATATTATTGCATGAATAAATGTTAACTAAAATTTTTTAATAAAATGAAACCTTTGCGGAGAGCACCACTAGTCTCAGCCACTGCATTATTAATTCAGAAGTTGAAACCTTTTGAAAAAAGTTGACCTTTGCTGAGAACACAAACAGTCTCGGCCACTGCATTATTACTTCAATCACGGAGCTTCAATTCAATTTATTTCATTTCATTCCGATTTCAAGTTCAATTCAATGGTTTACATACCTCCACACAAGCGCCACACTTCATCTTCTTCTTCAGAACCAAAACCAACTCCACTACCAGAACACTTCAGCAAAACCTTAACTCTTAGAACCAACAACAACAAGAACAGGGCTAAACCGAGTAAGATCGTCTATGGTTCGAAGTCGATCTCTCGATTCTTCACCGCTGGAGTTGATCTGAATTCGATTTCTCTCGAACCTTTCTCTTGTGAATTCATCGAGCGGCGAGTTGGAGAGAAACCGTTGGTGATTTCCGGTGATTATGAACCAGGATTGGAAGAGAAGGATTGGACGGCGGTGATCGTGGATCGTCTTTTGCCTGATGTAATTGCGGTGGGGGAGAGTGTTAGGACTGAATTGACTGAGGCGGTGGACGACGGCGGTGGTGAGGAGATTAAGCTGCTTTTTGTTGCTCGTGTAGGCAGACTTTTTTTCCACAAGTGAGCTTCTCTAGATCTGTTTGCCATATTCATTCAACAAAATTGAGTATTGTTTCTTTGTTAGGAGTGATGGTTACTTAATTTTGAAAATAATTATTAAGCTGATAGTGCTACTAAGGTAATGTTGCTTAAGCTGTCAACAAACATTCCATCATGAACTGCGACTCTGCTCTCTGTGGTCTGGCTTTAGTAGTTGGAACAAAACCATCTACCAATCAATCAAGAATTTCAAGTATGTTTGAGTTAATGTTGCATGCATAGAATTAGTTCATGTTTGATAGACATACTAGCTCGGGGGAGTTGCGTGAGTAATTGGCTATTAAGAGTTGACATGGAAAATGGAATAACTTTAATGGCTGGAACTTATTTTGTCATCAAGGTATCTGAGTATGTGTAGAGGTTTTAAGACCGCCAAAAGTTCACATGAACTATGTAGTTACACTGCTCAATATATAAGTTCAAGATGCCAGTTCATTAGCTACAAAAGTATTGACGGTTTGTCTGCAAGCTATCAAGATTCATCATGAGCTTTAAGGTCTTTGCAGGGGTTCAACATCCATTGATTCCATCAAGAAGGCAGCATCTATTGATACTGATGCTAGAAGTATTAACAAGTCCTTCTATACGAACCTTCCGAATGCCTACATGAAAGGCCTTGAAGATTCTATATATGATCCTATGGTTGGGTTTGAGTTTGAAGTAGAGAAAGAACATTTCCATGTGAAGGTAGATTAAAACCAAAAAAATATTTCTTTATTTAGCTGTAGATTCATTGCATTGATAATTTATGCTATTACAAATTCCTAAATATGCAGGTATCTGATGAGACTCGTCCAGATTCTACAATTTCATGCAAATGTATAGTCTCAAAACATGGCGAGGAACTTGAGATTTATAAAGTAAATATACCTCTTTCTAGAATTCCTGACAGATCCTGTTCTTACCACTATGTGTTTCTCTGTTAGGATCATTTATCAAGATTGAACTTGTTCATCAACTTTTCTTAGTTATTCAGTTGCATCATAGCTATCTCTTTCATTGCAACAAATTGTTAATAGAGTAGTATGAGGTGTTTACAGCTGACATTATGTTGCCTTCATGCTTCCAATGCTGCAATCTGTTTTCTTCCTCTGTACTCACTTCCTTGCATCTATTATACTATTTTAGAGCTTGTTCTTAAGAGGATTAAGAATCATGTATGATCACTGTTGTTTAGAAGAAATCATGAATAGTAACCGCCTTTTGTCAATCTCAATGCAGACCTAAGACGAAAGTGTAGTTTGTGAAGTCGCAGGACTTCTTTATTCATTGTTAAAAACCGCAGTCCCTGTATTATGCAAACTGCAGAATCTTTAGGTGACTCACAACACTATGTGCGTATTAATGACTGTTTGGCGTTTTTCTAGTCCAGTGTGTTCTAATCTGCAGTTTTCTTCCCTTTAAACGATTGTGTAGATAAACTCGGTTCTATCTTGGTAGGTATATTTTCACTTTGATCTTTGTGGCCAAAAAAGTACGATAATTGTCTGTGATGGATGTTTGCAGGTAGGATTAAACCAGGTTCGTCATCTGGTTGTGGATGTAGCATGTGCATCCAAGGATCTTGATCTACGGCTTATGCTGTGCACAAAAAGGACTATGATAGTATTAACTGTGAGTTCTCTGAGATGGTAAAATTCAGATGTACGGTTGATAGAACAATCACAAGAGCTAAGAGAATGTCTTCCTTGTTCAGGACTTTGAAAAAGATGCTTTAAACAAACTCATTAAATCTGCTGTAGTAGACTCTGATGTCAAGGGGTGTCTGAGGTGGCCTCTAGGCAAGGAAACCTCTGGAGAGAGATTTAAGGTTGTTGGCATGTGGCACATGAAGTACAAATCTTTTACGAGTCCAACAATGAAGCTGAAGTTGAGGTATGTGGACCGATTTGATTATAGGACATCTACAGGTGAAGTTTCTACAGAAGTCGTTCTGAAGCTTCATGCACTAACTAAACAGTTAAGGGTAGGTTATTAGTAAGTTATGTTCGACTGCTAGTTGTTGAATGAAACAACTGTCTACAGACATATCTAAACTCGTTCATGGTGATTCTATTGTGTAGGATGGAGAAACTGAGGCTGGTACTTTAAGATTGGCACTTCAGGATGCTGTCAAAGTAATATGGGAGCATTTCTTGATGTACTCTCAGGCGTCCTCTTCATGATTTAGTCATCTGATGGTAACCTGTGACGGCTCCCGCCTTTGTGACTAGAAGATCACTGATCATAAGCTTATCAATTTGGCTCGCTTTTGAAGCTTGTTAGATTGGTCTGCGTTGTCTATGTGCGAATCAAATGAATAGCTGTATTTCGTAAATTGTAAGACAAAAGTTTGTGCTATGTTTGGTTCTATTCATTTTGGTGCTGTTTGGAATTGATTTTTCTTTACTTTTATATTTCTTCTTTCCTATATATTGATTAGAATAGACATGAATATATTAACTTCTATGTTCTAAAAAATAATTTAGTTTTATATTGTTTATTAATAATTTTGATATGATATTTATAAAGATTTGGATTTATTCTTTTTATTGTAGATTAATTTTGAGAAGAATTATAAATTCGTTACAAGTTTAATTCGTATTTTGAAGACTTCAATGATGTGCTTTATTTTCGTGTATATAATTATTTAATTAAATTACAGCCATCCGATTAAGCGATTAAATATATACGAGAAGAGATGTGAGGAAAATGTGTATTCTACGTTGCTAAACTAATTAGGTTTAATGAGCTAGTTGTCTTCATTATTAGAAAATCATTTTCGTAGTTGAAACGTTCGACTATTTATTTTGTTTTTATATAAATAATCTTAAGAGTAGGTTGATCAATACATAACTTTATTTTGATTTTAGGGCTTATTTATTAACATCTCAAATTTTATTTTTTTAAATTCACTTTTAATATAAAATTAATAAAATTTTAAAATTTTTTATTAATATTTAAATTTAATTTAAAACTTACTATTAATATAAAAAAAATTTAATTAAATATTTTTAAAATTTTAATTTTAACTTTTAAAATTCACTTTCTAAAACTCTTAAAACTCAAATTCACCTACTAAGTAAACACAGTCCTTAACAACAGAAGAAATTTATTATCTTTTTTTTGACTGAGAGATCATTTGGCAGTGTGTTTTATAAATTTTCATTTTAACTTTATATTTATATTTATATATAAAAATTTCACTATATTTTTATCAAATTAATTTAAATAATTTAAAATTTTAGAAAAAAGTCAAGATTAAATAATTTCAACTTAAATATATAAAGAAATTTATAAGTTTCAACTTAAAAATAAAAATCCTTTTCAAGATAGAACTTATTTTAGAGCTTTAAAAGGATAAGTTTAATTTTTTTAATCTAAAAAATTTGTACATTTAAAAATTATAGGACATACAATTCAGCTATATTTTAAAATTTTTTTAAAAGTTTGAAAGATATTTAAAATATTATACAACAGAGTTAAAATTGAAACTCTTGGTATAACTAGTTGATCCGGAAATCTTCATGTCTGATTTTTAAGGGGGAGTCCCATAGAAATTTATCTCGATTTTTCGTTTGCTAGATCTATAGCTAAAAAATCTATTCTATTACGATTATGAGATTCATTCGAATATAAAATATTATATTAGAATATAGCATCCCGCTTTGTTTTACTATCCAAGACTTTGAGATAAAAAAATCTCGACAGAAGCAGGTGCTATCCGAAAAGAATTAGCGGATTTAAATTTACGAATTATTATAGATAATTAATCGATAGCGGATTTAAATTTTTCTACATTTTCTCAAGTGGTCCACTGTATATGGAGGAAATAAAAGAATTAGAAAAATAATAAATATTTTCAAAAATAATAAATAATATCATGAGTATTTTTTAATACCTCATATTCAGTAAATATTTGAGAGAATTTTTTTATTTTTATTTTATAGTTTTAATTTAAATTTTAAAATATTTTATAAATTTTTTAAAAGAAATTTAAAATTTAAATAAATTTCTGGATCGTAAAATTTATTATTAATTATTTTTATTATATTTTAAAGTTAAAACTTATATCTTATTTTAAAAAATTTTTTTAATATTCTTTTTATAAAAAAAAGGTTATGCTTCTAGAAAGTTAGTCCTTAATGACCAAGGAAGACAAAACAAAAACTGAAAGAGAGAGCAGTACCAACACTTCCAGAAAAAAAATAAAGGAAAAGACACCGTAAAAGAGAAGGCTTTTGATGTAGCAAATTTTGAACTTTTAGGATTCGTTTTACATTGCTTTTTTTTAAAAATACTTTTCAATTTTTATTTTTATATTTTTTATTAAATTTTTATATATTCTATTTTTAAAATATAAAAATTTTATATTATAAAATTTTATTATTATTTATTTTTAGTATTTTTAAAAATGAAATAGAAATTATTTTTTAAAATAAAATAAAATAATTTATTTTAAAAATTATTTTTATAAGAAATTGGAGGCGTTTTAGAAAATAATTTTTAAAATTTTAAGTTCATATTTTTATTAAATTTTATACAAATTTTTATAAAATTTATTTAAAATTTAAAAAATACAAAAAAATTTATATAGTAATTGTTTATTTTATTATTTTTTAAATAACAAATTTTTATTTTTTAAAGAAAATAACAATTTTTTTATTTTAGATAAATATTTTTTAAATGTACTGTCCTAAAAATTTTGGAACAGTAAAATCTTTCTTAGCGAGGAAGGAAAGACGAAGAAAAAGATCCAACTTTTCAAGAGAAGAATCAAGAAAAAAAGAGCCTTTCATGTAAAGCCGAAGGAGACAAAATCAAACTTTTAATTTTGAAATATTTTAATTACTTCGGACTTCATCTCTAAGCTATGTATCATATAATTTATTTCTTACAAATTTTATTTTTTTGAAACTAAGATTAGGACAACGTAATCATTAGGTTCAGCTAATCTTTGAGGTTAAGAAAGTGTTTTACTAAAATTTTAAAATTCTCTCATTTTTAAAAAATTTCTACTTCATATACATTTCCAAATATTTTCTAAACATTTTTTTTGAGCCAGAGATGTTCTAAGAAAACTCAATAAAACTCGTCTGACTCAAAATTTATTTGAGGTAAGTACTTGATGAGTTTTATAATTTTTGAAAATGATTAAAAAATATTTCAAATTTAATGATGCATCATCCCAATTATATATTTCATATATTATTTTTAATATAATTTATAATAACTCAAGAAAAATATTACTATTTATGATTATTTTAGTAATAAAATACATCAAAATAGATAACATCTATAACAATTACTTTATATATTTAAAATATTTTAATAGTTTTTTCGGCAAATAATTCTTCATCCAACTATCAATAATATGTAAATTAGAGGCGTTTGACAATTTCTTTTTCAGAAAATAATTTTTTAATTTTTAATTTTATATTTTAAAATTTTTATTATATATTTTTATTATTTTTAAAATAAAAAATAAATTTTATTTTTAAAAAAATAAAAGTATATATTAAAAATTTTATTTTAAAAGTATTATCAATCGCTCCTCCATAATTATTTCGACAATGAAAAATGATAAAATTCTCTTGGTAATTAGGTTTCGAAGCCCATAAACAGGTAAGCCCGTATAAACAAATCAAGCCCAAAAGTTTTAATCACGTGCTTCTCAGGTTATTATTATAGCATAGGTTGTACAGGCCCATGAAGATCTAAACTCCTTTAAGGCCCCAAACAGTTATATCACGTGGAAATCACGTGAATCAGAAGAGCCCGCCCTGCTGAGGCACCACCCTGGTTTCTTCTTTCCTTCTGTTGCTTGCTTGCTGACGGTGTTCGTCTTCTCTCTCTTCTCTCTCTCTAGTAACCCTTCCCTCACTCTCTACTATAAATACGCCAACGAGACTCTCTCTCTCTCTGTTTTCTGGTGCCGTCTTTCTTTCCCTTCTCTCTCAAGAGTCTTCCTCTCTCTGTCTCTCTAGAAAAATCTCTGATGGTATCGAACTGCTCTCGGAAACCCTAACCCTAACCCTAATTGATTTGCCTCTTCTTCTTCATAATTGATTTGATCAGACGCTGGGTTTCTCCGGTTGTTTATTGATTGATTGCTGCTGTTCCCGCCTATGGCGGATCAACGGCCAACAAGTTTTCCTCTTCGATTGCAGCAGATCTTGTCTAGTGGACGGCATGGCTCTCCTGCCCTCAAACTTGAGTCTGAACCGGTCAGTCTTTCTCCTTCTCCTTCTTTTTTTGATTAGTTTCTCTCTCTCTCTCTCTCTCTCTCTCTCTCTTTGGGAAAGAATTGATGTACTCGGTGATGAGGTTGATTTTCGGATTAAGTGATTTGTTGAATTGGCATTGAGGGATTGGGTTTTGTGCTAATTGGTTAAGATTTTTACAAATTTGGATGGATTTAATGAGATTGCGTGTGATCGATTGTGTTTTGAGGAAGCTTTTTCGTTGGTAAAGGGTTTTGGTGAGGTAGTTTATCGCTGATCATTTACAGTTTGTTTTGGGTATAAAGTGTGAATTTGACTTGGGCAAAAATTTGATCTTTTGTTGTCGGTAATAATTACTGGAGTATAGAAAAGGAAAGTTGAAGTGGTGTGACAAAGAAAAAGGTTCCTGATAGGAAGAGATTAATTTGGAAAAGAAGTAGTGCGAGTATAGTATGCGATTAGCTAGTATCTGTACTTTATAGTTTCTTTCAGCAACTTTGGAGGTGGGCTTTAGGTTGCCAGCGTCATGGGTGTTGTGGATGGTTTTATATTATACAGGATCAATGGCTCCCCCTGGACACATAGGTTCCAGTAGTATCAGAATAAAATTTTGAAGAATTATTATCTATAAAAGGTGTACTACCATAAGTAGTTTTGCAGAATAAAGTTTCTTATGTCAGTTAGCTTTGGGTTTGAAGGAATTAGTGATGACAATCATTATGTTATGAACATCAGAAGTAGAAGTGAGTTAGGATGATTGAGTTGAGTTCTGCTATGGGTGCTCTTCTATCTTGTTTCTTTTATTGAATATAATTCATATATTACTGCATTAGGAGAATTGAAATATACGACTCATGGTTCATTGATCCAAACCGTCTAGGACCTCAAATTCTAGGTTTCTTCTCTATCCCTATGACAAGAAATCTTTAAGAAGGAATGTACTTATCTAGTATTTAATGCAATTTTTAGTCATGAAGATATGGAAAATGTTAAATAGTAGTTAGCAAGCGACATTAAGCTTGATTATTTGCTTCGTAGAAATAGTTTTCCTGCATGCATTGTTTTTAGATCATAGCTAGAAACTAGCCGTTGTTGTGATTGCACTGTAAATGGATATAGTCTTTGGACAATTGCAACTTGGTCGAACTGAAACTCGCATGCTAAATTTTCTTGCCATTAATATTTTTCCTTTTTTATATTTTGGTGAATTTTGTTCTGTTGAGGATGTCAGGGCATTGGAATTGAGTGAAAAAACTAGTGACTGCTGTGGATATGGTCTGTCATACACGAATTGCTTCCAGACATGGTTAGAATTAAGAGCCATAAACGTTACAATAAAGAGTATAATGCCAATGTATTTACTGACCATTTTCTCATCCTTTCACGGCTTTGCTTCCTCTCGAAATTGGAAATGATGCGAGTAACGGATCAGACTTTTTTGCTTTTGCTGTTTTGTTATACTCAACCTCTAGGAAGGTTCTTGTTAGCTTGTATAATATTCATCTGCTTGAGATTTTTTGTCTTGTGAATCCTTATTCAAGGCCGTCATTCATTACTTGCTTGAGATTTTTTGAGTTAAATAGCTTGAACTGTTTTTTTAATTACACACTAAGAAATGTATGACTACAGTGAAGAAAAGATGCCACCATCTAGAAGCATAACTAAATTGTTATCTAAAAGGATCTTGGAATTTCGTAATTAGTACTCCAGTACATGCCAAAGGGGATTATCATTGAATTGGAAATATGAAAGGTTAGGAAATTGACATATCTTCACATGCAGTTGAGCAGTGAAGGCTGCATAACTGACAATGCTAATTTCCGCATAGCCATTGATTTCTACTTCATCCTGCATGCAGTGTGAGCATAGACAAATTATGAGGCTGACTTTTAGTGTGATCCACTCTTTTGATGCAGCTGTAGTCACTCATCATAGTTCTTTAAATGCATAGGGCTTCACATTTTAGAAACTATAGATAGATCAACCAAAGTTTGGTTGGAAACTGTAGATAAAGCTTCGAAAATCATACTCTCACTGCAAATGAGGTGGGGGGTCCCAAACTATTTATTGATTTATGCCTCGTCAAAGTATTCACAGGTAAAGGATCATTATATGGTCTCGTTCTTCATACATTTATGCATGGGACTTCTTTTGCTAAAAAGCCAAAGAGGTTAATCTATTGCATTCTATTGGACAGCCACTTTTCTTTGATCATGGGAATTGGAGCTTCTAATTTATAAGTTGTTCATATTTGGAGGATGAATATGTGAATTCAGGAAATTTCACTTACTTTAGATGTTTAGTAAATAAGCTTCAATATATGACTGAGGGTGCTATCATTTGCGGGTTTGTACCAATTTCGTGTACTTGTGAAATCGATGTTTAGAAGAATTGTGTCTTATGAGTTAAACCTGAGCTCTCGGAGTTCGATGTATTGAATGTCTGCGCACCAATAGATTATGTGCGTTATTCTTCTCTATGCATTACTCTTCTCTACCTATTGCAAATATGAGTTTTCATGATGTTGTACTTCGTGCAGCAATCTTCTTCTTCTTCTTCTTGTTCTTCTTGTTCTTTGTTCAGTTGTGATGGTTTTTATCGATATCATCTGTGCTTCCTATGTAGTGTTAATTCTAGTCATTGATGTTTATATCATTAGTGCTGTAACTTATTATTTTCTAATGGTGGTATCTGCAGCCCCCAAATGTAAAAGCTTTCATTGATAGGGTGATCAAATGCCCCTTACATGATATAGCTATTCCACTTTCCGGTTTTAGATGGGAGTACAATAAGGTACTGCACTATCTCTATTGCTAAATCCAATTTGGAACAATTGTGCAATGTTTGCTCGTTGCAGCTCACTTGTTGCCTTTGATTTCAGGGGAATTTCCATCATTGGAGGCCATTGTTTGTACATTTTGAGGCATATTTCAAGAGTTATGTTTCGTGTAGGAAAGATCTTCTTTTATCAGATGATATGACAGAGGAGGAACCATTTCCGAAACATTCAGTCCTACAAATCCTAAGAGTAATGCAAATAATATTGGAGAACTGCCACAACAAGAGCTCATTCAGTGGTCTAGAGGTGCTATATTCTTGTGTTAGAAACATACTTCCATTTTTTGTATAGAAGTTATCCTATCCTCTCTTGGATAGTTCCATCAAATGCATTTGTGCACTTATGCATTTTTTATTGCAGTTATCTGATATTTATTTTATACTTTGAAATCAGCATTTGAGGCTCCTGCTTGCATCAACAGATCCTGATGTTGTTGTTGCGACTTTGGAGACCCTCTCAGCATTGGTGAAGATCAACCCGTCAAAGATACATGTTAGTGGAAAACTCATAGGCTGTGGCTCTTCTGTGAACAGCTGCCTTCTTTCTTTAGCTCAAGGCTGGGGGAGCAAAGAAGAAGGTTTGGGTTTGTATTCATGTATTTTATCTAATGAGAAAAGTCAACAGGATGGATTCTTATTGTTTCCTTCTGATGAGAAGGAATATGATGGGAGTCAGCAAAGACTGGGTTCTACGCTCCATTTTGAGTTCAATATGACTATTTCTGATGATGCTAAGACTAATGAGGCAATCAAGCAATCTGTTTTACGAAGCATCCATGTCCCTGATCTGCACTTAAGGAAAGATGATGACTTACTCATTCTAAAGCAGCTTGTTGAGCAATTTAATATTCCTTTAGCACACCGGTTTTCATTGTTGACCAGGATTAGATATGCTCATGCATTTTGTTCTCCCAGAATATCTCGACTATATAGTAGAATCTGTATTTTGGCATTCATTGTTCTTGTTCAGTCAAGTGATGCACATGAGGAACTTGTGGCTTTCTTTGCAAATGAGCCAGAGTATACAAATGAGTTAACTAGGCTTGTTCGTTCGGAGGAGTATTATGTTCCTGGGACTTTGAGAGCACTTGCTATGTATGGACTTGGAGCACAACTGGCAGCTTATGCATCGTCACATGAGAGGGCAAGAATACTGAGTGGCTCCAGCATTATGGGTGGTGGGGGGAATCGGATGTTGCTGATAAATGTACTTCAGAAGGCAATTTTGTCTCTCAGCAATCCCAGTGATCCTTCAGCTCCACTATTTGTTGACGCTATGTTGGAATTTTTCTTACTACATGTGCTCTCTTCTTCTAGTTCGGGAAGCGTCATTCGTGGCTCAGGAATGGTTCCTCCTCTTTTGCCTTTGTTACAGGACAATGATCCTGCCCATATGCATCTAGTCTGCTCAGCAGTTAAGACCCTTCAGAAGTTACTAGAATACAGTAGTCCAGCTGTATCGCTGTTCAAAGATCTTGGTGGTCTGGATCTTCTTGCCCAGAGATTGCAAACTGAGGTTAATAGAACAATAGGTACAGTTAATGAAGATAATAACATGATGAGTATAGGTGATGCCACAAAATCTGATGAAGACAGCTCGTGCGCACAGAAACGCCTGATAAAGGTGCTACTGAAAGCACTTGGCTCTGCAATGTATTCTCCAGCTAATTCAACAAGGTCACAGAGTTCGCAAGATAATACCTTACCCTCATCTTTATCATCAATCTTCCTCAATGTTGACAAGTTCGGTGGAGACATATATTTTTCAGCTGTGACCGTTATGAGTGAGATCATACACAAGGATCCAACTTACTATCCTGTTCTAGATGCAGCTGGTCTTCCTGATGCTTTTTTGAAGTCAGTTAATTTTGGGATACTACCTTCTTCTAAAGCACTTATATGCGTCCCAAATGGCCTTGGAGCTATTTGCTTGAATAACAGAGGCTTGGAAGCTGTAAAGGAAAGCCATGCACTGCATTTTCTTGTAGACACTTTCTCAACCAGGAAATATCTAGTTGCAATGAATGAAGGTGTTGTTCTTTTAGCGAATGCTGTAGAAGAGCTTCTTCGGCATGTATCCTCTCTAAGAAGTACCGGCGTTGACATGATTATAGAAATCATCAACAAACTTGCTGTTTTAGGAGAAGAAAAACTTACAGGTTCTTCTACTGAAATGGAAGAAAGTAGTGCTATGGAGACCGATAATGATGGTAAAACAAACAATAGCCACTATTTGGTGAGTGCTATGGACACTGCTGCTGATGGCATTAGTGATGAGCAGTTCATTCACTTATCTATATTCCATGTAATGGTTTTGGTACATCGAACTGTGGAGAATTCAGAGACATGCAGATTGTTTGTGGAGCGAAAAGGGATAGAATCTCTTTTGAAGCTTCTATTGCGGCCTAGCATCACACAATCTTCTGAAGGAACACCAATAGCTTTGCATAGTACGGTGGTTTTTAAGGGCTTCACTCAGCATCATTCTTCTCCTCTGGCACGTGCATTCTCAACTGCCCTTAGAGAACATTTGAAGAAAGCACTTGGCGGATTTAGCAGGATATCTGGCTCTCTTTTGCTATCCCCACGAATGACAGGAGATAATGGAATTTTATCTACCCTGTTTGTTGTTGAATTTCTTCTTTTTCTCGCTGCTTCAAAGGATAGCCGCTGGATCAATGCCTTGCTCACCGAGTTTGGAGATGCAGGCAAGGATGTTTTGGAAGATATTGGGCGGGTTCATAGAGAAGTGTTGTGGCAGCTTTCGCTTCTTGAGGATTCCAAATTTGAATCGGGTACTGATGCATCATCTTCTTCAAATGAATCACAGAGAACAGACAATGGCACAAGTGATTTGGAAGAGCAAAGGTTTAGTAGTTTTAGGCAGTATGTTGATCCCTTGCTGAGGCGAAGAGTTTCTGGTTGGAGCATTGAATCTCAAGTTTCTGATCTTATTAACATATATCGTGATCTTGGTCGCGCTGCAAGCGGTCATCATAGACTTGGTGTTGATGGCCATTCAACACTTCAGCTTATTTCTGGTTCTCAGTCGCAATCAAGCACTTTTGATGCCACAGTCGGCAAATCTGAGGATGAAAAACAAAAATCTTATTATTCATCTTGCTGTGACATGATGAGGTCACTTTCTTACCATATCAACCATCTGTTTTCGGAACTGGGAAAAGCTATGTATCTTGCATCACGTCGTGAGAACAATCCTGTTAATATGTCTGCTTCCTTTGTGTATGTTGTTACAACAGTTTCTTCCATTGTTTTGGATCATTTAAACTTTAGCTGCTATGCTGAGGCTTCTTCAGAAACATCTATAACCACAAAATGTCGATACCTGGGCAAAGTGATTGATTTTGTTGATGGCATTTTGTCAGACAGGCCAGATTCTTGTAATCCAATCATAGTCAATTGTTTCTATGGGAAAGGGGTTATTCAGACTATTTTGACAACATTTGAAGCAACTAGTCAGTTGCTTTTTGCTGTAAACAGGCCTCCATCTTCTCCTATGGAAATGGACGATAAGTGCTCAAAAGAAGAAGACAATGATGAAAAAATGGAGAACTCCTGGATATATGGTCCACTCGCTAGCTATTGTTTGCTCATGGATCACTTGGCAACCTCGTCGTTCATTTTGTCTTCCTCCACGAAGCAATTTCTTGAACGGCCGCTCATCAGCAGCAGCGTTCTGTTTTCTCAGGATGCTGAAGCATTTGTGAAGATACTCCAGTCCAAGGTGTTGAAGGCTATTCTCCCTATCTGGACACATCCTCACTTTCCTGAATGCAATATAGATTTCATCAGTGCAATGATTTCCATCTTGATGCATGTTTACACTGGTGTTGAAATTAAAAATGTCAATGCAACTTCTGGAGCCCGAGTTAGTGGTCCTCCTCCTGATGAGACGTCAATATCGCTCATTGTGGAGATGGGCTTCTCAAGGGCTAGGGCTGAAGAAGCACTGAGGCAGGTTGGGACTAACAGTGTTGAAATTGCCACAGATTGGTTATTCTCACATCCAGAAGAACCTCAAGAGGATGATGAACTTGCTCGAGCTCTAGCAATGTCTCTAGGGAGCTCAGATGCACCTGTGAAGGAGGATGAAAGTGTGATTCCTACTAATTCTGATCTGGAAGAGGAGTTAGTTAGTCTGCCTCCTGTTGATGATATGCTTTCAGCATGTGTGAAGCTTCTGCAGGCAAAGGAATCATTAGCTTTTCCTGTAAGGGACCTCCTTGTGATGTTATGTTCTCAGAATGACGGAGAATATCGATTCAAGGTCATTCCTTTCATAATAGATCATATGAAATGCTTCTCAACGATTTCTGACCCATCAAACAGCTCCTTGTTGGCAACACTTTTTCATGTGCTTGCTTTAATACTTAATGAAGAGATAGCTGCGAGAGAGGTTGCTCACAAAGCTGGTTTTGCCAAGATTGCATTGGATGTACTTTCTCAATGGAATATGACTTGCCATGATGTTGAACAACTCCAAGTACCTAAGTGTGTGACGGCATGCTTCCTCTCCATTGACCGGATGCTGCAGGTGAACCCCAAATCGGCCTTTGATATTACTGAATTGGAGCAATTGAAGAAGGATAATGTTAGCAACCAGACTTCCATTGCAGTAGATGACAGCAAAGGGAAGGACTTACAAACTTCTCCCAGTTCTACTTCAGGATTTCTTGACATCCATGAACAGAAGCAACTTCTTGAGATTTCTTGCATGTGTATAAAGAACCAGTTACCATCTCAAGTAGTGCATGTGGTGCTTCAGCTATGTGCTACTCTGACAAAAGTTCATTCTATAGCTGTCCGTTTTCTCGAGTTGGGGGGTTTATCATCATTGCTTAATCTCCCTAGTAGGAGTCTATTTCCTGGATATAGCACTGTAGCAGCTGCAATCGTTCGTCACATTTTGGAAGACCCTCATACGCTTCAGCAGGCTATGGAGTCAGAAATTCGCCACAGCCTAGTGATGGCTACAAATAGACATTCAAATGCGAGGGTGACACCACGCAATTTTGTTCATAATCTGGCTCTTGTTATTGCCAGGGATCCTAAAGTCTTTATGCAAGCTGCTCAGGCCGTATGCCAAATAGAGATGGTAGGAGATCGCCCTTATGTTGTATTATCAAAAGATCGGGAGAAAGATAAAGGCAAGGAGAAGGTGAAGGCAACAGAGAAAGAAAAACAACCTCAATCTGATGGGAAGGTCAGTGCTGGAGATGCAAGTCAAGTAGCTGCTGCTCCTGCACTAGCTAAATTGCAGGATGCAAATGCGAAATCTGGTAAAGGTCATAGGAAGTCACCTCAGAGTTTTACTACTGTGATTGAATATCTCTTGGATTTCATTATCTGTTATGTACCACCTTCAAAAGCTGATGAAAAGGTTGATGGTGCTCCTGATACATCTTCTGTAACGGATATGGACATAGATGGCTCTGCAACTAAAGGAAAAGGAAAAAGCATAGCTCTTTCAACCGAGGACAGTAAGAATGCTAATCGAGAGGCACCTACATCTCTTGCAAAGGCGGTGTTCATTGTAAAGTTGTTGACGGAGATTCTGTTGACATACACTTCCTCCATCCATGTCCTGCTTCGTAGAGATACTGAAGTCAGCAACCTTCGTGGTCCTACGCGGGTCATGTCTACTAACTATTCTGGAGGAATATTTCATCATATTCTTCACAACTTACTACCTTATCCAGGAATCTTCAAGAAGGATAAAAAAGCTGATGGAGATTGGAGGCACAAATTATCAACAAGGGCTAATCAATTTTTAGTGGCCACCTCAATTCGTTCACCTGAGGGTAGAAAAAGGGTGTTTTCTGAGATTAGTAACATCTTTAATGAATTTGCTGACTCATCAAGTGGTTACTGCTTGCCACACTCACACATGCATGCATTTGTTGATCTACTTAATGATGTTATTGCTGCTAAGTCACCTACGGGTTCTTATATGTCAGCTGAAGCTTCAGTCACCTTTATAGAGGTTGGTTTAGTTCGGTCCCTCACTCGCACCCTTCAAGTTTTAGACTTGGATCACACTGATTCATCAAAGCTAGCTTCTGGAATTGTCAAAATCTTGGAATCAGTTACAAAGGAGCATGTTCATTCAGCTGATTCTGCTAAGGGGAACAAGACATTAAATCGAACTGCAGAGCATAATCAACAAGACTCCTCTTATAGTGATGGTAATCGGTTTCGTGCTTTAGAAACTTCATCTCAACCTGACCCAAATGAGGTAGTGGCTGATCATGTGGAGCCTTCCAATGCTACACAAACTTCAGGCAGTTCAGATTCTATTGCTGATGATATGGATCAACATAGGGATCTGGATGGTGGCTTTACAGAAGGACACGATGATTTCATGCATGACGCCGAAGATGGTGCAGGGGACAATGGCATTTCTACAGTAGAAATTTCATTTGAGATACCACGTAATGCAGAGGATGACATAGGGGATGAAGATGAGGACATGTCTGCAGACGAGGGGGATGAAGTCGAGGAAGATGAAGATGAAGAGGATGAGGATGATGAGGAAAACAATGATTTGGAGGAAGATGATGATGTCCATCACATGTCGCATCCTGAAACTGACCAAGATGATCATGAAATTGATGAAGAGGAGTTTGATGAGGATGTTTTGGAGGAGGAAGAGGACGATGATGAAGATGATGGAGTCATTCTCCGATTGGAGGAAGGAATTAATGGGATGAATGTCTTTGATCATATTGAGGTTCTTAGTGGAAGCAATAATTTGTCCAGTGAAACGCTAAGAGTCATGCCACTGGATATCTTTGGATCTAGGCGTCAAGGTCGTACAACATCAATTTACAATCTTCTTGGCAGGGCAGGTGATCATGGAGGCCCTCTTGATCATCCACTTCTGCAAGAGCCTTCGCATTTGAGGAATGTAATTCATCAACGGCAAACAGGTAAGTTACCGATATCTCTGTTGATAGATTATTCTGTAGTATATTGCTATCCTTCGCAGATTTTTTGGCATTTGGAGTTGTCGCATGTATTTTTCCAACCAAAAAAAAAGGAAAAAAAAGAAAAAGAGAAGTCATTGTATTTTGCAAAATTTAGGTGAAAGCTGATGCTGTAACTTACTGAATTTCTCTTTTTATAGAGAGTGCAATTGAAATGGCCTTCTCAGATAGGAATGCTATTTTAGGTGGACATGCTGAGAGTAACTCTTCACGGATGGATGCTATTTTCCGTTCGCTAAGAAGTGGAAGACATGGACATCGTTTTGGCATGTGGTTAGATTATCGCCATCATCGTAGTGGGTCTAATGCTCCTACTATTCCCCAAGGCTTGGAAGAGTTGATTATTTCCAACCTGAGGCGCCCTGTTTCTGACCAGCCTTCTGTCCAGCTTCCATCATCAACAACACAACCACCAGAAGTTGATGAGCCCAATCAGTTGAGTGTCTCAGGAGCAGCAGTGGCTGAAAGGACGTGTGCTAGTAGCATTGAGAACAATGTGGACGCGGTCGCAGCGTTACCTGAATCATGTGGTTCTGGAGATATTAATGCCATATATTCACACGCTGAATCACTTCAAGAGAGGGAAGTCCCTAATCCTAGTGAACAAGTTGTGGACATGCAATATGAACGCACTGATCCAACAGTTCGTGATATGGAGGCTGTAAGTCAAGCAAGCAGTGGTAGTGGGGCAACCTTGGGAGAAAGCCTACGAAGTTTGGAAGTAGAAATTGGAAGTGCTGATGGCCATGATGATGGTGAACGGCAAGGCCCTTCAGATCGGCCTCATCTTGGTGATATGCATCCCACAAGTCGTTCTAGAAGGTCATCTGGGACGTCAATGCCTGTGAACAACCGGGATGTATCTCTGGAAAGTGTTAGCGAAGTTCCTGCTCATCCTAATGAAGTTGGTGGACATAGTAACTCCAATGAGGAGAATCAAGCTAATGGAAATGCTGACACAGATTCAATAGATCCCACGTTTTTGGAAGCTCTGCCTGAGGAGTTACGAACTGAAGTTATTTCATCGCGGCAAAATCAAGTGACAGCACAGCCATCTGATGAGCAAGCTCCAGCTGCCACCAACGACATTGATCCTGAATTTCTTGCTGCGCTTCCCCCTGATATAAGAGAAGAAGTTCTTGCACAACAAAGTGCTCAGCTGCTACAACAGTCGCAAGAACTTGAAGGACAACCTGTTGAGATGGATGCTGTTTCAATCATTGCTACATTCCCATCTGAAATCCGAGAAGAGGTTGGTGTATGGCATTTATCATTAGGCTTTTTACTGTCTTTAATTCAAAAGTAGTTGTTATTGGATAATAAGAATATGACTATACATGCTTTCAGATCAGCATGTTCTGTATGTTGATTCACGTCAAACCGGATCTGCAGGTACTTTTGACTTCTCCGGATACTCTTCTTGCATCTTTATCACCTGCCCTTGTTGCTGAAGCAAATATGCTGAGAGAGAGATTTGCTCATCGTTATCAAAGTGGTACACTTTTTGGCATGTATCCACGGAGTCGAAGAGGTGGATCATCTAGGCGAGGTGAAGTTGGTGGATCAGGATTAGACAGATCTACTCCCCACAAACAAGCTGGCAAGCTGGTTGAGACTGATGGTGCTCCTCTAGTTGACACAGATTCTCTGAAGGCATTGATAAGATTACTTCGTGTTGTTCAGGTAGTACTTTTTGCAGTTTGGTTGTGGATTTGTGTCATTGTATGCCCTTGTTTATATGCCACACTATTTTGCAGCCTCTATATAAAGGCCAGCTTCAGAGGCTTTTCTTGAATTTGTGCGCCCATCATGAGACTAGAGCATCTTTAGTACAGATCCTTCTAGATATGCTGATGCTTGATTTATGGGGGCCAGTTAAAACTTTACTTGAGTTTGCGGAATCCCCATATCGTCTTTATGGTTGTCAGAGCCATGTAACATATTCACGTCCTCAATTTTTCAATGGTAAAGTTATGGTGCACTTCTTTAATTGCAGTGCTAGTCCTTCTTAGCTTTGTTCTCCTGGAATAGAGTTTCTCTTGTGAAACATGTTTAGTCTCCATTTGCATGCTAACGTGTTTTGAACTTACAGGAGTACCTCCTCTTGTGTCCAGACGCACTTTGGAAACTCTAACATACTTGGCTCGTAATCATTCACATGTTGCAAAACTCCTGCTGCAACTTGAGCTTCCATATCCACCTGCTGATGATGTGGGGACTCAATTTCAGGGTCGTGGTAAAGCTATAATTACTTCAGAGGAGGATAGAGATGAGAAAAAGAAAGGGGAGTTCACCATTGTGCTACTTCTTCGTCTCTTAAATCAACCCCTTTATATGAGGAGTGTAGCTCATCTTGAACAGGTACTTTTTTTTGTTAAAGTTAGTTTCAAATATATGGCATGATTGTTTTGTTTTGAACCTCCCATTTGCAATCTATCAGTTATTGAATCTTCTCGAGGTCATCATGATCAATGCTGATAACAATTCCGCTGCATCAAATAAGTCTGAAGAGCCATCTCAGCTGCCATCTGGTTCTGAGAATACCAGGCAAGATGCTAATATGATCAACAATGATGTTGTTGGAACTTCTGCTCTTGCTGAACGTAAATCCTCGAGAAGTCGTGATGATGGTTTGTCTGCTCCTGATGTAAGCAGGGAACAAAGCCCAGTGCTGCTTAGCCTTCCAGAACCGGAACTTCGTCTTGTCTGCTCGTTGCTTGCGCGCGAAGGGTATGGCTGATTGTTATCGTTTATTGTCTTCTACAATGCATGCTTCCAGAGTGTATGCAGTAGGTGTTGCATGCTGCAAGACATTAGTTTATGGCTTTATGACTGGGTTATTAGTTATGTTATTTAAGTTGTGTAGTCTTTTTGTCAGTAGATATATTTCTTTATGGTTGCATCTTTTTAGCCCCTGCCACTTACAACTTCTTGTGCACTTATAGAAAGGTTCTTCTTTTTGCAACAGAACACCTTTATTTATGTTAGAATGTTGACGATTCAATAATGAAATTGTATTGAAATTTGATGCATAACATTATCAGCCTCATCAGTGTGAAATTTTTACCCAAGGCATGACATTTGTTTGTCCTTCCACACACTACCACTTTGGCATTACACTTTAAGTTGTCGGGGAAATTTTAACTTCACCATTTTCAAGTGATGTCTGAATCTGTACTTAGAAAAATATTTTGAGAATGTTACGGGTCTGTACTTAGGAAAGATATTCCCATAATATTATATCCTTTGCAGCATATTTCTTAAAGAATGCTGTATGGTTTTGTGCATGCAGGCAAATAGTTCTTCAGCTTTCTTGAGGTTGTATCTAAGCCTGACCCAAACAGTTGTAGCAAGAGGTCTTTGAATAGACTATGGTTTCGAACCTGTTAGAAAGTGTGGCAATGCCATCTTTTTGTTATTAGAAATGATACCTTTAAGCAAGGACTTGCCCATTATGCATAAACTATGCAGTCACCTAATCTTATGGATGTATGTGGGGTTATCTATAAAGAGATTGTTCTTTGTCCTCGAGGCTCTTGCTCATATCATTAGAGCAATTCAGCCATTGTCTACATACCATCGTCTACCAGTGTTTTGTTTGGTAATTGTAAAGAAAAGTAGAGTTTCTTAGTTGTGATTTGTGGCCCAGTTCTTCTTGCCTCTTGACTCATCTTTTGAACTTCAATTCTATATAAGGATTCTGTAAGTTCCAACTGAGACTAATCTAATGCCATAAGTCCTGAGTTCTCTTTTGTAGACCTTATTTTCAAATATTGCTGCCTGTCTGCTTTTGTGGTACATGCGCTCTCCGTTCAGCATATTTGCCCCTTGTTCTAGTCACTTTATTTTTTCGTTTATGGTTTTACCAATGGTCTTATTAAGTGACTATTTTTACATCCTTTTGTAGGTTGTCAGAAAATGCGTATCTTCTTGTAGCTGAGGTGTTGAAGAAACTTGTGTCTCTCGCCCCTTCCTATTGCAATTTATTCATCACAGAGCTTGCAAAATCAGTGCAAAGTTTAAGTGGATCTGCTATGAGCGAGCTACACCTGTATGAGGATGCTGAAAAGGCTGTTCTCAGCTCTTCTACTACTAATGGAACAGCAATCTTGAGACTTCTGCAGGCGTTGAGCTCCTTGGTCAGCACGTTACATGAGAAGGAGAAAGACCATCAACCTTTATCTGAGAAAGAACATGCAGATGCTATCTCTCAGATATGGGATATAAATTCAGTATTGGAATCTTTATGGCTTGAACTGAGTAACTGCATAAGTAAAATTGAGAGCTCAACGGAGTCAATCTTTGACTTGGCTCCTGTAACTGGTAGTCCAACATCTACAAGTGCCAGCGCAATACCTCCACTTCCTCCCGGTGCTCAGAATATCCTACCTTACATAGAA
Source organism: Acanthochlamys bracteata (assembly GCA_019914995.1). Taxonomy (NCBI): domain Eukaryota; kingdom Viridiplantae; phylum Streptophyta; class Magnoliopsida; order Pandanales; family Velloziaceae; genus Acanthochlamys; species Acanthochlamys bracteata. The sequence continues at coordinate 1,282,432 of CM034131.1, read as the reverse complement.
TCTTTTTTTGTTACATGCGAAAAACTGCGCCCTGGACAAACAGATGCTATTCAAGATTTTGCTAGCACGGCTTCTTATATGGAAGATACCACTACTTCAACCAGTGGGCAAAAGTCAACAGCTTCTACTTCAAAATTTGACGAAAAACACATTGCTTTTGTGAAATTTTCAGAGAAGCACAGAAAGTTGCTAAATGCTTTCGTAAGACAAAACCCTGGGTTGCTGGAGAAGTCATTCTCACTTATGCTGAAAGTACCTCGATTTATTGATTTTGACAATAAGCGGGCTCACTTCAAATCAAAGATTAAGCATCAACATGATCATCACCATAGTCCAGTCAGAATTTCAGTTAGAAGAGCTTACATTCTTGAAGATTCTTATAACCAGCTGCGTATGCGCACTCCTCAAGAGCTGAAAGGGAGACTAACTGTTCATTTCCAAGGAGAAGAAGGCATAGATGCTGGTGGTCTTACTCGGGAATGGTATCAGTTACTATCTCGTGTTATTTTTGATAAGGGTGCGCTGTTGTTCACTACAGTGGGTAACGAATCGACTTTCCAACCAAATCCAAATTCTGTTTACCAAACTGAACACCTCTCATACTTCAAGTTTGTGGGACGAGTGGTATGTTTGATCTTCTACAATTAGTTTTTCTTCAAGGCAAAAGAGCTTTACGACTTGATTTTTATAATTATTAATTTAACACTTGTACACCATACCTCAGGTCGGGAAAGCATTATTTGATGGTCAGCTTCTTGATGTGCATTTTACTAGATCTTTTTACAAGCATATTCTTGGAGTGAAGGTTACTTATCACGACATCGAGGCCATTGATCCTGATTATTATAAGAACTTAAAATGGCTGCTTGAGGTACAATGTCTTTCATACCGTTAGCATCCTCAAGGGAGGAAGTTCTTTGCATTTGTTTTCTGATATGAGAATGTTGTATCAACTTAACATCTTTTTGCCTTGTAGAATGAAATAAGCGATATTTTGGACCTAACTTTCAGCATGGATGCTGATGAGGAGAAATTGATATTATATGAGAAAGCAGAGGTAAGACTTAACTACATGAGAATTTTTCTTGAACGTTTTCCTGATATGGGATTTTCTTCAAGAATAAGGCAGTGCCAAAGTGACAGAATATCACACATGCATGGTTTTGTGGACAACGAAGAACACCATTTCTTGCTTAGATTTGTCGTCTTCTCTAATCAAAGGATGACGTAACTCACATATATATGAGTTTCACTTGTTGTAGATGGATCTCACATGCTTAAACTTATCTGTTACTGTTTCAGGATGCTATAACTACTTGCTGAGTCTTTTGTGTTCTGGTTTCTGCAGGTAACTGATTGTGAGCTCATTCCTGGTGGCCGGAATATAAGGGTCACGGAAGAAAACAAACATGAATATGTGGATCGTGTTGCAGAACATCGCTTAACAACTGCCATCAAGCCTCAGATCAGTGCTTTTTTGGAAGGTTTCACTGAACTGATCCCTCGGGAACTCATATCCATATTTAACGACAAAGAGCTTGAACTATTGATTAGCGGTCTTCCTGATATTGACTGTGAGCATTCTACATCCCAGTTACTTTTTTCCTAGGTCATACATATTTTGGATGAGTCATTTGCCTAATGAGGTTACATATCATTGGCTGCAGTGGATGATCTGAGGGCAAATACAGAATATACTGGGTATAGCATTGCATCTCCTGTCATCCAGTGGTTCTGGGAGGTGCTTCAAAGCTTCAACAAGGAAGATAAAGCAAGGTTCCTGCAGTTTGTTACTGGCACCTCTAAGGTAGGTGCTCTTCTTTATACAAAAGATGTCTCTTTTTAGGTGCTTGATTAATAGTTATAGTATAAAAATGACTAATTTCCTTGAAGACTTCTGTTGAGTTATTAGCTATCAGACTGGACCTCTTGTGTGTGATAATACTTGTTAGCTGCTTCTTTGATCAGGGCCTATTATGGAAGAAGGCGATCTGGTCCTGAATTGCCTTTAATATAATTAGCATGGCGTTTCCACTTTCATGCTTAAGTTATAGTAACTGACAAAGCATCGCTTGCTTGTTAGCTCACATCTTTCAATTCATTCTCTTGTATTGAGCAATTAGAAACTTGTAAATCATGCTTGAGTTGCAACCTGTTCCTGGGTGGTTTTTGGTCGGTTCCTGCTATCTCAAATTTCCTTCTCCTTCTATATCCTGCTTGGTAACGACAAAGCATGGATCATATGCTGATGAACTCCGGTTATGCTATTCCTTGCTATGCAGGTTCCTTTAGAGGGTTTCAGTGCACTTCAAGGGATATCGGGTGCCCAGAGGTTTCAGATACACAAGGCTTATGGCAGCCCTGACCACTTGCCTTCAGCACATACGTGGTATGCTTTTGATTCTTGTGCATTTCAGCTTTGTTTGCTCCTAGACTAAGATGTATGCAACTTGTCATTTTTTGTTTTCAGTATATCATCTTTTAATGGCTAGTAGTTGCTTATAACTGAGGGTTCATGTTAGAGACATGGTGGGTAATATGTATTTTTTTTTTTTGGGGCAGTTTTAACCAGCTTGACCTACCAGAATACCCATCTAAAGAACAGCTTCAGGAGAGGTTGCTCCTTGCGATCCATGAAGGGAGTGAAGGTTTTGGATTCGGGTAGAGTATAAAGCGTAAAGAGAACATACGCCTCATTTGTACAGCCATTAAGTTGTAAGTTAGCAATCCTTTTCCAAAGCAAGTTGTGCTTTGCTTCTTCGCATACAAGTTGGCGGCCATGATTGTTTTAATATGATTTTGACTGGTTGCCAAATACATGTAGCAGAAGCTAGGAGTATATAAGTAGCCTTGTTTCATTCTGCTGCTTGTTTTAGCAGCAGGCATTTTGGTGTAGTTTATGTAATTTTTGTGCTTACCCTCCAGATGTTAAATTTGTAACAAAGCATGAGTGTTACTTGTTTATGTTTTACGGGAAAAGCGCGACCAGGAAAGGAAGCTAAGTTGTTTCATGGCTTTCAAATACTTACTAGGCCTTATTAGAAGCATTCATCTCTTATGGGCGAATGCTTATTGCTGAAGCCGGAGAAGTAAATGCTGATCTGCAGGGATAGGATACTCTGTTTGCATGACCTATGAAAAATTCATGCCAGCACCATGAAGTTATCCCGTCTTTGGCAAGAAAGCCAACCAAATGTATCACAAAATAGAGCAGTAGAATTATCTATAAAAGTTAGGGGTACAAATGGTTTTACGGGAACTCGTATGGAATTATCAACAAACAACCTTGCAACGATTGACAGTACCAAGTATAATCATGAACTTAGGTCTGTCAACATCCTTAAAGATGCAAAAAATTTCAAGTATTTTACAGACTATCACAGTAACTTTGCACTGTGTGCAAGAAGTGTCCACAAATGACCCGGAGAAGAGAGATGAGCATTTGATTCTGGTGCCAATTTGCCTGGATTGCTAATGTCATGACAACACCACGGCATGGGTCAGAGCAAACTTTTCCTTGGAGACACTGGGTTTGCACATTTGCCTGGAGGAGAAGTACAATTACAAATAAAATGCTCAATACCTCATGATTCAAAAATTTATGCCCAGTCCATGCCTATCTTCACAATAACAGATCATTAGAAGTTCCAAAGCTTGCAAACTCTATCATAGAGATAATTTATGCCCTGTTCATGTCCACCTTCACTGATATTTTGCGTTGATCCCCACCAGTTTCTTTAAAAATTCTGTAGATTGTTTGAGATCCGCAACCAACTTCTTGGTACATTATACCTGATACAATAACCAAGTAAAAGGTCAACTAAGAAAAATGAGAGAAGCCCAGAGATTGAGAGAGGCTGAAAGGCATACCAGAAGGAGCACTGCTACTTAGAAGTACACAAATGGTTGATATACAAGCATCAATTGTAAGGAGGCTCGTTCACGATTCAACCTAAAAATCCTAAATTACATTAGTGCAAATTTAAGCTTTCTGTTTATAGGCAGCTCGAAGGCAGTAGCTCATTTCCAAATCTTGCATACTGGTTTGACATGAAAAATGGACCAACAAGAACCAAAACGCACAGGCATATTTATGAGTAGCACACGAAGGTTTTAGCTAGGATCTGACCATGTACATAATTTTAGATGGAGTTCGGCACATAGACCACTAAATGGAGTACACTTTGTGCAAAATCTCTAGACCTACATAACGGAAAAGCTTCTAGTGTAGAAGCCATGCCATGATTGAGTAGGCCTACCACAGTTTGTGGTACACTTGTTTTTTAGTGTAAGCTCCGCGATAGTTACATGACACTGTACATCCATCCTTTGGTGTAACTTTTGACCAGTACCTTCCTTATTGCATGGCCATTGACCCAAGCTTCCCAGATTAAGAGCAACTGGATCATCACCTCCAGGAGCATCAAAATAAGTCTGCAACAAGATCAGCACATTGAACATCATTGACAAAAGTCAACTGTCAAACAAGAATATGATTTGCTGTAAAACTGTTCTTGCCCCATGTACCAATTGGCTCTTTCAAAGCCATCCAGATCTTTGAACTACAGATTTTATCATGTGGTAACAAGATGCTTGGCTCTGTCAAGTTTGAATTGGTAGGAGAGCCAGACCACTGTTTTTTAGCAAAGTTTGTTCCCCTACCTACCTGTTGACTGGATACAATTTACAAAGCCTCTATAAGAACAATAAGACAGATGTACAAAGAGTATCTAATGCCTTCATCCAATCAAAACATTACAAGGACAACACAATAGTGTCAGCTTATCTATAAAGGTAAATACAAACTTCCAACTTCATTGATGAATGAACAAGGATGTGATAAATTCAAAATGTCCCTGTCCAAAACAAGTTTACTGTGAAAGAAAATATGAAAAGATCCACATTTGTTTTTGTTGAATTGCTGTATAACTTAAATATAAAACTAAATCATCCTCAATCAGTGACTCAAGTGTTGCACGGATGTAGCAGTGATGCAGTGAAAAGGTCCCCTAAACTAGTTGAGGGTAATCTAATGTTTTTACAACAAGTTTCAAAAAGAAAATTTCCCCAAGAGTTTAGCATTTCGAAGCTTAAATTAAACTTGAAATGGATTGCTAGTCATGATGTTCATATAATACTGCATTTATTCGATATCTCCCTTGCTTTTTTGGCACTCCGTTTTATCCCTGCGAGTAATAGCAGGCATTGTCAACCTTTTTGCTTGAGACTAACCATATACATTGTCAGACCATAGCAATAATACAAACAAGACTCAAGCTGGTGACAAATCATAAAAACAAAAGGTCTGATTTCATACCTTGCCATATTGAAAGCGACATGTTTGCAGTCAGGCAATAACCTAGCTGACCAGGGTGGGAGACTGTATGGTTTTCCTAGAATGTTCACTATTACAGTCTTACACTCATAGATATTAGTAAGGAATGCTGAGCAAATGGTCACATCTGCGAATAGTTGAATTCACATCTATGTGCTGGCTAGAATAGATATATGCCTGCAGAAATCCACATCAAGAAACACCAGTTTGAGAAATGAGATGTATTAATGTGAAGATGCTTGGCTATACAAGATGAGAAACACCAACATGATATATGTGCACAAAATTCCACATCTATGTGTGACAGTTTCGGAACTGAAATGTAATCAATATTTTTACTTCCAAAGCTATCAAAGGAAGAAGATGAAAACTTATAGAACAAGACTAATAAAGTCCGCCCTGATGATTGTTGGTGGAACATGAAGAATATGCAAGAAGTTCAAGTGCCCAACACCAAACAGACACCAAAAGAGACCATCAGTGTAATGTATTTCAAAAAGAGAGATGAATATTTAGCGTCCATACAGCAGGAAACTGCAAGAAACCTCCTGATTTAATCCCAATTTCACATACAGAGGTGAATCTTAACTGCAACAGGTGCATGTTCACAAAGCTTAATAATGTAGATTTTTCAAGTGTCCCCATTTTGGTTGACTAAGAATTCCTGAGATGAAAGTTCATAAAGGCGCTTTATACGTATTTTTACCAAGAATAAACATTGTATGGCATAACCAAATTCACTATGTAGCATGGACAACTATGGTAAAAGACATAATTTAGGTACATATTCATCTATTGGTGCATCGTACAAAAATAGTTCTGGACGGGTCCACAGCTGTTCAGCCGAAGTTTGTTCCAGCAGAAAGCTGTCATTATAAGCAAACCTGTTTGGTTCAAACTTCCATTGTGTAATCTCCTTTATGTAATAACATGGTATACATGATGTGTTTGAAGTACTTGACGCATGTCATGCCGAGAATGCTTTGCAGGCAGCAACTTTGGCAAGCTGCTAAGGAAGCAAGAATATGAAATAGCATTTGACTAACCAAAGAAAGACCAAAAGTTCAGAAGTCAGTCTATGCACAATTCAGGCAGATTTAAACTAGAATCTGACATTTAGAATTGAACCATGAAAGTACATCTACAGTGTTTACCTACAGTTTTGTTACTGCTAAAAAGAAAACAGGATACAAGCTAAGTGAAAATTTGCATGAGTAACGCTGATAACTTGTGAGGACAGGATAGCTTCAAGGAAATAATAAGTTGACAAGCATAAGTTCTGCAAATTAGAAAATGATGAAAGAAGCATGGAAATAAGATATAGTACCACATAATAATTGTGAAGACTGGCCCCACTTTGGAGAAACATGCAATGGCAAAAGCATTATCTTCAACTGCTCTGTAAGGCAGTGACCCACCCCAAGAGGCATACCTGAAATGCTCACAGTTCAGAGACTCTACAGACTGATGAAAAGAGTCAGTACATTTGATTCAATAGTTGGTGTGGTTTGAGCTAAAAAGAGCATCCAAAGTATTTCATGGTATCGCTTGTTCAATCAGCAATAAGCTCAATCCAATCACATCAGCTAGAATTTTATGAATTATTGTTTCTTTATATATATCTTGAAGATGACTAGTGGGACATGTTACAAGGTTCTACTAACTACATGTTCCTTTACAGTCCAGACAAGCAAAGAAGCTCCAACATAACATCCATTCCGGTCGTCAGCCCAAATTACCAGTTTCTTGTAGGAGTTTCGCCAAAAACCTGTCACTATAAAGTGCATTAAGGAACCTATCTGCCAGAAAAAGCCAAATGGGTATTCAAATCCATTATTATCAAGAATAAATCATTTACAAAATTCCATTAAGTAGCAGTTTTAGCTACAAAGAAAACATAGAAGTGGATAGTTTAAGTAGGAATGAGTGATTTAAGCATTAACAAAAGAATTACATATAAACTTTAAATAAGAAAATGAAAGAGATGCTCTTGCCTATTGATTTGCTTGTTATTACTAAAAAGAGCCTCCAAATGACGGTTGTTATTACTCATTACTAACGTGCACATTCTTATGTCAATCAGTTCTATTTTAAATCTAGTCATTAGTGATAAACAACATACTCATCTGCAACTTAACACAAAAATTGCAGAAATTTCACAAGTTAACACCATAGTTGTTCCTGCTTAAAAGGTACTATTCCTTCCAACACAAAATGAAAGACAAATTCTAGAAACAATTCCAAAATTCTCAATATTGTTACTATTTCACTCATATACTCAGATACAACAATATTTACATCATGCAAGATTTCAAAAACAATAATTATAATTACGAACAACTACGAAGAATCTACACATTTACCTCGGAAGTCGCACGCTGATAATGAAATCCCACAGAGATTAACATCCGTCGTTTTCCTCCTAGAATCAACGCTCTGCGATCGTCGCTAACAATGAATGGCTCGAAGAAATTTCGCTCCACCACCACCACTACCGTCGCGATCGCCGCCATGCTCGATAACAGCAACCAGCAACTCCATTCAATCAACCAACTAACCGACAAATCAATCGATTAATCAATCTGTAGAGTAGTTGAAAGAACACCGCGAAAATGAAATCAACAGAAAATTTTTTCTCTGCCGTTGAAAGCTTTTAAGCTACAGAGCCGTTGCTTACGTATGTTGTCGTCAGTGCTTATACGTACAAGAATATGAATTAAAACTTACTGTGGACCCCACCTGGTAGGCATCTGTTGGGCTGTAGCAAATGGGCTTTGAGTCGGTTCAGTTCGAAACTGGGCCTCTACAAGATTCAACAGTAAGCACGGGCAGTGGTAAAAGAGTAAAACACAAGTAAATATATTGTATTTCTATTTTATTTTTCAAATCGTTTAAATTTTTTGAACCGACTTCTTTCTCTATTTTTCACGTTTTTCATTTTTTCTATTGAACCTCTCTCTTCCCAATTCGCCCGGTACAATCAACGGAAAAATTCCATCTTTTCACTTGCTTTGAATTCGGGACACAATCGAATACATTCCTGATTCTCGAGTTGAATAGGTACGGATTGGTCATCTTTTTTGGTTTTTTATGACATTTGATTGATTGCGTTAGGGATATTGATTTTTGGCTTAATTCTGACTTAGATCTTTCGCTTTGGAATTGTTCTTTAAGAATTGGATTTGGCTAAGGATTTGGTGATTTCTGTGTTTTCTTAGAGTTGGTTGGTGAATCAGGCGCCGACATTTGTCTTGCAGCCTTAGTTTTCTTATTGATCAGAAATTTTGTGCTTTTATCTAATTTGATATGTAATTTTCTACTCATATATGCATGTGAAAGTTCTTAGTTTTGTGAAATAATCATCTGAAATTTGTTAAGCGGAGTGGGGTTGTGAAATGTTTGATCACCAAGTACTTGCTTATCGTTATCAAGATGTAGTTGTATTCAATTGTCGTCGTTGTTCATCTTTTTTCTTGCATAATTCTGATTTCTTGGCACCATTTGTCAATTATCCAAACCAGGATTTTGTAACTTTTCTTATACATCTTCAACATGAGTTCCCGAACTTCTGCCCGGAGATTGGCTAGGAGGAATTCTTCAGACGATAACCGCTCAAAGACAGTTGTTGATGTGGACCTCAATTTGCCTGCTCAAAATGGGTTCTCAAGGAGAACTGCTTTAAGAACTAATTCTGCTCATGTCGATCCGCAACGCAGTGGGCCTTCTGCCCAACAACAAGGCCTCAGTAATGGCCTTTCAACATCTCCAATTGATGTTGAGGAAATCGAGGATGAAGTGGAGGTTTTGTCTTCTACAACAAGATCCCCTCAAGTTAGTCTGTTGGGCTTCCACTTCTATTCTTATTTGCCAAAGTTAGATTTTTAGTGCTTGGATTTTCTTATTATATGAATGCTCGAATTTTATTTGCTGAGTTGTGTTAGATCTTGTGAATGTTCAGGCAAGAACTTACTCTAGGAGGAATCATTTGGTGGTACTAGATGAAGAGTCAGATAATCAACCACAAGGACAGGGTTAGTACTCAGCTTCCTCGTATGTGTATTTTTGGATGACTTATCATTAGTAGAAGAAAGAGTATGCTGTAAAGATCTTTTGTTGTGAGAGATAATTTACAAGTTATTTTCACTTTCTTTGTGAATTGTTTTGTTAGATGCTAAATCCATAGTGAGACACAATGCTGCTATCACTCAATAATAGAAGGATCTTTTCTTTGAAAATAAGCTTCTCGTGTGCATATTCTTTGCTGTTCAAATTATCTGTGCCTATTTAAAAGGACTGGATCACCTAGAAATTGCGGTTAGATTCATAGGTTGCAGGTTAGCATTAACAACTTCATGCCATCTGTCTTGAGTGAGGATTCCTTTGGATATAACAATCTTATTCATCTGTTTGATTTCAGCATATATTTCAATTGATAGATGTTGTTGTATTTTTAAAAAATGTATAATGCTTGTATAATAAATATAATAAAGCATGCATTTGGATTGTTTTAAAGCACATCATGAAAAATGAAGATGTGCTGATGGTTGACATGTCTCAGGACGCATACAATTGTTATTTGTATGGGTGGTTTCTTACCATCTGTATTCAGCCAACCAGTTGATAGGAACATGTTTTTCAATTATGATGCACATCTTTTTGTGAAACTTGCAATTCTTTCTCATCTAAGTTTTGGACTTGTTCGTATGCTGCTTAGTGCCACGGAGATCTCTTTATGTTGTACTTACTGAGTGATCTCTACTTAACTAGGGTTCCATGAAATACCTTCCATTGACAAGAAGAAGAAGCGGCAGCGAATTCCCACTGGCAGGGCTGTTATAGACTGTGACGCCTTATATTCAGCAAACAAGCACCAGGTAGAGGATTTGAAATATTTGTACCGGACAGATATAAACATAATTAACATGATGATTTTCCTATTTCTCTTTGGGTGCCGTTGTGTTTGCCCGCCTAACTATGTATTTATGATCGTCCTTTGTTTAATCTATGGGACAAGCATGAGAGCTGAATTTTGTGTAGTAGCTTATGTTCTGCAGGACTTGATTTTGATGGAGACAAGCTGTCTTGTGGAGTCCAGTCATTAATTTGTCCTCTCTCTTAGCTCATAATTGTAAAACAACTGGAAGCAAATTTGGGGCATATGCCATAAAGTCTAATGAGATGATTAAAGATGAACGGCTCTTGTTTTTATCTTTGCTCCATCAGGTTGTTGCCTTTCAAGACTATTGTTGGAGCAAACCGTTCCTAATTATAGGTCAAAGCTAATTCATCACAAACAGTGGGAGAAAGTGATAATGAACATTAGTGATTGTATAATATGGACATGGAGATGTTTAATATGAGTGAATAGAAATTTAGGATTGTCATCAAACGAGAACTGCTCTATTCTTCAGGATTTAAGTCTTGGATAGTTCTTGAAAAGTGAGCTTAGAGTTACATGGATAACCCTCTGGACTTCTATCAGAAAAATATATAGACATACATGAGTTTTTAGCTGAAATTTGCTAGTTTGAAGAGCCTAGAATGCCCTTTGGATGCATCAAAGTGCTTGCATTATCTGGAGATAAATTCTGACTACGACCATAATTGATTTCCTTTTTTTATTCCGCTCATCTTGTGATTTCCTCTGTCCATATTGGATTTGTTGTTAGCACATTTTCTGAAAGGAGCTAACCCCACCTACTGGGATGAGGCTTGTTTTGTTGGATAGTTTGAAAGAACTGTGATTGATGCAGTTCACAGATATGCAAGCTGAACTCAAGGGTGTAGCCTGATTTGCTCATGAACAAGTTGAGCTCAAGCATGGACCGGCTTGTGCTGTATTTCTCATTTTAATAGATTTTCGGAAATATTAGGCTTATCAGTAGCACATATACATAGTAGATGCTGGGTAAGATGTTATGTAGCACCCGGGTTAACAGCATAACTTTTTCTTTGATGAAGTGGCTTTGCTCAAACTACCAAGTGGTTCTCTTTTATTATTGAGTTTTAGTTTTTGTTTTGAGGAATAATCTTACTCAGATGTTAGGATCTTCACTTGAGCAGGTTCTTAGAAAAAACAGGGTTTAAGTCCTCTCGCCTAGGGTCAATGGTAAGAATCAGGCCAGAGAAGAACCTCTTTTTACCAAAGCCTAGGAGTTCATTATACTCTTCATAAGCAGTAGCTGAAATAGTTTAAAATTTGGTCGTACTCAAGTTCAACCATTTGAGCTTTTTGTGGGTCATTACACCAATTTGCTCTGGTTAATTAGATGAGTTACCTCTAGATATAGCTCTGCATTAATCTGGTTGTGACTGTACGCTCATATATTCCATCGCTTGTAGTACGTACAAGAGCAAAACTAGTTTATTTCTCTGTAGTTTCAACTTCTGACAGGACCTCATGGATTGCAGAAAATGAAAGCAAGACTTCCTTGCCCTGAGCCTCCAAAGATGGTGCTCAAGGAACCAACTTTCACCTGCCCAATCTGCATGAACGAACTGGATGAGGCCTCATCAACCATCTGTGGACATATCTTCTGCCAGAAATGCATTAAAGTGGCCCTTAAGCACCAAAAGCAATGCCCTACCTGCAGGAGGAAGCTTACAGCCAGCAACTTCCACAGGGTGTATCTTCCTGCAAGAAAATGAGGTGTGCGGAAGTCTTGGTCGGAATGATGTGCGTCTACCTCTGGATGCTTGTGGCTGTATTAAACCAATTATTGGTAATCGGTCCCTTTTGTAATCAACATTGTAATCTGTCAGAGTTTTGAATCGCATTAAATTATCTTTCTTACTATATTTACTGGTTCTCTTATTTGTTTGAGAACCATGATCTTGTTGAGGCAGGATGTACATTATTTGGTTGACTGCGTTCTTAGCGCACCGGCCCTGCTGCCTGAAAATTATGGGACCAGTACAGAATGGAGCTTGTAAGATGTTTGGTGCAGGTGGATAGATTATAAAGCATATAATGTAAGGCTGCTGTTTAGCAGTCCGGTAGAGGAGGCAATATATAATTGGATATGTGAATTAGATCCGAAGCGATGTATTTAAGTTAGATTTGTGTTTGATTTTAGACGGGTTCTTGTCAAATTTGGATCTTTTGAATTTGATTCGAAAATTTAAATAGATTCGGATTGGATTCAATTTGATTTGAAATTATTTTATTTAATTTATATAATTATTTTGACAATATATTATTTATATTTAATATTTAAATCAATAGTGTTAAAGTTTAATATATTTTTTTAATTTGTTATATTTAATTAATATTATACTTAATTTATAGATCTGATCAGAATTACTACATATTTAGATATATAATTTTTACATATTATTATTGATTAATTTTTTATAATATTTATTTTAATAATTTAATTATTAAACATATCTAATTCAATTATATAATTGATAAATTTGACTTTTATTTTAATTATTATATAAATTGATATAATTCAACCAGTTAATTCATATTGCCAGCTCTAATGTCCGAAAACTCCAAAGAGCATTGCATCTTTCTTTCCCTTCGATGAATTAGCTGATGATAGATTCTGGTGCGCATGGTCTTGAAGTGGTTGAAGCTGTTGAATAGTTTATTAGTTTTGTACCAAACCGGCAAAGACGTAACATTTTACGAAATTGATCCAGAAAGAAGTCTGACAATATAAAAGAACTGAGTAATCTTGAAGTACAACTTCCGTTCTCATCCAACCAAGCAAATAGCATGCACCATCATAAGTTTCGTTTATATACTGCAACTTGTACACAATAACAATGTCTGTCAACTGAAGCCAAAAATGGTTACTAATACAAATATGGCAAGTGAAAATCCTGAAACAGCACCGACAGCTATAACATTTAGACATGCCAAGGTAGCCTGAGATATCTAGAGTCAGATTGGAATAGGAGATAATGATTTCACAAGAACATGCCCCGTGAAGAAAATCGGACTCTCTTTGCTCCTATCTCTCCCTGCTAGTCATCATTCTTGCTTCTCCAGCTCTCCCATTCTCTCAATGATTGCCTGCATGATTCCAGCATATAACAAAAGAAGGATAGAAAATAGCATCAGTTGGTGTCGTATCTTTATCAATCAATTATCAAGTTAGTCTTAATTTATTCCTTACTAATGATTAATCTAAAGATTGATACATGCAAGATACGAGGCTAATGAAAACTCAAGCACATACGTACAAACATAGCCACGAGAATTATAAGATATGTATAACACAATTCAGAACCTAAAATAGTTCAGCCAAGTATAGATTCATGCATTCAGAATAAATCTAGAAAGGAGTTCTCTGCTTTGACAAAGGTTTCATGTGCAGTAATAAAGATTTCTGTGCCGATTGCATATCCTTCAGACATCACATTAGGGGAGAATAATCCTTAAAAATATAAATATAAGCTTTTATTAAATAAACAGATCGTCCAAAGAACATATCAAAATTTGAATAAAGAAAGTCAGCTTAAGCTTCTCACAAAGGGGTACCATAACAAACTTGGATAACTAACCTTCTTGCTTGTTTCCTGTAGCTCTCCAGCAAGTATGAACTCGTCCAAAATTAGATACACCTTCATGGCACCAAGTACATGACAAGATATTACAAAGCAAGGAATATTCCAACAAACAAAGAGAAGATATGTAATACATGACAAAACACAGAGAGCATCCACATTTCCACATAGAGCTGTCTATCTTCTATTGACATATTTTTAAACACTTCATAAAGAACTTAGTCGGTCTTGTAGCATATAATCTTATGTATCCAACAGTCCTAAAGATGACAATTTAAAGTGTTTCAGAAATTCGGCAAAAGCACTGGATGGAACTGGACTGGGTAGACCAAGAATTTGTTAACGTAAAAGCATGCCAACCCATCCAATATGCTTTGAGAAAGACATGAAAGAACATGATTGGAATGAAGCATGGGCTCAAGAAGACCAGAGACAGGATTACTCCAAGAATCAAGTAGTTGTAAGTATCAGAAAGAAAAGAACAACCTAATATACATTGCTGTTTAATAAAATCCATAGCTGATGCCAGTCTCTTCTATTTAACTGCAGCCTAAGTCATTGCTGTTTAATTCAGACCAAACTAATTTACATTGCAGCTCTAAGGAGGCAATGCCTTGAACTCAAAACAAGATAGTTCTCTGACCTGAGCATACAACAAAGGATTCAAGTCATTATTTCAGGTTTGTCTGAACAATAAACACATATAAGAAGACGAACTCCTATTGCCTAGTTATAATAAGTCCATAATGAGTAATGAGTCGCATAATGCATTATTATTCCAGTGTCCATTTACTATAATGAGAGAGAAATAATAGTACACACGGAATGGTTTCTAGCACTGCTTGTGAAACAGCAATGAATTTGAAAATTCTTACTAAAAGGAAATTATAGTTCACATATCTTCAAAATGGCATATTCTTTCTTATACCTTAGGTTAGACAATATCACTGACAGCCCCATGATCTTGAATTGGAAATATAGCAGAAATTTTAACATTCATCTACAACACAGTAGCCAGTAGGCATGGAAAGAGGTTCAGAAGTGTAGTTACCTTGTTGAAATTGAACACTAAATCCAGCTCACACACATTGCTGAAGAAATGATCAAGAATTTCCACAAACAGATGGATGCATTCCAAGTACGCTAATTCATTATCAGTAATATCAACACATAGTGAGAAAAAGAGTCCAGCATATCTTCTGTAGATAATCTTGTGGGTACGAAACTGCAAAAGATATGTATAACAAGTATTTAGCAAGTACTAAAGAGACACAAGTCTTTGGTGAAAATGACTAGTAACCTTCTAAGTTTCATCATGCATCTTTTTAATAATGATGGTATAAAGCCAAAAATGAAGTTCAGCATACTTTCTTTTCAGAAGGGACACACATACATCTAGCCATACTGCCTCTATAGACATTGCATACTTTTCTACTTGGAGAAAATCTTTTATGAGTTCGCACCAAGAGGAAATAAGAGATTCATACTTCAAATTTTGTGTACAAAGCGAGACTAGTAAGAGGGAACTGCTAAATTATTTTCCAAAGCACAGCAGCTACAACAGATATCGGTTGCTGCTCAAAGTAGCCCTATACAACAAATGAGCAAATTTTATCTACTTCAGTCTTTTCGGAAATGGTAATGAACAATCTCTTTCTAATTAGTGGCATTACAACTCTTGAATGCACATTGTCATATCAGAGGCATACCTCAACAAAGTTAGTGAACTTGGGATCTCTATTAACAACCAGCCGATGCACCTGCATGTCAAAACCCAAGCTAAGGGTGAGCATAACTAAAGTCCATACTTGGGTTTACAAACAAATGGACAGCTGAGCGAAACAAGATTCTGGACTTCAAGTGCATAAACTTATTTAGCACATAAACCAGAAAAATAAAGCTTGGAGATGATCACGTAGAAGCATCCAACACCAACTTCTAACTTGACTTACAGGAAAAACAAAAGAAAAATAAGATCGATACTACATAAAAATTATGGAGCAGAAAATTCGAACTGACGAGAAACAAAATTTTCTGTACAGGTGCAAAAATAAACAAAAGAGAGAGGGAGCTTCTGTTGAAGAATCAGGGGAACTTGACACCATCTTGAATTGTTCCTGAACCTTACCACAACCCATGGTGGACTTCACATAAGCAGGCGTTCAGAAAGTATTAGCTAAACCTCACTTGATGTTGTCCAGTTGTGAAAAGGATTAACGATTTATATGTAATAAAATTCCCCGAAAAGATGAAAAAGGTAAACAACATTAGCTAAAAACTGCAGAAAAAATGCAAAAAAAATGAGGGATGATCAACATTTCTAAAAATTCAGCTAGTATGCTGCAAAAATTGGAACTTATTCAAACATAACATCAACCAAACCATACAATTCCAAAAGAAAAAAATTGTTTTCTTTTTTTCTTAGTACAGGGAAGATTACAGGAGACCAAATAGATATCTAACCTCGTATTCAACTTTGTGTTTCTCAGAATCTTCGAGTGGGACGTAATACTTTGCAAGCCTTGTCTTCCCCTGCCTGTTCTGCAACAAAATGAACCGGATCTGCAACAACAAAATCAACACCAACCAACCAACCAAAGCAAATCAGATCAAACTCTGTTCCACAAACAAACAGAACTCCAAGATTTAAATTTAATGTCACGAATGATAGAGATACATTTCAATACCATTCTGAGAAACGAAGAATTTCGAACTCTGCGTCACGAGAGAGAGAGAGAGCGAGAGAAATCGAGGAGATTTTGAAATTGAGGGACAGAGAAATTGCGGTCAAATTTCCAACTTAGGAAGAATAATTTTCTACAAAGAGTAACTATTATAAAAAATTACCGAGATAATCTTTTCTCGAAAACAATTTTCCAATTAACCTTCTCATGTAAACCATTTTTCCTAAATATCGTATTCCTAAAAATGATTTATGTAGATTACAATTTTTCAAAAAAAAATTTCATATCATATTTTTAAAATCATACTATATATAAAGAATTGTATTTCTAAAAGAAATAAATATAGACCGTAATGCAAAAGTCTGAAATAAAACCGTTTTGCAGTTTTATCAACTTAAACTTCTTGAGAAATATAAGTTCTAAATTGTTCTCTCATGAAAACTCAAAAGAACGGGTTATGTAAGTTTTGTATTGAATTTGCATGTAAGCATATATCAGGGTTACATATGGGACGCAAATGAGTATGTTTTAAATATTTTATTTATTATATTAAAAATGAGTATATTTTAATTGGTAAAAAATGAGTATGTTTAATATTAAAAAAATTAACACACGCTTCTATGGTATGTTTTAATCGGTAAAAATGAGTTTCTAAATTGAGCTCTAAATAAGTGTTAAGAAATGAGTTTCGTAATTTCAGAATAAACTAAAGTATAAATGAGTTTGAATTTAAGATTTGACGAATAAATTTAATTTTGTATAATTGAACATAGCCTGCGGAATCTATTATTTTCTTGACCTGGAATGTCAATTTAAGTGTATGTAATTGGGGAACATCATGAAAATAGGATCTAGTTCTATTGTCTTCTACCGTCAGTTGAATCCAATTAAGTAGAATGTACGTAGTTTAAGGATATTAGTCAACTAGTTTGACTATTTGTAGTTGTTAGATATTAGTGAACTAGTTCCACTAATTGTTCCTATTAATTTTTACATTTTTGCAATTTTTTTTTCTTTTGAATGAATAAGAAAAACATTTTCCACTAGTGACAGATATATAACTTTTTTTTTTGTTTTTGCGGGTACGCAGATTAAAATAAAGTAATAAATAAAGAACAATAAGTAGAGAAGCCTATTTGTTCGACTGTTCTTTTCTTTGCTTCTCCAGTTTTCTTTCCCGTTAAGATTCTCAATTCTTGAAAAATTATTTATTGAATTTTTATTTGATGTGTTTTTATTATTTTACATAAAATAACTTGTCAAACAAAAAAAATAAGTTGAAAGAATAATAAATCAAAACTTTTTTTTTTTATGTTCTGTGCAGTCTGCTCTCTTTCTGATTCTCTCTCTTAATTTCCCTCCTTTTGCCGACGTTCTTTTCAGAACCTTCTTTAATTCAACTTCCCAACTCAGATATTTCTACTAGTTGTTCTGTCACAAACATTAAAGTTTGAAGCTCTGATCTTTTCGGTTTTGCGATTTGGGTTTGTTTTCTGAATCGAGAGGAATGCTCATTATCTCCGTATGGTTAGTTGATATAGTTCGTTTTTACTTTCTTTTATCTTTGCTTTCTTTTTGGTTTTGTAATCTCCGCCTTGTATAATCAGCTTCTTTTCGCCAGTTATACGATAAGTTATGCTTTGTTGCTTTTTTTGTGCAGAGTTTTACTGGAATTTCATGGAAGATGGATTTTCACAACTGGGTAAGAAAGAAAGATCACTTTTTGGTTTTTGATTCTAGGTGTTATCTTGTATTTACTTCTTTCAGGATGAAATTGGTGGCTATGTTAAGTAGTTGTGGTAATTTGAAGCACAAAATTTTCCTTTTTAATTTCATAATCCATGTGAAGTTACTTCTTTTTTATTGAAGTGTTAATCTGATAGTGTCCCGAAATATGTGGATGAGAAAAGCTGAGTTTAAGTTCAAGTTAGGTTTCTTTTTGAACAAAGCTGGATATATGTTTTGTTTTCAGGTTCTTCTATTTGAGCGTGGATAGTTAGATTTTGCTTGAGATTCCTATTCTGCTATTCATTTCAAGGAGGGCGTTTGTATAGTTTTCTGTGCTTAGTTTTTCTCAAATATTCTTCCCAATGATCGTTAAATCAACTCACTTGTTTATGTATTTATTTTAATTCATGGCAGGGTTCTGTGGTTACAGATCACCCATTTAAGATGCTATGCTTATGCAGCAGCTTATTTGTGTCTGTGTTCGTCTTTGGAGCCCTTATTTCTGGCACTCCCTACTTCGCCAATGACTACAACCAAGTACATAACTTTCTGCATCCATTTGCTTTACTAAGGACCTGTTTGTTTTAGAGTATTGGAGTTGCAGTAAATTAAATTACAGTAATTGTTCAATTGAGATGTTTGTTTTACTGTAACTAGATTCAATTAGAGCAATTTAGATTACAGCAAGGGCTCTAATTGCTGAAATTGATCCAAAATTAAAATCGCATGTAGATCAAAGATTTCAGATATGCACCCTCGTTTCTGTTACTCCCTCGCTCCTGATACAGCTCCCAAACTCCCCCTTCCTTTTCACTGACCATGGTTGTTTCTGACTTGTAGTTTTTAACATTGTATTATTCTCTAAATAATATAATACCAGAAAGAAAAATTCACTTTATAGCATTTTCCTGCTGACTTTAATTTGCTATAATTAAAAATACGTCAGAGCAACCAATGGAACTTAATTTGCTGTAGTTTGATTTTCATAGAAACAACAAAGATTTTGTAACTACAAATACAGTAAGTTTAACTACTAGTAATTTCATTTAGTAAAAATGAAATACTTCAGAACAAACAGCTGCTAGTATGAGTTAGTTCCACTTTTTCTGAAGGTATTTCTATTACAAGGATATGTGTGCAGCATTTTTATAGTTAAATCAACTTGTAGAATTTAGTTAACTTCTTCTCTAGATGGGTTGTCATTACTCTTCTTCTTCCAATTCAGAAATACAACTAGCTATATAGAAAAGTGTCATGATTACCATTGCTTTAGTAGTTTTCTTTGATTTTGGCACTGCCATGGCGGTCGAGCTACTTATTTCTTTAGTTGAACTTTTCTCTCAGTTTCCTCTGTCCTGTCTTTCAAAAGAATTGTCCAGTTCTAATCTAGTAAAGGTTCTAAGGGCTACTGGGTATATCTGAAAACATTGAACAGTTTTGATTTTCAATTTGAATACCATAACAGTAAGTTTTAGAGGCATGGGGGATGGAAGATAGACTCACTGTGATGACCCTTACAAGCCAAGAAAGAAACCCATTTTTTGCAGAGAATTAGAACTAACCTACATGTGCATTTTTTAGTTGATGTCTTATTTTTTATCACATAGAATATCAAGGCATCATAATCCATAACTTCGGAGAATGCCATTCCGTCTTCTATATCTTAGTTCTTCTGCAAACTCATTTACAAATGTTACAGGCAATTCTTTTATGTTTCAACTTTCTTCTCCTTCAGAGAAATCAACATATGAAAAGTTGCATGTGTTGTGGACAGGTCTAATGAGGCATTTCATAGTTGTAGCTTCTTATTAGTGAACTTGCCTAAATCAGGGAGAGTATATTACCCCTTTTACTTATTTTTCATTAGTTGTCTTGGAACTAAGTAAATCATATTACTTGTTTGATTTAAGATAAGGATACTGCTTCACTAGTATTTAGATGGAGAAGGCTCTTCGTGTTAGTGCATGCTTAAGTATGCGTATCTTATTTGGTTGACAACAACTTCACTCGGGGTTGTACTTTTTTGCAAGCTCTGCTTAATCTCTGTAATGTTTTCTTGTATATCTCAATCTTGATGCTTTTCTTCTGGTCTTTTTTAAGTGAAGAGACTTTTGACCAAAATATACTTCCTTGCTGATTCTATTATTCACTTGATTTCTTCCGAAGGATAGTAGTAATAAGCATGGTTTCACTTGCAGAGAATATTGGGTTATGGAACAGCCGGACTGATCGCGAAGAATGAGCCTGCTTTATGCAAGGTCCTCTTCTGTAGTGTGTGATTATGCATTCTCATTCCTCAAACCAAATTATGTGACTTCATTTTTTATTTGGTCTCAGAGCCATTGCAAGCCTCTTGGGAGTGAGCCTTTACCTCAAGGCATAATTAGAAGAACATCGAATTTAGAAATGCATCAACTGTGGGACTTCATAAACCCTCAGAAGATGAAGGTACTAAAGCTGCTCTCCTCTCTTTCAAATATTATGTACAATAGATATGCATAACGATTGTGCACGTGCGGACATGTCTTCTTGCATATCCTGACAAGTCTTAACCTATCTATGTTTTACCAAAAAAGGTGATTTTAACAATTGGAGCTGGTAGCTTGAGTGCCTACTATATCTTATACCATGCACTTGAATTGTAGGCCACCACCTAGACCTCCAAGACATTATACTATACTTATTGTATATATCATATACGCCATGCACAGTTTACATTTACACATATCGTGATTGTAATGACTTTACAAATATTGTAAATGAACAGTTAGCTGGGAAATTTCAGTTCTAGCAGGAAATAGCCTATTGGACACGTTGGAATTTGTGCTTTAATCATAGGAAAATGGACTAATGCCTTTGGTTCTTGCTTCAATTTTCAGGCTGAAAGAAAGCCATCCAAGAGTTTGTTGTGCATTGCAGTTGGGATAAAGCAAAAGCATATTGTTGATCAAATCATTCAAATTGTAAGCATTGAGGCTTAGCTATCAGCAGAATTCCTGTTTATATTAGTAGTGTTCATCTGATGCTAGCTTAAATTTCTATGTGCTCCTGTATTTCAGTTTCCTTCAGATAATTTCACTGTTATGCTTTTCCACTATGATGGTCTCGTAGATGGGTGGGAAGATTTGTCATGGAATGATAATGCCATACATGTCTCAGCAGTAAACCAAACAAAATGGTAATTCTGGTTGTTTGCTGATGTTCATGATGATATTATGCTTTTAACCTTTTATGCTGGTATATAAAGATATTTGGTATTTCCTTTATGCCAAAGGTGGTTTGCCAAGCGTTTCTTGCATCCGGAAATTGTTGCGGAATATGATTACATTTTTCTTTGGGATGAGGACCTTGGAGTGGAGCACTTTGACCCTAGACGGTAGGTGTAGGCTTTAGCTGAACTTGCATGATTTTAGCCTAGTGAAGTTCAAATAACCTCAAGATTTGTTTATTTAGAGTTGACCCAGAACCATTTTTTGACCTTCCCATTCAGAATTTTGATTTGCCCTTCTCGCTTTCAGACATGCAGTTGGTCATATGGAAACTAACATTTACGAAGTCTCTTATGACAGGCTTGTACTTTGCCATATAACGTATGTTTGAGAGGTTTTAATAAATTTCTTACCACTGTCATCACAAGTTTGAAACTCCTTGTTATGATGCTTTTTGTAAGCACTAAGCTTGTGATGCAAAGGTGCCACAGAATAGTTTTCTTTTGCTTGAGAGTCACCCGTCATTGTAATTGTATTTTTGCAGCTATTTGTCCATTGTAAAACGGGAAGGATTAGAAATATCTCAGCCTGCACTGGACCCTTCTAAGTCAGAAGTTCATCATCGAATTACTGCTCGTTGGAGAAAGGGAGATGTGCACAGGTGGCTTGCTTGATGTATTGCTTTAAATGCACGAGTGAAGTTTACTTCTTCATAGTCTCCTGAAATTTGCAACCTACTGTTTTGTTGCATCAACAGAAGAATGTACAAATACAGTGGTGGTGGAAGATGCTATGAGAACAGTACGGCTCCTCCCTGCACAGGGTGAGACAGTACCTATAATAACCTTTTCATGGTTTCCTCGGCCTCTTCTTTGTTTCAGTAACAGTTGCAACCTGAATAACTGCTTGGTAGCCTTAAGCCTGTAGTTTAATGTAATCTTAATATTTTATTTTAGTACTCATTATTTTGGTATACAACATTTCACATTACTGTCCTTTTTTTCCAAGGCTTTAGAACACCATATATATTTTTTCATGTCACTATGATGGATGTCTTCTCAGATGGGTTGAAATGATGGCTCCTGTATTTTCAAAAGCTGCATGGCGGTGTGCGTGGTATATGATTCAGGTATTTGTGCAGATCATACTTGGATCATCCTATAAACGATCCCTAATTGCAGAATGCCACAGTTTTTGTTTGCTAAATGTCTTCCACGTAATTCCTTTTGCAGAATGACTTGATACATGCTTGGGGACTGGATATGAAACTTGGCTATTGTGCTCAGGGTGTTCGTAGCAAAAATGTTGGAGTTGTGGATAGTGAGTACATAGTCCATAAAGGCATTCCTACTCTTGGAGGTCATATTGAAGATAAGGTCAGAGATCGCCTTTAGAATTTCAAAATGCATTTGACATCACAAGAAAAAAAAAATTTATTGACCAGGAAAGCATAAAGTTTTTATTTCTTTCTTGATTTATAAGTGAAGTAGTAAGGCGATGTAAGAGGAATAATTGATCCTTAATTTTTTTCCTATACGTATTTTGTGCTCACAACTTAATGGATGCATATCTGAACTTGCAGGTTCATCCTCGAAGTCCTACTCCACCTGATAGGTCTCAAGTAAGCTTTCAATAACATTTTAGATCTTAATGTAATCCTTTCATCAAAGCGAATCTTTTACATTTTTTTTTTTGGTTGTCCTGAGCTGATAAGCTCGTTCTGAGATATGTGGCAGAACGAGCCTAATGTTCAGGGTTGTGCTTGCTTACTGATGAAAACATTTGTCTTCAGGTGCGATTTCGTTCTTTCACCGAGTTTGAGATTTTCAAAAGGAGATGGAAGAAAGCCATTGCGAATGACAAATGTTGGACAGATCCATATCCAGATCCCAGTAACAGCACAGGAAGATGATACAATAAATTTATATTTTATGTTTTATCCTTCTTCTATAATCGCAGAAGATGATACAGCATGTATAGAAACAAAAGATAGAACTTGTTCAGACGGCTTGTTACTGCCTTTATAGCTTGAAGACCATCAAAAGAACAGCAATACTTAAAAAGTTTAGCATATAGCTTGTGTGAATAAGTTTGGAACTCGTGAATTGTAGTGACTAAAAAAAAAAAATTTTTCCTTAGCGACTTGCGGTGAATTAAACAAATCCTTGTTTACGTTGTAAATTCTTGAAAAGTATTCTAAGGTTCTAGGATGAGAATTCAAGTCCTTTCTAGTGCCAAAATAAAATAATAAATTAACATCCAAGATCATTATTTGTGTTTTCTGGAGGAGATGTTCGGAATATTTATAAATAAAATTTTTATAATTAATAATATTTTAAAATAAATTTAAAATTAAATTTATTTTTTATAAAATTAAAAAATAAATAATAATAAAATTTATGATGTAAATTTACTTTATATTTTTAATTAAATTTTTAAAAATATTAAAAAATTATTTAAAAATATAAAATAAAAACATTTGCTAAATGATGCCTAGTAGTGCATAGTACATCACGAGCACAGGGAAGGCGAGAAGCATTCCAAATATGACCCTGAAAAAATAAATCCAATATCAATTGCTATTCGTTTTTTTGTTATTATTTTTAACAAATTCTGTATACATTGAAATATTTTATTTCATTAAATAAGTTGATATTTGATTAAAACTGTAAAGAGGGATGTAATTATATAGTTAATTAATGCATCGATTCATGAAATAAAAGATGAAAAACTGCAAATATATTGCTCAACTAGTTGTAAAACACTTAAACCACCGAATAAAATGCTAACTTTTTCACAATAGTATTTATTTTAATGATTTCTTCATATATATGCTACTGTTTTAATAATAAAAGTAAATAGGTAAATATAAGTTTTAGTTCATCAGTCATAAAATTTTAATAATAATAAAAGAAAGAATTAAATCTATGTGTAATCTAGCTTCTAAGTTATTTCTAACACAAGGAACTGTGGTTGCAAGTTGCAATAGCAATGAATTATATTATGCATGTACTTTTCAAATAGTTTAATGTTAATTATCACGAAAAATTATCATATACTACATATTGAAGTTGTCATAATATATAGTTTTTTCATTAATATTTTTTAGGTCATTTTGATTTGAAAGTGAATTTGAAAGTGAGTTAAATTTTAGAAGTTAGTTATTAAAAGGTGAACTCATGAGAGTTGATGAATATAACTTACACAGTGCTTAAGATATCTGCGTTAAGTCCATATTCCCTTGCTAATACAAAAGAAGTGATTGATTGCGGCAGCGCAGCCTGCAAAAGATAGAAAAACAATGTAGAAAACAAGCAATTCTTAGCATTTTACTAAGTCAGAAAAAGCTTTCATGATTAATTAAAGTGAAATAATTCAAATACTGTACTTCACAAGATTTGATCCAATAAGAAATCATTTCACATACTAAAGAATTCACATAACCGTTTTTAAAGGATCGTTTGATTGCAGTGAACTGAGTTTTTAAAATATAAATTTTGAAAAATATTTTTGAAATATGCGTTAAGAGCTTTTGTTTAATAGATTACGTGTTTTTTTGTGTTTGATTGTATTTGATAATAAATTTTTGGCCGGAAAAATGAGTTTCTTGCTATACAGAGATACTATTGTTATACTTCAAAGCGTACCTGGACAATGGCCACCCCGAAGACATCGCCTTTCAATCCAACAAGAAGTGCAGCAACTGCCATTGCCACCGGTCCGGTCATGAACCTCAATACCATGCCCACCAAGGCCATCTTTAGTCCACAAGCCACAAATTTCTCTTGCAAAGCCATAAACAACCCTGCAGCTAAGCAGCATGATGTCAAAAACATGTTTACATATATCAAAAGTTCTACATACTAACTGAGAAAAATCTTAGCAAGCTCACCTAAGCTGAACATTGCTGTACCGGCTCCTGCCTTAGACATAATCAGCACTGAGTCCTCAATAATTCTTGGCATTTGAATTCCCCATCTATATATAAATATTTAATCAAAGACGATTCTTATCAGTACTTGAAGAATTGGTAAGTCTACAGGGAAGCTCAAGAAGCTGTGGAGCGGTTTTACCTGTTTGCAATGGAGGCCCATGCTATCCCAAAAACACTTGCATAGGTGTTTGGATTCAGTGCAACTTTGATGGAAACAGTTTTAACTAACTGCTTGTATGATGGAATTCCTTCTAAGTTGTTCCTGCTTGTAGGGGGATCTAAAGAACTGATTTTGCTCCTTGCTTTTCGAAGTTCAAGTACTAGTAAGAGCAAGGGAACCCACACAATCGCTTGAACCACTGACAGCTGCACTACAAATGTTATTCATCAATTTCACATACATATGGTGTAAACTAGGTTATTGATTATTAGGAACATGGTATGCTCTAACCTGCACTATGAGAGTCTGGGCAAATGGTCCGTACATGGCAGTGAGTAGAGGTAGCCCCATAATCAGAGTGTTAGTGAGAGTTGAAAGACAGAACGCCGTTATGGGCCATGCGAGATGCTCGTCCCGACTTCTAGAGCTGAGCTTTACATATACTATGAGAATGAGTGCAATGAGAATTTTGGAGACAATGTCTGCAGCTATCAGGCGACCGTTCATTGTGAAAGGATTAGCATGTAAGGTGAATTCAAACGTGAAGAAAGGAACGACGATGATGGCGCAGAAACGATTTATCACATCGCATTGCTCCGCTGTGAAGATATGCCACCACCGTACGGATCCATATCCAAGTCCTAATGCAGTATAGAGAGGCAGGATAGCTACTGCCACCTTATACACATCCTCCCATCCTATCATTGTTCTTGTTCTTTAAGTTTATTGCGACTACAAGTTTAGCAATATACATTTTAGGAAACATATATAGTGAATTTTTAGACGGACACGATAGGGTGGAAGTGGGATGAGATGCTAATGCTTGTCTTTTATGCTGCTGCCATTGATGCTTGTGTTTGCATCGCCATTTCAATTCAAGAATTGCTCCTTGCTGCAAAGAAGACATGGAATAAGTTCTCGGATTAGGTTTTCGGTTCATAATTCAATCAAGGCAGTGGTTCAAAACAACAAAGACAGTATTATTGCGGGTTTATTCTCTCTTTTCTTTTATTTTGGAGAATAGTAATCTTCCAGGTGAGAATCTTCAGATGTTTATAGCAAGTTACAAAAGATTCTCCAACAAAAAGAACTACGTTATACAAATGAGATAGTTTATTTACCACAAATTGGTATAGGATCCCCTTTTCGTTGTCACGATCAAAAGCCTGGTACATTGTAGGTGCCGTCAGCGAAGCCGGATGAAAGGCGAAATAGACTGAGAATAAAGCATATCAGTAAGTTTCATATCAGGCACAAGATATCAGGAGCAGTTCTAAAATAAACCAAAGAACAACTTAACGATTTCATCATTTAAAGAATTACAACCTACGAAAGAAAACTTCTGTGCAAACGAGTATAAAAAATATCTGCCAGACGAGACTTGGGCAAGGGAAGCAGAATGCTATATCTACAACAGAACTAGAAAGTTGCGGGGAACTAGAAAACTACAAGGGATAACAGCTACAAATGAGATGCTCCCTAGCTTTGAACCGGTTGAACAATATGCTCAACAGAATTTCGTACAGAAGTAACATGCACACAAGCAATCCGTGGCAGCAAACTGTGGCTGTGACCTGTAGCTCCAAATGCTTTACTTCAGCTTCCATAAGAATTCTCTGAAACACAAAGCATCTTATTATAAAAAATACAGGCATCTTACAAATTCGAGCAAGTCAACAACAGTAGATTTAGCAAACTGAGATTACACTGCAAGAACAAAGTACAAAATGAGAATGGATTGAGAAGGCAAGGCTTCAACAACTATCAGCATTCTCATACCACTCTAATGAAGAGCCGATTATTAGTGTGAAACATGTCCAGGGCGTGCTATAATTCCTGAGCATCCCATACAATCTCCTTGATTGCTAATATCAGAAACGTAATGAAATGAAATATACTATTTGAATGCGATATACAACAACTACCAGCATATACTAACAGACACTAAATAACAAACACATTATTACAACAACCATATTATAAAGAGTACAAAAATATACGACCTGTACAAAATGAATCATTGCTGAGAAGCTCTTATACAATGAAAACATCAAATGCGGAAGGTGGAGGTAACCAAATCAACCGCCAAGATTGTAATAATTACAAGCCCCTCTCCTACTGTCCCTTGTGTGCTACATCTCCCAGTTTAAAACTCTTTAGAGGGATAGTTGAGGTGCACTCACATCAGCAGTAAGAGCTTTGTGACTATTTTGCTGTATTCATCTATTCCCTAAATATAAGAGCTTGTGACAATTTGCACGCACAAAATTCCTGCTCGTGTCTGCAATCATAACTTCCACCTGAATCTCTCAACACCTATACACCCAGTTTCAGGTCAATGCAGACAAAGCTCAATCAACCAAAATTTAACCAACCCAATTTATTCAATGGAATTAGGTCATTCTTGTCTGAATTTGCCGGTGAACATGTACAAGGAACTCAACATAAGAAAGTCCCCCAGGATTCTTGTCGTCAACCATGTATGAGAAGAAGAGCATGCCTACAAAATTTATTTATTCAATTAAAAACTGGAAAGAGAAGAAAAAACTAGAGCAATCAATTGAAAGCAGATGCAAGAACAACCTAGTGAGCCTAGCAATTTCTAGCAAAGCTGCTTTTTCAATATTCCAAAAGAAAAAGAACCCTCAACACGGCACACAATTTCTAAAGGTCCAACTAATGGTGCTGAACAAGGTACATTTATTAATAATCCTCACTAAATCCTTGCCATGTATTTCTCATTAAATAACCATAACCAAACTTGTAACAGGTGCAGTTAACCCAAAAAACTATAGTAGCCATCCATACAATAACACTGAACACACAATGTTGTTTGACTGTCTACATGACGAACAAAATTTCCTAGAAGAACAAGTTGGAGCCACTTCACCTCAGTCTAGAAGCTGATCATAGCATTAGCTAAGATTGACGTTCAATAAATTCCTATTCTACATATTTCTTTTCCGGTCAGTGAAGATTTCTTAGAAAAGACCTAAATACTCACCTGAAGGATCTCCTTTTCTACATAGCCGCAAACTGCACCAAAATTAGATAGAGTTATTAGTTTCCCAGAAACTTGTAAAACACACTTGACAAAGACACACTAGTCAGCAAAAATACAGCATACCGCAAGTATGAGCATCTCTGGTGTCTAATTTCATTCACAATATCGTTTACTTTCGTTGATAGTTCATTGTCAAATTGCTGTAGTACAAGCTGCAAAAGTTACACATCAGTATTACTGTCAAACAAGCCAGCAGTTAACATATAAAAGAGATTCGGATGACACAAGTCAAACTTTAGTGCAGCATTTTACTTTTGAAAATTTTGTGAATTAGTTAACTCCGGAAGAAACAATAAGACCATAAACATTAATGAAGTGGTTTCTTAGCTCCTTGCAGGTAATATTATATCATTACCTCCAAAAAATTATGCTGTAATGATTAGCTTTTCTACACCCAGATTCAAGACATTTATGTTTAACATTTTCATAAAGAGCATACTATACCTGTGTTGGAAGTCCTTCAACTGAAGAGAATCCAAACATTTGCTGAAGAATATCTTGTCTCACTGCATTTCCAACATAAATCAAAGCATCTTCACCATTTTCTAGGAGATAAATTCCTTCATCATTTACATGCTCACTGGACAGAGGAATTGTAGAAGGAATTAGGGATCCATCATCCACCTGTTAACAGTACAAAGTGAAGGTTCAGGTTTGCCCTAAAAGGAAGTAAAAAGCATTTTGAACTAACTTGGTACCTTTGTAGTAAGGTCATGAAGGGCAATCATCCGTGGATACACGAGAGCTATAGCCAATGGAATAGAAAGCGAGGCAGAATGAGACACCCAATAAGAACGATCATCTAACCTCCCTTCATTTCGTAATCCGATACTTTTTACCAATGCTGAAAAGAAATTGGACAAATAAAGCAAACACAAACTATAAGTTACAGAAAATATTATGGGTAAAAGCTCGCCTCAGCCTCAATAACAATTGTATAGCTCAAAACGAACACTTTGTTTAGGCCTAATCCAATGGGAAACCCTCCATGTCCTCCAATACAAGCTGTTTCATCATCATACTTATCATTAATAACTTACATATAAGCAATTTCACAATTTTTCTTCCCAATTAATCACAATGAAGTTGTTTCATGTGTGGAGATTGGTTGCTCAATCACCTGCTACTATCAACATTATCATACTTGTGCAATGAATGTGGAAATATCAAAACACAGGCAACCAAAGTAAATCTGACATGGAAAAAGACGCTGATTTGCCCTTGGTTTATTTAAAGCCAGCGGCTTGAGTTTAGTTCTGTTCACGTCAACATGTATGAGAATCTGAAGAATTAGGACCAATTTTGCTCATAACTGAACTTGTGATGTGGGCATAGCACATAGACAACAGGAATAGTAAAATCAGGGTGTCCATGACTCCATATGTTACCTATAACATCACATTCCAGAAGGATTGCTAGTAAATTAAAATCCTTTTCTATGATTGGCTCACTTCATTTAAGGGAAATACACCAAATGAGTACAGGAATAGAACAAACCTTAACTCTGAAGTTAATTTGTAATATGAAAAATATGGAAAAATGGCACCATGAACTGGGTGGCAAGACATCTTAGAATTAACTGTTACTCTACTTATGACAGCACCACTAACCAGAACTTGTCAAAATGTGTAGCCATTCTTACCAAAACTACAAAAGACAACAAATCTCAATGTTCGTCATAAACGCTACATGAATCGTACCAAGCGTGTTAAAGTCAAAAACTTGAAAGACTCCGGAAAAAAATAGAACTATCAAGATGTAGAGCCATTCCAGTTTGTAAAACTACTACATATGATATGATAAATCATCAACCAGTACTCTATGCACAATACTGGAAAACAAACCTCAGTGTTCGTCATAAAAGTGAGGTGTATCATACCGAGCGTGTATAGAGGCAAAAGTTTGAGAGCTTCCGGAAGAATTAGTTGTCCGGATGATGAGACAGTGGCGCAGAATTTTCGGTAGGAGTGCAGTATATTGATGCACCGATTGGTGATCTGCTCTCGAACTTGAGGAAGAGGGCTGGTAGGGATGCCACCTGCAGCTGTGAGGAGGGAAAACCATGTTTAAGCAATTATTGATTGAGAGCGGGGATAAGAAATGGGAAAAAAATAAGAATTGGGACTTAAAACACAAACTGTGGCAACGAGGTATATGCTAAAAAGCCAAACTAAATTCTAAAAACTAAAGGCTGAAATAAGTGACGCCACCGAACATAGGATAAAACAAAATACGCCGTGAAATGTTAAAAACTAAAAGAGGATTCTTACCTTGTTTAACAAAACAAGCAAAAAGAGTGTCCAAATCAGCTGAACGGAAAAGGTTAGTAAGCAGGCTTGTGCAAGGAAGGGATAAATTCATCACTCTGATTCTTCTTTGTCCATAGACTGTAGTGTAAAGAAGTGCACACTGAAAAAGGAACAATGGCTACATGCCACTAGTCAATAGCAGGGACTAATGATATTAGCTATTTTTACAGTATTACAATTCAAAGTCAGATATAAAATCTTCAGAAGATAATAGCACTATAGTGGTAAGAAATCATGGAGGACATATTGTTTCATACTTGACCGAAAGGAAGCATCAAATAGAATTACCAAATAAACCATGGCAAGGGACTGGTTATAATTACTTACAACAAAACAAATTAGGAAGATAATTGCTGTCTAATATAAAGGAAAAATGAAACAAGACCCTACTATTGGCTGAGTATGGAAATCAGTTACATGCCTGAAAAGCACATTCTGCACCATCCTGGAACTTGTCATCGTATTTGAATGTGACCATTATGGTTTTATCACAGTCAATCTGCAGTTAGCAAAAATAAAAATGTACTTCGTTGCAAAAGCAACATCAAACATAAATCATTAAACACACATCTGTAAGGATATCAGTCCCCATGCATTCTAGTTCAGCCAGCTATTAAAGTGATAAAAATGAAAGAACAACACTTATGATACAATGGCTACAAAAAAGCAAATAGGAAAAGTAGGCTACATGACATAGCAATCCAGTTAAGTAAATTATTATTAGATTAGGGAGGACCAGAAAAGAAACAAAAGCAATATGTATACAAAAAATCAAGACAGTAAGGCCTGACACACAAAAAATACAAACAAAAACAAAAAACAAAAACAAAAGTCTAAAAAAATGTGTAGACACAAAAAGAAAGCAAGGGTGGGAGGCAAAGATGGCAAGCTCAATCAGAGGAACATTGAAAGAGTATCTAGTAGAGAGGTTAACAAACAAAAGTTTCTAAAGCAGAATCAATCAAGCAAACAATATATCACCTCCCTAAAGGAACTTCTTTGCGTCCCCAAAAATAGTTTTGGTAAAGGAGCATAATTACCAATATTTATGTTGTCCCAAATTAAATTTTCATACATCTCTCTGAATACTGATCTCTATGAGATAACTAAACCTTTCATCATCTACATGATAACCAAATCATATGAGCAGCTGATGACCTAGATCAGAGTTTACAACCACATCAATCGGACAAGAAAGTTGAATCATGAGATCATACTGGCTGAGGAAAAATATTGATCCATCTAATGTAGATTCCTTCAGAGATAACTAAGCCTAGGCAACAAATATTATCTCCTTGGGTTCATTACTTCCCACAGAAGAAGTTTGTTCTAATCTATCCATTAATAGTCAGGCACTTGACACTACCAACGATTTATAGAAAATTATATTCTTATGAAGGATAATCCAGATTCACAGATATTAAATACAAAGTACACTAGTAAGAGAAACAAAGCAGAAACATATGATGCCACAGAAAAAAAAACTAACCTTAGGAAGATCAATATCCGTTGGAATGCGCTTGCAGAAGTTTCCAGAATATTCTTGAACTTGAAGACCCTACGAAAAATTGCATAGAAAAATGATCAGAAGGTATTTTATACAAGACTTTAAACATATGGGGAGAGATCGAAAAGATTCAAATAGCACTTACCT
Organism: Acanthochlamys bracteata; assembly: GCA_019914995.1. Lineage (NCBI taxonomy): Eukaryota > Viridiplantae > Streptophyta > Magnoliopsida > Pandanales > Velloziaceae > Acanthochlamys > Acanthochlamys bracteata. The sequence goes on along the minus strand of CM034131.1, from coordinate 1,249,838 downwards.
GACTGCAGCGAACACGCATTACAGCCTCAAACCCTTGAGGCCTAGTAATGTTCCACCTGAGATCATTGTAGAGCTTGGCAGAATCGGCGAGGGCTGAAAACGGATGGTAATAATATACCTGAAATAGTACTAGTAAAAAAATCATAAGAAAGAACATTTTACTAGGAATAGCTAGACCGATTTATTGAGAAGCAGTAAACTGTAAGGAAAGCTGTACACAAGGTTGTATGCAACTCTATAATTGTGTAATGCAGATGAGGTATACAAGACAATCCCATATGAAGAATCAACTGAGAGATAATAATTCCAAGTCAACTGCAAGCTAAACCAAAATCACGTATCAGACAACATTGACGCCAAATAATTAAATCACCTTATTTTCTTAATCTGGACAAATTACATGATCTCAAACGAATAGTTTGACAGACAAAAACTCAAATTAGTCCTACTAACATAACCATGCTAGAATATAACAAAATCTTCAACCGAAGGCCTCCTAGAGAAGTTTTCGCAAGGGAGGAAGAAAGAGGAAAATCTTACAACTAAGACCACAAGTCTAGTCACAGGGAAGTTGCCAACAAGAATCTGATAAAGTTAAAACTTGGATCGAACCTAATACCAGAAGGAAGAAGGTCAATACAAGAAGGAAAAAGGTTACCTATTTTTGCACTCATGAACAATAGAAGGGAGTAGGCACTAGAGGAACACCAGATTTTTAGGACCCTCATAGGTTACACAAGTTAAAATAAAAAAATAACAAAAAATAAACAGCCTACGAGCAAACACAAGTGTAATCCCTCCGAGAGTTTTCCTGTTCTTCCCTTACTTCTATTTTGTTAGACATATTCTTATTTTCCTGTTCCTTTTCCTATTCGCCATCCTCTACTTTAGCTCCGCAGCAACAGGGCTTCTCGTAAAAAAAGAAGTGTTTTACGAGTGCCCGTTGCCAAAAAAAGACTTGAATTTTGAAAACATACATAAGTGAGTTGTACTCAGTACAGCAGAAACAATATTATACAATAATATTCATGTGCTGATATTCTTTTTTAGAGACAAACAAAAAGAACAACTCCAGAGAGTGATGTAAGGCATTAATCACAACGACATCTGCAAGCCTGCTTTCAAGCAAAGCAACGATGAAATCCTAACCGAAATCTGAATACTACAATTATAATACATGGAGAGTTGCTTATGAGTAAAAAGGATGTCAAACAATGCAAGATCCAACGTGAAAACATGAAGATGAATGATGTCTATTCACAGCTTCCAGCTTCTGCTAGTAACAGCATACAGTTTAGATGTATAGTTGCACATTTAACCTCACAAATTTTACTCCATCTTTGTTTAGCTCAAAATTAAGGAGGAATTACCTGCCCACCAGTTGTTCTAGGAACAACAGAGATAGAAGCAATGTCCATGTAGCTCTGTGTTGCGATAAATACATCTACACAAACCTGGCAATAGCAATAGCAACCAATATTTATCAGCATAATAGCCCTGACGTATCAAGCACCATGATAAGTTGGTTAGCTGAAGTAACCATATAATGTTCAAGTTCTCTGACTGACACAGCATACATGAAATCTACCTGATATTCAGCAAATTCCATTGCCATTGTCTTTAAAGTCTTGTCAGCAGGCTGTAGCAATTTGTGGGCTTCCTGCAATATGATGCAACTGCTAGATTGTAGGAGATTATACTTCTTAGATTTGTAGAGGCATAAGATATTCCAAGAAGTAATTCCTTTGCATGCATAACATACTTTTAAGATATACTCCTTTGCACTACAAACTATCTGCCGTATGTCAGCCTCTAACGTTGTCATGCGAAAAATGATCTTATGTCCCCTTCTATCCTAACAGGGATGATGTAATTAAGCATTTTATTGAACTGGAATACAGCAGGAGTTTGTTAAGTCAGACTAAAAAAATTGATTTTCAAAATGGTGGAATACACCAGCTACTCACACCAAAAGTAATAACAATTATCAAGGAAAAAGAAATTGGAAAATAAACTTGCTCTAAAGTGGCGCTTAAGTAACGGAAGAAGAGCACATTTTGATACTCTCTGTGAATGTGAAAGCCTCCTTTACAGATACTATATCTGGACGACACTCGGCGGCAACGTCAATTATAAAATACCTTCTCAGCAGAAGAAATGTTCGTTCTTCCTTCAGCTTCTCTGGAAGCGAGGGATCCAATTCCAACTGATGGCAAGACTAAAATCACAAGTAAAAGAAATTCCATGTTTAGAAACAAATTTGGCAATTACATATACAGCTCCTAAGAAGTTTTCTACGCTCGGCATGCACCATATATTCCCTTTGATAACATGGAGATGTGAGAAACAACATGAAATTCTACTTTCCTATCAACCCGCAGTATAGAAAGTAAATTTGTCTTCAAAGCTTAAATGCCACCTTATTGTTGGGGTCAAAAGCTGACCAGTAAGTCGCTAGACAAGTAGCTGATTATCAGAGTACTGTCCTCTAGAACAGGCAACCATTTCAACTTGTTCCAAGACACATTCCTTGAAAACGGTGTTAATAACTTTAAATTATTGTTACTTCCTGAAATTTGCAACAAAAAATAAAAACATCTTATGTAACTGATAGTTCATAACAGTCATAGTCATGTTCTTCTGGATTTGTATCATTTGGTTTTAATCTGGGTGGTAGATGCTTTGACATTACATGTTCTAGCTATTGACAACTCTTTGTTGAGGATGAATTACAAAACCATATTCACAAGCTTGATGGACCAATAGTCATGCACAAAATAGTAGAGCATCTTACACTATTGAGCAAGATCTAGGAGTTACACAAATTAGAAGAGAACTGGTCATGATTACATTCTCCATCGGCCAAAGCAGACACAATGCATGCTATAGCCAAACATTCTATATGTGCCAAGAATATGAGAAAGAAACACCAAAAAGTTTGATTCATTGTTTCCATAGGCTTGGCATACATGCAGGACGTAGTTTCCAATTAGAGTAACACGTTGACGTCACGTGGAGACTTTAAGGATTGTTCGTACATGTAAATGACGTAGGTTTTCCTAAATGTGTGATTATAGCTGTAGAATCTTGTATTTGCTCTTCATCACTTGTGTTTCCCTTTTTTAATTAACATAGCCTACCAGATCAACCGCAGTATGAACTATGTAATGAGAATAACCACGGAAATGTAAAATTTTCTGCAGACCAACTTAGATAAATCTGTAGATTGTACCAACTGAAGCCTTACAACATTCTCTGTAATTAGTAATCTTCAATTAATTAAACAGAAAAGAGTTAGACTTGCCTGATTGAAATATAAGGAGCTTTCCACCGGTGGGCTTTAATGCCAAGAAAGCAGCCTGAAAAAAAAATAATAATAAGAGTATTACTGATTGTACGTGCGATAAATTATATTAATAACTATTGTCTCAAATTCACTGCAAAATTTGGGCAAGCTAAGTGCAAGAAGCATGACAAAATAAATAAACGAACCTTTGCAGCTGCACCAAATGCAGATTCAGCAACTTGGTTACTCTCAAACATTATGAGGATATTATCCAGTAATTGGTCTAATTGCTGGCGGCACTACACCCCCGGAACAGACAAAGTAGTTAATCACTAAGCACAAGATTGTCAAATAATGCTCTTCAAACTCAAAATTAATATACGTCAAAAACATAGAAAAATCATGTCCATATGAAATTTTATACATGGAGTCCATACCTCAGAAATTTTGACAATAAGATCAGTAGAGAGAGGAGTGTATACATCTTGCACATCTGGAACAATAAGCATTTGGGGCTGTAGGTAGAATGCATGAAAAAGGTTAAACCAGCATTTTTTAAACAGAAATAGGTTCATTATCTATTTTGATTCTTACCAATGAATGCCGATTCAGCAATTTTCTACTATCTATATACTGATTATCTGAATACTCCAGAAAAGCCCAATCTAGTTTGAACCATTTGTCTTTGACATTATAGCTCCTTGTATGTGATTTTTTAAGTTAAACACAAGGGTATTGGCAGCCATATATAATGACACTGCAGAAACTGACACTACTCAAACTTTACTAATGAATTTACACAAGAGCCAGTTCAAGGTCAAAGAGACACTAATGCCAGGCTGTACATCCAGGACTCCTATCCGAGTAATAGAAAAGCTGAGTAAATTACCTGTTGTTGACCTCGCCTCAGATTGTAGAAATGTATACAGGAATCATAAGTTGCAACACCCACCATCGTTCGAGGGCCTTCCTGCAAAAGAGAGAAATTATTAACTATGTGCTAAAATGTTGACTAGTCATTCCATGGTCAAGAACAAGACAATATCTACAACCTGGGTCAGGATTTGACATACATGCATTAATAGAAAGTAAGGATATGCTCTTGCTAGAATGATAAATAGAAAGTGAGCACATCCTTCAAGGCAGTTACCACAGAGAGTATACAAGACGGAAAAATACTGGCTATACTTAATCCTATTTTCCAAAAATACAAGAAGCCAGAAATGACAGAGAAACTCTAATGGCATGTGATTTTGCTTCTAAGGCAAAACAATATATCAAACTTACAGGAAGGTCTGAAAGGCACTGGCTGATTGCACTACAAGCTGTAGCAGTTGCACCAGTCTGTATTGCATTCCTTGAGACATCAATTAGAAAGAAAAACACAGCTGGCATTGGATCCCGGACCTGGAGAAACAATGAAGCAAATTAGCCCAAGGGAAAGAATAGGGTGCAACAACTACTTTTATACAAATACAACACCAGTTCCCTTAGAAAGACAACAAGGGAGTTGAGAGTTGGTGATCTAGATTCATGAATCTCCAATCAGAACACAGTTGCAAATGCAACTATTAACAAGGTAAGAAAATAGAACAAGAAAGTTGTTATCATAGAAATTCAAAACTAAAGAAATAGACAATAACATAAACTGAGAACTTCTCAAATCTCAATTTCAAGGATCATGTATTATACAGTATAGACGACATAAAACTATGAGACGGACATACATGCTAAGCAGAAATGCATAGGAGCAGAAAACAGAGAAATTAACTTTTCATCTCTAGCACTTAAGGCACAGGGTAATACAGACCATGTATTCTTTAGTGGCAACAAATTCAACTGTTCCCCTGCACAATTCAGGCCTTTCATCGGCATCGTGCCGCCTACCATTAGGCCCTAAATTACAGAAGTACTCACGAGGAGTCTCATCAGTGAACCCTACAAAAGAAAATTCCGTTGGATGGCTTTAGTTTGTCAGCAATGTTAGGGAAGCAATAATCCTTAAAAAAAGATTCAAAAACTGTATTCACAAATATAACTGCAACAAAATGCTAGATGAAGTGTAGACAAATGCCAATAACTCAGTTATGGAATTAAAAGGAATATTAGCTGAAATTTCTTTTAGCATACTGACTTTGCTCAAAGATAGCTCTTTCCTACACTTTACATATTAAGGGCATGTTCCAAACGCCCGTAACTCCACTTTCTCCAGCCAGATTTGGAGTTCCTAACAGTTCACATATTTTATTTGCAAAAAAAACTCAGAGCTCTACTTCCACATACGGAACTCCAGTTTCAACTTTCTTATTTGCACTCTTTTCAATGCAATTCTATCTTTCAATTTTCAACTCACTTTTAAAAACTATTAAAACACAAACACTGAACTCCACTTCTAACTCATTTTTCAATAAACTCTACTTCCTACTTTTTACTTTCACGAAACTCAGTTACGGGCATTTAAAACACGCCCAAAAAGTACACAATTGCAACACAAAAATGCCCGCGACCATGCCCTCGTGTGTGTATGCAAGCAAAACCTGCACACATGGGCAAACAAACACAAGCATGCACACGTATGCATAACGACACGCATACCTGCATAGAGCAACAAGCATTTGAACATTGGACAAGGTAACTGATAACATCGTTGCAGATTAGCAACTTCGTATGGCACAAACCCCCTTAATTCTATTATCTTTACTGAATACTTCACGTTAAAAATAATTTGTCTTAAAAACAATTTCAACTAAGTTAAAAGTAACTATTTTAAACAATTCCAAGTGCTTAGAGTATGAAACTCATTCAATATGCCCAAACCTGATTTCTTTTAAGTCACAACAAAATATACATAAGTATTCCTGTACACCTAACTCTCCCGACTACTTGAAAAGAATGCATGTCGAAAGCAATGCTTAGCAGATCAAAATACAGTTCTTAAGCTTTCATGGTAGCAGCATAGCCATGAGCAGCACTAATTTATCAAGAAGCAAAGACATTGATTATTTAGAATACGGTCTAAACACAAATCAGCTCTTCTTCAACTCTGTTATTGGAGGTTATTATCTAAGCACCCAATTGCCCACTATACCGCTCCTGTCTCATGCTCCACAAACATGAACCACAACCCCATAATATAGATTTATCTAGAATACGCTCTACAGACCAATTATCTTTTCTTCAACTAGCTGTTGTGGTGGTCAATCGCCCGTTTATCTATTGCTTCCTCTATAACCAATTACCACCATACTGCTCCTGTCTCATGCTCGCCAAGCATGAACAACCCCATATATCGGCATGGAAGAAGGAGATATTGAAAGGTACAAGAACTGCAATCGTGAATGTTTCTTACCATTCCTAGTTATTGTCACATAATCCCATGTCCAAGAAGTTATTATTACGAGATCACCTGTTCACCCCTATAAGCAAGCTTATATGATATACTGTGTTCTGCTGATTACATGTTAATATTGATTTGTGCGCCGTCAATATTTAAATATGTGAATCCCTAGAGAATAAGTGACAATATGATGCCATTCACTTGTTATGCATAAAGTGAGTGATCACAATTTGAAGTGAGTCTTCACGATTGGAATGTGAATTTTAAATGGCTAACCAATTCCAAAGAAACAGAGACCAGAAGAGATATCAATATAACTTTCAAATTTTAAATCCTACTCATGTACGTACCACATAAGTTGCAAACAAAATGCCTTCCTTGATCAACAAACCGCATAAAAGGGTTTACATAAGCTTTACAACGAGAACATCTAAGAGGCCCACTTTCCCCAAAGTCCACTACCTGTAAGGGAAATTTCACTTATATATGAAAACGGAAACCACAAGAAATAGCAGCAGCAGCAACAAGAAAACCTTCATATTGCCAAGTTGATAAATAGCAAACTGCAAGCTATGCTAAAAGTAACACATTCGAAGTATCTATTACCATGCAAGGTTCACATCTTCTAGAGCTATATATCTTAGATAGTTCTAATATTTTGGATCAGTGCTCACTATACTTGGTAGTTCTTATCTTTTGGACCAGTGCTCACTCTCATCAAGGCACGGCATAAAATAATATAATAATGTCATAAGCAAAGTTCTAACTGAAATTGATTCATACAAGCAAATATTGTCTTTATTGGAGACGCATTTAACCTGCCAATTGCAGCCAGTGCATTAAGACTGAAATCAGTCAGTACATTTAGTCCTTCACCGTGGCCTTAAACCAATCAACCCAATTTCAAAGGTCAAATGGTCACTTGCAACAAACAAATTTGTGTTTTTTATTAATTTTTATTCCAAAAAAGTTCAGTCAATAATGGTACGGAGCTAACAAATCGCAATAGAAAATGCTCCTTCGTAATTAGCCAGGCTCTTACTATTTGTCTTTGATAAACATAAAAGTCATAAAATTAAGAAAAGCTTAATGCATATGGTAAAACACAACTCTTCTCTTTACCGCTCAAAAAGTAAAATCATATCCAGGAGACAAGTACATAGATAATTCCAAAACATAAGCTTCAGATGAAAAGCAAATAAAGTGAGGAGAATTCACCGTAAAGACAATATGTTTAAGTTGGTTACCTGTATGGGTTCCTCAGATGGATGTGGAAGCGCAAAAGGCTGTACCATTAAAGCAATAGGCATATTTGTTGTTGACAATAGGTCCCCAGAGCATGGTATCTACAAGAATATACATAGCTAAACATCCTATGGAGGTTCATGAAAAACACTAAAGAGAAAAGCAGGGTAAGAGGGGAAGCATAACAGACAAACCAAAAACCTGATTGATAGTGCATCTCATCAGGCGAGGACTGCAGTTACCAGTATCTTGAACAATAAACTCACTCGTCACAGGCTTCACAAGAAAAAAAGTTTGGACATTATTGATCTTATTGCAGCATAATCAACAACAAGTCCTACCTAGTATAGATAAGGATTGCTCGTTGTGCAAAATCAACAACCGGTGTCAGCGTATATGAAAATAACAATGTATCTTACAGGAGGATTGCTTGCTTGATTTCCCTGGCGGGTCTCAAAGAGGATGACTGAAGAACTTGGCACTGGCCGTGGAATCTGATTTGGATCAATTTTTGATGTTTGAGATCCTCCAAGTGGTGTGTTGCCCATCATTTGTGGTGCAGGCGGGAAGGACTGCGCTGGCACACTTGCAGGCATACCGTACATCCTGGGAGGAGCTTGCATGCTATCTGGCAACGATTGAGCACCCTAAACAATTTATGAAAACATGAAAAGAATGGAGATTTAAAATATCCAAGATTGTTGCAATTACTACCCTTCTGACTTAGTCCTAATATATAGTTGAGAAAATAAAAGCAAAATATATGCCATCATCAAATACTTAATCTCTGTTATAGTTGAGAAAATAAAAAGCAAGATTCTACAAGTACAGCAAGTAAACAATCAGTTTCTGATATAATAAATCTGCAACCTTTGGTACTTGGAAAATAAAAAGGACAAAACTTTCACCACCAATACTTATCGCAGATTCAGAAATAAGTATACATAAATCATGTAATGCATGAAACCACTCACCGGGTGTGCTGGCATCTGCCACATAGGAGACCTAAACCTAGGTGACGTTGAGCTGTAAGGTGGGCCAACTGGAGGAGGCCCAAATGATGGAGCAGAAGCTGCTGCAGGAGGCATTGGTGGAGATGATCCTAAGAAAGTTTGTGGGTGTAGTGATGGTGGCTGAAGCTGCTGCTGTGGGGCAAACGGCAGTGGTGGGCGCATGAACGGAGATGGTGGCACAACAGAGTTCGGCCCGGCCAGCGGAGATCCAGAGGGTGTTGCCTGTGTCGAAGGTGCTGGTGGGCTACCAGGGAAAGGTCTAGGCCCAACGGAGTTTGGTGGAGGAGCTCGAATAGTAGAAGGCAGGCCAACAGGCGGTGGGGCTCCACGAAATTGACCTTGCTGCCGGGCTCCCGGTGGTGGTGCTCCCGGAAATCGACCTTGCGGCTGTCCTCCCTGCGGCGGCGCTGTCATAGTAGGCCTCCCTTCAGTAGCAGGCCCACCAAACGGAGACGAAGCCGGTGCGGGCGTAGGGAAAGGTGGCATTACCGGCGCTCCCCTCGCCGGTGCAGAACTCGTGAACGGTCCAGAAACCGGTGTGGATGCTGCAAAAGGTGGAGGGAAGCCACGTGTCATAGCGGAGGGTGGCGGGGGACGATTGATCTGGAGATTGCGCATGGTGTCAGGGAGAGAATTTGGGATGATCGTGTTTGACGGAGTTGAACTCGGTGGAGGAATTGAGTTGGGGTTTTGGAAGGGTGGTGGAGGATGGACCGAATTAGGGCGGGGACGCGGCGGCGGAGGGCCGGAAGTTTCCATGGGAGCGGCTTCGGAGCTCCCAACAACGCGAGAGAGAGAGAGAGAGAGAGGAAGGGAAAGAGAACGAATACTCAGATCAGGATCCGAAAGGACCGAAACCATGCTGAAGTCTATTTTCGCAGTAATAATTTCAGTTTAAGACCTGGTCAATTACAATTTACAAACTAAATCCTTCTTAAAACAGGAGACATATTTTGTAACGGAATTAAGTAATAATAGTAATTGTCAATTTCAACGAAGATAGTTAATGGAGGTCTGAATTTGAAATGTTTTTTAATAGTAGAGGTTTTAATATTAAATACGGCAATTGTGTGATGAATCAGATAAGATGGGTTTCGAGGCGTTTAAAAATAATTTCAAAATAAAATTTTTTAAAATAAAATTTTTTTAAGAAATAAGTGTTTTTAATTTAAAAAATATAATAAAAAATTTCATTACGATAATTTTTATATTTTTTAAATTTTAAATAAATATTTTAAATATTTATTAAATAATAAATTAAAATAAAAAATTTAAGAATTATTTTTAGAATAGAACATATAAAACTACAATAAAAACTTCAAACGCTGATAAGTTTGATGATGTGGAAGTTAGTGAGGCGAGTCTCTAATTAATATAGATGTAGGTACGATTACTATAACGGATACATGATGAATTGGTACGAGAGTACTTTTTAAAATTTTAATATTTTTTAATAAAATTTTATAGTATTATATAAAAAGTTTTTTAAAAAAATATAAAAAAATTTTACATAATAAAAATTTTTAAAATATAATTTGATTTAGTAAAATTTTTTTGACTCTAAGAATTTGGGTAGGAAAGTTTTTTAAGTGAGTTTTTAAAGAACGGCATTTAAACAGACTACATATAAAAGATTAGAAGTAAGATTGCTTATTAAAAGTGCTTCTAATAAAAAAAATATTATATAAGGGTCTCGCATTCTATGCAGCTGATAACTTGCTCAAGATTTTAAGCCCAAGCGCAATAGGTGCTTATAGCTCTGCTTTTCATCCCTTAAAAGTTTTCATATTTTGTAATAAAATTTCACAATATTTTAAAAACAATTTAAGGTATTTTTTATTGTAAAAGAGCTTTTTATTATAAGCACTTTCAAACGGTTTCTTGAGATTTATTTTTGATGGATATGTATTTGTTAGCTGATAGATGCAAGATGTCTCAAGGTTGAGGAAATCGATGGAAGATGAGAACATTAGCCAATGTGAGAGATATAAGAGATGGATTAACACCAAGGACAGTGCCTACTTTTTTCATTTTTACCAATGTTTTCCAACTAACCTTGCATGGCTAGGGGACGTTTAAAACTATTTTTGAAATAAAATTTTTTTAAATAAAAAATATTGTCATTTTTAAAAAAAAAATTTATATTTTTTATCTAAAAAAATAATAAAAATAAGTGTTAAAAAATTTCATTACGTAAAATTTTTCTATATTTTTTAATTTTTTAAATAATTTTTTTAAATATTTATAAAAAAATATATTTAAAAATATAAAATTAAAAATTAAAAGTTATTTTTGGAGAACGCTAAATCAAACAGCTCCTAAAACATTTACCTTTGCTATTCTCAACCACCTCACAATCTCTCTCCCTGGTGACTTCACAACAAGATTATATACAATGTTTTCCCAGGGAGAAGATCATCTCAATAGACAACCAGTAAAGAGATAAAACACAGCTGGAATTTCAAGAAAAGCCCAGTTTATAACAATAAAACATCTACATCTTTACATCAAGATCTGTAACAATGCACACAGTCTGTAAGAAAACATCTACTCATGGTTGGTGTATTACTATCCTAACATGATCACAGAATCCTGATTATTAACTTAGGGCAAACAGGAGATCCTTAGAAAAGAACTCTCTGTCAATAAGCTACTCTACTTTACATTTGTGATTTGAGAATACCATTGGTTACTCCGAGCACCCTTGATGCTCTTTCTCATTAAGAAATGACCTCAGCTGGATATTTAGCTCCAAAGATTGAGCCACCTGCCACTATGCAATTCGGTCCTGCCGAGGCTGCTGCATCAATGGTAGAAGGTCCCAAGCCGGCATCAACCTAAACCAACAATAATTGAGTTAATAGTACGTCGAAGGTTACACTGGTCAATTTCAAAAGCATTTTTGAGCTAACTTTTGTTCTGTTGAATTGCTTAACGGATGGTGCTAGCAAGGACTAGAACTTGAAGAAATAACGAGCTAATCTATAATCGGTCGCGAGTGAATGCTTGTCAGCAAGTGAATCATGGATGGGCTAGAGAAATTTAACTCGTCTATGTTATGAACTAAGAAAGAGAAACTACCTAAACTTTTGACTGTTAAAAGAAAGGTTGGCAAGAGAATTATTTTACCTCTATATCCAGGAAAATTTATTTCTTCCTCGAAGTATGGACCTGAAAGCATAATAATGATATAACCATGCTTATGATAAACAAAGAGTACAAGTTTTGCCATGCTCCTCCAAACAAACAAAAGAACAATGTGATCAGCCAAGTTCTTTACCTTGTCCATCGTCTCAGATGTAAACTTATAACCACCAAATCCAGGTTCTACAGTCATAGTAAACTTCTGACAACCAAATTCAGGTTCGACAGTCATAACAAGAACCATTTTTAGAGGATTTTCATCATCGAGCTGCACAGCAACGTGTTTCACAACAATTAATGGAAGTGTCAGGACTTCAAACTAAGATGGATCCATTCTACCTCAATAAAAGCAAGAGTTACAACCATTACTTCTAAATTGGCAAAATAAGCAAAACTTAACAGTGGATATACTTCTTCAGCTGGACTGACAGGCTTCAGTGAGACAGCAGTCGCGATCCTTTGCTCCTGATCTTTTGAACAAGTTCCTTCCAGTGACCTGTCAGAAATGGTGTTGCCCAAAGCATGAAGATTGAAAAGAAGATGCATTAAATTAAATGAAAACAAGTACTAATAAGATTCCATCATTCACCTCTGGCAACCTCGACATGAAATGTAAAGCCTGAGGCACCAGCCTTGGGTAATGGCTCAACATAATCCTGTGATTTTGTCACCATAAGATGGCAATCCAAGTAGGCCTTGAGAATACATAAATAAGGACCATGCAATAATCATGGAGTTAATCAATAACAAAGTGCACTCTGTAAAAACAATACTTTCTATGCTTTCTCAAGCTTTCAATAACTGGTGCTCCAAAATCAGGTTAACAAAATGCCTGAAATAGTAAATAAAGTGAGCACAGACATGAATTCCAAAGTTTCCAAGCAAGAAAAAAAGCAATGTGTTCAAGCTCATCAAATTATGATATAGTTCCCTGTTCAGCTACTCTGAACTTATGAAACCAGCAAATTTAATCATAAAAAAGTTCGTTAGGTGCAAATCCATTGGCATTGTCTATTGAGGTTTGCAACTGGAGCCCCCTTTACAAGTTTATGCAAAACAACAAGTTTGCATTACATGATCCATTATCATTTGAATGGAGGATCCTTGCCCATCCTGCAACATTAACAAAAAGTGAAAATGTCAAAAGACAAACTTTATAACGTGTAAACTAATATACCATACATTCAACTATGAACAGTTAAGAGTATCATCATTCAAACTGTAAATCTGCTGGAAGTCAGTAGCAATCCAGTAACAGCATTACACAGGTCACAGGGAGATTAAGATTTTTTCCATAACCAAAAGAAAAAGGGGGGTAAAACAAAAGAAGAAGGCATATGATGCCATCAGTCTCCAATAGCTCATGGCTAATGCTATAAATGCTATACTTCAAGGTGTCCTTTTGACTTGCCATATCATTATGAATAAACTATTAAGCATATTTATATACTAACAAAGCATCTGTCCAACAACGAAGCAAACTTATATGCTAATAGTGCAAACTTAAATAATAATAAAACTCAAACATACAACATCTGTATATACTAGGCAGCTGAAACTAGCATCTACAAAACAATGGCTTCATCAAAGAGATAAAGACAATTTATTTACTACAGAAACGAGTAAGCTTTTCCTGACAAAATGGAAATGCTAATCCACCATCAAATCCCTTTAAGCAAGAAGAAGAATACATTCTTACTATGCACAATAAAGCACTATATTCTTTTGACTTCCGCTTCAAAACCTAAAGAACTACATTGCAGTTGTTTGCTTATTTTTTCCTCTTTAAGCCTTACTTCTTCAGTGAAGTGCTCAATACAAACAACTTACTAGTGAGACCCTAAATCTTAACAGGAGGGCATTGTACAGATAATATGCTTCAAAGAAACAATATCCATATTAAGTTCTCAACTTCATGAGCCAGAAAGACGAATGAACTTTAGCATGAAGATACATACTTCCAATCAACGTTCTCGAATTTCAATAGGGCTAAAAGGTCCTTCGCAATCATGATTTATTCTAAGGAATTTTAACTAGGAATGCTTATCAGTGCAAGTTAAAGACTTGCTGCAGCATAAAAAGTTCACATGGCTACCAGCAGTGGTGGTCTATATAAGTTCCATTTACCCCTTTCTTCCTAGTGAAGGACTTGTGACTTGTGATGGCATCATTAGTCCAAAGATTGGTACTTTCACTATTATTCTCAGGTTAAAGTAGAGAAACGAAAAACAACTCCCAAGTTACCATTAGAAAACAAGAACAAAACCACTTAGTACTGCAAACAATGTTACACCTTCCTCAAACCAAACAAACATCGTCCATCAAATGTCAGAAAGCCGTTACATCAAAAGCGAAACCCTTCTAATACATATATTAATTGTCAGTAAACTCAACGGTTACCAAAAACCAAGATCCTCACTTTCCGAAAAATAAAACTTCAAAAAAAAAATTTAGAAATTGTGAAAATTAAACTTCCATAAGCCTATATAGCCATTTTGATAAACATCAAATTAAAGATTCCAACTTTGCAACAAAAATTTCCAAATTACCATGATGTCCATGTAAGCCAGTCAGCGCCGCACTGGAGTATTCGCTCTGCCTCTGAAGCAAGGTTCACGAAGTCTGATGACAACATCGACGGAGCAATCTTGGCCGTTACAGCCATCTCTCTCTCTCTCTTTCTCTCTCTCTCTCGCTCTGTTCCTACAGAAAATTTTATTTTCCTTCGATTGATCGTTGAAAACTTTTCTTTGGACGAAAAAGAAGTGTTCTTGGACGGGCAGGTGTGTTCAGTATGTGAATTTATTTTGCAGTACCGGTCCTAGATATTCATTTCGATATTTTAAACTTAGTAATATTATGAGTCTCATTAATTTTCCATTGTTCCTCTTGCACACTCGTCCTTGCAAAATAAGATCAAAATAGTCCTATGCAGAAAACAATTAATTTACAAGTTCCCTAATAGATACAAAAGAATATTCTCACAAGAATAAAGAACCAGCGCGTTAAATCAGACCAAAGCCTGACAATTGATGCGGCGGCGCTGAAAAACTAATAATGGAGACGGAAGGAGTGCGACGGCGGTGGCTGGTTGATATTTCACGGTGGAATCCTTCTGAAAACAGATTTGGTGAAGCTCTCTCTGTTCTCCCGATTCACGAACAATCTGTAGTGACTCGGTAATTTGTAGTCAGTTTTTTGTTTTTCGGAAAATTTTCTCCTGTGAAAGTTTTTAAAAAGAGGAAATCTTCTTATTATGCTACGGAACTGATTTGTGGAAATTAATGAAGAGAGAGTGGTGAGAATTATACTGAAATATATAGAATTGGTAAAAAAGGACCTAGGATGTAGTAATGTATTCTTTTTTAGGGCCTAACACAACTAAAACTGCAACCTACTGTCTGATGAGATGGAATATCTACCATAATTTTTCCGAAAATTAGCATGAACAATTCTACCTGTGGAGATTTGAAAATGGTAGAATGAAGCTATTCTGTTGGGTATAGCTTCTCAGTACTGCATGCTTTAACTAGTTTTTAAATTTGGGGTTTATGTAGAGATTCAGGATGTTATATATAAATTTCATATACCTTTTACAAGCTTTTCATAGTGATGCCTCTACTTGAACCAGTAATTAATCCATTTCTGACTCTAAGCTGGCACTTCATTAGGTTTATTAAGTTCGAGGATAGAAAACGAGCACTTGTCAGTCGGTTGCTCCAATATGTGCTTGTTCGTGATGTTCTGCAGATATCTGTTGACAAAATAATCATTAAACGAACCCGTGAAGGAAAACCATATGTGGTATGCTTGCGGCCCTGAATATTTGATATATTGTGATGCTAGTATTGTTCCGTAAGTCTGTGAACTAGATGATGGGATTGCCTCTTTTCCAATAATGGGAGAATGAATGCATTGCTTGAACTTGTGAAAGGAAATTCATTTTTGAACGGAATATCCCTTTATAAGTTCACTAAATTATGTTAATTATGACATCTGCATGCACATGGGTGTGCTGCATCTGCAGCAGCTCTTGGGACTATTACATGCTATGTTGATGTTGTTTTACTTCTTTCTTTGGTATCTCAAAGCCGTAGAATGCTAGCATTTTAATTGCAGACTTATTCAGTTTATTTGTAGCATTTGATTTGATTATGCTTGGGTTTCAGATCTCTCTTAGTCCCATATTCTAGTATGAAATTGGATATGCAGCAGCCTTTAGTCAACTTTGTGTTTCTCCATGCAGGAAGATAACGGAGAAAACAGCACATACCCCAATTTTAACTTTAGTGTATCACACCATGGAGATTATGTCGGTATAGCATCTGACCTGGAATCTGTTGTGGGTTTTGACATTGTTTCCATTGACATCCCTAAGCAAGCAACAAGTCATGACTTCATCAATAGTTTCTCATCATATTTTACAAGCTTGGAATGGCAGGACATTTATGATTCTGGAAACTCCAATGAAATTTTGACTAAGTTCTACAGGTACCCTATACAAATTTACGATAACAACCGAGGTTTCAGATGGAGCTCCTTGTTAGTGACTACATTATTTGATTTTGTTTTATGCTGATAGCTGTTGGCACAAACTTACTAAGTTGAAGTAAATTTATGCCATGCTATAAGAGCCTCATGGTGATTGATTGCCGTTGTGTCTAATTTTACATTGTAGTCTATCATGAAAGCTATATTTCCCATTTTGATTGGAGGAGAAAATACTTCACTCCGCGTGTCATGCTATCTCTTGTAAAATATTGTCTGTCTGACTTGTGTATACACTTCATTGAAGCTTGATAGAGTATACTTGGGAAAACTACTTAAGTAAAAAGTTTTTTCTGTTATTAGTGTAAACATGGAAATGTACATTATTAGGTGTCATGCCGTTAATGCCTAATTGCTATGTTTGAATCGGCAATTGACCTACCATGCATGTTGTGATTGCACTTATAGCATGATTTAGATGATCTTGTTAATTGTTTGGCAGATACTGGTGTTTGAAGGAGTCTTATGTGAAAGCATTGGGCACCGGGCTGGGATATGGGTTACACAGATTGGAATTCCATCATACAGGCTGGAGTAACATATCTCTCTATGTTGATGGGTTGAAATCGAGAAATTGGAGGTTCTGTCTTTTCGAGCTGGACAATATGCATCTGGCAAGTTTCATAACCCTCCAAACAACTTCTCTTGTTGTTAAAGAAAATCTAGTTAGGATCTATTTGATTGCTCTTGGACTAAGATTTAAGAATCAAGTGCATCTAGACTGAAACCTTCTACACTTGTATCATGAAAAATGAAGATGTAGCATCTGCCATTAGTCCCAGTATGAAATTGGATTAACTTTTGTACAACTTGCGAGTTTTAACACAAATTTTGGTTGCACACAGGCTTCAATAGCCCAAGGACAACCACAGGAAATCTATTCAGAGAAACAAGAGCTTTCTACTGATTTCCAGCTGCGAACTGTTGAACAATTGGTTGGAGAACTTCTGCAGTAGGGCTTTTGTTTCCCCTTTATCTTTTTTTTTTTGGTTTGTTTTAGGGTATAAAACATATTTACAGTTTTCTCTTCTTCGAACTTGAAATTTACAGATTACTTGCAGCTACCTGACAGTAGCTTCATTTAGTAAACAAATGCAAATTGATGATGGAAGTATTGAGTTCTTTCTAGCTACTATTTTGTGTAAACAGAATGCAATCGCTCACTGGTCTGGATTCTCTCTCTCTTTCTTTTTTTTTTTTTTTTTTTTTTAAGTTTATGACCATATGAATCATGACGCAGCCCTACTTCTTTATGTAATATTTCAAACTAGACAATTCTCTATATGAATTTTTCTTTAATTTTTAAAAAATATGGCTATGTGTTGGTTGAAATTTTCTTGGATCCAGGAAACATGTGCTGTGCAAATGTTCAATTTACTTAAGAAATATTTCTTGGACCCAAGTAATTCTGATTTAAGATAGTCAGAGAAGAACAATTACATGTGACTAACTAACTAGTAATTTAACCGTTGTTCCAACAAATTAAAGAATCTATCTTTCCACATGTTGCAAGCTTATCTTAGTAATATTTAACTGCTGCAATCCTAATTTCATTTTGTTATCTATACCATTAACTATTTAATTTCAATACAATTATGTCCAAAAATAAGTTATTATGTAATAACTTAGGGGTTGATTTGGGAATGATTTTGAAAAAATAATTTTTTAAGACAGAAATTATTTTTATATTCTATTTTAAAAAGTAAATATTATTTTTTTATTTCAAAAAAATAAAAATAATAATAAATTTTATTTTGGAGAATTTTTTATATTTTAAAAATTTTTAAATAAATTCTGTAGAAGATTATAAAAATTTACTAAAAAATATAAAATTAAAAATTAAAAATTAATTTTTATAATAAAATGACAAAAAGTCTCGTCCTCAAGGTTTACATTATATTTTGCTTCTGTCGGAATTTATTTATAAATACAGTTAAATATAAAATTTATCGTAGATTTATTTAGGGTGTATTCTTTTACACCCATAAATCACTTTTTTTTTATTAAGAAATCATTTTTAGTTTATTTTTTATTACAAAAAAATAAGAAATCAATTCCAACATATTTTTCAATACAAAAAGAATACATCATTTTCAATAATACTATTTCTAACAACTCACTTCTAAGAATTCACTTTCACTTTCAAAGAAAAAAAAAACACACACTTAATAAAATAAAACTCAAATTTTAAATTTACTTTTACACCCATTTAAAAAGTATTTCTACAATCAAACGAGTCATTAATTAAGAAATAAAAAACTCTTATCTGCTAAGTTTACGTAATGAAATTCGGAACTTAGCATTTGAACTAGAAAATGTTATCAATGTACAGAAAGCCGTGTGTATTTCCAAATATGATAATGTTGATTATTATCATTTGTTGAATAAATCTGTGAACTCACCTAATAATTTATTTGTAGCGACTTCTAAATAAAAGCTTATACACGTTTTACATTTATGTTTAGTTGCATCGAAATAAATATTAAAAATTATTAAATATATAATTTAAAAATAAGTTCTAATAATAATTTATTTTACATTTAATATAAAAATTAAAATCTGTAATAATTTAAGGCATTATGCATTTACGCGCTTAAAATTAATAACCTAATTAATAGTTAATTATTTAGTAATAACTGTTATAAGCATAAAATCATTAATTATCCATATCACCAAAAAATAGATTTTGCATTAAAGAGTGGTTAATTAATTGTTAGAAGGAAAAAGAATCCAAGGAAGTTTGAAAGTGAGAGATTAATTTATTGTAATTCCGAAAAAAGAGTAAAAACTTTTTTTTCTTTTTAAAACAAATTAAAGATCAGACAATCCTCAAGGTGGGCCCACCAAATAGTCCACTCTTTATTAACGTTCTCTCCACTTTCCGCACTCGCTCTCTTCCCTCTCTTCATACTTTCTCACTTCTATTATACCCTTACCTTCCGAGTTGAGATTTTTTTTTGTTTCCTCTCTCTTTCCATTCAATTATTCTCCTCACGAACAAAAAGCTAAAACTTCATTCAATCTCTCTCTTGTTTCTTTCGATCTTCTCTTCTTTTTCATCTTCTTTCTTCTATTTCTTCCAAACCTTGACCTTCTTTTTTCTTGTTCCTTTTTTTTTGGTTTCAGTCCTAGAAAGATTGGATTTTTTCTTTAATTGCTTTCTTTCCTACAGCTATGAAGTTTCATGTTGGGGTTGTTACAAAGGCAAAGAGACTCTTCATCCCTTATTCACCAGCTAACTTGAAAAACCCAGATGGAGGAGAGTTTGATCTCAAACGGAAACAAGTAGATTCTGGATTTGTTAGGAGAAACTCAGATTTTGGTAATTGATCTTTTTGTTGATTTTTCATTTATGTATTTATTTTTATTTTTTGTTTCTGAATTTGTTCTGATTTGTTGTTGATGTTGTAGAGGTTGTTGGTTTTTCTTGATTTAAGTTTTTTCTTTTCTTCTTTTTCTGATTCCTCTTTTGTGTTTTTCTTGATTTTAATTTTTTTTTTCTTCTTTTTTAGTGGGGAGAGGGTGGAGCGGGAATTGATTTCTTGTTGCGTATTGATAGTGTAAAGTAGGGAAAAGGTGCTTTGGGAATTCAACTTTATGTTTGGTATTTGTCTCTTGTGAGATTTCTTTAGTTGATTGGATAATATATATTTGGGCTTTGATAACAGAACCATCTAGGTTCATGGTGACTGCGTCCTTGCTGATAAGTGTGTTATGTATGTGTTGAAACTGAAGTAGGGTTTTGGTACTTGGTCAGTTGATGTCTATAATGTTGTGCTCTAAATAAGCTTTGATAGTTTGGAAATTCTAATATCCCATGGCTGGGGTTATCTAGAAATTTGAGAAAGCATTTTTCCTAGATTTTTTTTTGCTTGTCAAAATAATCTAGTTTGGACTTTGAAATCTATGCAGATTGACATTGGTTGATTCTTCCCTTAACAAATGTTAGGCTATTTGTCTTCCAACTTTCTGCTATTGTAGCATCATTCATTACTGTAGTAGACAAGTGGATATTCGGGTTTAAAGTACAATTTCAACGAATTCAAGGTTGCATAGTTGTTTCTTCATATCATCTTTTATTAGCACACAAAAAGGTGTCCCCAGCTTTCTAACGCATACTGCAGGTTTAACTATCTTGTTACTTAAACAATTCCTCATCAGGTTTAACTATTCCTGCAGGGTTCCTTCTGATTTATATTGTACTTCTAATCTAGTTGGTGTCTTATAGTGCAGCCCTATTCTTTGCTCGCCAATCCAAGTGTTCACTTTGTTACACAATTTTCGAATCCTAGTCTATTAACAGGCTAATGAAGTATAATCGATATCGGATATTCTATGGCTTGTTCTGTTTCGCATATGCCTTGAATTTGATGTGTCTTGATTGTGGATATTCTGTAGCTCAGTTAGTATCAGAAATTCTTTCGCGTCCCACTATATATCTCACCCACCATCTCACCAGTTGACCTATGACCTGACCTGGACTATGACTTGCTTATGTTGAACTAACGATTTGATAGGGTGGGATACCGGATGGGATGCATATTATTACTCCATTTAATTTTCTGGAACCATCTACACAAATATGATTGTGAAATAAAATGCCTATTTCAGCAAATGTATTGCATATGCAAGTATGCCGATACAATTAGTGGTATTTGAGAATTAAATCTTGATGTATAGATCACTTAGTAAACTTGGTTCTTGGCTACTTGTTCGCGTGAAGTTACTTTTATGCCTTTTCAACTGTTCAAGTCCAAATTCTGTTATTGAATGCAGGCAATAGAGATGAGGCGTTCTTCGACTCAAAGGGTTGGTTTGACTCAGATGCCGAAGATGATTTCTTTAGTGTGAATGGAGGTAACATTAATTTGACATATAAGCATGTGGTTTCTTGTCTATATATTTTTCTCAAGCCAAACATCATCCGATTTCTGCTAACAGACTTCACTCCATCAAGAGGAAGCACACCGAATCATCAGATCAGTCACCAGGTTATCCCACTAAACAATGGTTTATTTGTCAGTTCAATCCCTGATACAAAATCGGAAACTTCCTCGACTGATGGGAAAAAGAAACTTGCCGAACTTCTTCAAGAAACCTTGCAAGTTGAGCGAGACAGTGATGAAAAGAAGGCAGCAAAGGAGGAAACAGAAACTAATGGGGAGATGGATGTTCAAAATCCCATGCCCAAGCCCCAACTAACAGAAACACCCAATCACTGTTCTGGACCTCTATCTATTCCCAGGAATGAACTAACCCCAATGAGTATGAATTGTAGGAAAGAGCGAGCTAAGAGGAATTCACAGTGCTGTCTTCCCAACTTTGCACACAGTCTTAGTTTTAATGAGAGGAAGAAGCAGATGATCCCAGAAGGAGTTAGCAGCACATAGCCTACATCATCAATTCTTGATATTCTGCCTGGTAAAACTGGTTAATTTAAAGCTTGGGCGGTTAATTTTTCATTATGCTTATAGTGACTCAAAGTACGCTGTGTGCCAACTGCTGACATCCACTTTGAGTTTCCATATAGGCTAAAGAGTTTGCTGTACGAAGTATAGAAGTTGTTTGATGGGAGTTTTTATTATGTAAAAATCTTTATCCTAAGTTCATATAGTGAAGTGGAGTCTGCGAAGAGCCTTGTAATGGATAAATTTCTTAGTTTTGAGGATTATAAACCAGTCTTGTTTCTTTAAAATTCTGCCAATTGTAATTATCATTCCGCAATCATGCCAGTCATTGGAGTGATATTTTTTCTTTATGATTGAAGGTGCAGTAACGTAGAGGTGACTAAAATTTTATCATTTTGAATCTGATGTATTGTATCAGGGATGAAATTCAGAAACTTCAAGTATGGAATTTTGAGCTAAGAATTCAACTTGTTTTTTGCTAAATGTATGTAAGTCCATCTTTGTAAGATTTTCAAATAAATCATTATATGATCAACAAATCTCTGAATCATCCTCGGTATCTTCAAAGCCATTGCTTCTGTTTTGCTTGATTTCTTCTGTTCTTGGTTTTACCAGAAAGCATCGCTCGAGTAATTCTTCATGGATATCTTCAACATCTGTGTTTTATTACCCCCAAGAAAAGGCAGAAGAAAACAATTTAATCAAGACTTATATGAGCGAAAAATAACTGATGATCAGCAACGAATAAGAGTAACTTACCTGTAACATATGCTCTTGACCTGAAGATGTTTCCAATTTCTTCAGACATGAATTCTGATTGAAGAAGAACTAGAGCAGAAACCAATTCCTCCACCAAGCATAAAAAGCTGAAATTTAACCAAAAAAGATCTTTATTTTTGAACTTCTAAATCAGCAATGCACTTGTTGTCATTATCGATTTCAGCTGTTAGATCAATTACGTATACCGCTAGGAGACTCCAAAGGATTTTGTTCCCTCTGTACGCCATACTGATAATCCCAGCTGGAAGCCGACTGCGACGACGACGATGATGAACCCCGAAACGGCCATAGAATCCATGCTGGGTTCCATCTTTCTCGATTCACTCCGTTACTCTGCTGCTGCTCATCGCGCCGGCGACTTGCATCAGAGGGCAACTGGTACCTACACACAGGGCATGAATTATGCAACCTGAGCCAAGGCACAATACATTCCGAATGGTACACATGCTTGCACGGCATTTCCCTCGCAGCTTCACCGACGGCGAACTCTTCTTTACACACTGGACACTGCTGGCTATAGACCAAGTGCGCGTCAGTTATGTGTACCTTCGGTAAAGAGTTAATAGCTGATGTTTCCGCCGGTGGCGGTCCTGGTCTGTCATTCTGAGTCAGGTCGTCGATAAGCTGGTTTAATTCCGGACCATCGAAGTAGTCCCCGGGGTTGATAGTTGGTTCCGGCGATGTTGCACGGTGGTGACGGGACGTGTCATCGCCCAAAGAGTTAGACCTGTTATGTACTGGCCGTTGCCGGACCATACGGTCGAACTCGGTCTCATGAAACCAGTTGAAGATGGTACCACGAGGGTAGTTATCAGGAGATCGAGTGTAAGAGAGTCTTGGAAGATCGATCTCATGGAGGAACTGACCGTAGCAACGCGGGCAGAAGACGTCGTTGGGTGAAGTGGAGACGATGCGGACGGAACGGTGACACTCGTAGCACCAGAAGAGCTTGCATGTCCTTCGTACAATTCTTGCGCCGGCGCCGCCGCGATGCATTACCGACGATGACGACGACATTGTTGCTGTTTCTAATGATGGTTTTTGTGAATGAAAGGAACTAGTAGGTTTATGTAGAGGAGTAGTGAAGTTGAATTGAGGAATAAAGAGTTGGAAGGGTAAAGGATAGCTTGCAAGGAACAGGAAAAGCTATTCTTTCAAGCAGCTTGTTTGTTGCGTATGATGCAAAGCAGGTACCAAATACTATTGAAAACTTTGTAATAAGTGAAGAATACATACCTGTGTTAAGTTGAATTTATGGTGGTTTTCTTGCAGACAGCTTGTTTGAAGTAAAGAGAAAACAAAACTGAATCTGCAATGCCATCTTGAACAAAAAACCTTTGAAAACACTTCTTTTGTAATATTTGTTTCGTATACAGATGCATATATACATGTATCCAGAAAATGGAAAATACAACTCTGCACTTGGCTCAGTGTGCATAATCACCATGTATCCTACCGCATCTGTAAGAAACAATCTGGACTTGCAGTTGGCACTTGCCTCCGCACTCGCAGCTCTGACCCCTGTGCTATCTTGCTACTTTCAACAGAGGTAGCTATGCAATATGAGCACATTGTAACCATTGCTAATGTTGCTAGAAATATGGACTGTTCTTCAACTTCAACCGTCTGGTACCCCCTGTTACTGATTCAGGCAAAGAGCCTGACGCAAGGGTTATGATGACAAGATATAGTAATGCTTATTATCAGAACTCTCTACTCTGCATATGAACATCCATTCAATGGTAAAGATCGACACCTGTTTGCTGCCTTTGACAAAATAATCCAAACTACTGCATATTTTCTGAACTGATCTTTGAGAGTTGCTCAAAACCGGGATTTTTGTTTATAACATATCGATCTTATGAACATTTGCAAATAATTGTTCTTCTTAAGAAAATTCAGGATTAAAGCAAATACGAAGCTGTTAAACAAATATGAAGCTAGCATTTCCGCAAACAAAGCAAAGATAAATACATTCAATGCGAAAACAAGTATATAACAAGACCAACAATAGTAACCGAAAAGAACTGCGCAGCTGTGGATCGCATACTACTTTTAAGGTCAAAAAATCGAACTAAAAATCTCGAACCGTATATACATATTGCTACTGGTCGCATACTACTTTTAAGGTCAGAAAATCGAACTAAAAACCTCGAATTGCATATACATATTGCTACGGATCGCATACTACGATAAGGTCAGAAAAATCGAACTACAACCTCGAATCGCATATACATTTTGCTACAGATCGCATACTACTTTTAAGGTCAGAAGATCGAACTAAAAACCTCGAATCTCATAACATTTTGCTACGGATCGCATACTACTTTTAAGGTCAGAAAATCAAACTAAAAACCTCGAATCGCATATACATTTTGCTACGGATCGAGCCACACGACCTCAATGTATAGCCAAAAGAAAAAGACACAATCATGTAGAGAACAAAACCAAAACTTTTACCACAATAGCAGCTCTCATACAGCTTTTAAGGTCCGCAGATTCAAAAATATCTCAGAATAACGTGTACATATCGTTCATCGAGCTGCACAGCCTCGAGAGACAATCAACAAATAAATGCAAAGATTGCAAAAACAATTCCAAACTTGGCAATGCATGAACTTTGAAATCAAACTATCTCCACAAACTTTAGTAATCCTGAAAAATATGAAATACCGTTGAGTCCTT
Organism: Acanthochlamys bracteata; assembly: GCA_019914995.1. NCBI lineage: Eukaryota > Viridiplantae > Streptophyta > Magnoliopsida > Pandanales > Velloziaceae > Acanthochlamys > Acanthochlamys bracteata. The sequence continues at coordinate 1,224,392 of CM034131.1, read as the reverse complement.
ATATACGAAAAAATCAAGCTTTATAACTCCCTGCCAGTATCTCAAAAGTCGGAACTTTCATTCAGATGTCAAAATAGAAATCTACTACCTGTTTAATTACTGCTATTTTCAGAGAAATCACACAAAATTTCTCTAATTTGATAGAAAAACTACTCTTTACCTGATTTCAACCCAAATCCAAACGTGAACTCTCATTTTAACACTGAATCAACTCGATTTTGGTGACGTTTGAAGACCGACGGTACTTTTAAAATAAAATTTTTTTAAATAAAAAATATTTTTATTATTTTTTTAAATAAATTTTATTTTTTTAGTTCAAAAAATAAAATAAATATAAAAAAGTTTTAATATATAATTTTCTATATATTTTTAAAATTTTAAATAAATTTTTAAATAAAATCTATATTAATATACAATAAAAATTTTATAAAAAATATTTTTAGAATGTTTTGCCGAACACCTCTTTTGTCTTGAATTACGGATCGAAGAAAACTAAAACAGAGACGGCGGGGAAGGGGCTCCTGGGCTCTAATTGGCGAAGCAGCGCATTACTTGTTCGGTAACTCGAAGGTATATCAATCATTATTGATTATATTAATGACATATAGAGGCGTTTGATAATACTTATAAAATAGAATTTTTTTAAAATAAAAAATATTTTTAATTTTTTAAAAATAAGTTTTATTTTTTATTTCTAAAAAAATAATAAAAATATGTAATAAAAAAATTTTATTTTATAAAATTTTTCTACACTCTTTAAATTTTTAAATAAATTTTTTATATATTTATAAAATATATATTAAAAAATATAAAATAAAAAAAAATTAACAAACAATTTATCATAACGGGCTCATAATTTTTAGATTCGGATCGAACTGTTTGATTGATTCAAAAACTATCAAACGATAAATCAATTTAAATTTATAAATATTTCATCCGTACAATCGGTCTGAATTATTGGGATCGATCCACGTGGGTTTTGAGATAACCGTCGACGATCTAATGGGTAAATCCGAAAGTTTTATAAAAGAAAAAATTATTAGTTATTACGAAATATGGACATCACATTCAGTTCTTCTTTGAGCTTCTCCGCTGAATGCATTTTTTTTTCATCATCTTTGTTTCTTTTTTGAGCTCGAACTTGATCTGTCGATCGCCGCTGCTCCGCCTAGCCGTATATCCGTCGCTGCTCCGCTGAGCCGTAGCTCTAACATCTGAACGTCGTCATCACACTGGTTGCTACTCAAGTTGGATCGCAGGTCCAAACTTTAGATCTGGTCCCTGGTTCATTCTACCTTCAGATCTTCTGCTCGTCGTTACTTAAATCACTTCAATTTGTCCGGTTAACTACAATCCAGATCTTGTTTTTCTGTTTTTCACTGGTTTGGTTTGCGTTTGGATCTCAGTGGATTAAAAAATAATGGCGAATGTTGTTGTTGTTGTTTTTTGTTGATAGTGTTGATTGTTGTTGGCCGCTAGTATTTGTCGGTGTGCCGTTCGTTGTTTTTATCATTGGTGGTGGAGGGTGAATAGGAGGAGGTGCTGCTGGCGAATGATGGTGTTGATGACTTGATGCGATGATGATGAATGATTTTGTTTGTTGATTATTTTGTGATGTTTGTGTTGCTGCTTGTTGGTGCCTGATTTCGTTGGCGATGATTTCTGTTGTTGTTGTTTGCCACGGTTGAGTTGATGGTTATGGTTGGTGTTGTGACTAATGTGTATAGATGTTAAAACTGCACGCAAAGTGTTCTATAAAAATGCCTGTTAGAAATGTTGTTTCTTCACTTTCTCATAGGGCGTGTTTACCTAGGGTGTGGAAGTGAAGTTTTGGGGGAAGTGGAGTTTTTAAGAAATAAATTTAAAAAATAAAATAAAAATAAAAAAAATAAAAAATTATATTAATTATATATTTTTAGTAAATTTTAAATTTGAATTTTAAAAAAAATTTTTTTGATAAAAAAATTTATTTTAATTTTTATAAATATTTATGTAAAACTTGAGTTTAAAGAAAGTGGAGTTTAGGGGTGTTGGTAAACACGCCCTTACTGTTGTTGACAACTTATAGCAGTTGTATGTTGATCCTACGGGACATTTTTTTAAGTTCGGTTCGGTTTCGACAACTATATTGATAATAATAGTATCAACTATAGTTAATGATAACAATAGTATTCTATGTCCGGAATTGTAAACTAGGGATACGTTTGGTAGTGCATTTTGGAAAATTTTTGTTCTCCAAATATATTATATAGTAAAAGTATGTATTTGGTAGTATTTGGTTGAAACACAGTTTATCCCAACCACTATTTTTAACCAAAATATTACTCTATCTAAATTACAAATTTAATTTCAGAATAAATATTATCTAAAATAATTATATAAAGAGAACAAATATTATTTAAAATAATTTTAATAAATTTTTTAAAATATTAAATATCTAATAACTTATTCAATATTTAATCAATTATTTAACTATCAATTATTTAACAAATATTTTAAATAATTATTTAACAAACTATTTTACAAAATAATAATAATTTTGATTTTAACAAGTATTTATATAAAATAATTAATTTAAATATTTCTATTTTAAAAGAAAATCAATACAAAATCACTTATTAAATATAATATTTTTTAAATAAAATTTTATTCAAAATAGTATCAATAATTTAGTATATATATCAATAACTAACACAAAATACTAAAAGATAATTTTGTAATTTTCATATCTCTTACTTGAAAAATAATATTTTATCCAAAAGTACTACCAAACACTATTTTAGATAAGCTTTTTTTCTCTTCATTTCTTTTCATTTCTCAAAAACTATCTTTTTTTTTAAAACTTTATTTCAAAAATTTTTTTTTTTATAAACAATCTCAAACTCGAGCTCTTTCAGAACGGTCACAAATATTAACGGTCAGAAATTAAAACAAAGTGTGTATTGGGCTACTTAAGCCAAAGGACCATTTAAATCCTTTATGGGCCGGCCTATTAATAGCTTATATGTTGGTCCGTTTGAAATGTATTAAAATAAAATAATTACAATTATAATATTAGTAGAATTTTTTCAAATTATTTTTTTAATTTAAAATAACAGAATTATAGGTATATAATAAATTTTATAGTGTGTAATTTTTATATTTTTGAAAATTTAAAACATTTTGACATATTATCGAAATCTTTTGAAAAACAAATGTATAACTAAATAACTACAAGCACAATCAAACATGTCTCGAAACTCGACTACAGCCAATCATGGCCCCCACGTGCTGCAGTGTTCTTCGTTTTGTTCCATGAAAGAAAAAAACGAATCTTTATTATTATTAAAAGACTTGAAACAGAAAGAGAGAGAGAGGGAGAGCAAGAAACAAAGGGCGAACTCGTTCAATTCAAGTTTGTGAACTGAATGATTGATTGCTTCATCGATTGATTGATTTCGTTGAACATGATTAATTCATTGATCGATTGAATTTTATTTTGATTTAGTTTGATTGGAAATGGTGGCCGAAAAAGCAATGGAGGATGTGATGGAAGCTGCTTCCGGCGCGCACTTCAGTGGACTACGCATTGATTCTCGCAGTCGCTCCTCCGCACCGTCTTCTCCTTCCTCTGCTCGTGCCGCCGCTGCCGCCGCCGCCGCCGCCGCAACGGCAGAAGCTGATGATAACTTTTCTCTACGCCAGCCTTTCCTCATAGGTAAAAACCCTAACTCTCTCTCCCTCTCTTGAAACCCTAGTCATTGTTTGAGTTAGTGGTTGAGCGAAACTTGAGGAGAAAAACATGAATGGATGAGATTATTATGTTTCAGTTTTATATTTCTCTTGTTTGTTAGCGTGAGTACATGCACAAGCGTTAGAGGAGTGTTTCTTTTGTTTTGTCCAAGTTTGGCTTCAACCAGTGGAGCTTTATAATGAGAATAGGATAAAGCAAATTATTCTTGTCTCCACGAAATACTACTATGTTTAGTCTATATTTGTTAAAATGAAAGTACAAACAATCGTAGATTTATTAGAGTCCTTTAGTTTGGGAGTGTGTCATGCAAGGCAAAGAGTCTAGAAGGCTATAAGAGGGAAAAATTGCACAACCAAAGATGTTAGTTTTTATTTTTTGGTTCAATCCTCTTTAGAACCCTTTGTTTCAAGAGAAAATTGTTGAATTAGAAAACCACAAGATTGAAAGAGAAGCAGCTTTGGTGATGAAAAATTGGGATACAGAAAGAAAACTGAGTCTACCTTTTGTTCATTATTCTCTTTGGTTCCATTCTTGCAAAAAAATTAACATGGAATAACTCTAGTTTGGGTTTGAATCTGATGCAGGGGTATCGGGAGGTACAGCATCGGGTAAAACAACGGTTTGCGAGATGATAATCCAGCAACTCCATGATCACCGTGTGTGTCTTGTTAACCAGGTAACAGCCTCTCTAAGTATTCCCCTTATGTTTGTAATGGCTCATTGGATCGTTACCCATCAATTGTTAGGTGGTTGTTCGAGTCACTTGAGAAATCCAATTTAGTTTTGATGTTCTATGCTTTTTGTGATGTGCTATTGATAATGATCAATGAGTTCTGGTAGTTGGTACTAATGTTTTCTTCTTAGATGCTTTCTAGATAATTGAAGAAAATTTTGTTCTTGGATGAATATATTGGCTAAGTTGCTTGTGTTGGATAGCCTCGTAGTAGAGGACACAAGTAAGATATTTGTCCACTATTTTTTATATGAATAGCCAGGAATATCCGCTAATGTTATACAATTGGCTGAAGTTTTAGTATAACTATTATAAATCTAGCAGGTCGCCAAGATGTTTAATGGCAGATGCCATCTCGATATTCGCCACTTTAATGATCGCTTCTTTGCACTTACATGTAAGTTTAACTCAAAAACTGTTCAGGATTCTTTCTACCGTGGTTTGACTGCTGAAGAATCAGAACGTGTTCATGAGTACAATTTTGATCATCCTGGTACAGATTTAAGTTCTTTTATCTTTGCTCTCTCTCAATCCTGGTCCATTTTGAGACTATTTCCTCTTCCTTGTAGATGCTTTTGACACTGAGCAGCTTCTGGAATGCATTGGCAAGCTGAAATCTGGGCACTCTGTGAATGTTCCTATTTATGATTTCAAAAACCACCGGCGATGTTCTGAAAGTTTCAGAAAGGTGTGAATTACAAAAGACCGTTTTCAATTTTTTAGCTGAACCTGAAGAATTTATTTGCTAATTTTTTAAATGGTTAGTTCCTGCATGTACTAATGAAATGAAATTTTATATGTTCGGTACGATACAAGCATTACCTATATGCTGTATTGTTAATTAGTTACTGCTGCCTTTAGTAGTTGCAACTTGTTTGAATTGCTGTCCAGGTGAATGCTTCTGACGTTATCATTTTGGAAGGTATTTTGGTTTTCCATGATCAACAAGTTCGCAGTATGATGGATATGAAGATATTTGTTGACGCAGGTAGTTTATTGTTCTCGACTTGGTTTATTTTGCAGTTGCACTGTAGTATGCACAATCTCTTATTTTGATATGAAATGTGATCAATGCTAGAGTTTGAATCATTCTGGATTTGTTGGTACCAAGCATATGCTAGCAAATGGAACCTTTAATTTGGTTCTAAATTTGCCTGTAAGTTGTAAGTTAATTGTTTGGCTGCTATTTCTTTAGTAATTGAAGGTTCCACCCCAGTCCCGTTGCTTCCTTTGAAGTGTAGCTTCTATCATGACATTATTGACATTTTAGGCCCTAGTAAAACCTACTGGATATCTAGCTTTGCAGCAATTTTAGCATATTTTCCCTTCTTAGCTTGTAGGAGACTACCACTATAGTGACATTTAATTGCAACCTTTACATTGGTCTTGTGTACGAGTACTAATACTTTTCCCTCCATTGGTCCCTGTTAACATCCCCATTGAACTACGTAGTGGTGTCAATATCTAGTTGGTTACATCTTTTCAATTGAATTAGATATTGATACCAAGATGTAGTTTAGAGGAATGCCAAGAAGGACTCAAGGAGTGGCTTATGGTACTCAAGGAGTGGCTTTTGTAGTGGTTGGCATTATGTTTACATCTCAAATTGTGACGTAAATCAAGGTTTATTGTTCGGGGAAAGGACTGAAGAGCTGATAGGTGCTTTCAAAGATGATGGTAAATAGGTGAAACCGTGAATCTTAAAGATTAATAATTTTGCAGTTAGAAGTTGCAGATAAGACGTATGGTTGTCAAAATTTGGAATCATATGCGAGATGGTTTATCTTCTCCTTAACAAAATCATCAAGTTTTTATTGGTAGAATGCAAAGTGTCGCGCTAATTGAAATGAATTATTTTCCCAGTAAAAAGCAACTAACTTCACCACTTGGTGTTTAATGGTTTGCCATGTTGTTGTGAAGTTTTCATTGTTGTTGGACGGAAGCGTCAGACTGTTAGCACAATTGGCCTAGGCTGGGTAATGGCTACAAAAACCATTATGAGGATAATGAATACCATACTTTCAAAACATGTGTTTGGTAAGGCAAAGAATGGACTTAAATTATCATTTGGATACTCTTAACCATGATATTGCAACACTAAATGGTTCATATTGAAATTGAATCACTAAAAATGCTTTTCCAAAAGCATAACAACCTAAGGATGGTCTTTGTGTTGATATGCCATGGTTCATTAATTCAAATACAGCAGTAATGAATTATAATGGGATCTTCTTACCAACTTGCTAAATGGGCCCTCAACATTGACTCAATTCCATAGTATATGGGATAAAGACCATGGTATTTAAACAACCATGGTGAAATATACTGAAACCTTCTCTTTGGTAGTGGTCATTTGCGGTAAATAATTTCCATTGAATTAGATCAATACCATGGTTGAGAGGTTCTTAAAATGGCTGGAACTCGTGGATGTTTATGTTTATTTAATCGTTTTTGCTGATGTTATGTCAAAACTCTAAATTCATCAGACCATTTGATACAACTTTTTGGTGAGATCTTTTTTGAGTTCAACCATAGATTTTATCCTTTTTTTGGTACTAATCATGACAATATGATTTTATGTTTTACAATTCAGCGTTTTAGTCATTCCATTGCTTGAACAGCAAGCCCCTGTATCTTCTATCTGTCCAAACTTCTGTAAATATGTAATTTCCCTTCCGTTTTAACAATCTTTTTGTTATTCATAGATGCTGATGTAAGATTAGCACGGAGAATAAGACGTGACACTGTTGAGAGGGGCAGAGATGTTGTCTCTGTTCTTGAACAGGTAATTGCTCAAACAATCTTCCCTTCTTGTGATTGTATGTGTGTGCGGGGTGTGGGTGGGTGGGTGTATACACATCCCCATACTCCTTTTCTTAGCCGTATGATCAGCTATTTGATAGGCTGAATTCAATCTGCAATTTTGAGGGAAAGGTGATGTGCTTGCCCTCCGCTTCAGCGATTTTTTATTGAATCTTGGCCATCGGATCGCTTGATTGGAGGGCTATCACAGAGAATGCGAGGAGTGCGTATAAGGGTGAAGTGTGTGCATGCATATATAAGGTTCAAATATTGGTATTCCTAAAAGTGCAGGGCAAATCTACTCTTTAAGTCCAGAGTTGCATAATCTTGAAATGATGTCGTTTGCTTTGTAAGGATTCTTCCAAATTAAGATTTTTTTCGTCTGCTATCTGAACAAAGTTCGCTACAGATAAACTGTATAGGTAGTGCACTACTTGGAACACCATAATGAACTATGTTAAGAATATTAAGATGAAGGTTTTGAGAAGTCAATGCCCTGCTAAAATAGATGACTGCATCCGCTGTATTTGCTGTATTGATCAGAGAATTGGAGTCTGATGTAAGGAAAATAAAAAGGGAAGTTCTGGAAGTGCCAGAAAGTTCGTGATATTACAAAAAGGATTTAAAAAAAGGTTTGTGTTAGCAATTCTAAAGATCAATGCCAGGATTCGCATTTATTCGCATTTAAAACTGTGTATAATGTTCCTGCATTATTCATTGTAGCTTTAGTTACATGATTATTTCATCGTTATTCTAATCTTAAAGTTCCATTAACGTTTTGGTATCTGTTTTTCTTATAAACATTTTTTATTAAATTTGTGATTGCCATGGAGCCCTGGGGTTACTCTCCTCATGCCAAGTTAAATCTTTGTTGTCCTTTGGTGCTTCATATACAGGTCATGAAATAACTCTAACGTTATTTAGCATCCATGAAACAAGTCCTTATCATAAAGAATGCAACTTTCGCTAAGCTAGTGTTTGTGATTATAGCATCCAGACTGACGTTTCTCTAGCAAATCCTTTTATTCATAAACTGCACCTATCTTGGGACAATTTGGTATTTATGTTTCTGGAACCTATTCTTGTTTGAGATCCTTTCTGATTTGGTTGTGGTGTGCAGTATGCTAAATTCGTGAAGCCTGCTTTTGAGGATTTTGTTCTTCCATCAAAAAAGTATGCTGATGTGATCATACCAAGGGGAGGTGATAACCATGTTGCAATTGACTTGATTGTTCAACACATTCGAACAAAGCTTGGTCAGCATGACATATGCAAAATATATCCAAATGTCTATGTCATTCAGTCAACATTTCAGGTAATGCATCTCTATAGAAAAAGATTTCTTTTCACATTATTGTTTTCCTTTTTCTTTTTCCATTCCCTCTAGTTTTGTGTTTCTTTTCTGCTAGTGTAGTTGGTCCCTATCTTTAATGCTATGATATTGATGCAGATACGAGGAATGCATACACTTATACGTGACAGGGAAATAACCACTCCAGATTTTGTGTTCTATTCTGATAGACTTATCCGACTGGTATCGTGTTCTTTGGATTAAGTAATTGAGTATTTACATATTAGATTTGTAGCATATCATTTCGAAAATAGTTAATTTGGTTTTGTTGTTTCCTCAGGTTGTGGAGCATGGTCTTGGTCACTTGCCGTTTACTGAGAAGCAGGTGGTCACTCCAACCGGTATGTTAAATTGGCAGTTGCCCAGGATTTTTTGAGAATTTCATTCTTCTTGATCAGATCAAGGCTGTGGTTAGTTTTACAGAAAAGAAAAGAAAGTGAAAGTGAAAGTGAAAGAAAAGAAAATAATTGAGATTCTTTGACTTTCTCTCCTTCCGAAAAAGAAACCAAATACTATAGGAGGTGAAATCCTTTACTTTTCTCCACTAATTCTCCCTCCAACCAAACAAGAAATAAAGAAAAAAGTTTTCTTTCCCCCACTTTCTCTAAAACCAAACGGCCTAAGTGATTCACTGAACTTAACTAATAGACTCTTAGACCCTAAGTTGATGTTCTTCTGTGAATATCAAAACGCTATATAGTTCTCTATTTGTTTCTCTAAAAGTCCGAAGAAGATAAAGCTTTGTTGGTTGTTATTTTGTTGGGCGTAAATGCAACTTTGGGAGCACGTGTACTTAGTTCTATCTTGATACTAAACATGCATACTTTACTCTGGAATCATGCTCTTGACCGTTGTGAAAATACATTTAAAAAATTTAGATGTAAACTAATTGTTCATGTCCAGACTCTGTATATACTGGAGTGGCGTTCTGTAAGAAGCTATGTGGAGTCTCGATTATTCGAAGGTGAGCCATGAAGATTGTTGTTACTGTAGGCTACACATGTACATTGACACAAGTTTTTGTTGCATGATGTCATATGATTATGCTAATATGTTTGTGGGATTTGATTGCTTTTGCGTTAAGCTGGTCTGTGAGCCATTCATAATCTTCTAATATTGTAAGTACACTCCTTACAGTAAGTGGCATAGTTGTTGGAGTCCTTTACATTGCTTTTAGTTTCATTGAAGTGCATGCACAACATTAAATGCTAGAGACAATCTCTTCATCTTGCTTGTTAATGACATTTCATGGCTGGATAGTGTAACCCATATGTCAAAAATTGTCAATAGCAAATAGCTAGAGAGAATTGATCTCGAATGTAAAATAAACAGAAAGTTTAAAGTTGTTTAGCTATGTGACATCCTTTAAATGTGCATAATGTTTGATTCGACATGTATACAAACCCAAACAGTACATGTTGATTGCATGAAGCAAGGGAAACTGTTCATCCAATTATTTAATTTTTTTGAAGGTTAATTTAGAGTGTCCTACTTTTACCACATGTAAGATCATTGAGAAACCTCTGCATCAAACCAAAATTTCTTTAAACAAGAAATGGTATTTTTGTGTTTAAGCTGTCTATCTTATTTTTGTGCCTTTCTATCTTCTTATTAAAATCGCTTTTTTGGAGTTGGAAACGTGCAATTCTATTTGATTCCAAACTGTGTCTAGCTTTTTATTTTAACAAATATCTTGTTATTACGAGTTATTCTTCCTTCCTTCGATGATCGAATTTCTGAATTTTGTTACATTTTAGTGAATATGTTCATCCACCAATAATTTAAAATTGTTATAGTGGTTAGTTGTTTCTACTGCATTGCATAAAATGTGACTCTTAGCAAGTATTGTCCATTTTTAGCTGCTCGTTGTTCCATTCAAATGTGGTAATTGTAATTAGGACGATATTTGATTTGCCTTTCAGTTCAATTAATACTTCTCATTTGATGAGCCCCTTTTGCAATGTGAACATATTCTCCAAAACTGGGACTCGCAACCTCTTGGCAGTTTATGACACCTTTTTATGAAGCTTGCTGCCCCCAGTAGAGACTTTTGTCATACAGAAAGCACTCAAGCTTATAAGCATCTGATTTGCTTCCAAATGTTTTCAGAGCCTTCGATGCAGTTGGTTGGCTACATTCTTTAAGATAGTTTGCTTGCTTCATGGCTATCTTGCTTGTGTATGGAGTTTACATCATTTGCATGGTGATTGTTGCAGTGGGGAAAGTATGGAAAATGCACTTCGAGCTTGCTGTAAAGGAATAAAAATAGGGAAAATACTTATTCATCGTGATGGGGATAATGGCAAACAAGTGAGAAGTTGATTATAGTTTGATTTACTGCAAGCTTTAACAAGAGTTTAATGCTAGTTTTTCTTAACAATGATGTTGATTTTGTAACAAGCAGCTCATATATGAGAAATTGCCTGAGGACATCAGTGAGCGGCATGTCTTACTTCTTGACCCAGTGCTAGCTACAGGTGACTTCCGTCCACTAGTATCTTTTCTGTAATATCTGTCGTATCGTTTCTGTAGATCTTTGACCGGAAATGTCACATGACTTGAAAAGATAAACAATCTGTTGTGTATCTTGAGGAAACAAATGCTTTTGAAGTGTGTTATACTATATGCAAATAGCATGTTAACTTGTATTCGTGTCTACCCTCTTCTTCGTGTACATATTTGTTTATTGTTTTGAAAGATTATAAATAAGCCATTTTTCTTTTCATTATTATATTAGTTTAAGTGATGGATTTCAATCCTGTGGTTGCCAGGCAATTCTGCAATAAAAGCAATTGAAGTTCTTTTACAAAAAGGAGTTCCTGAGAGCAGCATAATTTTTCTTAACCTGATCTCAGTAAGTTTTAATGTGATGTATGATTATGTCTCCCTTTAGTGGCTGCCTTAAAAACCTCACTCGTTATTGATGTTGGCTCAGGCACCTGAAGGGATTCATTGTGTTTGCAAGCGTTTTCCATTGCTAAAAATGGTTACCTCTGAGATAGATGTTGCACTAAATGAAGAGTACCGTGTTATCCCTGGTCTGGGAGAATTCGGAGATCGGTACTTTGGAACAGATGAGTGTTAACGACTTTTTCAAAGCTTCAGATGCTAACAGTGCCTGGGGCGTGGTGACTCCAGTTAACTTTTCTGAATTGTCAATGTAGTCCAAGATAGAGAGCAAGCTATACTCATATTTTGATGATTGCAACCTTGAGACCAGCTTCTTCCATGTCATCAAAACAGTTTTTTCTATATAGTTCTTAATGGTCAATTATGGCAAATAATTTTGGTAAGCATAATTTTTCTGGAAAAGACAGACAACTCTTCATGGCTGCATATTTGCAGCTCGATGTTGTATTTGAAACATCATGGACTGTATTCTTCCTCCAAACCTAAACCAGAAAGGCGGCAATCACATTTCCTGCGTGCCATCTTTTTAGATTTAAGCTTTGATTATATTTAGTCCCATCTTATTTAAATTATTAGTAAAGTTATGAAGAATAAAGAGTTATTCTTATTTAGTTAGAAGGGCAAAATGAGAAATAAATAAGATAAATATTAGCAAAACTCTAAAATGTTCTATGCATGTATGTTTTTTCTTACTGGAAAATGATAACATCTTACAAGATGTTGGCTATGCTTTGTTGAGTTGTTCCATTGCAAAGACTACTAGTAGCAACATTTTGCTCAAGACCTGTGCTAGTTTCAGGAAACCAAAGTTTGACGATTCTCAGCATTATGCTTATAGGTAAGGTTAAATTCAGAAACAAGTTCCTCAACAACACAATCATAACATTAAAACAAAAAAAAATGAATAAAAATATTCTCGCGTAGAAGAATGCATAAAGACTTATTAATCGATTAGACAAAAAAGTATATATAAAGACTTCTGCAGTTCAGAAAATTGAAATAATAATGAACGTTTACAAGTAGACGAAGAATAAGTTTACAAAATCAACTTATGATTAGTGCCAGCTAGCAAAAACAAGTAGCTGTCCATACTAATCTTGCTTATCTTACAGATATAGCCATATTCTTTTCTCATTAAGAAAGAAAAAGAAAAAAAAGAGATCTTTAACAAACCCTTAATTACTCTTTTTTCGGTTAAATTACTTTTCATAGAAAAATATTTACTATATATTTTTCTTATACGATAGTTGTCAAACTAAACTAGTATAAAGACGAGTAATCGATTCTTTTATATTTCTTTATTTTTATTTACTCTCAATTCAAACACAATATTAATAAGTGGAAGATTCCTTCACTATGTGGACAACCCTTGTTCTTCTATACCAGCAATTCTAAGAAAAAATTACTGAAGGAATTGAAACAAGCCATTCTAAGCTTTCGACAATCATGAAGTCTTAACATAATATCTTCCATTTCTCTACTGATCTGCATTCGAGATAAGAGCATGAGAAAACTTTTCTCCTACAATTTTTTATTTCACATTTCTCAATAAAATTTTTATAATATTTTACAAAATTTTTAAAAAAAATTTTAAAATACAGAAAAGTTCTATACCGTAAATTTTTTTTTAAATATCCCTTCTTTTTTAAAAATTCTTTTTCAATAAGCACTCCCAAACATCCCCAAAGTAAATCTCCATTGCGACTCGGCGTACCCAGATTTTTTGTGAACTATCAGTTTTCTTCCTATTCTTGTAGTGCATTGTTTTTTTATCTACCCTGAGTCATTCCTGAGATATGAGATATTAGCTTAGCACATTTAGGAACGAGCCCGGTTTTCAGTTTTTGCCATATCCAGTCTTGGCTTGAAACAGTCGTGCAGTTTAGTTGATTTGTCTATTCACCAGTTTACTGCTTTTAAGGTTACAGACATCATATTTTCAGTAAGGAGCCAAATACTACATTTCTTATGCAGCCAACAGAAGACTACCCATACAGTGCACAACCACAAGCCTAATGTCACGATGAAGAGAATAACATTACAACACTGACAAATATGATAGAGCCATGTAATGCTGTTGCAATTCAGATAGCGGCTGACTTAAGAAATGTTTGGATGCGCTGCAATAGTTCTGCCTTCACAGAATCTGGAACAGACGCTGCCAGCAACAAAAACTTGTAAAACAGTTGACATTGGAAATCCAAGTAAACTCACAGCCATCAGAATAAAATGTTCTTGAAAACTTAGGTCACATGCATGACTCCTGTAACCTGGCATTGTAATTCTCAATATATAGTTGCAGAAAAAGAGTGAAAATTTTGCAGCAAATTATTAAATATAAGGGAAGCAGTTCTCAACAAATCCTCAAGCTTGGTAAGTATAAATCTTCAAAAAGATTGTCTATTTGGAATGTGCTCACAAAGCCTAATAATGTACACATTAAAAGCATCAAAGGTAAATATGATCACTACCCCACAATCTGTTAATTCAAATTGAAACTATCTCATGTTATCCAGTGTATACTTATTGTAGCTAAAAGTAAAGAATGTCGTGTTTCGTTTGATGAAGTTTTTAGCATCACTATTACCTCCTTTTGTCAGGACTTAACAAATATGATGCTTTAGAAATAAATAAGTACTAACAATATTAATCGATGACATGAGCTTTTGTTATGGACTACCACATTCATAATACTTGAACATAAGTATTAAAAAAAGTGAAAAAATTATGCAAACACCATCTATCACGTAGTAAGAGCATTATTACAGAGGTTATGACAAATACCCCTGCCTCTTGGAGTAATCAGATCAACAAGATCATCCACTGTCACATTATTTCTTCCTTTCTTTCTGGCATACGCCCTACAACGAAAACACAGATAAATGCATGTCTTAAAATTGGATAGCATTAAGTTAGCACCTCTTCATAGCATTGAAGAGTCTAAAGGGCATTTAGTATCATACTCATGTACATAAGACTACAGCTCCAAACTTCTTACAAGTGCATCAAGAAAGGCATCATTCTTACAGCATACATTATCTTCTTAGGAAGCATGACTCATGGACGCAAAAGAAGTATAAATAGACAGGAAATTCAAGCCCGAAAGACATGATAAAAAACAATTTTTGCTACCATAGACACTGCATAAATCACTATTCTAGTCATGACTCACAAGGAGAACGATCAAAGCATTATTCTGTTTACCAGAAATATCTAAGCTATGATTTACTTGGAAGGATCTATTAATAGGAATCTTATCCCTAGGCCAAGATTATCATTTTGATCACTGTTAACAAGGGCAACCTTTCATGTAAAATAAACAGTAGCAACTTGACAGACAATCCATGTTGCGTCAATTTGAAGTACAAGACAAGAAGAATACTAAAATAACCAAATTGAAGCTTGCGCTAATCAATTAATCCAACAGTAGCTTCGTTCTTCCTTTTAAAAGCTAAAGAGATCCAACGTTGTCAGTTCTATCTATATTTATTACAAAAGTCTGCATGAAAGCCTGAAAGGAGCTTCAGTTTAACTACATATATAGTCCAATTGCCAGTTACCTAAACAAATTTTATACAACTCACAGCTTCTACCTAAAACCTTAGTTTCTCATGTAGCTCCAACTAGTATATCACCATACATTTTTTAACATTAAATGCAAGTGTAGATTGTTCTGCTACAGTTATACAGAACATAAAGTACTCCTTGGTTCAACTATAGCAGCTTTAGCGTCTTGACAACAGAGTACAAAGCAATGATACCTACAAATTACATAAACCAAAGCAAACTCATATTATGTGCTACATAAAATTCTGAATCTATATCCGAGAAAAGGAAAATAACCTGCAGATAGCCTTCATCTCGTCCTTCCATCCACACTCAACGAGCCGTTCCCTCAACAACTCCTTCAGCTTTTCCTTCTCCCCGCTCTCAATCAACTATTAAACAATCCAAAATAGAAAAACATCAATTTTATCATCAATTCCAAAAACTATACAAGCAGAAGATTATTAATGTTGTAAGTTCCTTTTCAGAAAATTTCAGTAATTATCACTTGCGAAATTCCGAAACAAGTTGTGATCTAATAATTTAATATTAGATTACTGACCTTGATATTGATGATTTCTTGAAGGGAGAATTGTCGCTCCGGCGCCACCGTATCGTGCTCATCGTCGTCCTCCTCCGGTTCCGGTGTCGGCGGCCGATTAATCGATGACCTCCTTTTGATTTCAACCAATCATATAATCAATCAAATCAACAACGTGAGAGAAAATTCTCCATAAAGATTTCCGGAAATTTATCTATCAAGAAGAAAAAGAGAAAATATTTCACCACCAACATTTTCTTTCTTCTCGTTTCTTCGATAGCTGAATTAATCGGCCCTAAATTTCACCATAAAAAAGGGAAACAAACGAGATAATTGATTTTTTTTCTTTTGTTTGGGTTTCGAGTGATCTGGTTGAGAGTTGCGAACGCAGCCCGTAGGTTGATTTGTCTCTACATGTAGACGGTTCATGAACTGAGCCTGAGACTGAGCCAGGCAAATCGGTTCGAGTTAGCATTCCATTCAAGGGCTTCATAAGCTTATGATTCATTCCTAGTTACAGATTGTTTGGATTATGTGATAGTAAAGCTTTTCGCCGGATCTACCAATGTTTGGTATACATCATTATAGAGAAAGATGTGAAACTACTCCCCGTCTATTCCACCGTGCTGTAGTTAAATGTGTAAACTCACCAAATTGGTGAATACACATAGTAACAAAAGATAAAGCAAATTTATTTTTCTTTTTATTTTTTTATCTTTTAAAAAATATTTAAATATTTATTTATAATTAAATATTTATTTTTTATTTAATTTTTTTAGATTAAGATATGTTATTTTATTATATTAATTTAGAATTTTTATATTTATTTAAATTTAATTAATTTTAATTGATAGAGAAAATAATAAAATTATATGATTAGTTTTATATTTAATAATTGATATAATTTTAGATTAATATAAAAAATTAAGCTAAAAGTTATATTAATAAAATTTATTTAAAATTATATTAATTATTTAGTTGAAATTATACTAATAAAAGTAATATTAATATAAAAAAGAGCATTTGAGTTTTTTATAAAAAATTTACTTCTATTACTCATTCATTTACCCATCTATTTAAATATTTGTTACTCTCACCGTATATTCAAACATCATAATATCAATTAACTATCTTTTCTTATCCATTCTCTTATTATTTTTTCTATCCGTCTTTTTACTCTTATTTTTTACATATGAATCCAAACATATCCTTAGAGAGATTTCTGCATTCCAATAAAAAAATATTTTAATTTTTTAGTTCATTTCAATATATTTTTATAAATTTTTAGAAGATTTATTTAAAATTTTAAAATAAAAATATTTACATAATAAAATTTTTATATTACTTATTTTTATTATTATTTTCTAAATTAAAAAATTTTTTTAAAATAAAAATAGTTGTCGTTCTGAAAAATTTTATTTTAGAAACACTCTAAATAGAATCCATAGATCGTGATGTCTTCTAATTATTCAATGTGCTTGTTATTCATGATGTATAGCACATTGCATTACGATCCAGTTCATGAGCTATATATATATTAAAGCGTTTGGAAGTACTTTTTTAAATAAAACTTTTATAAAATAAAAAATATTTTTATTTTTTCTGAAAAATAAGTTTTATTTTTTTATTTATAAAAAAATAATAAAAATATGCAATAAAAAAATCTCACTACATAAAATCATTTTATACTTTCTAATTAAATAAAATTTTTAAATACTTATATATATATATATATATATATATATATATAATAAAAAATATAAATTAAAAATTAAAAAATTATTTTTATAATAAGCTAAGCCAAACAGCCCATGGTTCAGGAACTACGAAATATTCAAACTATTCACTAATGAGGTGTTGATAAACCGGCACTACCAAGAAAATTTGGATTGTCAACTTCTGCAAGAGAGAGAATGCCTCAGCAACTCCATCCTTGGGTGCTTTGCATGTTCATAGACTTTTGCTGGGTCTCCACCAGTTTCAAATAGAAATTCAAAAATCTAATTGAAGAAATTTGAAAATCTCAAAAAAGCTAGAACAATCTATCGGGGTTAGATAAATTTTGAATAGTTATTTACTTGGACATTAGTTATAATCAACTATTAAAGCCCATCATTACAAGTTCTTATAGCAACAAGGCCTACAACAACGAGGCAATCACTGAACAGGCAAAACAAAAACAAAGTTACGAAGTAACTATGTTTCAGGGATCTCACTTCATTGGGCACTTGAGAATTACCCCAATCAATTTGAAAACTACATCCCATGCAGGCTACTACATCTAACCAAGTGCAAGCGGCAATGAAAAATCGTAACAGTTATGCAATATCTTACTTGAGATTCATGGATCAGTTGATAGAGTATGACTGATTGCAACAACACTCCTTGTTAGAAAGAAAATCAAAAGGAAGAATTCAGGTAGCATAACACCGTGTCTCTCATATGAGTGCTCTGACAATTTGTCCGAGCATGCTCTCTGTTACAGATGTCTTCTTAAGAAATCTTGATGGCAATCCAAATACCTCCTCCAGCTTAATTTGCATATGTTGATACATCAGGACAAGGTGGCACTTCTGAATCCTCCTTGAGTTAGATTCTATAGTAATACAGTTATCTTTTGTTCAGTAATTCCTCAAAACCCTCCTTACATTACTGTCGTCTTCCACTTCTGAACCCTCAGACATGATGATTTCCATATCCCTAATATCCCTCTTCAAAACATTCCCTAATCTGGCAATGGCTTCTGTATGCTGTTGTAACACCTATCAAGCAGACAGTAAATAAATGTGAGATGAGTCATCAATATGACATGCATAACTCATCCTCCTACCTCTTGCAAGTCAATAAGGCTTTGCTCATCTATTTTCGCTGATATCGGAAGATAGGCACCACCACCAATTCCAATATTAGCATTCACACGGCATAACGATTGCAGATTATGAACCCTCCTTGATACTTCAGCTTGAGGCCCTTTCAGCTAACATACATTGTATTGCGGTAGGAGGATTGTTAGATAAAGAAATAGTAAGTCAAAATGGCAAAAACTCACAAAACTGACTTGTTTCAGTATGGAGGCCAGCTTATCTGCCAACTCAACTTCGCCTTTCATCAGAGGTACTCGAAGACCCTTATATTCCAATGCCTCCACGATCCTCATAACCTTGGTATAAAACAAAATTTCAAACATAAGAACCCTCAATCTTATTATTTTAGTAAAGATAAGAAATTATATGATAGCATCTAACTCTAAGAAGACGTCTCTGAAGCTCTTGTTCTTTGTGCCTGAGCCTCATGATCCAAGGAAGAGTGTCAGCTTGAAGATGCCTTTGCAGCTGTATAAACACATGGCAGACTTCATGTAAGAGAAACACGTGGATACCAGATATTCTTTTACTGGTCGCAAGAAGAAAAAACAGACCATCTTGACATTGGTTTGTGACACTTTTAACCTCTCTGTATCTGATACTATCACTTCATCTTGTAGCTACAAGAAGAGAATAATGCATGTCAATATTACACATTCAGCACCAATAAAGTTCTAAAATATAATAATGATGGTTGCCTCATACCACATCACCATCCAGCAACATTCAGTTCAAGCACAAATTCGTCGTGTATCGAAGTACTCAAAAACTCAGGGATGATAAGATATAGGTGGTACAAATAGTTAAACTGAACCTTGACAGTCAGTGGATGCCTAGCTTGGGCAAACTTCCAAAATAAAAGCCACAGAGATGATTAAATAGACACGCATGCAAGTATGTGTGCACACATGAGCGCACAAGACAATCAATGTCTAGCTGTCAATGCTTAAACGTATAATCAAGGCATAAATTAAGCAGTTATTTCCACATATGGAGAAAATATAGAAGTTCCGTTTTGATTTTTGGGAAGTATAGTTTGTTTAATGCCTTGATGAAGAGCACTGGCCCTATAGTTGCAAGATTGTCATTTACAATGCTTAAAGGAGACCATGACAATACTTAAGGACAAGATAAGAAAAGGGTAAGACCTTTCGTGATCTAGCTAGTTAGGAACACAACTTTCACATGAGATACCAGGATTCAAGTCCAAACACAGCAGCAGACATAAAACTTTTGTAGAAAAGGCTTAAACCAAAAACCTATAGCAATATTTCTACTTAAATATACTGTTACTTATTGGGAGTTTCAATTAGTCTAGTAATTGTCTTATTGAAGGCAACCAGGCAAGTTTCCATAATTAGGTGGTGTTGGTGATCAACATGGAATGGCATGAGCACTCTCACTCGGTGACAATTGTTTTGACTTCAGTGTAAAATAAAATAACTTCTATTGGTTGACCTTGGGCTCACACATATGTTTGTTCTTGAGTACTTTCTTTCTCGAACAAGATCAGGATAGTCCTCCTAGACTTGCTCACTTACAGACGAGCTATCCAAGCTAAGATGCAATGCAATTCTAACATCATAGAAGTAAAAGTTGCTAAAGTTTCTGGAGCTCAAACTAAAGTTGGCCTAGAGCATGGGTTTAAGTAACTAAAATATAAGTACCTCGAAACAGCCAAGCTTGGTTCAGCTTGGCACATTCAAAGACAACACATTTTGGGAGTATGCCCATGAATCCAATGACTCAAGTTGTGGCTACCAAGCATCAAGAAAATGAATTCTTTTCTAAGTCTTCCTAGCAGCTTTCTAGTTTATGGATTATCAAAACTACCCATAATAAATATTTTCATCAAAGATGAGTTACTACTAAGTTTTGTCCCACAACTATAAGTTCCTATTAAGAGATATACCCTCTTTACTATTGGCATCTATCAAAGGCACAGCTCAGCTCAGCCTCAATTGATCATAGGCAGTAGATCTTTTCGATCAATAATCAAGCCTTATGATAATTCAGACTAGTTAATCATAACCTAAAGCAGAATAAAGGCAAGTTTGACATATTCTCACCTTAAGCCGACTGGAAAGATCCTTGAACCCTTGGACAAGTTGAGGCCACAACCGCTCCCGATCCACGCTCTTCATTATTTCGAGCTTTGCCATCGCCTCAGCCCACATTATCTGCCACCAACAACTGTCCCATAATCAAACTGGAAGCTCCAGGAACGTCTCACACTATAAAAACAAACAATGTTCAATCCAGAACTCACATCTGAAGCGCCCACAGGCTTGACTCGTGCTGCCGGATCCGTTACACTAAACAAGAGATGCTGCAGAGGACCAATCATCCAATCAGACCCATGTTAAATCGTGAAATACATCACTACAACAGGAAACAGGTAGAACAAATCAAATAATCAAACTCCAATTCAAGGACAATACATAAAGAATCTAACCCTGAAGGAGTACTTGGGGTTGCCCGGCTCATCCCTGTAAGCATCTACAATAGCCTGCTCATCAGAAACATACAAAACTAAGCAAAAAAGATCACTTGATCACTCAATTCATTATTACGTATAATCAAGAGCTGCAAAACACCCACCAATTACAATTGCATTTTGCATAACTACCGCTGTGAGCTAAATTCAAAAGCAATCATACAATTATTGTTGTCATCTGTGCAATTTAATGGAAATCATGAATTGAACTAGAGTGCTCTAACCTGGATATCACGATCAGCGAGGGATAAAGAGAGAGGAGCAACCGGAGCCATCTGTGTTGTAATCTGCGGGGCACCAAACAACGAAGTACCCATCTGCTGGTGCTGCTGTTGTTGTTGTTGTTGTTGAGGGAAAATAGAGTACGGGCTCTGCTGCTGCTGCGGTTGTGATTGAAACAACGGCGAAGGCGAAGGATTTGTAAGAGCACCAAACGCCGGCGTTGATCCTGAACCAAACAACGGCGTAGAGGAAGGCGTACCGAATGTTGGTGTAGACGGAGGAGCAGCACCGAATGCAGGTGTTGTAGATGGAGTACCGAATGCTGATGTGGTCGAAGGTGTACCGAACGCCGGCGAAGAAGAAGGTGTACCGAATGTTGGTGTCTGTGTTGAACCGAACGCCGGCGAAGAAGAAGGTGTTCCAAACATGGTCGGTCGCCGGCGAGGGTTTTGACAGAGAGAAATTCTAATTTCTTGGTTTTCAGATTTTTGGTAACAGTGTGAAGAAGAAATGGGCGGGATAAATGGGCAAGTTTGTGTTGGGCTGATTGGACACGAGTTGGCCCGACTGTTTTTGGGCCATCTTAATTAGATTAAATAAATTGAAAAAACATTTTTATCAGGTTATATTTAAAACAAATTTTACTACAATACCTAGAAGTTTACATTGTCGAATGAATTGTTTCTAAGTTCTGCATTCAAATTATTATGAAAACAACTAATGCAAGCCCTTCATATAGGTGATAAACCAAATACTGGAATCAAGATGAGCTAAGAACATAGATAATGATATTCTTCTGTATTAAATTTACAGAAAAGCAAATTCTAAAGAAATGGCAGGAAATGCAACGTGTTTGCAAGGAATTGATACTACTGCTCAATATGTAGAGCGCATTTAGTTGAACTTATCAAATGCTATTTTTTAATTTTTTTTTATTTTATATTTTTTAATATATATTTTATAAATATATAAAAAATTTATTTAAAAATTTTTAAAATGTAGAAAAATTTTATAGAATAAAATTTAATTATTATATATTTTTATTATTTTTTTAAAAAAATAAAAATATTTTTTATTTTAAAAAAATTCTATTTCATAAACACTCTCAAAAATTTTTTTAGTTATTGGGAGTTTTATTTTTCTGCTTTTCTTTTAATGATATCAAGGAGATGTTCAAAATGTGGGTTTTCTTTTATCGATATCTGGGAAGGATCAAAAATGTTTTGTGCCCTGAGGTCCTGTCTGGTAAAGATCCCAATGATAGGTGATATCTGAAGTTAAGGTCCTGTCTGGTTTTGTCTAGCGAGTAGACTGGTTACGGGATTATTTGACTTTACTTTTCTACTTTATTTTATTTTAATTTTTTATTTTAAATTTTTTAATAAAATTAAAAAATATTTTTAATTGCAATAAATTTTGGATGCGTTTGGAAATTCCAAACACTGCTTTTTAATTTTTATTTTATATTTTTTAATATACATTTTATATATATTTAAAAATTTTATTTAAAAAATATAAAAAAATTATACATAGTAAAATTTTTATATTATATATTATTATTATTTTTTAAATAAAAAAATAAAACTTATTTTTAAAAAAATATAAATCTCTTTTATTTTAAAAACACTCTATTTTATAAACGCTTCTTAACGACTCTTTTGTTTTCCAAAAACAATTTCTTATCAGTTATATGTATGTTCTATTGGTCTTCTTTCTTCCCTATTGAAGGAAATGAAGATGCTTGCAAATTGTAGTGACTTGCTGGTTCTTCCATACATTTTTCAAGTTGCTTATTTTAAAGCTTTTAAAAAACGAATTTAATTTTTAACTTTTAAAATTTATACGATATATAATTTGTCTATATTGTAAAAAGAATATTATAAAAATTTATTAAAAATATAAATTTTTTTAAATTAAAGACAGTGCTATAAATACTACTAAATATCCCCAAAACCGAGGAGCTTACCCTAACATGGGTCAGAACTCAGAAGCGCGAGACAACTCTAGGCACTGATTGTCATGACGCAGAGACACGGACCAGAAGGCTTAAGTGAGGATGTCTTCCATTCTAAGCCAGCAGGTGCATCCGCATCATACAACAATGTCTGGTAACCTGGTTCCTCTTCCAGTGAAAAAGCAGCAGTTTATCTTCATATATGGCGAACCTAAAACCTATCGACAAGCTTCCTGTCAGAAGCACCGTAATCATCTGCCATGAATTGTCAGACGGATTAAACACTGCTAGTTTGCGTTGGTTCTTCCACTCCATGCAAAATAATTTCTTCCCTATCACAGCGTGTGTGGTTACCATGACACATCCATTCTTCATCTGGCACCATGACTTAGCCTCAGGATCGTATACATCAATGAATCTTGAGTTACCAATTGTGAAGCTTGAACGGCCACCCATTACATACAGTTTACCTTCTAAATTGCATCCAAAGCAGCCCCATCTTGGGTGACGAAGGCTTTCGATCAGTGTCCACTTGTTCTTCTCTGGATCATAGACCTCTGTGCTTGAGAGACTATCACCATTAGACCCAAAACCGCCAACAGCATATATCAGACCATGCACTGCAGCACACGCAATGTCATATCGTGCAATCTTCATCTTTGCCAGAACAGTCCACCTAGGCAAACATAAACTCAGTTATACATAATTTGCTGAGGATTGTAACAATTGAGAGTTCAAAACAAAGTAAGATCGAAAAATTGCCTTGCTATAGCCAAATGATGATTGCCATACTGGAATCCATAAAGTCCAGAGCTATACAAGAACTCAATCTCCAAAACATGCAAAAAGAACGTGGTCTAATAACTGTCAAAAGACTTGAAACAATTGGCTCGCGCCATTTGCTAGTGCTATTCTGGCCATGGCATTTTCTTCAATAGCAAGTTTAAGGAATTTGTCAAAATTAGTAAATACAAACACTTTTGAAGGTGTTGTGTCAATCACAAACTTGCTATGACGCCCAAAATAATGTCTGACCATTTAAGTTTATTAACACCCACTGAAAACGAAGAAAAAACCTGAATTCTTGCAGGAGATTTACATGATTAGTATGACACAAAATGGACTAGCAACCCATGACAAGACAAAAGTCTAGGTGATTTGAATGATAAAATCAATTTTTGGCATCATGGATAAACATTGTATAGCTTCTTACTATATATTCAGTATAGATTCTCTTCA